>JAIOKQ010000399.1:1692500-2942500 GCA_020654165.1 Oryctes rhinoceros | reverse complement strand
TAAACATTGTAAAATAGATAAACGGATTATTAGAAGCTTGAAAGAATGATGAAATCATTTAACCAACTATAGACCAAGACTTTTATTTTTGAAAGTAAGCTTCCAGTCTAAACATCTGAAAATTAGCAAACGAACGACAAAAAATCAGCTGATTTTGTAATCTGTACCTGGATACAGATTTCTGATCCGATATCTATCGGCTGGGAATATTCGTTCATTAGTGCTTAAGGCTAGTTTGGATTGGTCGGGTAAATGGCAAAGCAGCTAGCTAATATCTTTAAAAAAATATATATCAATTTTCATATTCAACTGGGGTACATCTTAATCAGCTTGGACGTAACGTACTTATTTAGCAGAGTTCCTTTTCATGATTCAACTATCATTGAACTCCTGGAACGCGATGGTGAATCTGCTAGTCTAGGTCGCCTCGAGAGAAATGTCTTACTTCTACAGATTTCACATCTCAAGAATAATTTTACAACTACTTATCTGATGCTGCCATAACATCTCTCTTGCCGTGACTAATAATTGTCCGCTACTCTTGGTTCAGCGAATCTGACACCTTCATTATTTGGTTTCATTGCAAAGGATATTTATTAATTATTTGGTTTTCAAGACCATCTCAGTCGTCAACACCTAAATATCAATTTCACTACGAAGATAGTGATGGTCCACTCTCCTTTCGTGAAATGATGGTAGCTTAGGTTACTCCGTTTATTCAAAAGGCACACACATGGAAGGTATTTCATTACCTGGCTCAGAAATTCTCGGTTACCAACTTCTCGGTTCACTGGGCAATGACAACCTCTCAACCTAACCATTTTCCCATCGAACTAAATCACATAATAAGGACATTAAGAGAATCATCAAGAAACCCCTTCATCTAACCTATACATAATACTACCATCAATATATCTTCCCTATATTCGCAAGGTAACGGATAGAAGCGGTAACACTTTGAACAAACAAATTATCAAGCCAATCTTCAAACCTCTTTCGAAGGTTTCAGAAATTCTTCCATCTCGCATACAAATTTCCTCTCTTACCGAATAGAAGTGTTTAAAGGATCCTTTGTTAGTGTGATTTAGTGTATATCGGCGAAACAGAAAGTTCTGTCAAAACTCATCTACCAGAATTCGGCTACCACTAAACATCATTTAGACACTGGCCTGCAGATATTCAGTGCTGCTTCATTACTTCGTAATTCTTGACACTATTACAGACAAAATTATTTAAGATTCTGTCAGTTATGAAGAAAACATTTTTGGGACAATCGATTTCCCGATTGGTAAAAATAGCGTCTTGCGCATTTGATCTTTTATCATCAAAGTCGTTCTTGTTAAATACACATTTCAAAAATTGGAAAAATCACGCAGCTATCTTTGAAATTATTTCAGAATTATTACACTTGAAATAGATCAAGCATTAATAGCTTTCCGGACCACGTTTTAATATTTAAACGTTAAAGACACATCGCAACACCGCAATTACCGTTTCCTCGGCAATTATCTAAGCGAAGAATAAACGGTCTCTCATTACACAGAATTTTCTCCCTCACGGTAATTGAGACAAGTGTTCCCTCTTCTTATTTCTTTCATTTCACAGTCGATAGAGCAACCGCAACGGCGACGATTTGTCATTATTCCGACATTTTTATTCTTTCGACGTTGGCAGCAAGGAGCTATGCATGCGGCAGATATGTTGATTGTTAATTTCCTACGCGGTCGTTATCCCTGCGGAATAATTGAATAAATTTGTAAATTGGTAGGTGGAAGTTATTAAGCTAATGCCCACGATTCGAGTATTCAAGATAGTGTTGATAAGGTTTAATATGAAACCACATATTGTACAAGTGTAAAGATGGCAAGATAAATATATTCTTCGTTTATTGTATTTGTATTGAAGGAGTACTTATATTGAGGTGATCTTATAATAAGAAATCCTTAAGTATTTATTGGTCTATTTTTCACCCTCGTCATGGAGAGTTCACCTACTAGCAGAGAGGTTTAAATTAAGCAAGATTGCTTAATTTTTGTGTTGGTTGTCATCATCGAACCGAAATACAACAATACGAATACAAAATATTTAGAACTGCATCTAAAGCGACCATCGTCACGTCGTACAATTTTTCTAGATTTTGGTATAAACCTGGTCGAGTGTAGATCCTTTAACAAGCTACGTAACGAGGAAATCCGATTAATAATCCATCAACACTTACACAGGTTAGGGGAATCCAAATTTGTCAATTCTGGAATCTTGAATAGAAATACGAAGCACTACTGGACAGATAACAATCGCAATCCAAATAGATCAATCAGATGACGATGTAGTTTTGGCTTAAACGTTCATAGCATTCTGGGAAATCGTCACAGTTATGTATGAAGAAACAATGCTTCATGAAGTCAATTACAACATTTACGGATACAACAAATGCCGAAAAGCGTAGATCGTTCCTGTTAAATATAAACCAGCTTGTGGTGCCAAATCGTATCAAAAGCCCACGAGATGTCAAGAAATCCAGCCCCAATTCTTGTGTCCAAAAGTATCTCGAATACGCTAGGACGAAAGAATCTGATAAACAGGCCTTATGACTTCTAGGTTTCTTTAAGTTAATATGTGAAAATGTTATTTTCTTAATGAGATAGTCTAGCTATTATTTTAACTTTGAATTTTTGAAAAAAAATTAACCAAGACGTTACGAAAAATGTCCAACATGAGCCATTTTGTCATTAGTCAGCTTTGTGCAGGAAAATAGGAAGAATTATTAATCATAATAACATTAAAAAAAAAACTAATTTACGCCTTCTATCGGAATTCATCTTTTTCTGTTTCTCCTTTGCATATCCGTGATATTTTCTCTTACTTTGCAATGGTTTGGTGTTATTGGACTTAACATTTCTGGTATTACTGGAATTCTCACTTCGAAAGTTCGATAGTATGAGTAGATGATGCGCCATATACCGTAATACGGGATGACCGTATTTCTTTAGCAAATTTCTAGAATCGGTGGCTAGTAAATTGCTTAGTCATATAATAATTAGTCCAGGACGGTTGATGATAAGGATCGTTCGTGTCCTCGAAACGGCCGTCCCGGACTAATTATTATATGACTATATAATAAATTAAACTTGTGTGGTACGGAGGGTGCCGATACTTACGCGTTGTTTACCATACTACGCCACAGTCATTGCTATCATTGTGACAAAAGCCACAATTTAATAGCCCGCCGTGATGACCTACTCTGTACACAGTGCATCACTGGATTAACGCATGGTTAAATAAATTTATATATTTAAAATAAAAATATTCAGATTTTGTATAAACGTTTACACACTGAGTACTAGTATAATTTATTATTCTCAACATTCTTTATTAATGATCCTCTTATCGTATGTCTTATTATAGAGAATTTGATAACTATCCTTTTTCTATAAATTTCCAAAAATCTACTTAATTTTTTTCGGCAATAAAATTACGGCATAATTTACTATTTGCTTAATATTTAAGCATAGCGTAACCTTAAAAGACGAAATTTTGACTCGATAGTTTTCTGTCTGCCTTATCTGTCTAAGCGTCAATCTGGGAACACATTGTATATATATACATGGCATGTAATTTCGTCTAGATAATAGAGCTCACGTCTAGAATGGATATCCTGTCGCGCAGCCGGTTTAATATCATATACCGTACTCTTGCATACATATTACGTTTAGCAAGAATTTTTATATTCGCAAATAAAAAGAAAATTGCGTTCGCATTTTTCTTCGGCGCGACCTATTGCAAATGAAAGCTTCCAGATAACATCACATTCCATTTACTTCTATATGCACCTTTATGTGCTGATGTTATAGCCGGGATTCATTTTAAAATCGTTGGTCTCTCTCTCTCTCTCTCTCCTCGTCGCCCTCCTTCTTCGCCTTACCTCACGCTAAATGATCTTGTGTGCGGGTTGCATGTTTCAACGTCATCACCGCTTCGACTTTTCATTTTTCTAGTGAGATGTTTCCTGCATATTTGACCTGTATGTTCGTGGCTAATGCGCAATATTACGCCGTGCGCAGCAACCGCTGAGATCTGTACGATATCTATGTGAATAAATTAAGATACTCTATTTTATGGGTACGTCGTTTGGTCGGTGGTTTGGAAAAACGTAATAATATTTTTTGAGAATTTGTTTTAGTACCGACAAAGAGATCGTACGTGACATTCTCGATAACTTGATTGCTGTAAAGATTCTCACAAGAGTTTTCTTTTCGAAGAGTTTCCTAAATTATTAGCGTAAATATGTCAGACATACAGCTATCTTGTTTTACAATAGGCTACTTTTCAAACTCACGTTTGCCCTAAGCTTAAAACGTCGTATTCTATCAAATCTCAGCAAAGTTGTACAAGTCAGAGTCGTAAAAAGGGCTTCCCCGACGTAATCATGAATACATACATGCGTTAACATTATAGGTACGATACACCTACATTATTACATTATTAAATTATGTACTGGTGTTATAAGGTAGGGACGTGATGTGCTTATTTAATATTAATTAATGGGTAACGATGTTAGGCGAACACAAGCACCACACGTTCCTGGCGGTAATCCATAGGTATTAGCCGGTAACCCTCTTCAGAACATGTAACCCACAACTCCCCGACGCGGCCAATAACAACATCAACAATAACAGTAGCACGTGTTCGGCGTGCGTCGATGTGTTCTAACGTTTCGATAGGTACAACGCGCGCTTGTCTAAATAAAAGATAATCTCGCCTCTCAATAATCGCGCACGTAGGAAAAGGACGTAGTAACCCAACGATTGATGCGCTAGATTAATATTACACGCGCTCAACTTACCCCGTCTTCAAGATTTATGAATATTTCTTTTTCGTCTTGTTTCGACGTCTTATTTACAGGAGATTTTGTTTTTCTTCTTGGGAAATAAGGTATACGTGCGATATGTTTATCGTGCCGGCTTAAAACCCTACTTATACGGATTTAAACATCAACAATGGCCGATACGTTTACTGTTCGCGAGAGAAGAGAGATTTAATAGATCTGCCTAAATTGTCTGATCTTTTTTGAGGCACTTAGGATAGTTTAATAACAATTCTACTTGATATTCGAAAACAAATTGTGTTACCTTTTGCTCTTTCGATTTGATAACACTAGCAACTCTTTTGGAGGTATTGCTTACCGACTTCTATATTACTACTTTTATTTCATGGCTGCTTTCCTGCCTTCTTTATTATTTCACATAAATTTTTCTTGATTTTACATTTCTTCGGGGATAAAAACATTACATACGTCTTCTATTGGATTTAAATCCGGAGAATTTTTGACAACTTTTGATTTTGATTCAAAATAACCAAGTATTGATTATTTTGAATCAAAATCATTCAGTATTTGGTAAAATTGACAAATTTACCAAATACTTTATGTTTTAATAAAGCCTGCAGGAATGAGATGGAGAGAACGGATTCGTGTTGCCTATTGGTTTCCCCGAGAGTCGACAAAACATGAGTCTGGGTTGTCCTACCTCTTAGCTTGTAAAAATTTCTTTCTGATATCTACGACATGATGCATTCACCTAACTTCTTGCTTTATCGATATGTTTCAAGGCGGCTAAACACCATCGATAACAACTTTGATTTCGGCTTCAATTTCGTGGACTAGTCCATAACGTTGGTGTATATTGCCAATTCGGTGCCTGATGGTATCGGGATATCATGGGCAAATAGATTATCGAGCAAGAAGAAATTCCGCATGGGCTTGTGCTCTTTGAAATTAATTGCGGACTTTTGGTCTGAGAGATAACTTTCATAATTTTGATTAGCCCCATATTAATTCTCGCTCTTTCCCATTTTAAAGAGGAGTGCCTCGTATCAGACCGTCTTCAAGATCTTGGCTAGTTTCTCTGGAAGTCAAGTGAGAATGATGACTCCAGCGATCTTTAATATGCAGGGCAGTAAATTGATGGAACGATAACTTTAGAGATACAATGATAATTCAATGAGTTTTTCAATAACTATAACTTCCGTGCGCTTTCATATACTCAAGAAGTGCATCGTGAGGAGAGATGGGTGCGGTCCTTTGACGGGAAAGCGGCAGCGTCTTCTCTTATTGGTAGTCTACCCTTGTATGTACAACACTGGTGTAATAATATATATTTTTTATACCCTTCATCCGGGGCTCTCTAGCCACGACTGAACATTAATTACATCTTCAATCGCATGGTGAAAGGTTTTTCTTTAACTATTACTTAACTTTTCCATCACCTGGGGCTCTATACAGGCAATCGGCGGTATATATACGCTGGTCGTACGTCTTATCGCCTTAGTCGCTGGGAGAAGCCTTTTTTTGTAATTTTGCAACGTCTAGGACGACATTATCTTAATATTTATGCTTTTTTAAAAATAGAATGCACTCTTCGCACTTATTACAACGCAACGCAAAATATCATAAAAGAAAAAATCAGTATTAATTAAAACAATGTTTACGTCTCATTACATATTATAATAATAATATGTAACAAATAAATTACATTGTAAGCTACTGTACTGTCTCTGCCTTTTATTTACTTCTTCGAGTGCAATTTGATAGGATCTTAGGTCGAATCGAAAATAATTAAAATTGTCCTTGAAAGTGAAAATACATACATATCTTTTGAGTGCAATAACACAGGAACTACTTTCTAAAATTGACAACTTTCTAGTGATGACTGTTTGAGAGTTCCGTGGAAGTCTCTTTATACGGTAGTGCATACGTTCTGCAAAGTTTTATGAGGATGAACAAATAAAATTCTAGGAAGGGAAACAAACGCATGCACATAAACAAGATTTAAAATTTTAAACCGAGATTGAAGTGTTATCTCCGAAAAGCTCTTCAAAATATTGCAGAGCGTAAAGTAGTACGCTATTCGAGGTCCTTGCTAGAAATTACACCTGAGCTTAAATAGTAAAAAGAGACAAGTACATCTGTATCCCCTTACACGATTGTAAAGTTCATACCAACCAAGTAAGCTAAATCCATCTCATCATGCATCTCATGGATGGTACAATAGATGATAAACAATCATGAAGCAAGTAGTTAAAGTACTGGGATTTGTTTTTTAGGCTGGCATTTAATAGTGGGGCCAGAATTGTCAGTAATAGGATCGCCGCTGCTTTCCTGTAATGATGATCCGGCCGTGAATACGTCCTGCGAACAATGTTCGAAAACATAATGGAGAAATGGTGTTTTGTCATCTGCTAGACAAATATTCGTAGCATATCGACCATGTATACCGGATTGTGGTATTTATTTAGGTAGCGTACGGCTACGATTTATGTTGGTACATTCGTACATTCATCGACAATAGGATTAGTACCCGGAGTGCACTTAAAAGTTGTTCTGCGTAGTATCATCCGCAAGCGCGTTAGGTTTATAACAACCAAAATATACAGATGTCAAACGCAATACACTCCGGTTTTTAGTGTGGCAACCAAAACCAACATTCATTTCGAAGCAATGAGTAAATATTTAGTAAAATAGTAGGGTAGTTTACGTCGCTTGCAAAATGTTTGCTTTTCTTAATTCGTGTATTTATGGCTAGTTTAAAAAGTTCGCGTCATTTAGGATGTAGTATTCAGGTTAAATATTTGTCTCATCGTAACGTACTAGGAAAAGAAATTATGGTCCTTATTTGCTTTAGCAGTTGCTAAAATGGTAACGTGGTTGAATCATCGGGTAAATGTATTTATATTAAGATGCTCGTGTTTACACAATTTGGTTTCTCGTAATTACATAAAATTAGGTGTAAAATCGAATCTTATTGCGTTAGGTTAGAAATTACCAGTGGTGTGAATCCATTCTGCCTGAAAATTGAAGGGTAAATATTGCGAAACAGTTCGCTGGTCTCTACTTTTGATTTTGCAGTCCAAACAGTTGATACAACCTCTGAAACAACAAAGAAAAGAAGCGGAAATTCAACTATATCCGGTACAGTATAAAATCACCATTTGTATATTAGGGTATAATTAATTGCTATCCATCCTATTCAGCAAGAAAGTGATTGCTGGTGTTTTTGATTAAACTACGCCCAAAAGTAAGTGTTGGAAGAAAAGGAGAAGTAGCTCACAATCAGTTTTGCGGGCGAGTCTGGTGTTATTTTCACCCAAGCTGATTGTAGTGCTTTCCACATACGTTGGAGATGATTGACGGGCGTGTCGGTTAAGTTCTTCCCACAGCAGCTCAATTGGAATCAAGTCACGGCTTTGGAGTGGGCATTTCATATTCTTTAAAACTCTTTCTTTCTCCAAACTTCTGCAGATATTCCTTGCATAGTTAGGACGTATGTTTTGGGTTATTATCCTGTAGAAAGACAAAATTCTGATCCAAAATTCCCCGGTAACTTCCTTTTTTTAATGTACCTTCAATTTCGACGTCTGCGAGAGTTGTGCCACTAAAGCGACCCCAAATCATTACAGATCCACCCCCATGCTTCACTGCGGAGACGATACAGTGCTCACTTGCATGTCGGGCTACCGATGGTTTGACAAATGTTCGTCTTCGAGATCCAAAAATTTGGAATTTGGACTCATTGGTTCAAAGCACCTTGTTCCAAGCTTCACGAGCCCGTTGGAGTCGTTTTCGTTTGTTAACTTTCCGCAGCAACGGTTTTTCATAGCAATTCGCCCATGAAGATCGGCTCGCTGTAGGCGACGTTTCATCGCAGCTACGCTAATCGGATTTTCGCGATGTTCATTTACTTCTGCGGTTATTTCCGAGCGGTCTTTCGCCAATTTCTCTTGCTGGTAACTACAATTTCGCGATCTTCTGCAACTGTTGTCACGTTTAGCCTTCCACTTCGTGGTTTACTAGAAATATTGCCATTTGCCTTATATTTTTTAATGTTATAATAGACTTTAGCAGTGTGCAATTTTAATTCTTGTGAAATTTGTGTATTAGTTTTGCCACTCTTATGGTAGGCAAATAAAACCGAACCTGTTTCAATACTTAGTTCCCTTTTCTCGGCATTTTAAACAACGGTCACTTTGTATTTCGCACACGATCTTACCACCATGAATACTATAAAACAACTGATCTTAATTTGGAAATTTTACCTTAAAGACTTTCACAAAATCATCTTCTATTTCTTTCTATTATTAAATTGACGTCACAACATACAATGCCACGTGAAATTTTAAAGGGTAGGTTAAATTTGTTTTTAATATAAAAAAATTACTATAAATACACTGTTGCCAAAAACTATATGAAACGACTGAATTCTGCCGGAAGATATCACGAAAAAACTGAGTAAAAGGGTACGCCTTTCACACGTTCTGTTTGTTTTTTCAATTTGTGCGACAATGGTTAGCATCAGTTTACCGCATCAAAGAATCTGTTGTTATTTGTGTGATTTATTATTACCATGATGTTGAAAAACACGTTGAACGGAAGGAGACAATAAAGTGATTTTTTTACATTAAATGAGTCGTAACTAGGAATTCACGATAATGATAACGAAGAATTCCAATCTAGCTTGAAATTAAAATACTATTGAGCGTGTTATTTGTAAACTATTCCCTCTGTATGCATGCCTGCACACAAAAATCCTTTATTAACAAAACATAGAGCAGGAAAATACAAGTCACCTAAAATTTTTATAGTGTTACGGAATTCCATTACAAATACAAACGAAACGACGATTTTAAATGTGCGCAGTAGCGTGTACACAAATACATATTTAGGCGAATTATGTATTGTATATTTCGAATTATGCGTTCCAGTTTTATTCTCACGAAATCCACTAAATTCCAGCGGAAATGTAAACCTTCAGACGAGCTAACGTCGAAAAATGTATACATTTCCAGTCAACGTAGTATTTAAAACCGCAATGTTTTATATTTCCAAACGAGTCGAACATTTATACACTGAAGAAATGAACTTCTGATTGCCTTCCACTCGAGCAGGACAAATATACAAATCGTTCTTCAAGCGTCTTTACGCCGTAAAAGCTAATAGTGCAGAAATCATCGAACGGCAGCGAATAGATTCTTGTTTGGATGAGTTTATTTTAATTCCGCGGTCGATTTATGTTCGAAACTAATCGGTTCGGTTAGATTATCTTTCGTATTTCACTTCCTTATATTCTTTCCTTTTCTCTAAATATGCATATATCAACGTGCAGCAAAGGCGTGGACCGTTAATCAAGGATGGAAATGGAAAAAAAAATGTAAATAAAAAGAAACGAGTACGTCGTTTGTATTCGATTGCGTTTTTCGCGGTGTGTTATTACTTTCGGGACGCTAGCGTCGATCATAATTAAAGCGCTAATTAGGGAATTCCGCGGACGAAAGCCGATACCCATGTTGGGAAGGGCGTCGCAGCCCATTCTTTATTTAGCGCAATTTATGAGCGTAAACGGATATAGGAACGTACACACTTTTTCGCACATATTTTCATTTACACCGGACAAATGGAGGTGCACACAGGTTATAAATCACTTCGGATTTTTCTTTCATTAGGGGACCGGACTGGGGTGGTGATATGAACATTACAATCAACGTGTGATCATACTATTATGCATCACCGTTTATACGAGGGACACCATTTAAGTTTCTACACAAAATGATGAAGAGAAAAAGGTTTGTAGCGCTGACCGTTTTCTTTCTGTTTCTTAACATACATATTTCCCATTAAGACGGTTAGGGCTGTATGGTTGGTTGCATAAATTTCAGAGGTTTCAAAATTCCGTTTTACGAAGTTCGCAGCTAATGGCTGATAAACTAGTTAAGGGAGCAGCAAATATACCTCACTGTATTACAAAAGACCCATCTAAAACAAGAATTTAAGAGACGGGAGGAAATATTGTATTGGCATAACATATCAAGGCAAAATCACCCGAAAGCATCTATTGCAAGCTCCTCAAAGACAGCAAAGACTGTTCTAGTTTTCAGCAAAGAAGGTGTCGGAATACTGCAAGCTTATTGGCAGGTCACGCAGTTCAAAAACATCACCTCTATAAATTCGGAAGGTGGGAATTAATTCCGTTGAATAGGCCGTTCCTAATATCCAAACAATTGAGCTAAAAAGACCCTAGATTATCAGTGCACTGTTGCAATAGATGTCGCAGTGGTTAAAGGGATCAGTGACATCAATAATGCTAGTAATATTGAAATGTATGTGTGAATGTAACGTTTGCAAAAAGGTATTTGGTTCGATATCGAATAACAACTAAATTCTTAGAAAGATACTTTACATAAAATTCACTGATTGAATTTTTAGAAACAAGATTGTAACTGGACGCCCCTGTCCGATAAATAATAAATAAAACGGATACTTTCCTCGATAGTTTCCTGCCACAGCCATATATGGTACGAAGTATTTGTTTTGATTAAAATATTGTTTTTTTTGCTCACGTGAGATAATGATAGCGACGATATTTGGGGGAAAATGTGTGAAATGTGAATGATATCACCAACGCCAACATAGTTAATGTCGATCGACTTTAACTGGTTAGCAGCTAGACGACGTGTTACTGGTCTCTAAAGAAAACAGATGTTAGCCGTAAAAGATCCCGGGGAAACGAGATAAGGGCTAATTGTCCCCTTTATGTGCTATAGTGCGGTGCCCACGAGAAGGAAGGTGTTAACCACGCCGTAATATTGGTTACAGTGCGTTGAAAAAGTAATACAAAGGTGTTATTAAGAAGCTAGTGACCGCTTAAAAATGATATGTTTTGTTATGTGTCATGGTACGTCTATGGGAATTATCTATATGTGCGGCTTCCCAAAGCGCTCCTGCGCACGGCATCCGATGTTACGCAATCTAAGAACTACTCGAGGAATGGCTTAGCGAACAGTATCCGACTTATATTTCTGCCCTCTAAGCGGCAAGCATGCGTTTCTTAACATCAGAGGGCGTCAAGAGATGTCGGGCTTGTCGTTTCGAATGTTGTTGGTACAAGGTTGAGTAAAAACACTCTCAGAACCACGGTGATAACGCCATGTAGGCTGTTTTTCCTCTCCTTGTATTAGTTCTTAGTATTAGTAAATGATTCCACAATACTATAAGGAAGCTATTTTAGCGTTATTTCTTTTGATTACTCGTACTTGTTTTAAGTCAAGTTGAGTGACCTGCAGCTATTTATTTATATTTTATTTTACAGAAATTACTACTAATACGGCCATATAATTTGTAAATGCATACATATGTAAACGTTGCTATTTGATATGCACGAAAAACAACGAGTACGTGTTACTTTTAATGTGGCATTTTAACATCCATTAGAAAATGATGTCATTTATATTCTGAACTATACCCCGTAATTACGTAAGCATCGAGAGAGAAACTTTAATTAGTCTGATTAAGTAATATAATGCACGCAACGTCACATCAACATACATGCATACATCTAAAACCGTTTTACAATTAACGTAAAAAAAATAAATAAATTCCACTGCAACTGGTATATATGGAAGCATTATTTGATAACGGTTACAGATAAGCCTGTCCAACACACATGAGCATGATTAATTGTAAGAATGGGCATGCGGCAGTCGCGCATAGGTCGTTCGGTCGCGTAGCGATAACGTAATTTCTTCAGTTTTAGTGACGAATGATACTCCGATCAGTGGTTCCGATAGAATATGATGGAAATTAATATAAATGGATCCGCATCGCATTTAGAACCGTTTCGGATGTCCGATAAAAATTTACGTATCAATTCTCGCCGGATCGTACGGTTTGAACTATTTTTTATTCATGAATTTGCGTGGGACTAAATAATTCCGGATGATTGCCGACATTAACTCTTTAGCAATGTAAACGTTTTTTTGTCATTGTATTTTTAAAATATGTTTTTTTTTTGAATTTGCCAATTCAGTGTATTTAATTTCCACAACTGCAATATTTTAGGAGATTATCAATTTCTATGTGCAAAAATATTCTATATCCATGTAATATTTTACATTGTTTTCTGGCGATAGTTAACAGACAAAAGATTACAGTTTTGCACAAAATTGTTGAAGGAAATCGAGATCTACGTTGGTTTACGACCAGAACTTTAGAGAGTGCATAGACGGGTTTAAAGCGAGATTAGTTTTGCTTATGAGTGGAGAGGACAAAGGCGGATGAAACTATTACTTCTTTTGCAGAAACTAGACAGACTCGTGTTTTGTCGACTCTCGAGGACACCAGTAAGCAACACGAATCCATTCTCATGAAGCGAATAGACACGAGTCTATCTAGTCGCTCTAAAAAAATGAATAATTCCAACTGCCTTTGTCATTTCTAGTTATAGACTTCATAAAGTTATAGACTTCAATAATATAAATATGTTATTGATATATAAACACAATTATCTTCTAGATTAGATAGACATTAGATATTAGATTAGACATTAGATATATATATATATATATATATAAATTTCCTATCGTTTAATAGTAATCCTTGCCAGCAATGTTTGGAATAAAGTTAATTTCTTTTATCAACAAGTATCGCCGTCAACTGATATCACGCATTAGAAAGGCAAAAAGTTGTAAAGGCGCAAATGTTGCCGGTGTTTTTATCTTAAAAATTTGGCGAGTATTTGAGTGTTCGCTCTTCATCATGATAGTTTTTATTATGGCGACGTCCCAACGTGGTGTATAAGCGTTATAACCTCAAAAGCTTTTAGTATGTGTAGTGTTCCGTAGCTTTGTTACTAGAGGGTGAAGCTAAAATTTCCAACTATTTGTAGGCTTGTAAAATCATCCCACTTGATCGATGTAATAGCCCGAACAATCTTTGTAATTAATCTGATAGATTTCTTCAAATAATTCATACTGTTTTTAAGTTTAGGAGAAAATACATCAATTTTTTTTTTTAATAAGTGACAATTTTTTAGATTATTGTTTCCCTTGTATAAGTCCTCCACTAAGATTGGGTATATATTGAAGTTTTCGGAATACAAGTTGAAATTATCTTTATTAACATTTGGTGCGAGAGAATCAGGGTCATTATCAGTATCTTACTAACAAGTGAATATCCATCATTTTTTTTTATATTTCATGGAGTAAAGTTCTTACCGCAGTAACTAGGGCGTGAAATATTTAAAATTAGGTGTTTTAGTGCTTGTATTTGAGTGGACGTTAAGTCCACTCAAAGCGAAAGTTAACGTAGCGACATGAGGAATATGAATCTAGTTTAGTGCAGTTGTTCACATCTCAAATAACTTGCGTCTAGAAAACGAATACCTTGTTCGGCTTCTGTTCTTACAGCAAATTTCAGCTTGTTAAAGTTATTAGATACAACCAAAGTAGTTTGTATTTTGATAAAGAGTAAAGTAACTGAAGGTTATCCACACAGTGGAAAACAAACGAAGATAATCAACCGAAATCAGTGGCATAAATCATTCAAGTATTGTGTTGGCATCCATGTACTGTACGTCTGAATAAAAATGTTTTTTTAATGTATTTAGAAAACTGCATGGCTGCTGGAATTAATATTTTTATAAACTTCTATCCGTAATACCTACGTACAAAGACATAAATAAATAAAAATACAAGAGCACCAGTTATCATTGCCAGCTACCTGTCGAATGTGTATGAAAGAGACAGTAATAGCTTCGGAAAGATTCGCCGCGATGTGGTTGGTGTCCGTAATCCAGTGTAGCTGAATGCATGTGATTGAACAACGTTAAGAATATGCTAATCATAACGAGTCTACATTACAATAATAAGGTAATAATACAAATATTGAAAAAGAACAGTAAACATTGAGTACGATGAAAAGTTAAAACAAGAGAAGTGGAAAAAAGCGTTGAAATAGTAAGTAAACAGTTAGTTACACTACAAAATATATTTTGTACAAATACCAACAATCAACCCATTTACACATTCCATATAATTTATGAGGTTCCCTTACGACAATAATAAATATTCATGGAAACAGCAGACGCACCAACTTTCGAGGAAATATGCATAGTTAATATTCCGTATAGTATCGCTACTTAGTATGACAAAAGCTTACATCCTTTTTAGTAAGTTCCATCGCCTCTTTATGCGAGCCGTAATATTACCAATAATGTACGGGCGTGCGTATATCGGAAACGCGAAGATTTATTATGTTTGTAGCCGAATTGGAAGCATTGTCAAACAAGTATAGATTGACGAAAGGAAAAAAAAAACACCCGCTCAATTTATCGAACCGCTTGTCCCTTAATCATTAATAGGAATTGGAAAAATTGATGTTTCCGACCAATTTCGTACTCGCGTCCCATTTTACTAACGTTTATTTTCTTTTGTAAGGGAAAGCGGGCGGAATGGTAAATTGTTCTACATCGACCGCTAAAAAAGCAGCCAAACGCACGTGGTCTGAAACCATCAATAGGTACGTATTATGTCCTGGACGTGTAAGCATTGAAAATTGCGTGACTGACCCGTAAAAATATTCATAGTTGAGTGACCTCGGGCGCCGAATGTTGAGAAATATGCTCGGCGAAGACATAAAATCGTGCCAGTGTAACATGAATTTGCATTTACGGGCATTTGGGCATGTACATACGGGATTTTCTGCATGTACAATACGTGAGATCGCTTATTTCGCCAACGACGACCAATTCGCAATTCGCAAGATTTAAAATGGATCTGTGTATATTGCTACCTGCCAATCTCAAGGATAAATGATGAAATTGATGGAGTTTTCTATGTTCTGGAATAGGATGCTTCACTAAACAATTGTACGGAGCATGATAAATTTTTATCTTCCGTTTTTTATAGTGTACGTAACAAGATAGTACGTACTGTACAATTGCTGTTGTTTTATGCTTTGTGCAGTATTCGCCAAATTGTATAACTGTGAATACTCCCAATATAAGCATTTTTATGTTAATAAAAATGCTTATATTACTTATAAAATGTTAATAAAAAATGCAAATAAAAAATAATTCAACAAAATAAAATTCAATAACATTCGTCCGAGATGTATACACTCGAGTACTAAAGCAATTGCAACAAAGTCGTAGCTGCCGCACTAAATGTGTTACCGACTGAAACAGTTCGAAGGCAATTAATTGCTTATAACTTATAAGTTGCATGTCCACGTCCGCGAGGCATCGGAACTTCTTGTACTTACTCCGATGTAAATGCTGGAAAGCAAACTACACAGATGCAAAACGATAAGTAATCGCTTAAGATGACCTTCGTAACTAGGTTTGCAAAATTTTAACGAAATACTCCAACAATTTAGGGGTGGTGTATTTGTTATTGTAGCCTGTGTATCTTTAGCGGATTTTTTTGTGCAAACACTAGACGATGATACGTTCTACCATCACATGGTGAAAAAATCCGTTCTTTGCGTTTAAATTAAAAAAGAAATTCAAGTTCAAGCTCCAATTAATAGAAAGAAAAATCCCCAATTGGTTTTTATGCAAATGAAGTGAATGATCTTGAGGGTGTTAAATACACACTAAAGCGAGAAAATGCATTTAAATTTGGGTCACAGTAGGCGTGGATTCGCGTGGATTGGGTTTAAAAAATGGTATGCAACGACACAAGGACGGAAACGAGAGAAACAAATCAAGAAGCAACTTGTCCAGCAAAAGTTTCGCAGTGAGTTAGTTCTAATTATAGGCGAGCCTCGACAAGGTAGTGGAAACAGTAATGACAGTAATACTGCGAGGCGTTTCTTTGCTAATTCTAGTTGTACATTTGCAGTTACTGGACAAGTCGACGAGATACACAGACTTCATATCACTTTACTAAGGTAGTATCAATCCCGTGAAATTTGCATTTAAAACTGCGGAACTTTATATATACAGGGTTAGTAAAAAGTCCCGAAACGGTCGAATAACTTTGTTATTTGAAAATTATGATTTCTGAAATTTGGTATGGGGTATAGTTAATATAAATGCATTTTACGCAATACAGTTAATATTTTTTTAACCAATTTTTTCATATCAAATTTCAGAAATCATAATTTTCAAATAACAAAGTTATTCGACCGTTCCGGGACTTTTTACTAACCCTGTATATCATTTATTGAGCAGAAGTGGAACAATTGCTGGAGTATTTCTTTATATTCTTGTAATTAGAATTTTATATTCACCCATATGTTAATAAAACATTATTCGTTAAAATTTTGTGGTAAATTAATAAAAGATCTTGCTGCATGTGGCTTACATAATTCTTATTTTTTTTATACATGTCTAATTTTATTGTCACCCTAAAGAGAACTGTCTAGATTCTGTCGGTGGATATGGAAATCTATGTTTCGAGATTTTAATTAATTATTCTTATGTTTTTTTGGGAATGGTTCCTCAATCTCAACTAACGCTAGCAATCGACTAGTCGAACAAGTCGATTATTATGATTACCGGAACAAGTTGGTTTAAAATGGGTAAATAGACACAAACAGCTTCTGATTTATTTCCCTGTATCTAGCCGTGTGTGTAAAATAATAAATTTGTACAATATAACAATGACGGAGGTGGTTTTAATGTAACAAAATCGACAACACTTGGAAAACAGCAATTGTACACGTGTACTAACAACTATTTTCACGTTCCATGAATAAATTATGAAATGGTCAATGCTGTTGGTAGCGTCGAGTATTGACGTGGACAATTTTGGACAAACAAAAGCGATACATTTTGTAAATCGTTTTCATAAGCAGCTAAGACGTTGCTACCTTGTTGTTAAACTTTGTCCGTAATGTTGATTCGATCAAATTCAACGCTTACAAAAAAAAATTATTTCGAAAATCGTCTGTACGAAAAATATGAGGTCAAGTTAATATTATATTTCGCTGTAACGACGTAAGGAATTTATTACGGAACTTAAAAAAGACGAGATAGATACGATCAGGCTTGGATACAAGCGCGCTAAATAATGGATATGCCTTGTTCGACCAAGTGCGAGTGCAAAATAGTCGGGTTAGTGTTGAAATTGCACATCGTTCCAATTGACGATTAAACAGGAAACGTACTTTTTAACCCAGTCCGATTTACTTCGATTCTAGACGATAAAATGATTTGCAAGTTAAATCAGATGTGAAATTTACCGCTGCTGCTGCTGCTGCTGCTCCTATATTTTTACGGTACGATGTGCGTTAATGTATGTAAATGGAATGCGACGCACGTAAAAATAAAACCTGGAAAATAATTAAAGAACATATATGGGGCAAACGGACAATATTATACACTACGATGCTTTGATCTATATTTCGAACCAGTGGCGTTCGTTTCTAAGTGAGAAATTTCCCAATAAGGTGGCGATGGTGTACAGGTGTATAACTAGGCGGAAAAGGAAGAGTTATTTTTTAATTAATCGTTTATTAATCTCAAAAAACTTAAGAATAAGTTTTGATAGTCAGCTCCGTTTTGCGGAACAGATCACCGCAATTTGCAACGCAGCTTCTAGAACACTAACATATTTATTGAGATATTGTTATTCGATTACTATCACTGCTTCGTTAAGTTAAAGTTTAACAGTTGTATAATATATAGAAATTTTACCAATTTAATCAGAAATATATCCGTGAAGATGAAAAAAGAAGAGCTTTATTTATATAACATGCCTGGTAAGATCACATATCGTATGGAATGAAATAGCAATATGAATGTGCAAGAGATGACCCCGCACCCGAGAAACCATCTAAGAGGACCAAGGCAGAGAGTCACAATGTTTGAAATATTTCACACGTTCAATTTAATCTACTAATCTACATATATGTTCTACAGAACGCCTAGCGTTATATATATTTTTAAAGAGGACCAGATCATTAAAACTAGGTGCAGCTTTACTTTCATTAGATATACACCAGCACTATAAACATAAAAAGAAAGTTATTATAAGGCTTCAAGAAACACATACATAAGTATGTTGATATGCGTGCATATTGCTGGTCCTCTAAAAATAACAAAAGCTCCTGAAATCCGGTATTGTTGAAGGCGTATGCATTTCAGCGGGCGATCGTCTACTCACTGAAATAATCCGCATACCCGCCGCTGTTTCTTTTAATCGCCAACGCGTTTTATTATCTCGAAACGTGGAAATATTATTGGTATGTTGTTTCTGTAAACATATGAAATCTCAAAAGCGTGTTATTTCAAATCGTCCATTATCAGATGCATATAAAAGTCCCTATCCTACTGTTTATCTTGCTTTCTGGGTTAATGTTTTTACACATAATTAACAGTTTAAACGAGAAACGTTTGAGGGGAAGATTTTTTCGCTTATATACGTTAATCGTATGAACTGATCGAAATTTTAACGTAAGTGGTGGAAAGAATTAACATTTACAGCTGTGTGAATATGTATTAGGCACTTCAAAGAAAGCTCGGTATTATAAAATCCTTGCTTATTTCGGGTAATTCCATAAACGGACGTATACACAAGGGATTATAATAAAGTGGATAAACGAAGATTTATGACAACAATAAAATACTTACTGATTGTAGAGCAAATATTGTATTTTTATTATTAGTTTCATAGAGCGTATTGAAATAAAACGCATGTAAATCGTCAGTACTTCGTTAGATTACATTTAGGCACGTTCCTGAGTAATATACCTTAAATATGCCTAAAAAACGCGGATTAATCATGGCAAAATGCGGCCAAATTATAATATTTAATAGGCAAGACTTAACGCAAAGTGCAAATTCAAAAAAAAAAAAATAAGGGTTCGTGATGTGCTTTTAAACGTTATAAAAATAGACCTAAACCAGGAAAAACGGCGAACCACGGTAAGGATAGATCGGCTTTTAGAACGAATGGCTTTACAAGATCAACGAAAATCGTAGAAAAAATTAAGTAGTGAGCTGAGAACGCGAAATAGAGTTTCTCTGCGGTCAGAGGGCGACTGAAGGCAACAAATTTACATGGCCGTATAGCACGAAAGAACCCGTACTTACCCGTATGTACCCGCACGAGAACTTCAACGCATCAAAAAAAAAACTTTGGGAATGGGCCAAAAAGTACGCCCACTGGATAGAGGAAGGCGCGTGTAATCTTTTCTGACGAATTTAACATCGAGGTATGCTTCTTTTATCTCATTTTATAGTTGTTTATTACATCAAACGTAATTTTATAAACGTCTTATTTATTCAGTTTACTGCATTTTCTTCTTTTATTCTATGGATGACCGGGCCTCCAATTTGTACGGCGAAGACCCGGAAAAGAATATTTCCGTAACGTATCGTGCCAACGGTAAAACATGGTGGCTGTAGCATCATGGTTTGGGGATGCATGTAGGCTTCAGGCGTTAGCGAAATCTTTCTTTGCGAAGGGCGGATGAATAGCAATCGTTACACCGAGATGCTACAGGAGGTCCTGGATTCATTCGTACTACGATTATTTGAAGATGAAAATGTTGAATATTTTTGTCAACAAGATAACGCTCCTTGTCGCCGCGCAAGGGCGACGATGCAGTGGTTCACGGAAAACGGGGCGCGAATGTTGGACTGGCCGGCATAAAAAAATTTATGCTATATCCTATAGGAAAACATTGCAAACATTAGTGAGGGTCAAAAGAGCAGCTTCGTCAACAAATCCTCAACGAATGGATCTCAGCATTTTCAGCAATGTATGCCGCAAATTAATTAGTAGTATGGAAAAACGTGTAAAATCTCTAATAAAAACAGCTGGTGGACCAATAAAATATTGAAAATATTATAAAATATCCTATATGGTATATCTACTTTATGGTTTTATTGATATATAATTTATTTTTAGACCTCCGAAAAATCATATAAATCGGGAGTGACTAATACGTATTCACATAGCTGAAAAGGATAGTCATATCGAGATATTAGTAACCTGTAAAATTTTTAAATTTCCCAATTTTCGCAAATATTAATAGAGTTCCTTGTAATATAATTAATTAACAGAAGATATGCTTTTCTTATATGGTTTTACAAAAATTATCTTTTTATGATGTTTCAGATTCAGCATTATCAAATGACTACAATTTTCAGCATAAAAGTCATGTTATGATGCAAAACAAGCTGCCAGAATTGGTGGAGACGCCAGCAAAAATTGTTTTAGAATATATGACACGATGTATATATTCTAAATACGACGGTGTGTACGAGGCTAGCATTTTAAAATTCTATAAACAATGAATAGCGTTATTAAGATTTGAAATTACTAACTTTGTAAAATTTTACATTTGATAGTGTTGAAACAGTGGCAGCTCAGGTATCGCCCAAACAGTTTGTTTATAGTAAACGTTTAAAGAAAAAGTATTTTGTTGGATAATATTTTACGATTTTAGTAGATACGTAACGCAACAACGTCTCCATTCGTTTCTCTCAACTTTTTGTAAAGAAACAATATCAGTAAAGATTGTTTACAACTGCTTCGAAACATTTTGTTGTGGTCTTTTGTCGGCGACGAATTTCGTGGGGGTCAACAATAATCGGTTGTTACTGCAAGAAATATCGATGATTGAAGATCGATATGCGGCTTACATTGGGCATTTAGGTGACTTCCTTTTGTTGCCTACTGTGGACGAAGAAATCCGTAGACGGCGATTTTTACCAATTCAAGAGGACACTGAAGTTTTCATCATGTTTTGGAG
This sequence comes from Oryctes rhinoceros, assembly GCA_020654165.1. Taxonomy (NCBI): domain Eukaryota; kingdom Metazoa; phylum Arthropoda; class Insecta; order Coleoptera; family Scarabaeidae; genus Oryctes; species Oryctes rhinoceros. The sequence continues at coordinate 2,920,968 of JAIOKQ010000399.1, read as the reverse complement.
ACACCATTTTCAGAGTGAAAAAATATTTCGAGAATTGGTTCCAACGCATGCAAAGATGCCTTGATTTCGAATATTTTGGAAAAAATAAAACGATTGGTTTTATTTTGTTGAATTGTTGCTATGGCTTTTGTAAAAACTTAAAAGCTAGTACACTTTATCAGTTTCCTCCTGCTGGGCTATAGATAAGTAACTAGCGGGGGTCTTTCAGTTTGTGGGGTATGTAACTGTACTTTTTAGTACTGTGTATAATCTGCTAGGTCTGGTAAATCGGATGCGCAATTGCTTTTACAAAGGCTCAGATAAAGAGAGTCTGTGAGGACATATGTGCTTTAGTTCTCGTAAACACCTACCACATATCAGTTAATTTGGTTGTTGTGTCTGAAGGAACTGTCCAAATCAAGATACTTAGCATAATTTTCGATAACACAAGCTTGATTATTTAAGTGGAGCACCTAAAATAGAGCATTAGAAATACACAATAGAATATACAAGAAAAAGATTGTAGCCCACTACACAAAATGCCTTGGTGAAATCTAATAAAATTTAAACGTAATGGGCTTTTTCATTAGTTATTTAGAGAACTGAAGACTGAAAGCCGCGTAGAAGCCTGTCTGAATTTTAGACAAAGACTTGAAAAAATCCTTATCAATTCTGCATAGTTCTGTACTATTTCACTACGTCAAATTTCACCTTGCTGAGCTCAGATATTCACGAATATCAACAACAAAAATTGTTATATATCATAAATGTTAATCTAGTCTCTTCGCGAATATTCAAATTTTTCTTATTTGTTATATTTTTTAGAAATCCATGCAATATAACTTTAATTGAATGTCCAAAGTTTTAAACGATATTGTATACCAGTGGGATAGTACAATTCTTGATAACCTTGACGGTATATTTTGACATAAAAACTTAAGCAAGCGAACTTTTAAAAGTACACATCCCAGTTAGTCATATAGAAATGACATATAGTACCAAAAACACCTGTCCCTGTCCAAAATATTCATAAGTAATGCGAACACGGCATTACAAACGTTACAAGTTTGTTTCCGGAAAAGTTTATCTGTCACGGTGTATTCCCGCTTTTATTCTAGCCGTTAAAGTTGAAATTGTTTAGGAAGTCATTCCAGTCTAAAGGGGCAGCATCGTCTCCTAAAATATTATAACTTGCACAAGACTAACAGCAACGAGCAGGCAGCGAGAAGAAGTTATTTAAGTTACATAACTTTGTGCCGTCTCTTGGTGCTGCTACATTCGCATTTGTACGTTGTATATCGAATTAGAAGGTAAAGTATACATAGGTACATGTATGAATTGCAGACGTCTAGAAGCAAGCATGTATCAGGAACGAAATTAACGTAAACGTATGCATGCATCAAATACAATTGATGTATACTGGTACAAGGTATCTTTGGTATACGAGAAACGGAAGCTGGAAGTATAATTTAATACCGAGAACTTTAGATGAAAAGAAAAAAAATATGCATTTACATAATGTGATACTAGATGCTAAATGTTCGTAAAAAAGATCTGTGGATTTTTCGTTTTCCACAGGCTACTAAAGTATGATTTGGATCTACCTAGTTATTTTCGATTTCGCATAAATGCACCACGTCCAAAGTTCAACTTAGCAATAGATGAAATTTAAATATGCAAGATCGACGAACCGTTGTAGAAAACCGAGTATTCGTCGCCGGACTAATGAAAGCACATTAAGTGAGGTTATCTGATCATTTCATTTGTGCAAAAGAAAATAATCCTCAGTTTTGTTGTTCTTAACTCTCCGCAACCACTAACCTTTAGCGACTTGTCAGACAGCGATTCGTTAATTCATCGGCTTTTTCATTAGACTTAATTTTAAGGTGTCCTAACGGGTCAATAGAATTCTGTTTGGATGTCTCTTTTATTTAACAACGAGTAAGATATCAAGCGGTGTAGGATATTTGATTTCGTGATGAGCAAAACATTCTTCGATAACGGCGGTATCACAATTACTATTTTCTAAGCATTATTGTAAACCTTCCAAAAATGCATGTAAAAATAGAATTAGTGAAACTTGAACGGCTTATAAAACTTATTATTTTAATCATGGTACTGCTTTATTTTTGCTATTATTAATCTGATTTGTACTAATTTAGATATTTTTGAGAATTAATGTTTCTATAAGTTTAATAACTTTAAAATCTCAATTGCATAAATAAAAAGCTTCAATTTAGCAGATGATATAGACGCGTGTTAGAATAGTAGACGGCTTTCAATGAACGTTAATAAAAACATTGACCATCTATCGTAAGCATCATACGGTATGATGCTTATAGTATATTAGCAGATGCTTTAGTTATGGTATGATTCATACCATAACTCGAAAGAATCTGCTAATAGCATTTTAATCTATGCCTCGATATCGACTGGTCATGAGTTATTATTACGCCTGCGTCTTAAGATGTTCATTTTCGGCATCTATCAAATTTAGAGTGGCGAGTCCGGTGTTCGAAATCGGAAAGATTTTAGTGCAGAATCGAAGTACAAGTTAGAAAAGTTGTAAACCAGAGATTAGTTTGCTATCAGACAACTGCAAATGTGATTACTTTTAAATATTTCAAACAATAAATGTTATCATTATCAAAGAAGACTACGCGCTATTTTTTTAACAAAAGGTGGTGAACAAGTTGCTAATTTTTATACGTTACTGAAAAACGTACTGAATATGTAATACATATATGCATTACATATTCAGTATGTAATACAATGGTATACGTATGGTAAAACATTTCAAAGATTTCACTGGCTTCACTTTCAATTCATGACACAAACATTTCACTTGTAACTAGTTGGAGTTCCGTAACGGCCACTCCGAAACGGCATTATCCCACCGTATGACTAACACTGTATATAATTTTCTTAATTAACGCCAAAGAAACAAAAAAAAGGCAGATAAGGTGGTTAAAGAAGCAGCGGGTATACGTTTTATTGGTTCCAATCCTTTCTGTGGTCTTCAAAATAGCTACAAAAAAACAAATAATGAAGACATAGTAAGTTAATCAAATGATCTAGCACTAGAACAGCACCGGAGAGAAATAAGCGAAAACACTCACAACGCGACTCGTGATGCGATAGCGAAAATAGCGCTATTGTTCGGCAAAGGGGACCTTAAATGAGTAGCAGAATTTTTGATAGGTTATGTCGACCTAAAGCGTTACTTGTTTAAACTGGAAAAAGTTAAAAATCAAGTCTATTGTGTCATATAATGAATTCAAGGAAGAAGTACTACTAAGATTCACTAACGCACACAATAATATTCAAAGATGAGTTAACAAACAACAATTTGTGAATCGGTGAAAGATGTAAGTTTTTTAAAAAAAAATTATGTAGTAGAGCCTACATTAACTGATAATCTAATTAAGCTCATTTGCTTTCAATTATCTCACTGTAGTTTAGTTCCGATAACTAACAATAATGCATAATTTCGTTTGATTTATTTGCAAAATTCCTAAAATTATTAATTCATTCTTCATTAATTAAGAATCAATCAAAAATCGAATAAATTTTAGTCCACCAACAATAATCCCGGAATATACAAACAATACAACAAATGCATTTCATTGAAATATACTATACATAAGTCAGTGGTAGATTTATTTAATTAAAATGGACTAATACATATTCAGCATAATCAAGCATTTATTGAAATTAATTTAATTGCTAATAATAGCATATTACACAGTCGCATCTTGCTGCTACGTTGTTATAATGTAATATCAAATATAGCGGTAAAATATTTAAATATTATTCTAGTTTTAGGTAATAAATTATTAGATTTCAACATTTCAAAAGTGCTTGCACATGTTTATGATGTACATACGGTAACTTCTCAGCAAGCTTGCATATAACGTAAACTTTCTAATCCCAAAACGTATGCGAACGATAGTGCAACATTCTACACGATATTGATTGGCTGACCGCGTAAATTTACAGTTAAGTACTGGTATAATTAAGGAGAATTTATTAAGTCTACGTAGTGAATTCAAATTTGCTAATATATTCAATAATTATCGAGCAACTTCGTTCGTAATAAGTTCATAAATTTATGTGAGGGAAGCAGCACTATTACAACGTTAATGTACTATGTGATAATGACGGGAGAAAAAATGATCGATAATAAATATCAATTTGGTATATGATGATAGTAACATATTATTAAATTGGAATATTCCTAAAATCGCAGCAAGAAGGTTGCATTGCGATTCTGTTCAATATTATTGCTAGGAGTCTTTGGTCAATTTTTCCCAAGACTTTAAGCGAAAGTTAAAAGAACGTTCTCGACATGCTCTACTTGTAGCTCTATGTACTTAATCCAGCGAAGTTTCCATTTTTTAAGTCGCCCAGATAAAAAGCATCTATTTCGGCATTGGCCTCTTCATTTATTTTTTCATTCCATTGCTTCCTGCCAAGCCATTTCTTCAAGTTTGGAAAAACAAAGTCGCCAGGACCCGATCTAGAGAATTTAACTAAACCAGGATTGTAATCATATCGTTTAAATAAAATCCGTAGATTTTAATGGAAGTAATGTTTTGTTTTGTCTTTTTACAAACGCTCCTCTGGTTGCCATGGTTAGCTTTGAGTTTTAAAATCATTATTTTCTCAAATGAAACGAGGGGGCTTAGTGCCATGGACGACTAGCTCTTCTGATTCAAATGCACTTGATTTCTGGATTTTTATAATCAGTTATACATTTAGGAATGTTAATCTAAGATAATTATAACAATGTGTTGTAGTGTTAAAATTAAAGCTAGTAGAATGGATATGATTAGCGCGCGGTTAGTATTGTTCAGCCACATGAATTGAAGCATGTATAATTAACGGCAACGCTCTACTAAACTAATCTGACGTTTCGGCTGCTTGTATAGCAGATTCGTCCTTTCCATCTCGCTCAGGATATATATCCTCAATTAACGATAATCTCGATAACTTATAAATTTAGAACAACTTCATTATTAAAACAGATGCAACTTCACCCTATTTGATGTTCATAATGATCTCGCACGGGACATTTTACTATTGATGGGATATGCTTCACTACAATTGTATAGCCCTTATAAGCAGTATTATTGTTAACATGAATGCAGGAAACTTGAAAAAAATTATCGTTAAGGACTTAACATTTTTTTTTTATTTTACTTTATAAATTTAACCATTTTTATTTTATTTATAAAAGTAATATTTTGTTCATCTCTATTTTATCATAAATTGAACGTTTTTGTGCATAAATTCATATAAATCGTATTCAGCATCATTTAAACCTTGACGTGTACGCATTCAATGTAAAAATACGTTTAATTTCTTATAAAGTTTACAAAAATATAAAATTCGTCACTGCTCTAATTAAGACATCTCTAACAGTCATTTGTTATATCTATTTGATGAAGCTACTGCTAATGCACGTATTGGATCGAGCGTTAGACAGGGAACCTGCGCCAGTAACACATACGTACGGAGTAAACAAATGGATTGGTCGGATGTCCAATGTACGAACTGCCACGACTGCCTGCCGTCACTACTTCGTTTGTGAGACAAACTCAGACCCGCACTATAGTTGGTTTGTAATTTTTTTCGCTTATACGTGGGGACAGTATCTTGAAGCAAGATACTCGAGGTGGTGTATCAGATAAGAATGCGAGCGTCTGGGTAGCCGTGAGTTATATATATCTTTTTGCGGTAGGCGATCGGCTATTTGCTGCTTTCGCCCAACCAGACGCTCATGTGGGGATCGGTGGTGGCCCTAGCGTTAGACATTGAACATTTGAATGCGTACACAAAGACGGAATCGAATTATTAAGTCCGTATATGTTATTTATATATTTTGATTTTGGTATATACGAAAGAGTAAAATATTTATATTTAATTTTTGTGAAGGGAATCGTTTATTTAATAAATATATTTTGTATATCAATGTACTGTGTTTAATCTTAAGAGCATCTGATTAAGCGAGAATTACTTATAAGCAATTGGTCCTTTCGCCTCACAAGAAAGATACACTTAAGCAGGCGACTAGCCGTATTGTTCTGCAAACTAGGAGAACATAACAACTATTCTATCTCGTAAGTACAGCAAATGCTCGGTGATTATTTACTGACGTATTGTCTAAAAACTGTACATAGATTTCAAAATCAACGGTTGAATTCTGATTAACACAACAGATGTTATAAACCTACACGTAACAAGTATGCAATAACTAATCCCCACACAATATGCTTCAATCGCACTGAATCAAATAGGCTTTTGCGTGTATCTGGTTAAATGTAAATCTCCGTAATGAAGGGTTAACTGAATTCAACGAATTTAGCGATCTCGGTACTAGAGAATGCTGATAGAATTAATCCTCGGCAAGATGTATGTATTATGCTCGACTTTCCCCGATGCACAAATAAGGAGAAAATATGGAACTGTGTTAGAGTTCTACGTAAGAACGTAAATATACAACGTAATTTTGTTAAATCGTTATCTATTTTCTGTTAAGGTAACAGAACACTGTTGTGAGGGAAAGCAACTAAGTAGCAAATACACTCCGCCAAAAAAGTATCGCATAAACTAAAAAAGGGCATTTATAAACCAAGATATTTTTATACGTTCACAAAAAGTTTGCCTCGTGTACGTGAACTATAAAAACACTAACAAAATCATGGAACATAGCTTTTTTACTTTTTTTTTTCTAAAAGAACACATTTAGAAAAATGCATATGTGTAAGGTTTGTTCAGTTGTTTATTGAAAGTCTTCCTATAGGGACAAATTTTAAAGTGCGAAGTCAGAGTTCTGTACTAACGCTTTTAAAACTAAAATGAGCAATTTAACTTCAGAACAAGTGGCTGCTATAGTCGCTTTAATCGAAGATGGACGATCTCAAGCATACGTTGCTAATTTGATGAACATCAATCAGTCAAGTGTTTCTAGAGCCGTAGCCAGATATAGGGAAACAGGCAATTACAGTAGAAGACCTGTACCAGGTCGTCCAAGATGTTCTACTCGCCAAGATGACCGCTATTTACTACTACAAGCATTACGTCGAAGACATGTAACTGCGAGACAATTGCAGAACGACTTGGCTAGAGTCAGAAATACTCGTGTGAGTACTCAAACTATTCGGAATAGGTTACGACGGAGTGGATTAAGAGCTAGAGTAGCTGTAACAGCCCCTCGTCTCACTAGGAACCACCGAGTGGCTCGCTTAAGGTTTGCCAGAGAACATGTAAATTGGAACATTAATGACCGGGCCAATATACTCTTCACAGAGGAGTCAAGATTTGGTCTTTACACCTCAGTGTACAGACGAGACGGTGAGCGCTATTCGCAGTGTAATATCAGACCTAGATTTAATTTCGCTGGTGGCTCTATTATGGTTCGGGGAGGCATCTGTTTAACAGGTCGTACAGAGTTAGTACCAGTAGACAGAGGTACACTGACTGCCCACAGTCAGCCCATAATGGACATTTTCGAAGAACATGTAGTACCATATGCGCCAATTATAGGAAACGAATTCATGTTAGTGCACGATAATGCACGACCGCATGTTGCAATAATCGTCCAGGAATACCTTAACGATGTTGGTATTCCAGTTTTAGATTGGCCTGCGGTAAGTCCGGACATGAACCCTATCGAGCACGTGTGGGACCTCCTTCACAGACGGATACGAACCCAAAATGTTGCCCCAGCGGACCTGCATGGACTAGAAAATGCTCTCCGTGACGAGTGGGAGAATTTGGATCAGGCTTATATACGGAGGTTAATCAAATCTCTGCCGAACCGTATGCGAGCGGTCATAAGAGCCAGAGGTGGCAATACTCAGTATTAAAAGCTACTGTTATGACATTTTTCTTTCCAAAATTATAATTTCTTGTTTTAATAAAAATCTCAAGTATGAGTTCTTGTTTTTATTTGGCCTGTATTTTATTTAGACAATCATAAAAATTATATCTTAGAGCGCATTAAAGTATATTTACAACTTTATGCTACAAACAAAGATTATGCGATACTTTTATGATTCAAAACTAAATTATGCGATACTTTTTTGGCGGAGTGTAGTTACTTTTTTTAATATTCCAAATCGTTAAAACTTTTCTTCTAAGTTATCCTCAAGGATTAATGATTTCAACATCACAAAGGATCCAATTTTATATCTATAATATTGAATATTTTATACTTCGTATAGTTAGTAATCTACAATAATTGCGCGTTAAGAAGCTAACAATGGGGAAGTGTGTCGGAATATAATGGGCACTGCAGAATGCAGTATCACCGAAACGGAACTTTTTTATCGAGACACCTTTTTTGGCCAACACGCAGTTTTTTCGCCGATACAGTAAGATTTTTCCCCGAAACAGAGATCTTTACCAAAACGGAACATATGTAACACTGAAAGTTATTGTTCCGCTTTGAAGCAATACCATGAAATATTTTAACACCGTCGATTGCGTAAATGGAAGTGAGTGAAAAACAACACGGCGTTAGATCTGATACCGTATTTTTATGCGTACCATAATAGAAAGACCAATACAAATCTGCCCAAAATTAAATTCTAGAAAAAATATATTGTAGGTGAAATCAGCTTAGTTGTTGTAGAAAATTGGCGGAACAAAAACATACCGGAGTGGATTTTATTTATATTTTGATTCGTACATACAAACATACATCAACAAAATGAATCAGAGAGTCTATTGTACGTGACAATCAGATAAATGGGACCTAGCATTGCCAATCGCTGCTCCATTGTTTCGTGATTTGTACCAGAGAATTTAGGGCAACGCCGCGAGGTAACGTATTTCGTATTGCGCGTGTTATACAGGGAGAGGAATTTGAACAATAAAAAACCTACGTTAGATATTATCAGAATTGACTATAAGCGAGAGATTGCTATGGTATCGTGTTTAGTTCGTAATCGGTAATAATATCAATTTTATTTCCTTTTTGTTTAAATAAACGTAAGTTAGCGTAATTCTTTTTCTTTCGACTACGTACTGCCAAGGATAAAAATATCAGGAAAACATTTTGCGTTAGAAAATACTTATAATTCGATGGTGGTGGTGGTGGATGCTCGCCACCTAAAACAGAAATAGATAAAACTAGCTTATTAACGCGATGATAAAGCTTATTAGACCCATATATTAGCTATTGCTTAGCCGACGCAAAGGCCCACCGCGGAAAAGTGACCCCAGGAAGCGGCGAAGCTGAATCCAGCCATCAATCCAATACGTGTATATGAACTGAAGTACATACAACTCCAAATTAAGCGAAGAGAGAACAAAAGACAATAAAGAGCTTCGGTTATCTGTTTCTTTGAGAGTAGTTAGGAAGCAGCATCTCCAATATTTTGTCGAAAATTCGACCAACTTTTCAAGTTGAGGTTTGGAAATTAACCATTCAATAGTCTTTAATGATCACCTTACAATTACTTGTAATTCAAATTTGCTACTATATAAGTATCATTAAGGATAGTTTTATTTTTAGGAAAAGGCTTTCTTTATCGGGCAGCTACATGCACATAAATTAACACTGAAAAGATTTACGGACGGACAAGTCTAATAGTTAAAACATTGCTAAATTTAATTAATTACATTGCTAAAGTGCATTTTACGAGGGCCTGAAAATTTTGCAAGTAATTTGATCAATTACGTTAGATTTAAATTCAATTGAGGTGGGATCTTGTCTTTAATAGAGTTATTTATAAAATAAAAAGACCCTACGACATTTTATTGAATTAAATAAAAAAAAAGTTAAAAAACGTAATACAAATATTTAAATATTAAATAAATTGTAAAACAAATTGATACATCTAACCTAAGCTAAATCGAAAAATTTTCAAACATATCAAAAAAACAAAAAGTACAAATTTTTAGTACGAGCAGAAAAGGGACCACAGCAAGTCAACCTCTATACCTTTCTTCGAAAGTTTATCCGTCTCTATTGTATAAATATTTCAGTAACAATAAAACAATCAAATTTCCGTTTGTAATGGACTCTAAAATGAAATAATTACTTTCTGAATGGCATCCGACAATTCTTAAGGGGCGTCGGAGTTTATGAATATTCCCTGGGAATTATGCGATCTGTCACCCATCGCGAGATTTTTATCATCTTCCCAAGAGCAACGTTAGCGTTCGTTTGAGACCGTATTTCGAGAACGCGATCGCCGTTATTCGTCCTTCCTCAACGCCGTCGTCGGTTCGCGTCCACGCCGAAAATGAAACGAAAGAAAAAAGGGCGAAAACGAAAGAAAGAATTAAAAAGAGCACTTTTCATTGAAAAATCTAATTGATTCCGAAATTGTTTTCGGGGTTGGTTTAATTTGGTAACGGCACGAGCCTCGGAATAATTTATCTATCCTTTAGAAAAATGATTAGTGGAGAAAAAAAATCCACGGCGAACTAATGGGTAAACGTAAATCCAATTTGCGAGGAGACAATATTGATTTACTTGTCTGTTACACTTATTTAATTGGAAATCCATTTCCTATGGTGCACCAATAAAAATTAGGCCGTCATTAAATGTGGCCTACGGTTTACATTTATTCATGAGAAATACGTCTCTTAATGGGCAAACTACAAAATACCTTAAATGGTAATGTGCGCTGCGACAAAAAAGGAAGCAATACGGTTGCTGGAATTGATCGACATACGCCTATTGTCAAGATATCAATAATTTTATGTATACCGAAATCAATAGACCTATTGCTCTGATAACGTCATATCTTTATAAAACTTACATAGAAACATTCTGCTAAAAAACTAGCTATTTCTCATTAAATTAATTAGTTTTTGAATTCAACAACGTTGAGAAGTATTTCGATAAATATACTGCAAAGGAAGCGTCTCCTAAACGCGCGCTTAAGACACGTCTTTATAATGTTGGGCTACTCCTTTTAAAGAATTTGGAGTAATGCGCAAAAACGTAGAAAATAATGTTAATATGAGTATACTGCCAGGACAGAAAACATAGCAAGCAGGAAGAATCTTTATTACCTAAATTTAGAAAGAGATCATCGTCGAAGAATCTTGTAATATTAACTATTTAGGAAAGGAAACCTTTAAACTCCCTCAGCTCGATAACTGGAATGTTGTAGTTTGTCTTAAAAATGTATAAAAACAGTATGTCTAGAAAGACATGTATAAAAACTAATCTGCGTGTAATCGTCTGAATATATACTGTCGAATGTTTGCTATCTAATACTACCTTCCTTAATTTTAATTGAGAGATTCCGTTGTATCCTCCTTACAGTTATCAATTGCCGTGTCAGAATTTGTGAAAGCAGGAAGCGAACAGGAAACTCGTTTATGACTTCTAGATATTAATTGATTTGATTGCCATCGTAATGGTTTACTTTCCTCTACGTGGACATTTTATATCACATCGCCACCTTACTAACGATGTGACCCTTTTCAGAAGTTCAAGAAGAATTTGATGGATTCAAGAAATCTTTAACAAGAACTGATTCATCTAACGCTTTTTATTTTTTTCTAAAAATTTTGCTTAATAAGTTCAGTTCCTACAATTCCATTACAACCAAACATTAATTTAGCTGGTGTAGTCGCAGTACTGGCATGTTACAAATTGCTATAATTAAATAAAATTGACATATATCTATTATGTTTCTCGCTGCATGAGCCTTTTTAAGCACTAGTTCTATAGTTTTAAATTAATTTCAGCTACGCTGTTCTTGAAGGATAATATGGTGAGGACAAACAAAGTAGTATTCTATTCTTGGTAACGAATTCTTTAAATCGTGTGATAGGATTAACCAAATTGAACTTTAGAAAATCTTTTAATTTCAGAGAATAACAATAATGATTTTGTCTCAATTCAGTCTACTGAAATTAATAACCATTTTCTACAACAGCTTCTTTTTAAATAGAAGAATAATATCTCACTGAAAGATGCTAAAAGGAATCGGATTATTTGCAAATAATTCAGAATTATGAAGTTGAAGCAAGATCTACATGGTTTATAACGGCTGGAAACGAAAAGAAATAAGAGGGTATATTGTATTGTATTGCGTATGTGTTGAATAACTCTACTTTGAAAAATAATCGACATTCACGTAGAACATACAAGAAGAGTCCGATAAATACCGTGCCTTTCCAAGAAAAGATATATTTTGCGTAAAATCAAATTTTTATCACAATCTACTTTAATTTCCAATCTTTTTATCTCACCTAAACAATATGATTTCTGCAACTCTACAAAGTAGGCCTTCGTTTCTTCGTCAAATGCGAAAGTTCTTTTTTTGTTTCACCACATTGTTGACACCAACTCGAAATGTTAGATGCCACCTTATCAACAAATCAAAAATTGCGAGTACTTTTCTGGGAAAGATTGAAACAACTTTTATTCTTTGTCGGATACAATATAACAAAAAGTAATCTATGAGAATTCGTCGGAAAGGAAATTCAATAGTTTCTTCATATCATAAAACTAATAATAGCGAAGTTAACAAAAGCCAGTAAATAACTTTTCATGCTCTGGATAGAGTTTTCATTCACGTTTACTTAATTGCAGCGTGAATACTTCCAGAATTTTAAATTTTGTTTCGAGGAAATGCTTTCCAGTGGTTTATTATTGTCAGCTACAGCGCGCCACCCACATGTACAATTATTCATACGTTCGAAACGCATATTATACTTCTTTCAACGGTAATAACGCCGCTTCTATAACATATACCTGGAATAATTTGACCAAATTGATTTGGCCTTGTTTCTATTTTATTAATAAAAAAATCCACTTTGCGCGAAATTATTTACCTTTTATTACGCGTTTTCCTTTCTTGACGTATAGTTTTCGCGATAGTCATCATATATTGGGGATTTCCATGTTAAAATGCGGAAAGCTTTGAAAAATAGCTCACCTACATTATGCTAAGTATGTCATAATAAAAAGAGCACGAAAATAACCAGGAAAATAACAATCTTACGCGCACATACCTAGACGATGTGTGTATGTATATACAGTTTTGCATTTCTTCTATAGATACACCTTTCTGCCTCTGCGTTTCAACAATAGAAGAATGCCCAGAAAAAGAAAAATGAAATTCCTTTATCCTCTGCCTGAAATTCATAATCGTTAGTTTATATCAGACATACATATATCACGGAGGGTGATCTATGGTTGCGGAATTTTAATACAGCATTTCCCTCACTCGCTTCTCCTAAATTTCTTTTTAAGAGGAACGAAATTGAAGTTAGAATAAATGTATTGGGGCAATTAAAATAAGAAAATACGTGGGTTACGTTTATACATCATTGTTAAGGGCATTCGACATTCTATTTGGTTGGTTACTCCATTTCTCGCGAAAAAATTATTTTTGAATTATTTCCGTTATACAGGCTGATCTATAGATAACGAACCAGGCAACTACATTATCTTAATTGAAACCTGTATATTAATACGGCTTTGATTTCTTCATTTAGAAATAAACTTATATAATATGAATTGCGTATGTCGACTTTTAACAGATTTCGAAATAATTATAATTTCGTCTACAATCACCTACATTTACTTTTATACTTCCTTCTAAAAATCTGCAATGCAAATATTTGCCAGATTAAATTTTTTTTGTTTGTCTTTGAATAATGATGCACAAGTTTAACACTAAGAATAAACGAGATACTTAATTGTTAAAGATATTGTGTCTTATATTTGGACATTGCATTTAAGTAGTTCTGGTGTTAGCATTGTTTGGTTACCATGACAATAATAAGCAAAACATATCGACATTACTGTTCGTAGTTGTTGATTCAAAAATTAGTTTATTTTGTAGTTTTCACGATTTCCTTTTTTTTCTTAATTTCATATATTCAAAACGCTTTTATATAAAGCTATTATGTAAAGGCTTTTACTTGGTGAAAATAAGGATAAACAGTAGCATATTCAAAATATTTTCAGGCGTTTTTAGGTTAGGTTGAAAACACCATGGAACATGGGTAATTATGTGTTGAAGAGTTTCGTATTAATTAATACCTAAATAGATATACGTACTCTATTGTCAAACGCATTCGTGGGACAAGAGGCGGGAAAAGAAAATCTCCCAGTTTCAGACTAGAAAAACTATACAACGAGCCCGTTCTTACTAAACTATTGTGTTTGTTAGCGCAACAAGCAAATTTGTAAATATACAATAAGTTAAAAGAAAACTGCACTCCATCGTTACAAAGTTTCGGTTGTTTAGGAACTGTTATCGCCAGATTAGAAAGACGACTGAAATGCTATCATTGGTTTAATGCTAATTTCAGAAAAAAATGATATCTTGGATTTATGATGATGATATACTTCTCGTATGAAGTTTAGTTTAATTAAACTGTAAATGTTGAACGTTATCGATAAACATTAAAACGATTCATTAGAGAATTTCAGCAAAGGCCATTTTCAGCATGGTACTGCGATGGTTCACACGGTTTCAATGCAAATAATGAAAACATAAAGAAGAACGGATATTTGTAGAAAGGAAAACGAAACAAGCTGAAAATAAGAAGAGAATCTGGGAGAGAAAGCCAAGAGTATAGAAATGAAAATTTTCGCGCATGAAGGAAAATAGAAAGTTTGGTAAAAAAAGAACAAGCAATAAATGTTTAAATTTTGGAAACCACCTCGAGAAAAAAAATTTTGGGGAAACACAAAAATTGAGATTTTATAAAATTTACATTACTTGAACCATCACGAAAGTAACTTTTACGTTGTATATTCTTCGAAATTTTTGAATATCGAATATTTAAACAAACATTATTACATAAAATGATTATTGAAAAAAGACCGATATGATTGATGATGATACCATACATTTATAGGAACCCCAATAGATTTCAATAGTTACTTGGTGTTATCAGCTCCGCTTATATTTAAAACGTAGATATTGACGCTGTATTATTTCTTTACGAGAATATTTCCGCATTCTCGATTCCTTGATGGATAGCTGATGCTAGAACTTTAAAAGGAAAATCATTACGTCCTGTGCATTTTTATAGTTTCACGAAAAAGCTTTTACGGCGTATACTTATTATACCAGATCTTTAAGAGGGTTTCGTTATTTACCATTTCGGCGGCGAGACTACAGAGATACAAGTTATTTTACTGAGCAAGTGTAATATCGTAAATGCATGCAACACATGCACCTACACCGGAAGACACTGCATGCTCCTGCAGTACGTGCAACTTCATCGAATTTAAACACTGATATCTCGCTGCTACCTACATCAGGTGAAATCTGTTTTCGAGCGGTGTACAAAGGCGTATTACGTATTTGATACGACAGCGGATATGCAAAATGGATTGCTATAGATCGAGAAATGAAAAGTAGAGTTCGTGTAAGAAATATAAAATGCCTTATTGAAAGTAGAAACGTGTGTAATTTAACGGGAAAAGGTAGCGAAATACGTATGTGAACTTACATTAAATAATAATCCGTACTTTTACATCCCCTAATAGCTTTCGCTAATTACAGGGGGCATCGGCCTGCGCTCGTAGAGCGTTAAGATGTTTAATTCTCGCTAAAATTCGCTAAATTTGGCGTAAAGAAAACTACGGAAAACTTTACTCTGAGAGTAACGAGTCCGAGGTTCGAGATTATGGTCACTCATTAGTTATTTGTTTTTTAAAGAAAGGCACCATTAATATTACTTTAAAGAGAATAATCTAAGCGATAAGTTACTTTTAATAGTATACCTCCTAATATTTGTTGTAATAAAAAAAAATACTGAAAATTAATGGATAACATTATCTACGTGAAATCTGGCATAATATTATCTGTAACATCGTAAACAATCACCGATAGGCCAATAAAGTCGAATTCCCGTGATAACTATGTAAATAAGAAGAAAAATATTGAAATCAGACAAGTTTTGAAGAAAATTATTCGGAAATTTAATTTAAAACTAACATTCAAAGTACTTCGGTTGGTCAAGCGGTACGGGAAAACGTCATTGTTAGCATAGACCTTCGTTCGTGTTTATCGGGAGGAAATAAGAGCGCATAAATTCAATCTCCCATAGATAGTGGAAGGTGGACATCGCTCCGATATCGAATTCTATTTGTACATATACGTAGTTTCGCTGTTTTATATATTTCTATATGTCTTTCAAATTATTCTTAGGTTCAGTTTTTTCTCATAGATTTTCTTCCCGTAAGTTTATTTTTTTGTACAACCTTTACTTATGCAATATATCGTAAATACTAATATTTGTTTTATCTTACAGAATAGCAACCACTAAACAAACTACAATATATACATAACAATTTTACGAACAAGTTGCAATGATGAAAGAGCATTTTCTGCGTTTAAAGAATTACTAACGTGAAGAAGAACTAACTTTCTAGCCGAAAACTTGGAACAGTTGTTTTTGTAAAAAGTTAATCCAACCCCTCTTTCTATAAATTAAAAATGTTAACGTTATTTTGCGTAATATACAGCGACTATTATTTAATAACGGCTTTCAATAGTACTGTAAACAAGTACCCGCAGATTTGGAAACTCGAACGATAAAGTCAATTGCATGGAAATGACAGAAATAACGCATTTCATTCGTATACGCCAGCTGCGTGTGAGTCTAAAGCTGCTTAGAAGAAAATGAAAAGAAAATAGTGAAGCCAAGGAGTTAGCATCAGGAACCGAAAAGGGTTTTATATCAGAATAACCTAGAACATCATTTAGAACGGAAGAAGAGAATATTTTAAGGAAGTAATTTTAAAAAGCACACAGCTGTAAGTAGTTACGAGTATGTAACGTTAGTTAAAAATTTCTTATTTTATTTGGCAGAAGCTACGGCAACGACTCGGTTCCAATCCGGAAACTAAGGGTATACGAAGGACCGCTTTCATATTCCCGTACTATCCGGTTTTCAATTTCAATGTAATTTTGCAGTATATTGCTTTTTCACAGATGCCTTTATAACGTGTCTGATAATTTACAAAACAATTGCTGCGGTATTAGTTCTAATATCTGCCAGTTTGTGTTGTCGAATATCAAAATGGGCAAACCTAATACCGATCAGTTATAAAATTCTTAACAAAGACGATAAAATCTTCCAAAAATTATCCGTGAAGGAATGTTGGCTATATACAGGGATGGTTGGTTAACATTGTTTAAGTATGTTTAGTACTGGGAATTAAAGAAGCGACAATTACCAGCTTTATTACGGGTTTCAAAAGCCAAAAGAAATTTCAAAGTTTGTGCAAAACGGATTTCACGAATACCTGCCATTCCAAATGCGCGTTCGAACGGAGACGTATGAACAATTTTGGCACTTTGAGGAGACGAATTAGATTCAATTATTAAGCGACTTGTTACCGGCGGTGAAACCTGGATCCGTCATTTTGACCCTGAGTCGAAACAAAAATAAATACACTGGCACATTAACTGCTCCAGCTGTCTCACCTCTTCTGCAAGAAAAATTGATATTTTTGGGGATTGTCAAGGAATTGTAATGACTGATTATCTGAATAAGGGTAGCACGGGAGAGAGAAGTGAAAGGGCGTGGAAATCTGACGAAGTCACAAATCAAGACTTTCAATTGCCGCCTTATAGTCCAGATCTAGCTCCTTAATGATTATTAAAAAAAAAGAAAAACTAACAGGGACAAAATTTCTGGGCAATGATACGAATTTATAACGGCTATTGAAAGATATTTTACGGACAAACCAAAGGAATTTGTTTAAAATGGACTAAGGACATCGGAGCGAGGAGCGTACATTGAAAAATAAATCTTTATTGCTGTTATAGACTTTTTTCAAATATTTTTTCATCCGAGAATATAAAAACAACTCGTCGTAAGATGGTCAATGATGTTTAAAGAGAGTGACCACATTTCAGGAAGTAATTATGAAAAATACAGGTAGCAGTAAAAAATGTATGATGATACATTTGCGCTGTTTGGGGAAATATGCCGTGATTACCTGATATATATATATATATATATATATATATATTAGTGATATATAAAAACAAAAACACACAAATAGTATACCCTGATTGTGATGAATGAAATGCATCTGCACGACACGCGAATGCAATTCCTCCCTTTTTCGCTTATTAAACGTGTCTCTCGCTTCGTCGACGTCACCCCGTACAGGAAGTCGTCTAAGTCACATGCTGGAACGCGTAACGCTTATGTCTTCCTGCAATAACCGGAGGAGACATAATAATTTGCCGCTAAAGTTTCCCCGGTTTATGATCTCCCTATTAATACGTCGTTCCTAGGTTGCGCGCCATATCCGATTAGCTTTCATAATGCATCTAGACACATATATATGCGTACATATACATATCTGTTCATGATGTGAAATCTCCCTATAAGTACACTCTAATATTGAAATACTTCTTAATTATCATCATCTCAAGATTCAATAATTATTTTTGGGGACACTTTATGATACGACTTTAGTTCCTAACAAATAATTTCGCATGTGTCTAATAAAATGATAGAGAGCTTAGGACGCTGGCTTGCTATTCGGATTTCATATAACAGATGGCGCAAAGGTAATCGCCATTTTTGTAGTTGGCGCCAAATGTCACTGTGCTTTGACATTTATGACATAAATGTCAAGGTACATCATAAATTATGATGTACCTGTGACAAGCACACATAGAGAACGTGGAATTATTGTTACTTCTTATTTGATAAATCTTAAATCTGTTGTTTTAACGCAGCGTGAATTTCGCCGTCGTTTTCCTGGTCATCGTGTTCCACGTGCTCGAACAATTAAACATTTGTCCGAGCGCCTCATACAAACTGAGTCCATCGCAAGAAGTGGCCGGCCTCGTAGTGCTCGTTCCGACGAGAATATCGCTGCTGTTGCCGACGATGTCAGAGAGAATCCACAAACATCAACGAGAAGACGATGCACACAATTAGGCATCAACAAATTTTTCCTTTGGGGCTTCTTAAAATCTCGCGTTTACCGCAACAAACCACGAATCTAGCAAGCCTTGAAAGCCAACATTGAAGCAGAAATCGCTAATCTGGAGTCAGATGTTTTGCGAGCAACAATTCAACATGCCGTAAAACGAGCGCAACTCGGAGGTGGCCATTTGAGCGATATAATTTTTTCCAATTAATGTCATCAATTTTACACTTTCAAATAAACTTTTTATGAAAATAGAGCTCTTTTTTTTTCATTTATAACAAAATGGCAGCCAATTCAAATTATGACATTACTTTTGCGTCACCTTGTACATACTTCTTGGTGTTTTTATACAAATTAAGTATTGCTTTCTGCAGATGCTTATCTATTCCTTTCATATCATTCTTCTGGGATCAAAAGCTTTCTCCACTTAGTGTTTCGCCTAACTGCTGGTCCAGTATTTCCTGCAACCCTTTTCTGGAACTCTTTCATGTTTTCTCTTTTGAACTGAACAGCGAGATTCATTTATAATTTTCGCAATATATTGTATTTGCTCTCTTATGCAAAGCTACAATGCATATACAAGCTATTTCCCAGCCAACAAGTACGGACTTTGCTTCCCAAACTTTCGTTAAATATAACCAATAGCATCTCTTTAGCCGATTCTCTCAGTTTTTTTTTCAAATTTCTGTAATTATTTAAACGTATCCAGGTATTTTTTGGCGCAACGTTGGCTCCGGTCACGGGTCGCTTGCCTTGACGTTCTCACATTCTTTTCACTAAAATAGGTTTAAATATTTTCCAAATGTCTTGTTTATAATAACCAAGGAATATCCAACCAATTCATAGAGTACCCAAGTAAAATCGCTGTAAACATATTTGGATACCATACATAATTAACAAACTTGAAATGTTTAAAACGAAGATAAGGTTACATTGATATATCGTGAAACTTAAGTTATTTTATGTTGCAATTCCAGTAATCCTATAAACATCGGTATCTGGATAATTACAAATCGCTTAGTTTGATGCACACACAGACATTTAAATTATTCAATTTAATTAGTTCACGTAGTAAAGAACATGCATTTCCTTAAACAACAACAATTTGTATGCGGATAGAACATGCCAACTCGTCTTCTGAAATTGCATCCTGCTAAAACAAACGACAAATCAGATTAAGCGGAGTAATATATGCGATATATCTGTGTGAATTCATGAATTGTTTGGACAATTCATGTATTAATAATTAAATTAAATATATCTGCACTGTTTGTTTGTAAAAAAAACAAAAAAAACAAAAACAAAAAACTTGTTTAAGTCATATATCAACAGCAACAATGAAGAATGTAAAATGATAACTCATATTACCTTGAATATTTGTATACCTTACTTATTTCTTATTTGAATAATGTGTTTATTTTCCCAACAATTATTTGGCTATTTTATTATGACTAACGAACACGTTGCTATTTTTAGTATAATAGGGGAAGTTAATAGGTTTACGTAACAGTACTGCAGAACCTGTGGTCGATATTGTGAACGTTTCGCCTGAATTCCTCGTTTCATTCTCATATTTTAGCGAATAATTGCGACGATACCACAATGATCAATTATTACCAAAATAATATATGTATGTATACGAGAAAAAATCTGTTTCAGCAGATAAATTAAAAGAAATTACTTAAATAAACAGTAGAATTTTTAACTAAATTCTCAATATTCCCTGGAACTATCTAAAGCTAAAACTTCCGTATCCTGCATATTTTGTACAACTAATTTCCTCGGATAGCTTATATAATATTCCGTAATTTACCCAATGTCTACACGTACATAATGCATGCTGTATACGTGCATTATTAATTAGAATTCAATATATTTTGCGACTAGTATGTCTTCTTATGGGTCAACGCCGGAGCTGCACAACACTTGCGCCATTGCCTTCACGGAGACGTGCTTCGAACCCTGCAATGCTGTAGAGTAATAACGTCACCTGTAATAAGGCTTGATGGATCTCGTATTACCGTTACAATGCGATGTTTTGTACTATTAAATTTTTATTTTCCTTATTACAGGAAACAGCATACGCTACTTATGAAGCCAATAAAATATTTCTGACACTAAAACCTACAAAGGAGGCAAGTGTATATTTACATAAGCACATATACAGAATACAGAATTTGGGAAACTGGAGATATAAGATAGTAAATATCCGTTGAAAGTAATATACAAGCATTAAAACACAGCGTAATTGAGCATTGTGCAGATATAATTTTGATTACCTTAAGCGATGTAATTGAAAACCATCAAAACATAAATTTAACAACAGTAATACGCCTATTTTCGCGTAATAAAATAAAGAGGTTACAATAAAGTACAGGCTAGGTGGAGATCTACACTACATGCCAAAAGTCTGGTATTATTTCGGAGATGGGGTAATAGGAGAACATCATTAGCTTGCGAATGTATTAAATCCATTATGAAACTTCAATGTAACTCTTGTTTCTTTTATACACTTCATATCTTCACATAAATTCTTCCTCGCGGGAGACATCTCTCAGATAAAAATTTAAATGGATTTCTCGCGACCCTTAAAGCATTAGTCAAATGCTATGTGGATATTCATCCTTACTCAAATACATATACACTAGTTTATTTAACAAATACAACTATTTGGTTCAACCCAACATACCTAACCTACAAGAAACGATGCTGGACGGAGATTTTCTACGATGCCTTTATACAACACGTTTATAGTTCATTAGTCGAGCAACTTTACGAAACTGCTCTTTTTCCGATACGACTAAAGCATTTGATTTGCGTCAATTTTGCACTTCTGAAATCAAAAGTACTTGAAATTAGAGATATCTCATTTGAGCTAGAAACTAGAAACTTACATGAAACATTATCGTCAGAATAGGGCAACTGCGCCATTGTAAATCAATACTCAATTCTCGGATCCTTTAATTTTACTACGTTTGTTAACGATTTACCCAGCCTCACATGGACAACAAAGTAATCATTTGGGCAAACAATGTTCGTGTCATTATTGCGGTATACTCGGAGGAGCTTTAAGCTTTTTTCGATTACCAAAGATGTATTCAGTTAAATTTGGCTTATTGATCTTACACCAAGCGTTGTAATGCAAGAAAAAGTTTCCTCTCAGTTGCCAGGACCAATAAGCCGTGTTTTCAGCGTTTAGGTATTGGTGGTTGCGTGTATAAAACCCAAATGCGCGAAAAGTCGAGTAATGACATACCATCATCACCAAACGAGCGACCTACGAAGAGTGTAGAAACTACATAGTCGTAACGTAACGTAATAAAGCGAAGCTAGGTATCCCACGAAGGGCGTCAACTCTAGTCAAAAATGTAGTTTAAGCGAAAAGAAGGAAAACGATAAATCGGTATCAGCAAGACGCTGTCGATTTTCTGCCAACGGACCGTTTCCATCATTCAATAAACCGCATATACGTTCTTTTTTGTACTTATTGTTAGTAATTATAACACTATTCATATTCATTACATTATGAAATAAAGTTTGTTATTTTATAATCAATTCCTTTATTTCTTATAATTGGTGCATGAGTACTCGTTACTCAAGAACTTGAAAAGCTGAGGAACTTAAAAGAAGCTTAAAAGAGTGTTAATCGGTAATTAAAAATAAGCATTTTAAAAGTAATCCTTTCATTTCAACTTTATATTTAGTTCATGTTCGGTACCGTTTAGCTCATGCCCTTCTGTATCAATATCCTAGTTCTACTACTATGGCCCTACCTCTCTTTCGTTTTTCACTCGTCTTAGTTTTCCATGTGGTTTTTACCGTTGGGTAAACGTATTAGGTTACCTTTCAATTTTTTTGTATGACAAATTTCACTGTCAACCATTTCTTACTTTTATTGCTTCTTATTTTCTCAATCTCTACCCTTTGCATTTAGCATGTTGGCAGTTTATTTTTTAACATCTTCATTAATACACACGATTCGCTGCCGTAAAGAGTAGGGGCGCACAGTAACTGTTTATCACGTTATTCTTCTTTTAACTTCTTTTAATCTATAAACTATTATGTATGAAATCGCAAGAAAATCCAACCGAGAAAAAATGTCTTTGCTTAAGTGAAACGCCAGTACACCTAGGGCGTCTAGTGTGTTTCCAGTCAACATAAATCCATTATCTAGGTTGAGAACGATAACGTGTCGCTATTAATTTGCCGCGACAAACACACAATATGGATGAGACACTATAGCGCAATCTACTGTTCGCCCTATCGTTGATATTACCTATTCTGTTTGCGGATGATTTGCGAACCAGTCCGTGAAAGCTCTTCCATCATCACCAAACTTGTCCCCTACGTCGTACGACGTATCGCGTAGTAATTGTTTACAGCGAACTATTCCATAACGCGGTCACGTATAAACGTTTATTTTTTGCTACGGTAATGACAGGCGATTAAGAAAATGAACAGTGTTAATGTTCATTGGAACGACAGGTATTCGTTTCCTTTCGCAGAAAAACCTTAATCTGTATACGATACGCCGGATAGACGCTATCGTATTGTGCAATACCATAAAGGTTAATTATGCAATGTTTAACGGTTAATACCTATTACTATTACCTTGCAAAGAATATTACGTATTCTAAGATCCGATTAAAATTAAATTGATATAATTCGATAAATAGTATTAACCCTATTACTACTGTTGGTATTTTGTAATTTTCGGAAATAATTCCGTAAACAATATTTGAATCAACCAGATCTGATAGGATTCTACCGCCACATCGTTTATATTCTGTTCGTCTTTGTAACGCACCAGTTTTCTAGGTGCTTCTCTGGCTTCTGGTTTATGCCATATTCCAGCATTGCTTATGGACTCTTCTTTCACCTGACCGAATTGCATTTTGTAACATTGTCGGGATCAAATTGTTCGCATGCTCTTTAGTGTATAGTGTTCCAGTAGTAAGCGTTGTAATTGTTTTGACGCACATTACGTCTGTGTAGTAAGTTAGCTGTAAATTTAGGTTAGCAATTAATTATAAATTGCTTCGCCAATCTCTGATCCCCAATAATTTTCCACCAGTTCTTTTCTTTCGATTGTTTAGTAGCTGCTTTAACTACCGTTTGGATCATATCTGTCAAAATGGTCACCAATGGACGAGACTACTGCTTCGATATTCGCCCAATGATCTTTATGTTTTGGTACGCAGATGAGGGTCACCTTACATTGTAGTTAGCACATCCACACAGTCGCACATTTTTTTCGATGATTCTTCTTTGATGAGTTCAGCGTCTTTAGCATTCCATGAGTATACAAGTCCGCTTGAAATATTGTAGCGCTTAGGTCAAAAATCTTTCAAAAACGGAACATTATGTTAGTACTGGATACAAATAGAAAAACAGATGATGAATCTATTGATCGTCAAGCTTATCTCATAGCAACGTAAAAAATGTTCACAATTTACGAGGGCGGTATGAAAAGTTTCAAACCTCAATATAAATATGGAGTTATGAGACAAAAATATTCCGGCAATGTAATTACAAGGTACTGAAAATCCGAGCCATGTTAGACGCTCAGTTTAATAGTAGCTCGCATCAGAGGATGTTATTGTTTTTATAAAATTGGGAAAGATCGAATATTAAGCCGTCACTAGATTTTTGAATTTGAATGGTAATATGCCTACGCGAATTAAAACCCGAATGTAAGCTGTTTACGGTGACTCTGATTTTCTGATTTTGGGCAGCAGAATTTAAACGTAATCGTACCGCCGGGGAAGATTCGAGATGGCCAAAAACTAAATCCACCACCGCAAATGCCGGAAAGGTTCACTAATTGGTGCTAGAATATCGTCGAATTAAGGTTAGAGAAGTAGCAGTGGCTACGGACATCTCAAAAGAACGTGTTTGTAGGTTGCAAGAACATATTCGAATGAAAGACGTAGTTTTAGCATCGATTAATAACTGGAGATGAAATTTGGGTACACCAGTACACTCCTGAAGGCAAAGCAGTGAGTGAATCGTTTCCGGAAAAGGCGAGGACCGTTTCATCAGCCGGGAAAGTTAGGTTAATTGATTATCTTTAAAAAGCCGAAGACAGAAATTCTTTACTTACGCGTGAAAAGTTCTTATTATTTAATATACATATTTAACAAAAAAAATTTTTTTCTGTTAAACATATTGCAATGACATACTTATAATACTGTAATAAGTAGTAATAAAATTAATAATGCTTATTCGGATACATCTAAATCACGCCGATTAATTTAACAATAACGCTAACATAAGCTTCCGACGCCAAAATTAACTAGTTTATACCCATTAACTATCGCAACTTCTGCCTCTACATATATCTAAGTCCGTAGGATACAGTCTATACTCGAATCTGCATACAGGAGACTCTCAGGATATATAAATTTGTCTGCTTTATTGAAGCTTGTACGTGTGTATATATCAGCTAGAGTTTAATTAATGTATTATATCGAAATGAATTGGACGCCAATCGCCCAAGGAAACTGAAAATTTTACACATTCAATTATTCTTAAAATGATTTATGTCACGAAAGTCTGGTATGTTACATTTCTGCTTCTAAGTATATAGCTTCTTTTTATTCGTAAACTGACAATTGCAAACTTCCGCATCAGGGCTCCCTACTGTTTCGAATGGCGTCTGTTGCAACTGCAACCTTTCGCCTCCTCCCTGAGTCCAGAGCTGGTAACGATCATTCAGAAGGATAAAGTGACACTCATAAAAGAATTAAGAGGAATGTAGTATTGAATTTAGATATCACGGTCAATCCTTTAATATTTACTAAATTACATTAGTTTATTCAAAACATTAAGCACATCATCTTTCTATACCGCAAAAAAACACTTTGTAGTACAGTGTCGTCAATGTCAATAACCTTTTCTGTAATTCTCGTCTTCTTAAAGAGAGACCGTAGATCTCATAAATTGAGTTCCAAAGGATATAAAAAGAAGATATTTGTGGAAGTGTTTGTGAAGAAATTCCTGTTCTGTATTTAAAGTGTTAAACTTACCTCAAACGAATTTGAGGGATTTCGCATGGTTTATTAAGGTTTTCAAAAAGTATTGGAACTTCTAGGCCATGCCTTTCTCATAGCTAATATGCTCTAACGAAAATAAGCGAACGGCCCTTTGATAGATATCTATTAAGTTGACGTAGACATAAGCCTACCTGCAAACCAGTTGCATATTGTGTTGATGGCTTGCAATCCAAGAAATGATTTAATTGCTTTAGCCGTTTCAGAGAGGTGATGGCTATGCGAGCTTAATATTAAACTAACGTAGATCTTGCGTTTCGGAAGCGACTGGAGCAACAAAACCAATTCTTGCGTACCAAATTAGTCAAAAATGCCGCATTGTTAGCGAATCAAAAGTTACGCGCTAATCTAATATTTCATTTTTCGTTCATTCGTACATTTTGATTGGCAAACAGTAGTTTAGGTAGTTGAGTTTAATTATCTTTGCATTGCTACCCAATGAAACTCTCGTTTCCACAAGCAGCTTAGCGACTTCTATAAAGACCACTACCTTACACAGAGATTATTTGAATACTTTCTAAGGCTTTACTAAATCTTTCCTGAAATGTTTTTGCCTGAGCACCTTTACTTCCTCACGTGAGAAGATTATATACAGCGTTAGTAAAAAGTCCCGGAACGGTCGAATAACTTTGTTATTTGAAAATTATGATTTCTGAAATATGGTATGGGGGTATAGTTAATATAAATGCATTTTATGCAATACAGTTAATATTTTTTTAACCAATTTTTTCATACCAAATTTCAGAAATCATAATTTTCAAATAACAAAGTTATTCGACCGTTCCGGGATTTTTTACTAACGCTGTATAACGGAGAACTTGGTAATTGCATTTCCTATTACGTTTTTAGTTTGTAATTGACCTTTATTCAACTTCTTTACAAGTTCTTTACCTATCCAAGATAAGACCTTCCTCTTCTGTTTAAATCCTTTGCGATTCAAGCTACAAACTCTCTAAGAATCCTAATTGGGTTACTATATTGCTCTTAATATCCTCATGTCTCTGCACATATAGCTTATTATCTTATGCTGGCCTATTAAGGGACTCTTTACAATGCCTTACTAGTTACAACTAGTAATAGAATTCATAACTGTATTGATAACTGCTTGACTATCAGGCATTATGTTTTCCTTCGTCATGCGACCTCTACCTAGTCAGCCGTTAAGTGCTTTAACACGCTTAAGAATATTCTCAAACTGGGGTTCAATTCACACATACCAATTCTGGTGCTTTAACTGGATTGCGAACCATCCGTGAACCAGATAGCAAGAACAACGAAGTTACTCTTTGCCGGGCTAGCTTCGTATCATAGCTATCGTTTTTCGAAAACCGCTGAAGCAACAGAACGGACTTCTTTCGTAACAAATTAACAACAAAATATGCAAAAAGAAAAGGTTTGCTGATGAGCTTATAAAATAACTACGCCAAATTATTAGATACTCCTTCTCACTACTCCCAAGAATGTTCAGTTAACTTCGTTCATTTTCTGTTGAACCTTGCTTCGTTGGAAGATGTCGAAATTGTTTAGAAACCATCGATTAAATGTATTCTTCTAAACTAATTAATTCACCTACGGAACTGATTGAAGAAACCAATTAATATGAAACATCTTGTGCGAAAATAGCTGTTCTTGGTTTGCATTACCAACTACCGATATGGTCACTTAATTCTTTTCACGACATATTTCCCATTTTCTTTAGAAACTTAAAGGAAAGGAAATTGATAATCAAAATAAGATTTGGAAGTAGATTTCATCGCTTTAGCACTAGACATCATTTGTGATTTGAATTTTATTTGAATGGTTTTTATCGAGTTGATTCTAAAGTTACCCACCAAATTGGAACACGGTAGTAGCATATTCGAACACGGAATGTATCTTTTCTAAACAAACAAGCAATACAACTCAAACGAACCTAAGATTCAATTTGTAGGAAATGTGTATCCATGTGTTTGCAATTCGTAAATGTATTTGATGCAAGTGTAAATTTATCCGCTAGCCATGTTAATGTTGAAATATAGCCTGCGGTTTACGAATACTCCATATTGAACTATGTATCGCATACATTCGCAATTAGGTAATAGATTCACTTTGATATATTGCCGTGAGCTCGATTTTCACGTCTATACCTTTTAGAATTTAATATATAGCATCCATGCAAGTAATTCAATTATATAAACTCTGATAACTGCACGCTAGTGGTATAAAGTAACAAAGCAATCAATAAACTATACAATATCTCTTGCCTTGTATTCAGTGGATGTAGAAGACGACAATACCCGTCCGCGAAGCAAAATAAAACGTACAATCCCTCGCCAAATTAGTCGTTCGAGAGAAAAAAAAGAAAGGTGCGGAGCTTTATTCGACTTATGAATACGCAATATTATTTTCCCCTTAAATTAATTCGAGGATGCCGTTTAACACCTGATGGATGGGGGACGCCCCGCGGCAATGAGAACGCGTCAATTCGAAACGGAATTTATATGAAATTCCTGCGATTTCGACGCGCCTCCACCATCCCCACTAGCGCGATATTCGCACAACAGATGTTGGTTACTATGGCGGGTTTACAGTGAATTTCAAGTAACTCTCTTTGATTTCCATAGGTGATTCGGGCAAACGGACATGCGCGTAGGAATATAATTTTAATAACAACAAATTATCGTGCTCTATTCAAGCGGAACTTTAAAATTGTAGGATGTTTCTAACTTTTATTCTTATATCTTATATTTTCTTATAAAAAAAAAGTTTTTATTGCCGGCGTGGTTTGGTTATTAGGAAAAAGAAAAAAACAATACAAGTGTGATAGCAAGAACAGCGGCGTAGTGGCAAGTGTGTCTATTTGTTTTTAATTGAATGAACATTTCTAAAAATAAAAATCGACGTAATATTGTATTACATCATATAATGACAACTTCGACAAACTGTTATATTCAAAATCAGAAGGTAAGAGGGAGGAGGACTAGACGGATCATTCAATCATTAACCAGAGTATCAGTGCTGAACGCATGTATGTATATTTCAGCGCTTAGTCGAGCACTATATGTGGTTTATCATTATCTTGGCTTACGTGAGGGAGGCAGCGGCAAGGATCATGTATAGTAGAGGTGGGAAAATACTAAATAACAAAAAGGCGATGCTGAAGACACATTGAGGTAGCAAAATGCCTCGCACTCGCATTAGGTGCGCTTATAGTTATATTCAAATGAAAAAGTTTCGAATTTAAGAGTAAGACAAACGTTAGGAAATTAAATATACTGAGACACATCTATACAAATGTACATAGAAATACATATATAAAAATGTACAGGTACTAATACTAAGTTGTATGCATATTTTTGATATAGACGACAGGGAAACCTCACATCGAAGCAAACGACTAACGGTATTGTTCATCAAACCAACAGAATGTAACACGTATTCTCCCTAACTACCAGTTATACCTATATAGTTTTCTTGGATAGCTATTATGACGCCCTTTAATCCTAGCTTTATAACAAGTTAAAGGATAAAATTAGATTAAATATATTCTGCGCTTTAGAATACATAAAAACAACGTATAATAATTAATGCAGGAAATGTTGTGAGCATTTTGTTTTTAAAGCACAGAGTAATTAGTTCCAAACAAAGCGAATAAAGAACCTTTCTTCAGGAATAGCGGCGGTGCTGCGCTATATATCGTCGGAATAATGAAATCTTGCTCCATACGCGAGCGCCCCACTAAGAAATATCGTCGTTAAAATGTAAAAATATTCAAAGAAGCCAGAGAGTAAGTACTTCTGATTAAAAATATGAATAAACTGGAACAAACTTACGATTGTACAGATGTATAACTAACGGGTCGAGACTGAAATGCATTAATCTTAATTGCCGAAGAGGAAGATAGGAGACGAAAGAAGGCGTTATTCATCGGAGTGTCGTACGGCATGCAGTATTTTAAATAATAAACATTCGACACTTTATAGACTTAATTAATAAGAAATAGTATATTAAATCACCTTCCTCTATACAATACTGTGCTTTTTTTCGGTGTTTATTGCTATATCTGGAAATATTGAGCACCTATAAATTTAGTTCGACGTTCTCAGATATATTTCGGCAGTAACTCTGGCATTGCCACACAAGTATTGTTATTGGGTTGACTTTAATCTTGTTGAAATTGAAATCTATTGGATTTTTGTCAGGATACCTTGATTTTATGCGCAGATAGTATTCTTGTTCTTTTGTATATTATGGGACAAAGGTATACTTGGACGGCTAGCATGCGACGAAGCAATTTTTCACTTTTCACTTTCACTTTCGTGCAAGTCTAATGCGCATCGTCTAAGTTTCCTTTTGTGTAATTGTATGTATGTACATTACTATTTTTTCTCTTGTCTCATTTTTCTCTTATCCTTCGATCGCTGCTCCTTCCATAGTACTATCCATTGCTACTTAAAATGTTACAACAAATAAAATTAATAAAAGACATGTTACCAGTGTGATTATTTACGAATTTGTAAGAAACAAATGAAAGTCTCAAAGTAGTCATTCATAATATTATTAAAAGATAATTTGTAATCCTTAAGTGCAACTGTACAGTGCAACGTCCCATTATCCACATACATTGAAGATTATTATCTGAATAGCAAAAAATGGAAAAATAGTATTGGCTGTGGATCACTCTGATGAGTAGAGAGGACAAAAGCGACTCAAAGCATACCTGTTTTGCAACGATTAGACCGACTCGTGTTTTGTCGACTCTCGGCGAAACCAATAGGCAACACGAACCCTTTCTTATGAGACGAATAGGTGAATCAGATTTTTTTAAGTTCTTGTAAGTATTGTTTGATGATATTGCTTTTAATTTCATTAATATCATTAAGCCTTGTTTTGCAGGACTCCCAAGATATTACGTAGCGATCATATTAGAACGACAATGAAATTGAAGTATGGGCAATAATAAAAGTTAGTTAAGTTAGACGTGCACAATTCCACACAAAAATCACGAAGTTTACGCTGCCAAATCAAAATTAACGAAAACAATTCGAATAGTGTTGATTCTTCGTTAAATAAT
This sequence comes from Oryctes rhinoceros, assembly GCA_020654165.1. Classification (NCBI taxonomy): domain Eukaryota; kingdom Metazoa; phylum Arthropoda; class Insecta; order Coleoptera; family Scarabaeidae; genus Oryctes; species Oryctes rhinoceros. The sequence goes on along the minus strand of JAIOKQ010000399.1, from coordinate 2,889,983 downwards.
AAAGAAAAACAATGTAATAAAAACCACAATCCCTCGAAGACTTTGGTCAAGTTCGACGAGTACAATTTCCGCACAATATTATATAATCCATCAAGAGCATATGACCGGAGATTTTAGTTTTCATCTTTTCGCGAGCCAATCGCTCAAATTCAACCGCCAAAAGACAACGGTATCTAGCGCACGGCAGTCATGCAATATCGTAATTTCAGAGGTTGGCGGCTGCTTTGCGTGTCGCCGTTCGTAATTAGACGGAAATTTATCTTGTAGTTCAACAAAAACTGTACACTGCATGTATGTACGTAGGTTTGGAAAAATTAGGTTTTAAATTGAAATTAGGGTATTCTTGGTGACTACCGCGTTGGAATGATGGATACTTAAGATATAGAATCTATAGATTGCAGCAATGATATTCATTTTTTCGTTGTTAGGAAGACATTTTGGTTATACACAGTAAAAAAAATTGATCAGTGCAGTACTATTATATCGGTGTGTAATTTGTAACAACCAAGGAAAAATTCACCGTAATATTAGATGCTAATGTAAAATATCCACCATACATGTAAATATGTTCCCATTACTTGAATAAATCAACCTTTCGACGTATTTTTCAGACCATTGCTATGTAATTAGGATATATAGTCCTTTGTGCATATTTTGAGCGAAGTTATCTGACGTTTTTGTCGTAAAGGTTGTTCTGAACGCGTGAACACGCTTCCGGAAACTCCCGTTTTGGCATTTTTAATAGTCGAATTTTGGGCATCTGTAAAGTCTAAGTTACTGAAATACCGCCACTAACTGAGAACTTATCACGTTTGGGGTAGAGCAGATTATCTTCTACTGCGAGTGTAGCCAGAAATATTCAAATAGGTATTTTTTGCCAAATCCAGTTTTATCTCTCAACATAGCCTCCTTGTAAACCAATACATTTTTCCCAGCGATGCTCTCACACTCAAAATACTAGCTGACAATTGTTCTGGAAAATAGACGTTCACGAATGTGATGGGCTCCTTATTCGAAGGAAATCTTCTGAACAAAACTTAGAGATTTAAAAACAAAAAAGTCGCCGGGGGGGTCAGATTTGATGGATAGAGAGGGTGATCTATCAACTCGAATCCCAATTTATGAATTTTGTCCACGTAACAATATATTGCTTGATGGTATATATTTTTTTAATGCAGCCGTTTTTCCGCAATTTTTGCTCTCAGATTATCAAGTAGTGACGCGTAGTCTGTCCTCACTGCTCTTTCATTTTCAAATTAGTCAATTAACACAGCCCCATGGCTATCCCAAAGGAAAAATAGTCGCCATCACTTTCCCGTTTGACGGAACAGCCTTCGTGCTTCCTGTGTTTTGACTGTGCCTTGGCATTCGGAGTGCACGGTATATCCAAGCTGCATCTACAGCTACTGTTAGTGCAATTAAATGTTTTTGGTCCTTTTTTATTTTTATAGAATTACCAAACAAATAATTGTTAAACAACATGGCCAAAATTGTCAAAACCATCTTTCAACGAAGGGCAATTATATTACCAGAGTATTTTTGACGATTGGCACCACCCGCATCTTCAGGTTTAAAACTTCAGATTCCCTACGTATAGAGGTTTTCTTGTTAAGGGTAAAAATCGCCCAAATCATAACATGATCGCTACCAAAATTTCGACTCATCGCAATAGTGTCCTTGTGTAAATCGTGCCAATAATATTTCCAATCAATCGTCCAAATTATATTTCTTCTCGCCAGAGAATGTTTTTCCATATGACCCCATTTCATGTGATTCTGCGCGAATTTCTTGTCTTGGATCTTTGTGTTTTTCAACAAAGATGTTTTGAAAGATTTTATTTGTTGTGCGGCTACATTGCCAGAAGAGGCTAACCAAAATTTCGATTATTTCGAAGTATTATCTTCGGGATAGTATCTGATCTCTTGCCTTCGCGTGATCTTCGCCGTAGAAAATACCCAACTTTACAAACTTGTTGATCAGGTGGGGGGATCGACCTTCCCTGTCAGAAAAACGCTGATTCGAACCTGTTACAACATCGGATTAACAATCTACAAGGATAGACGCGTAATTCGGTGTATATTTTTAGTTTGTTAGCAATTTATTTTTAAATTTATAAATACTTTATAATTATTAATGAGAGAAAGAATTTTAGACAGATTCCATAAGTAATTTTCATTGTATTTTATTAATGGAGTCCTCGGTAACGTGTATTTCGAATTATTATTATTCACTATTTTAACGGTTCGGTGGCACAGTGGTAAGAGGGCCACGGGCAACTTGACTGGGCAAAGTTAAGCGTAGCACGTTCGAGTCCCGCTAGAATCAACAAATTTTCTTATTGGGTCCGATACACTCCCGAGTCACCATTCGTAGTTGGGGTACAATTAACCTTTACGGCAAGGGAGTGACACTAACAAAGCCATGAAACAAACTTTATACACACAATTTACACATTAAAGGGCTCCTGAGCCTTTTGTATAAAGTTATAACAAGCTTGAAAAGAAGCTTATACACCTCGTTGGGCCGTCACCACATTAAATAAAAAAATATTAAAATACGTAAAGTAAACGAATTTTTTATAGTGTTGGAGGATAAAAAGGATAAAATTCCACAGGTTTCAATAAAAATAAATTGGTTGACAGCCTCTCCCAAACAATATGAAGCGTTACCACAGCTAAAGACACATAAAACACAAACACACTTTTCCCTTTTTCACGTAATACATATAGTTTCATTTTTATAATATAAATTATTAAAATAAACATATTTAAATTATAACATTTTTTTGTGCCTTGCGATATGATGAAACAGCATTTTCTCCAAGCCTGTACACTTCTCGTGCACAAACATATTTAGTACATGGTTATCCACACTACAGTACAACACTCGTTTGCCGCAATGCAATGACCGCACAATTGGTCTTAATGATACCCTATTTTCTTTCGTGTTTTACTTCGTTAATTATCACAGAAAGGAATTAAGAGCGTTTAATGCAGGATTATTATTCCATCGTATTGAAACGGTTTGACGTACTAGCTATACACGATAGAACTAGTATCGAATAATTTGAGCGGGTGCCGCTTGGAACACAATGATTGTCCATTTCAAAACGTGTTCTTTCCAGTGATCGATATCGACCAAGTTCAACGATTTGTAACGTTTGAAGCCTACATACCATTTACGTAGTTTTACTTAATGCGTAGCACTAATGTTTCTTTATGTTAATAGTACTAAATTGCTCGCGTATCTAAATAGGGAATTAGTACATTTTAGGTCGTATTCTACGTTAAATACGCGAGTGGTAAATAGGTTTAAAGACGATTAATTATAGAGGCAGACTTAATGAAAAGGAATTGCATTAAAATTTATCATTAACGATAATTTATTAGCTCGTGCACAGGGAAACAAAAGAGAAACTATTTTTGAAAGGTATTGAATGTTTGTTTGATAGAAAAATGCTTTTCTTGACAAATAGGTTAAAGAGTGAAACAATTTCTATAAACAAAAGAGCGACTATTCATACTTAGAAGGTTTGTCGTCATTGGTTACTAAAAGGTAGATCAGGGAAAAGTGTTCGTTGACTACAAATTGAAAATCAACATAGAAAAAAGCCAGAAATGCTTGCAGGATAAAACCCTTCAGTATACGATTTGGTAACGAACAAATAAGTGAAAAGCTAAAATATAGGAAGCTGTGAAGGGTCCAATGTTTTTACGTGGAAGTAAGTTGTAAGCGTTAATAGTAAACCTAAGGAGAAGGAATAAGCAGTAAGGATATAAATAAAAAATTCTGCTAAGATGGAACAAGTAGTGAAGAAAACCGAAAATCACTCTAGGTATAAAAGAAGAAACAATCAAATATATGGCATGAATGAGTGATACAAGACAACTGAGACTGATATAGGAAATTGTAAAAAGACAAAGAAGAAAATCGAAAACCAAAAAAAGCAACAGGGTCATCGCAAGACACTAAGAGAAATATATTGTTATGATATTTATTCAAAGGTTTTCATTATTTATTCATTACTTACGTTTAAAAGTGTACCCTTTTGACACTTTGATTGTATTTAGATACTTTCATTACGACGCAAGGCAGCGTTGGTAACCTCCTTCCTGCAATTTGTTGGAGTTACATTATTATTCTTTGCCTTCGGTAGTTTAAATAATAAATAACAGATAATCACCCTTGATATTTTTAAGTTGAATTAACTTTCTATTTGAATTAAATTTAAATACTAACATATATTAAATTCACTCCTCTCCCCACGAACACGCGTCATATGTGTGTCCGTAAAACGTAGCAACCCCCAAGGCCGAATTCGCTGTTGTGACCATATTTCATGTTCCTAATTTTCAGCACGTATTTCGGACTATATTCTTTAGTAAACATCGATAACCGGTATCTCAGCTTCACAAACTTTCGTACAGTGCAAGTGTCGGATTTTTCTATCACGCGACGAGAAAGAATTTTCAATTTTCGCTCGATATCATTGAAAACAAATATTATTTCTCGGATTATAGATAAAAGACTTTAACTGAACGCTAAACCATTCTTTATGCGGCGCTAATAATCAGCCTTTCGCTTCTCGTATTCGGTAAGAATCGAGCGACTTATAGAATAGCACGGCCGACACGAGACGAAGGAGATTGGATGAATGTAAACCTGAGAAAATTAAATCCTTTGTGCTGAAAATTCTATTCTGATCTGAAAATATTATTTATTACTTATTTTGCTTGCTACGGTTATGGTAGAGGGTTTATTATCTACATACACTTAGCGTTAGTAACTATGCCATGCTTTGATTGACTTTTATTAACATTTTAATATGATATTAGTTCTTATGAGTGCTTTCTTCTACCCGTTCGCGTACGAGAATTCTAATTTATACCCTGGAAAAACTATACTTTGGTATTTTTACTAGTTGAATATAGCGTGTCCGCGTAGCGCGAAAGTATTTTTCTAGAATAAAAGTTTTGTCGCAGCATTGTATGTATTTTAACAACAAAAAAATGTTATTATCAAGACCGGTAATCCTGTGCGTGTCACTCTTCAATTTATACAGGTATTATGGAGGTTTAAAGCAAACAGAATACATGCGTACGTTTTATTTTAGTATTACTACTATGATCCAAGTCTTAAACGTTAAAAAAATATTTATATTCTTTTTAGAGCAAAACAGAAACAATATCGATAAAGTAACTTTATTCCTGAGAAATTAAACAATTTATAAGTAGTTAATTAATGCGATTTTCGAGTTTGGATCTTCTTTTATAATTGCAGCTATCCTTTTGAGACCTGAAATAAGTCATGAAAATTTAGCAAGTCACCCATTGATCCAAATTTTCAAAATGTTACATAATTATATTAGTTATACTTGTGTGTAATATAGTGATGTAAGTAAATAGTTTCCGTTTAATTATCAGGAGCGTAGCGATACACATTTTCGACAGTAATTAAAAAAGTTTAATATTCTTCTTATCACCTTGAAAGTCGGCAAAACTCTCCGCTCTTTATTAAATCTGTTTGCTAAATCGTGTATTCGAAATGAGTTAATCTTTGTTACGTAAAAACGTTGAAAAACAATTCGATAACAATTTTCAATTCATTAGAATTCATCTTCACCTGTACTTGTAACTAGCCGACGGAAGTCTAGAAGTTGCTCAACTACCTCGAAGTTGTCAGAAATGTAGCGCATAAATACACTCAATTGAATAGTGTCAATAATATCGCATCTCTCGTCTAAAGCCGAAGAAAAGTACTTGCAAGGCTGTAATTAATATAACGCATAATGGTGCTATTTCGTCCACAACTTTTCAAATTTTAGAAGCATCTGTTTAATTTCCAAGCGTTAATGAACTATTTTTAATTGTTTCTTCTCCGTAGTAATACGGTGTCTTTTTCCGTGCAAACGAAAGAAGGAACGTCCAACGTCGTTACCAATGTTTTCATTACATCGACACATATTTTCATTTAGGTAATGATTGTTGGCCTAATAAAGGTTTCTATTTTTTTACTAAAAAAAATCCTTTCCTAATGTTGAACAACTAAGTTGAATATTTACAGGTGAAATTATTATGCATTTGCCTGAAATGGCGTTCTGTATTGAAGTTTTTCGGCACGGACACGCAAGCTCGACACTGGCTCGATAGTATTTTGATTGGTAAACAAATACCCTTTTTTTCATACTATGTTGAAGTCGCGAATTGCAATGTCATCTTCATATTTTCTTTTCGATGTCGATAGCTTATTAAACGTCATAAGAGCACACACATTCCCAAAATAATAAAAAATACCCGCCGAAAAATTTCTAGAAGAGCTCCTCTACCACGTTCTAGAGAACCTTTATTTTGGAATATAATATTGTGCAGCTAAAAGAATCTAACGGAAGACGAATTGCCTATTTCCACGTCTTAAAATATACGCCAACATAGATTTGCAAGGTACGATAATGCTTTTTCCAAAGCGTTATAGTACGCCAGAGAAAGAGTATTCTTCCACTTCCGCTTATCTGCTTGCAAGGGTGACCAATCATGATTGACGTTTTCGCATGTTTTCCATTTAAGAAAATTAAACTTGTATCATGGGCAGCAAAAACAGAACACTCTTCATACTTGAATATAATTTTATATGATGTGAGATTTCGCTGTAAATAACGTTGATTTCGAAGTTTTTCTCTAATCTGCTCGGGAAAAGAATATCTTCCTTCCAAGCACTAAGTCGATACGTTGTATGCGTGAGTCGCAATAAAATGTAGCTATAAATATGATCATTAGATACGAAAGAATGACGTACACTAATACAGAATTTTGACTTTTGCGTTATGCTCCACATATATAGAACATTACAATTTTATTAAAGAATCTAAATTAATGCACAAATACCGCCGGTTTAATGTAAACGCACATGTTTAAATAAATTGGTAAAATTATGCTTATTGACTTTGTGTACGTGGTTGATTTAACTTCAGATACAAACAATATATTCAAACTGTCAATATCTCCCAATTAGAAGTATGTAAATTGAAACAGATGAAACTATAAATCAAATTCTAAATCAATATAAACGTTAAATACATATTTATATCTGTTGACAAATTGATATAGCATACGCTGTAACCAAATGTCAACACATAACTAAATTATTTATAGCAACAAAGTAATGTGGGTCATGATCTTTAGTATTCCTTTTCATATTTTAATTTAATTTCGTAGCTTATATTTTCAATTAATTATTTATACTGATTGTGGGATCAGGCAGTTTTCAAGCTATTTTGATATGTACATACGCAAATGTACACTACCGTCCATATTAGTTCGGACACCCAATAAAATGTTGTAAACTCTACTAAAAGATAATTGTGTTTATATATGAATAACATATTTATATTAGGTCCTTTATGAAGTTTATAACCAATTATATAGTCAAATCACTAGGAACATCGATTAGAGAATGATTAAAAACCTGTTCTATTATATGACCCAATATAATAATTTTCAGAATAATGCTCATCGCCACAAATAAGATTCTTTTCGGTATAATATCGAAGGTATAAATTTACAATAATCCTCGGGGTGGGAGCAGGCCACCCGAAAGTTTATTGTGTATGGATAAATGCTTTAGTTTATATCTAAAAAAACCTGCTTGTGCGTGCGTTAGTGTTAAAAGTGTACCTTTTTGTGTGAATCTGAAGTTATTAAAATGTCGAGAGGAAAACCGACAAGTTTAGAAAAACGCTCTGTAATTGTTGCTTTTCATCAAGAAGGATATTCAGTGCGCAAAATTTCCGAAAAAATACATGTTAATAAATCGACTGTTAGTGATATCATTCGGAGACATCAACGCACAGACAGTTAAAGAGATCTGGCACGTTCAGGTCGTAAGAGAATAACAACTCACGCCGATGATGAGCATATAAAATTGCTGAAGAAGCGAAATAGGAGATTGATAGCACCTATGAAATCGCCGCCGGAATGAATCGCGGCTGTGCAACAAAACTTTCTGTTACTACAGTGAAAAAGACTAAAAGCTGCAAATCTTCACGGCCGCATTCCAACGAAAAAAACCTGCTTTGACGGGGAAACGAACAAAAACGGCTCCAATGGGCAGAAACACATAGAAATTGGACAACGGATGATTGGAAATGGGCGCTATGGACTGATGAGTCAAAGTTTGAGGTGATGGGACAATTAAGGTGTGTTTTTGTAACAAGAAGGAAAGGCGAAAGAATGTTACAGGATTCTGTAGTGTCAACTGTTAAGTAAGGAGGAAGTTTTGTGCAAGTGCAATACCATTGGGAAAACGTCTAGCAGGCGAAAATTTTGTACTCGTGCAAGACAACGACCCCAAACACTCAGCAGCGATACGTAAAAATTTCTTAAATGAAAAACGAGATAATGGCACTTTACAAATAATGACATGGCCACTGCAAAGCCCCGATCTAAATCCCATCAAGTCGTTATGGGATGAATCGGATAGGAGGGTTCCAAAAGTATGTCCTACCTCCGTAGGCTACCTGTGGAACATTTTACAAAAGGAATGGACTAATATGCCAAATAGAGCCCTTAAAAAACAGAGGAGCCGATGCCTCAGATTGTGAAAGTTGTTCTTCGCCCAAAAGGGAGTTACTCTGATGAACGGAGTGTTTAACAAGTTTTTGTTTATTTTTCGTTAAAATTACTTTTTTTCTACTTTTTATACTTTAATTTTAATCATTATTAATAAAATATTATAACAATTTTAAGTTTTAGAATAACGAGTTAATATTTTCTCGTTTTTTTATTTATTTATTTGCGTGTTTGAGCTAGTATGGACGGTAGTTTGTGTATTTTCATCTAATTCGGAACAACAATTTGAAATGGAACTTACTTCGATGATACATATATCGAAGACTATGGCAATAATCGGAGAGGCCGCATTGCAACGGCAGCAACAGCAAGGGAGCGTAGCGCCATCTTGCGGATGCCATCCAATTCTTGTGCTACTGATAAGCAAATTAGGGATATAGTCGGAAATCATGCCTTCGTACGAACAATCCAAAGGAAATAAACTGCGCAAGAATCCCGTCCTGCCAGAGCACCATAAGCGAGCTCGATTAGTGTATACTCTTTCATACAGTTTCCAGTGAGACATCCTGTAGACGATACTCCAAAAATGCTAATAACTTTCGTTACGGCCTGTACTTAAGATGCAATGCACACAATTCGAACAACAAGGTTTATTATCGCTAAATTTCCATTAGTTAAATCAGTTAAATCAACTGGACTTCCTTAATAGAATCCATTAAACATAAATCTATCTACTAAGCCATCTATTAAGTATTTCCTAATATTCAATTAATTCTGAATAGAGGAGCGAACTCGAATTTATGGCGTCTGTAGCAAGCACCATCGACCGACACTGCCGCCAACATTGAAAACGTCAGTCCGTCGCTTTCCAGCCATTAATTCGATTTGCACCAATCATTTGCGAGATAAAATACAGCCCGTGGGACCGCGACTGGCGTTCGTCGAACGATTAACGTACATCCACCTGGTCACCTCGTGCGAAATGTACGAAATTTTCGGGGGAATGCGAGCTCGAGTTCGAGCATTATTTAGAGGATGGAGGAAATCATGATGGACGGATTCGCGCATGTTCATCTATTCAGGGGTAGAATTGATTGTACTTTTATACATGAAACGAAGCATTGGAAGCTTGGAAAAGTAGTACAAAATCATTTGGACTTGGAAAATACTGCTATCTCCACCGACATTTTCAACAACATTTACAGCTCTTGGTCTGTATCAAATGTTAATAATAACTCGTATAACCCACATCATTTAATGGTTATTTAATTACAAATTCAAACGATTATAGGACACAGAAGAATACAATATAATATATCGAAACAACGTCATCGTATTTTTAAATCCCGATATGATTCTAATGATCCAGGTTTGATTAATGATTCAAGAGTTTGCCGCTCCAATAAACTCGGTAACTATTACTGGCGAGCTACATTAGGCCTATAAAACTTGAAATTTAGATCCAAGTCCATTAACCGTTACCATGTCAGATGAACTTAACGCCGAATAGTTTACTAAAAATAGAATATTTATAAGATCATAAGCAGTATGAAAGTACGTTGGCCTTATTAATTTGTAAGTAATCTATCTTGCGAAGAAATTTGAAATTTTTCAAATCTTGCTACAGAAAACACCTAAAAGAACTACCTAGAAAATATACGATTTCAAGGATAAAATACTACAGTGACTAAATGGAAACAAACGCAAATTCCAACTTTAATTTACATCCGTATTGTCTTCTATTTCGCCATTAGATCTACGTAGATTGCATATATACATACGTACCCGTGTACAAAATTCGTTCGAGAAAATAAAATGCAAGATTCAATAGCACCAACCCTTATTATTCGATCTATTTCCGCGAATGCGATAGGTTGCTCTCGTTTGTTAGACTGGATTTAAAGGTAGTAGATATATACGATGAATACGGATGACTAAATCGTAGAAGCGGCTTTTCACCTCTACTTATTGTATGTTAATTCAGGTGCACTGAGTACAATTTATGTCATTTGAATGTGTGTTCATTTGAATGGAAATACCATTTGTGCATTTTCAATTTGAATTCCTATGTCTGCACGGAGTATATAAATTTGCTTATTTAGATTTTGCTAATTTAATTATTATATCGCAATAAGTTGTAACAGGCAACTTTTTATCGTCAGTAAAAATGACGACAATGACACCCTTAACGTTTTTGCCCCAGAATTACATCAAATAACACCAAAGTTACTAGTTCATTGTGAATGAAGTTCGAACAGATACATGATAGATATCTCATTGATAGATCATTAAATACTTGATTACTTGCTCTAAGAATGGACAAAAATCAAATAAAACGTTATCATCTCCTTAATAAAGAGGACAAAGGCGTATGGAATTATTACTTTTTCGCAGAGACTAGACAGACTCGTGTTTTGTCGACTCCCGGGGACACCAGTAGGCAACACGAATGCATTCTCATGAAACGAATAGAAACGAGTCTATCTAGTCGCTGCAAAAAGGAATAGTTTCATCTGCCTTTGTCGTCTCCATTCATTCTGTTCTATATTACATATTGTTACGTGCAAAATAAGTCACAACCAGGCATACCTTTATATGTATTTCAAGAAGGAGCTTTCAAATTTTCTCATAATGTTAATTTGTTTACAACTTTCGAAAATATAACAATTATAAATGGAAATAAGAGCTCGCCGAAAATTATTCTATTTAACATCTTGCGCCCTACGCGCTTGTAATCCATAAATGACGGTACTTCCTCGTTTACATGACTGCATCTATTTGTTTCGGAATAAGCAGTCGCATTATTGGAGACAGGGTTGTCGTATTAACTGATCCGGAAACTTTAAGATCACTCATAAATATACGAGCCAGACTAACTGTCAGATACAAAGGATCATAAGCATACAAGATGGCGTACTTAAATATAATGGATAATTTGCGATAATCACACATGTAACTCACTTGTCACTCCCCAGTAGAAGTGCTAATTAGCATAGCTAAAGTTTGCGCCCTCAACCTTTTGCCCGAAAACTAAGTGCATCACATAATGGTAATAGACAATAAGAGTCTATCTGCACGAGAATTATACTATTTAACATTTATTCAATTCTAAGCGTATTGTAATAGAATTACGTCATGATGACGAATACAGTTGAAGATCGATTCAATCTGGAGTAATTTCGGTTAGCTCCAACTTAGTTCTGCCTCATAAGATGGCTTAATAGTCCAATAGTCAAAATCTTGAATCACCATTCGCATGTTGGGGAGGAATTAGTTGCACTTCACCCTCCATGGTGATGGCACGACAGTTATAAAGCTACAGAGCATTTTATATTCATATGTTATATAGCATGTAGGGCTGCCACCACACTTAAGAAAAAAATGACAAAGGCACGTGCGTTCTGCAGCTTACTTAAAAACTAGAATTTAGCGACCAATTCTAATGTGTACGTACAAACTGTTGCTATTAGTACTTCCAACGCGTCATCTATTGTACTTAATAAAGCTACTGCCCTCTAAAAAGTTATTTTATAGCGCCTTTACACTAAATGTGAACATATTTTAAAATATATTCAGATAATACATTTAACGTAATTATTGCTTTAAATTTTTAAAAACGTTTACTTGTTTGAGTTTATTGAGTTAATAGGATGGATGTAAATGTGCAAATATGAAGTCCGTAAATTTTACAGGAGCATAAAAATTAGAGACAGACAAGTTCTGAAGAATTCTTCTTGAATGCAAAGTGTAACAAGACATCTATCCGCCCAATTAAGTTGGTTCACAATCCAATGAGGAAAAGGGCCGAATGAATTTTTCACATAGAAATGTTGTCCAACTACTCGTATAAATGCTACTATTGCTACTTCTTACCAAGATGTTAATCTAAATCTAATTTTTAAGCGAATTTTGAAAAACAAATAATCAAGTTGTAGTTTCTATACTTATGAATTTTACCCATTCCGGTAGTTGTCATCAAACATTCGAAGAGACCCAATCCACAATCTTATGAAAATACAGTGTCAAATTTTGGTGGATGCACCGGAATTGTAAGCAACATACAATGTACATGCGTATTAAAATAAATACATGAACAGAATATTCAATCTTTTTAATATATATATTTTTTTAAATTTTAATCTATAATTAAATTATAATTAATTTAATCTTTTTAATACATTTATTTCTAGTGAATAAAGAAACCTTTGTATCATCTACAGTAGTAATAATCATAACGCATGTATGAAATCGATAAACCAGTATTTGCCCTCTTTGTTCCTCCTCATTTTAGATTAAAATCATTTAATTACACTCAATGAAACGCCCATTATAAAGCAAGCGAAACGACTGTCAAACATCAAACACACGTCCGCAAAAGCAACTGGCTTTTCCTATTATTTATTTCCGCAGAATAATCTGCCTTGACGCTCGTTCACTACGTGCGATATTGAAAGTCCTTTTGGCAATTTTTGCTCGTACTTGGCAGGATGTCTAGCGCGCAAAGTGTACAAGAGAGAGATCAATTTTGCTAAATGGAATTTTGACGAGTACCGGGTTCGAATTTACGACGCCGTGGAATACGGGTGTAGGTACCTGTTGCACGGCGCGATAACTAACGACGTGAAGAGAGGGTGCGAAAAATTGGAAGCCAAATTTTATTTTTCGTATACGAGATTGAAACTTTAGAGTTATTGTGCGGGCGCCCGGAGCTTTATTGATACCAAACTTGAAAAATTTAAATGTTGGTAAAGGAAGGTAATGTAAGTGTAATGACACCATCGACAGGTACGAATGTTAGAATAATATCCTGTCTATGCTTTCGAAAAGTTGAATTTTCGTGGAAAAATTCTATCTAAAAATTTAAGTAAGCAACCTATATATGGAATTTGAACGCAGGTGGATATGAGTTTAGTAGAATGCGAAGTGAAGAATTTAATTGAATAACTTAATAGATGAAACAGCGTTTAAAGGGATTCTACTTTATAGAGAGAAGTAACAATGTTATTCAGACGACGACGATGACTCAATAGTTGGCACTTCAGACATTATTTGTGAGAGGAGCGCATTGAGTTTATCAACGATTGTTGGTAAGCTCAATGTTGGTAATGCGAACAAATTCGGGTTGCGTGTAAAAGTTGTATCGAGTTTTTATATATGGATGTACTAAAATCACCAGAAATATTAGCACTTCGGCCGTAATAGGCCTATTATGCAACCACTATATAATGGAGAGGCTTCAGCTTGGTAGCAGACAGTTTTTCAATTAGTCCCATCCTGAAATGGTGCTCCTTTAGTAACGTGTACTCACAGTCTTAAGATCTCTTCTGAAAAGCCTCAGCCTCATCTTATTGCTGTTCACGTATTTATAGCTTAATCCCGTCTCTTCCACGAGTTTCCATGAGTCCTTTTCACAAAGAGAGTTCTAACCAGATTATGACAGTCAGTGCATCCATAAAGAAATGACATTTGTATTTCAAAGAAAAATAAGCTTGCTCAGATGTAGATATATTTATGTAATAAATTTTGAGAATGGAAGGAAGGAACAGCCGTTCTGCAGAATGGATCATTTCGATTCTGTTCTATTAATTATTACTAATACATGTAAAATAGCAAACAGTAAAGGTATCAGGATCCACACAAAATATCTCATAAATTACGGACATATGCAATCAATATATGTTTAATTTTAATAACGACGGAAAGTAATCGGTCGGTCATTACTTTATCTGAAGGTATATATGACGAATGGGGCAACTTTTAGTTTTAAATAAGATTAACCTCATGTTGGCAATTCTAAACTAATCTGTTACTAATAAACAAATGATCATCTAATTTTCTGTATATTTATCCAAATTAATCCTCTCAACCATCTCTTAAAAGTAGTTCATTCGAAAATGTCTATCTGTAAAATCTGCCCGTTGCGAATCCTAGTTTTAGCTCGTTGTAAATTCGAGATTATTACGTTTTCGCTGGTAACTTTCCGATTGGTCGATCGACTTTTATGTAATGGGATTTTTGATTACAGCTGTTGTTACGGGAATTCAAAACTACTGACTTATACACTGAACAAAACACAACGGATATTGAGTAATAACAAAACGAGATTTGATGTTTTTGTCTAACTGCAGCGTATTCCAGCTTATTACTCTTGCATAAATACAGAAATAATGCGATGGGTTTCTTCTTATTTAATGCCATCGTAGTTAAAAAGAAGTACGACTGTACTCGTCCAAGAAGGAGGGATAGTAGTTAAGACAGACACAAAAAATATTTTTTTAATGAACATTTAATGCAACAATCACTAAATTATTCAAATTCTGTACAATTGAGTGTTTTCTCTTTTTAGTTGCTTGATTTACTATATATTCTTCGTTAATTTACCATTATTGTTAATACAACATGAAAATGGATGATCATTAAATGGACATAAATAAATCTATTCCTTTTTTGTGTAATAAAACATATTTCTTTTAATTTATCTAATAGGTGAATGTAACCACAAATTTATAACGCAAGATTTTCCTGAGGAACCCCATAAAGGATAATTGCATGCGACAACCGTTCAGGAACCTTTCTTATTTCGAAACCATTACTTTAAGACTATACACAAAATACATTTCTTTCGATTGGTTAAATACTCTCCTTGTTCTTACTCTCGGTAACACTATGCTTGTTTCAATATTTCTCCCCTCATAATAGAGAAATCATTAATCAGACATAATAGAATTGTTGATAATCAAAAATTATCAACAATTCTATCTTTTAATAGACTATTGAGACTTACAGCAAGGAAGCATGGTGCATTAAGCCACATATCAGTACATGTGTTAGTTATCATTTCGTTTAAGAGCACATTTGACTTGAAACGATAATATTTGATGTTATCTTTGATGTTATTAAATATGTTATGATACATATTTTGTTTAGTCGTTTTTCGACCATTGGTTAGACATAAGTTAATTAAAGAATGAGCAACGTAATGCAGGGAAAAAGTTGTAGAGGGATTAAAATAATGTGGTGATATTATTGGTGGTGTGTTTGAACGTGAAACTTGAGCGTTAATCAAAACGAAACGAACATAAAATTGGAAATTTTGCACACGAGAGGTGTTGCGAAGAATATTTGGGAGCACAAAAGCTGAGAAGAGAATAATGAAGGTGAACAACAAACAAGGAGGCAAATGAACTATATAGTTGAAGTAGACAGTAGTTCAAATAACAATTGTTAAGATAGCCAGGTTGGCAAAATATTAATTATTTGGTTGGTATAATGCCAACGCATAGACATGTGAAAGGAGTATTGCTGAAGGAAGAAGGAAAAAACAGGTAAACGGGAAACCAAAAGTAAATGGCATGAGAGATCTGGATATAACTGATTGGAAGAGTGCGGCATAGAATAAATCTGAATGGATTTGTCAACTAGTATATGAGTTGCTCAAAACTCATGTATATTGTGCTAGAGGTTTAATCTATTGGAATTGGATTTGGATAACCTCTAGCTTAAGTTGCATTTGATAAAACTAAGAGATTAAACGATGGATGGTAAGTCTAAAACAAATTCATAAAATTATTTAGAATTATTAGAATCTAATAATATTGTACATTGTATATGTATAATTGTTCTTAAAATTTCAAACGAAATAGGAAACTTTACTGATGAAATAAAGTCATACCTAATTATAGAAATAGGTCAAAACTTTAAGATAGTGCATAGATTAGAGCGCATGCAATGAATACGTAGTGTATGTCCTTGTTTTACGATTCACGTTTGTTTTTTATTCTCAGTAGTCCACAACCCCCGTCGCTTTTGTAAAAAGCAGTATACCGCTTTACCATACCAATTACGACTTCTTTCAAGTTAATGATCGGTGCGGTTTCCTTACTGTGCCCATAAAGTCCCTGATAGTTGAAAAATATGTTTTCTAATGTTTTTACATCTATTTTTATTTTATTTGCACCATTCCACTTTTATGATTTCTTACTACGTTAACGGCGCAAACTTAATTTGACTAATAGCATGTAGAGCGAAAAACTCATTACGGTAAGTATTCGCTTTATAACAAGAACAAACAATTTACGTGTACTTACATATGCATGTATAAATGAATATTTCCATTTTAAATGTTTTCAAGCCTATATCAAAACATATCAAAACCAAAAAAAGAAAAAATAAGTGAAAATATGAAATACTGCTTCCTATCTCCGCAATCAATACACGAAAATTTGCTTTTAGTGGAGAGCGAAAAAAAACAACAATTTCGGGTGGGCACAACATCAGTGTCACGCGAGTAACTGAGAGCTTTTGTTCAATTTATGCGAGAATGTTTTGGTTGCATTGCGACGTTCTATCAAGCTAATACCGTTGAACTCCAAATAAGGTATTACCCGTGCTCGGTGGGATAGTTTAGTTAGAAGCTTTAGAGGATAATTCCATTGCGTCACAAGTGATAATGCTTTTACTAATGGATTGTTTAAAACGTATTGGCGTATCTGTCCATGTAGCCGTATATATAGAAAATTGATTTATTCAAAAAATTTGCATTTGTTAACCATGTACCCCCTTTAAAATCTAGGTTTAATATGTATGTACATACAAATTTATTCGATATTATTGATCATGATTTGTTAATTTACATATTGCGTTGTCTTGATTTGTCAGAAGCGGCAATTGCGTTTTTCAAATGAAAATGCAAAAATATATAAAATTTTATAAATATTTACGTTACTCGCATAATATGTATGTGGCAAATCTATAACATGTATAACACGTTATTAAATAGAATAATTCTATATACTGCATAAGAGTCATATCTCTGCTAGCTTTGTACAGTAACACAGTGTATAACCAGCGGTTACTTTTTCCGGGTTACAGAACCTTCAAGTTCTTGCCTCTATCAACTCCAGATTGCTAACACTGTCTTATTAGGAAACTTATTACCGGTTGAATAGACTTTCTGTTTCCGCTTAGAATGTGAAGTCCAAATTTAATCCAATTAGAAATTGCTTGGAGTGAAATATTCTTCCACCAATCTTCAAATTTCTTTACTTTTCAGTGTTTTACTGGCTGCTTTAACTATTGTGTTTTTCATGGTCACACAAGATTTTGGATATTTTTTGTTCGCTTTGATGCTGCTTCGATGTCTTTCATAACCTGACCCAGACCAAAGTCACTTTGACAGGGTTACTCAGTGCTTTTAGAGAATTCATACAATCCTACGTTTTGCTTGCTTTTGGAACTTCTTGAATGATCTGAATATGCAGCAACGGATCGATCAATTGACCTCTTGCTTGCCTTTTTTTAACAATCCATTCCAACACTGCCATTATTTTAGGTTAGAATACCGCACCGTTTTGAGTTAGGCTTAGTGATGTAGCAGTTCTTGTTCTAATCCCATTAACTGCGCCACCAACCTCAAACTTTATTTCTGAACCGTGTGACAAACTCGGTTTCAGTAGTTCTCCATTATGTTATTAATTTGATTTAATATATTATTGCTCGTATTATTAAAGAAAAAAAAATATCATTCACCAAAGCTTTAAATACTAACATTACAATATATTTAGAATATAAGAAAATAAAAGATTATGGTAGATTTGCTCTTGCCATTCTACTATAATATGACTTTTAGCTGAAAGCTAGCATCGTTTGCAGCAAAGGAGAGCGGACCATGGAGAATATCAGCAAATTTTTAAACGTATTTTGGCTGGTTATTGTTCAAAAGTTAGAGTGCTCTGGTTTTGCCATAGAAATCTTAATTGAAGCTATTTTATTTGGTCTTAATTCCTGCACATTTGGTCTTGCTGATGCTTGAGGTATTTGAAATACCGTATGCTCTCGGTATTGCACCATAAGCATTTGCATACTCGTCCTATTTGTATCCTTAAATTCTCAATACAACGCATACCGACGATAGTTGACGAACAGATTTCGTATTCTGAAAGCATGCCGTAAACGTACTAAAGAAGAAAACAAAACGTTTATTTCCGGCCGACGGCGTAGACACCAACGACAGTCAACTACATCACGATCTCAATAATTCAACGCCGGCAATATCATATGCCGGCGTTGCGGTGAGTTTTATCCTATTTTCCGGCTTACGATTCTTTTTCCGGACACGGCCTGCGTATCAGTCCGCTTCTCCGAGAGGAAAGGCGTCGTTGTTCAAGTGTTACATCACGTTGCCGGTTTTCCCCGTAGCTTCGCACCCCAAATAGATTTTAATTAAGGTAGTGTGTAAAATTAGCGAATTAACTGACTCGTCTAGTGTCGACTCACACGTTTGTACCTTCGCATCGGTTTGAATTAATTAAATTTGAAGGTAACTGTATAACGTCCTTTTTCTGGTCTGACAGTTCCTGGCGAGGTCGTTTCGACATGGAAAAATAACTAACACCGGTATAAAAAGAATATATAAAAACGCACATAGAACTGAATAAAATGCATATGTTTTCAAGGTCATATGTTACATGGTACACGCATCTGTAAATTTATTATTGACCTGATGGAAATTTAAAAGGCAACACCCTAGTAAATTTGCGTTTAATTAGAGTTTCCCGATTTCATGTACAATATGGACGAGATTTGCTAATAGTGTGTTAACAATAAACATCCTTGCTCATGGCACACAATGGTTTTGAAGCAACCAATCATATTATTAAGTACAAATGGAAATTAGCTAAGAATTCCCTTTACCATATCATGGGCCGGAAAGGCGTCCTTTACTTGAGAAAAAGAGCTATTGCTGTATGCCCCCACCCTAAGTTTGTTTGTGTTGCCACTCTCATCTTTCATGACGCATAACTACTGTATCATGGTACGAGAGAAAACTGCACTTCTTAGTGATTCCTTAGAGATCATACAACGGAAACGTGAAAGAAAATCCCAGAATCAAACCATCCCCTTGCGAGAGAAAAAAATCAATCAGAGAATTTTAAGAGAACAATCAAACTTCAACGGTTAGAAGACTCCAGTATACACATACAGCTGGAAACATCTGATCACTGGATTTGATTATTGTCAATCAATCAATTTAAAACCTCGAGGAACAAGAACATTAAACGACCAGTTCGCGACCAGGCATTCGAGTCACGCCAGGGTCGAACAGCAAATGTCTCTAGTAACGTTCTGGAGTTCAAACGCAAATGTATTTTATTTGGAAGAGATTTGCGGACTATTCTTGTCAGGTTAAATGTAATAGATATCTCGGACACCTGACTACTACTCAATTAATAAGTGGCAATGTATTCAGCATTGAAGAGGATGCTTTTCAATTCGAAACTTACTTACCCTTACCGCTAAATATTATTGTGTAACGGTCCCTTCCTCACTCAATTGGCACCTATTCGCTATTCGTGAGGAAAAACAGAATGCTTAAAATAATCCGAATAAAACAACAATGCGTAAACGTTTCCTTTCAAGTTTTAGTTATTAGAAAAATAGCTGCCGATGTTATTTGTGAGCGAAATTTAGTAATATTCGCATGTACGAACAGTAAATAATTCCCTTATATTAATGCCTACTACTAAATCATTAGTAATATAAACATTTAATGGGAAAAGCAGTATCTTTAATCTACCAAATATACATCGGTAACTGCTTTTGTACCGCAATCGCATCCATACGCGTATAAATTCTGTCAATAGAGAAAATAATTCTCTCAAATGTACAACCACTGGGTGGTAGTAGTATACTATTAACATCTTACGTCTTTTTTTCTCAAAGATATAGGATTACATACAATGGTAACCGTAAGTTGGAATGGGAAAATGATAAAAGCTAATTAACTAAAGGGAAGGATCAAGAGTATGTTCGAAATTTCAAGCGGTGGTATATACTTTCGCATAAGAATTAATTAAGCTACGTAACCAAGATTGTTAACCAACTGTTAATGTTATGCCTACTTCAGTGGGAGTCGTTTCGATTTGAAAGAGTTTGTTATGGTTGCTTGTTATGTTTGTATAGGTTATTGTATTGATTTTTCACTTTTTGGATATGCAAAAACAATAGTTTGGCACAAAAAGGGTAACCTTTCAGTTTCTCTTTATCTTGTTACTCAATCGTACCTAGCCTAATCAATTCGAACCTCAATTACTAAATTTTTGCCATACCGACTATTAAAATGCGAAAGGAAGCGTTATCTTTATGGACAGCTTTTCTACGATTCCTGCCTTCAGCTTATCAAGTAATGATGCGTGGTATGCTCTTGTATTGCTTTTCCTTGTTCAAGATAGTTGATTGACATATGAAGTTGAACTCAAAAAAAAAAACAGTTGCCATTACTTTTCCCACCAACAGAACAACCTTCGTCGTTTTCTCCTTCCCAATTTACTATTTCGACCGTGCCTTGCCTCAAACCATCTCGACAAGGTTTTGGAAATGTTCAATTCCAATGCGTTTTCGATTACGAGTGAGAAACCGCGACAATATATCACAAACATATTCTTTCGAGATGTCCACATCTTCTGTTGTCTTTCTAACCTAAATTCGAAGGTCGTTTAGACCCATCTGATGACCGTTTCTGATGTTATTAATAGTAGTTGTAGTATTTGGCCGTCCCGAACGTTCATCGTCAACCAAACATTGAAACCAAGCTGTAGGAAATGATGGTGAGTCGCCATAAACGGCATCCAGTTTGGCTTTAATTTGTTTAGGCGTATTGCCTTTCAAATGCAACAACCACTTCTAATTTAGTCTAACATCGACTAACATGAATCACTGCTAAACAACAACTGAGACATAGACGGTCTCTATCATAAATTGGAGATTATGAAGCACTGCCTTTATAAATGACGAAGACAAATGAAATGCAACCTAGTTTCCTACTGCTGCAAAACTTAATGACAATATTTTCTTCTAAATGTTACTCCGATTCCTTTGAAAAAAATATTGGTTTATATTTACATATTCGGGTTTCTTGACGGCGCTGAAATCCATTTCCTAGCCTCACTGTGTGGGAAACTATTATAGGAAGAAGCACTTTGCACATTTGACTCGTAATAAGCAATTAAAAAGCTTATTCTTGCATTATAAGAAAGTCTTCCTAACACTAATACCAATATGGATATACGCTATTACTATCCGCTAAGGTTTTTGATTATTTCAAACGTTGCGTAGGTTTCCCTCCGTTATTTTCTTCGCTGTACAAACCGCGTACCTTTGACTGTTACGTCCAATTTACCATAACGTAATCTCAAAACGATTACATTCAAATAGTTTCGTTCATACGAGCGATACTCACGCGACCGTCCTACATCTGGCTGCAGTATTTTCAATAATTACATAACTACATTCGATAATAAATAACAACGGTCGTAGTGGATACGCGGTCGCGTTAGATGAGATGTTTATGTGTCCGCAACTTTAACTAACTTTACGACTTCAATTAGAATGCTTGTCCGGATTTCTCATCACGAAAGTAGGCACTTGTCGAAACTACGTATATGGCCTATACAATTCACCGTATTCCTTTGCATAATTCCAGAGAGTGCATGTCGGCCTGATATAACTCCGTCTATTGGAACAGCGCGGTCTGGTAGCTCTCGTTGCCTTTGATATGTAAAACTCTGTTTCTGTTAATTGCGGATACAACGCGGGTACCGTCTACAGTATTGTACGAAACTTTTGTAAATTTAAAGTTACATTCGATGCGTGCAATATACAGCGGTGTTCATGTACTGCACGTTACAAGTGTTGAAAGTTAGAAGGTTATGGCACAACGAATGGGTGAAATGGGTCGTTCAGTATCTTTTTTATTCACGAGCCTCCTCTTTTAACGGCACCGAGCATGATTCCCTCAATTTACATCGATGCAGAAAGTGTTTGAGCGTTTCGACTTCAATTTGGCAGCCGTTATATGGTAGATTTTCAGTTGGTCTTAACGTAAAAATATGGTCCTTTACCCAACAATTTCCAGTTAGAAGCCCCAAGAGTTATGCGAAGGTCCTTTCTAGAAAGTCTCGGGTGGTATTAATTTCAATCGTCTCTTCGAGAAGTTTTCACGCGCGATGGCTCCGTAGCTGTCATAAAGGGCAGACACAGGCCCTAGACTCATCCGGATGGTTATAAGCCGTGCAGCATCATGCCTAAACCCAACCTATTCTCTTTTTCATTTACAGGATTTCCATTGTCACAAAGAATAATGGAAACAGGACTGTCGAAGATTCTTGATACAAGTTAGTACTAATCTAGAAATTTCTTCTTTCAATTTACTAAGCGTCAGGAATATTGATATTGTATTCTGCCTTCTTCAGATTTACTTCGTAATATACGAGTTCTTTTTCAGCTTTCTATGAAAAATAAAACAGGTTGAAGAACAGACCATATAGCCCATGGAGACTGCGTGAGATATCCTTTGCTAATAGAAAATAATATCTTTACAATCTTTGACAAGAAATAAATTCTTTTGTCCGATTTTATTCAGGTATTTTTTTGCCATCACGAGGCCTTTTTGACTTTCCCGAACTTCTTGTTTTCAATGATTCTTTCCACAATTCGGGTTTAAACCAATAAGAAGCATACTCGTTGCTTCTTTGGCGAATTTGTCAGCCTTTCATTCCTCTTAGTCCCGTAATGGCTTAGAATTTACCGTAAATAGTAATGATATAGGAACTGAAAGAATGATATAAGATATCATTTTTCTTAATTACTATAAATGAGAACATTTCATATGGCCAACTAGTACACAACTTCAGTAAGTGCGAGTATGAATACAGATAACTCTTTTAATGGTTTATTCAAGATTTTGGAAAGTAAACTGTTTTCGAGATAAATGTACCAATCGTTATCCACAAGTAAATGGTGTGAAACAGAACAAGTTCATTCATTTAAGAAAGGCTTCATAGGGGGCTATTTGCATATAATTGTTCTGTCGTTTCATCACATCAAATCTATACTACTACACCTATGACGATAAAACTCATTCCATAAAGACAACATTGTAGTTTATTTCCGAAAGTCTCATTTATAATGCTGGTTATCATTAACTTTCTAAATAGGTGATCAATGTCAACTACTTGATGGAATAAAACATATGGAAAAATAAAAGAATTAAATCTGTCTTCAAGATTACAATAACAAATAAAAGCTTTTATCGTAAAAAATGGACGACACAAGTTGGTGGATAGGAACAAGCTTCAAATCTCCACCTAGACCATTTTATATATATATATATATATATATATATATATATATATATATATATATATATATATATATGTTGCAAATATTACTTTGAAAGTAAAAATTATATTATATACAGAGTGAATACTGTTGTGTGATGTGAATTCTTAAATAATTCGGACGCAATTATTGATAATGTTGCATTTATAATTAACTATGCATCTTTAATTAGGTCAACTTCAGTAAGTTGTGTTACATATGAAAAAATACACTGAAATGTACCTTTCAGAATTTTAACACCATTTAATAAATATTATTTATTCCAGAGCGCACAGTATGCTGTAAACAGTAATACATGTGTAAGCAATTAACTTCTCCTAACACAAGTCCACAAGTCCTTGCCCACTGTATACGCCACCGAATATACGAAATAAACCAACCACAATCGCACCGGACTTTGGACATAACGCACGGCTTTCAGGCCGACGTTGATGTGTTTATGGTTGAAATTTATACCGCCAATGGCATACTTAAATACAATGTTTCAGCATAAATATTCAGCAGGCCCCTATGTGCGTACCTTCCATATATGCTAACAGATATGTGCATGCATGCATTATCTGTTTAGTTGCACCCACTATATTTTAGCAATAAATAACGTATTATTGCAGCAGATTACAGCTGCGTTTGCCAGCGAAAAGGAGTATCCGTTTACATGTAATGCCTTAAACCTTGGTTTGTGTGCGTTTGCACAAATAGAATGTTGGTCCGCAAAAGCATATAAAAAGTTATTGTATGTATACGAGAAAAGTGCTTATTGCAAAATGCAACTTCTTTCGTCACGGCAACATCAGAATTGTTTTTCAAAAAAAAATTAGTGCATCTTCAACCATATGATGAAACATACACTCTTCAACGTTTTTTTTTTTTTGTCTTATATGATATTTATACAGCGCAGCTCTTACTCAAGATAACAAACGTTCAGATATCGTCGTAATCTTGGTATCCGTGTTAGAAGAAAATCAAACGCCATTTTGCAATCTTTCACTGATTCACAAATTGCCACACCAACTGGCAAGAAAAAATAAACGGACTATATAGCTTACAACGTATTACCTAAAATTTGTGATATGGTCAAATATGATTAATTAACTGATAGGCCGGTTTGAAATTGGGACTCCACTTATCATGGGCGGCGAGATAAACTTTAACAATTCCGATGTAAAGATGTCCTAAGCAAACAACGATGTTATACATACATACCTAACACGGTAAAGTTGTATCGCGTGTAAGGAACTAGGTCGTCCCTTGAATGCTATACTTTAAGAGATAAAGCAACTGATGGTCATACTTCGAAAAGTGTTAAAATAAGCACTGAACATAAAAATTAAGGTAAAATACAGAAAAGATAAATAATATGACGAAATTGTTTCTAAAAGAATCCTCAATATTTACTAATGTTTCTTCCTAATGCTTTTCTTTCATGTTTTTAACTGTCACTAGACCTATAAAATAGTTTAAAATATCAAAAAGCGATAGCTTTTCTCTGCCCTGAAATTTTAATCTTTTCTGTACTCGTTCCACAGTCAAATCCCTGTAGACAGGGATATCGATATAACAACTCTTTAGGCTAACAACGCTTTAGGCAAGCACGCTTATAATATTAACTCAAAAATCATCAAAACTCTAAAAAAGATCGTAATTTATCCATTTACTAATTTAATAAACCAGTGTATTGAGGGCGCTTATTACCCTAAAACTTAAAAGTTGTCAACGATTATCCCTATTTTCAATAAAGGTTATCACTAACTACCGCCCTGTATCTATTACACCAGTATTTTCAAAAATATTTGAAAAAATTTTAAAATATCAAATAACTAATTATTACAACAGTCATTTCTTATTTAATGATTGTCAGTATAGCCTTAGGAGTAAATCTTCAACTATCCTTTCAAATTTTCATTGGTTAGCAAAAAGCAGAGACGGTGTAAGTTAGTATGTTATCAAGTATTGTAATATTATTCCAAACTCTGTTTAAACGGATAATCAAAAAATATTTACTTTCTCGCCCTTTCTCTTCGGCCGATGAATATCTAAGTAATAATAGCTACATGTATTTGTACATTAGATTTATTCAACCTTTTTTTCTCATTTGTGTGACTTGTATAAGCACTATTGTCGTGTAATAGCACTAATAAAGATTATTATTATTATTATTTTGGCGTTTCGGTTCTTATTGGGTATCTTCAGCTTTTCTGTTCTTATTTTATATTATCCATGCATGACGTATTTTTCCCCACCTCCGTATGTTAATTAGTTTGTTTATAGGTGTTCTTCACCTTTTCCCTTTCTCTTTTACAATTTTCTGGTAGTAATAGTTTCTTTTAGCAAGTATCTTGACGTTGCCATTGCTAATGCTGTACTCTTTCGTTTAGCAAATGCGCTCGCTGAGTGCTAACTAACGCGTATATCTGTTACGTGTTTTGATTGGCTACTCCGATTTGTCCAATGATATGATTTGCATAAGCTGGAGTTCGTAAATCCTTTAATTTGTAACTTTGATAACTGATTCTTATTTAAAGATCCAAGCTGTCCAATCTTTTATACTGTTTGTTTAAGTATAGGTAATCGTAAACTATTTACAAGCAAATTTACAAGAAGTACAACACGCTAAATATGGCTGTTCCTTTCAAAGTTAGTTTGTCTACGAGGTCAAATAAATCTGTAGAGACAGAAGAAGAAAATGAGCTTACTTCGATTCTTTTTGAATCTCTTCGGGGTTATTCCAAACACAAAAATTAGTCAACCTGCCAGATATAAATCTACTCACCATTTTCGGATCGATATATCGAGGATCGAAAATAAATCAGTCTATAAAAAATGACTAGATTTGAGTACTAAATAATATCCCTTCCTGGAACTATTAACAGTGGCAAAGCTCGGTGGATCTATTTCTAGTATCATACATTTATTTTCATTGGTTATTTGTAAATATTTAGAGCTTTGAAGCACATAAGGTAGAATATAGGTCGTCAAACACACAATACCGTGAAATATCATCTAAACGACAAAAATTTAAAACCAATACGATTTTTATACTATTGCATCGAAACGCATAACTCCTTTCGTTCTGTCTTCTTTCAGCGACATATTATTAACAAAACAATTGTACCACCTCCAATGATGAAAAGCTTTCACTGTGCTGTGACGGAAAGCCGACTCTGGATTAAAGAATAAAATCAACGTGACAAAACGTAGTGTTTACGTAGTTCTTTGACGGACAGTCAAAGTAATGAATAACAATCACCGGTAATCCGACTTGGAAATGTAAATTATAGACCAGTTCGGATATAATAAGAAAACGGATAAAGAAATGAAGTGGTACCGAATCAAAAGGAAAAGGCTGCGAATAATCGCAGATTAGATCTTTCGTTGGCCGAGCTTGTGGATGGTAATTTTACTTTCAACAGGATATACGCTGCCGCCATGCAATAGGCTTCGGGTTGAGGTAATTAAAGTACTGGCGACGTTTTACTGTTGAAGTGGCAGTCTTAAGAGAAGCAAAAACGGTCTTCACGTACCTCTTACCCGCGTTTTCATTGTATAAAGCGGTCGTGTTTGAGCCGAGAAGTCTGTAATTACGTTATAATTTCCAAAGAGATTTAATTTTAGCGAGCATTAGAGGCTTCGCCGGTCGGGCCGCGGTGACACGTGACGGACTAGGCGTCTTAATCCTTCTCAGCGATACAATCCTTTTTGTGTAGCTTATATTAAATATGGATATTAGATTATCGAATAATAACTTGATATGATATGATATAAATCATCAGATAGCAAATGCGTAAGAGGCGCAGATGGGGAAGCGAAACACTGCCCAACTTCGAGAGGAACATTTAGGTCATATTTAGCGAATTGTACTTCTTGTAAATTTGCTTGTAAATAATTTTACGATTATCTAAACTTTAAACAATTTAGGAAGAACAAGAAAAACAGTAACTATAAAAAGGAACAGATGGATACACTTATCTGCTTTTATCGTTGATACGACAAACAGATAGAAATAATCATTGAGAATAAAAATGTATTGTTACATATAATATTACTGTATTATATGTAACAATACATTTTTACGATTAAAGGATGAGAAGACGGGGGATCTTCAAATAGTAATCAAACAAATTAAAGTATCTAACTGCAGTATTGATGTGGCAAATGTTATTATTGGACAAATCGGTGTAGTCAATTATGGAACACCAAACAGTCTCATAATAAGCATTCTCTAAAAAGTCAGCGGCCACCGAGCTTTACTAAACAGGATTAGTAATTTTGTCGTAGCAAAATCACTAATGAAATGAATTATGTTATTTAAAAATAACAGACCAATTATAGATACCTAAGGAACCCCAATATTTCATGTAAGAGTTAACGATGTTAACCTCAGTAAACTGAAGTCTGGTGCACAGGTACGATTTAATCCACTCAGTTATTTTCCTTCGAAACCCTAATTTAACAAATTTCCCTAAAAGCAAATTGTGTTTAACCTTTTTGGTCTCGGTCAAGCAAATGTTTGTATTTTCTTTTCCTTATAATAGAAACTAGTACAGTTCAAAAAGTAGTGAATGATAAGCTTTAGAACACTTCTGTAAAATTAAATAAACTACGGGCACAATACTGCCGATTCCTTCGACGAGAAGTTTCTGCTAAAGTAACTTGCGCGGCTATCTAATCAGTACACTAAAGAGAGAAAATGATATTGGAAATCTAATTCACAATAGCTCTTTGAAGGTGCTACTAAGAGCAGATTTAAGGATTTATAATAAATATGCGTTTTTATCATCATAGTTCTAGAAGTCCTTCCAAGTCAACTTAAGGGTTGTGTTTTTATACTCACTTTACCATCCGCTATCTTACATCCTCTATTAAACACAGAGAAAAGTTTTGCGACAACCAAGGGTGGTACTTTTAAAGGATAAAGATTAAGATTCAAACTTGTACGTTTGCTTTCATTTCTCACCTTTGTAAAGGTTTCTTTGATTCGATGGCTAATATTTGTGAGTCAGACAACAGGCGCTCGAACGTGAAACGAGTTTTTAAACCCAGATCTTTCCTTGATCCATTATTAGAGCTAATTCGTTGAAGTTTTATCATGAGTAGTTTTTGTGTCATATATGTATTATTATTATTATTACGTAATTACTTAAAAAAAAAACAATCTATTTTCTTCAAGGAGACTTAGACTAAAAGCAATTAGTTAAAAAAGAATTTCAAGAGGGATAGAAATGAATATATTTGTGGGTTATAGGTGTATGTACGTAAATAATCGCGACTGACAGAATTCGATAAAGGGAAGCTTTCCACTTAAACCATGACTGTTTACACTAGGCAACAGAGAATAAACAGACACCTACGTTAGGATCTCTAGATTCTAACATTGTAGCAACCGCCTTCGTAGGTTGACGGTAATCGGTCTAAGATTGGATCCTAAATCAAGTAGACGGCAACCTCTTATGTACTTTCTTGTAAAACTCTTAACGGTTAAACAACCGCGTAGATTCAAACAGCTGCGTTCATCCTAAGAATGTTCTAATAGCATTAGTAGTACCAACAAAATTTGTGTGAAAAACGCCAAATTGTGAAAATGAGACTTTAGTCAAATAATACAAGTGGTCTTAAGACTTTCAGTGTTCGAAATAAAAAATGTACAATTTTAATTGCATACCAATATACTCCTCGGCAATTTTTGCAATTAAATAAAAAATATATTTGAAAAAATTGTCATCCAACTATCGCATATGTAATAGACGTCTAACAAATTTTTATCTTATTCATTTCTGATTTCTTATGATGAGTAGAATATACCATTGCTTGAATAGAAAAAAGAACACTGATGCACTAATTTCATATTAACCATTACATTGTGTAAGTAAATGGGATTTTATTGTTTAACTATTATCAATTTGCAATTATAATGTAAATTAAAATCTGCTTCTACTATATAGTGTTTATTGTTTTGCGTCCAAATTAACAGCAATTGTAAATTATCTCGATATCATCGATACGCATTTGTACATCCCTAGCATGTTCGAAAATTTTTAATGAAAACATACACATTGAACGGTTAAATGAGCCTAATGGAATAATGTCATAATTCTGTTCTGTATTCCGGGCAATGGCGAAGCCGTTTGAGGTCCTTAATTACGATGTGATTAACATCTGTTATCGATATAACAAAATATGGATTCGAAGATAAAAAATTGACGCAGATACGTTTATTCTTTAACAAAGTACTGCGCAACCTAAAACACACAACTGGAAGAACTTACTTTAAATTACAATATCGGCCTGCTTGTCGAATTTTTATTTTTACATGGCGTATTAATTTGACAAATGTTGAATCTGGCGCTCGCTGTAATTTTTGGTAAATTCTCTGCTTTGAATCGTCCAGATTTGAATTGGATGCAATTGAGCTATGTTTCTAGACTTCGTAACAAATGGTATTTATACCTCTTGAAAGGCAGAAATAATTCTGCGAGCATAATATGAAGATGATGTATCTGGCCAAAGTAGATAATCTCGTCAGAATGGTTTTTGTCTATAAATGCCCTTAATCCTGCTCTTATGCGACGTTTTTTCCTTTGCCTTTTTTGCACTAGTAATGTTTGCTATTTGCAGTATCATTTCCATCGAATGTACCAAACATCTATACCGCCTGAAGGCGAAAATTTATTTTCAGCAAGTTCTCCTAGTTTATGCCAGTGGTCAGAATATTTTGAGGTTGTTTTCGGAACAAATGATACATTATATTCTTTGATGATGTCGCTTACATATTTTTTTTATCAATGTGATTTCTTGCGACCAAGCTTTCTATGTTAAACCCGCAGTCATGATAGTATTCGCATGATGTTGACTTCTTGGAAATAATTTCTTTTGCTTGACTTCCCGAACTTGTCTTTCTCTCAATGTCTACTTTCGAGTCAACACCGCTGTGTCCAATTTTTTTCCCGGCGCCTTTATCTTTATTATTTTGCAACGTGTAATTTGTTTTTCATGTATTGGTTATTATTATATTTTACTGAAAATCCAACTTTATAGTCAAAATAGAGAGATTGTTTGACATTATATACAAAGGTTAAAAAATTATTTACATTTCAAACTCTGCAACGAGAAAAGCGTACATCTGTTTAATGTTGCTCTTTATCCGGCAAAATTCAAGAAAAATATGGTTTAGGTGCACTCTTCAATTTTGAATAGATGGAGTGGGTCAAATTATTACTTAAATGTAGAGCCGGGAAAATGTACATGTTAAAAACAATTTCATTCCATTCCAACTCGTAAACGTTTTACTTGACGTATGTCTAATAGAGACAAAGTTGCAGATGGCTCAAGCGAGAAATTCTCATATCGCCATATTGATGTTAATGGTCTTATCTCTACGAGGCAATCAGCCAAATTACAACTTTTTGCTGCACAATTTTATATTTAATTAGAGGATACGGTGTCAAGTATCATAAAAGCGGGATATTTATCTCGTTTTTAGACAAGCAATGCGGGCAGAAATTGTTGTTTTTTTGCGTTGCTTCCTCTCTAGGCGTTTGCAGTTCTTTCCCTTTTAGTAGGCGATAAATTAGAGGAGCTATTACAGTTAACAGCTGCAAATTAATTAAGCAATTCAGTGCGCGCCAACGAATATTCTCTCTTTTGAGGCCCCCTTAAGATTATTTAAACAATAAAATGAAGGAATGGAAGTAATCGTCGCTTGCCGTGACGCTTTATCTTTTGCGTATCGTTCGAATCTACTTCTATACTATTGTACTTACACAGGGATATAATGTTAACAAAATCTGCCGTTATTAAACGTTATATCCTCATTTTCTAAAGTCTCAAACGATCAAAGTTTCGGCTTTCTTGACGAATATATCCCCACTCTTGAGATGTACATGTTAGATGGTGAACCGTCGAAGACGAATCGTCTAGTAATCCTATTTAATTAATAGATTAAATGAAAGCAATTTGCGAATAAAATTACGTTACATTTTTGTTTCTCTAGAATTATAGTCGCCTGGAAATATATTTACTAAATAAAATCGTCCGGATAGAAAAGGAAAACAAAAATGAGAGGATGTGGTTATATAAACTGCTCTATAGTCATATTAGGGTAGAATATCGTCGTACTTCACCGTATGTGCCCGGACAATATTAAACACGCATTAATTACGCCAATTACTTTCGCATTAACATTACCATTTATGTGACCCTATGGATAGATCTTTTACAATATATTTTCTATAAAAGCCATTCTCAATCTGATGGTTGTAAATGCAGATTGTCTTCTTCTTTAAGTAGACATTTGACGTCCAAGAAGTCTGGCACTGCAATACATACCTGAAACAAAAAGGGGTAATTAACAACTGTTTACAAATGAATAAAACTGTATTTTATTATCGCAGGCGCATTAATGATCAAAAAATTAAAACTAAAATAATAACAATAATAATGATGTCTTTATTTGTAAAGGACATATATGACATACCCAGTATTAGAACTTGTAAAATATGCGCCAACTTAAATTACTGATCAACCTCACACCACGTTTTTGCAACAAGAATACTTTCGGATGAAGGATTCGCACAGCCAGCGACATATGTAATATGCAGTACATCGATTAGGATGCGGCGCTTCCTACAAACTTAACGACTAACTTGTACCGTATGTATGAAAAGTTACTTCACAATTCAAATTCAAAAGTTTCCCTTAGTAAACTTTCTGGGAGCTCGCCGCTTTTAATATTTCTACCTTCTATGGCATAATTTCCAAAACAAACGTATTGGTTAAGTCACCGGCTACGTTTATAACTGGAATTTATAATAGGCAAGTACCAAATGTGACATATTTTGTTGTTCATTGAAAAACTTTTTGAGTATTACTCTAGCGAAAACGAATGAGATATACAGAGTGAGACGGGAGAAATAGACAAATCTCCGATACTGTATTGTCTACGTGAAAATAGTGTAAAAAAATCCCATACTCCTAACTGATTTTCATTTACTTTGAGGTCGTCAGGTAATCACAACGCGTAATAAACATAATTTCATACATTCAGGAGTTAGGTAAGCTATACGTCAATTAACTTTCAAACAAGTAACGAAAAGAAGAGCTGAAAATATTCATTCAGTCAACAATCTCCCATGGATACTTATAAAAAAAAAATGAAAGATATGTGAAAGTGAACTTTCGAATTTATTATATTACGTTGTTTTTGCAACACTGCGCTTGATGAAGGCAGTAAAAATTCTACATTCTTTAACTATTAAAATAAGTGCAGTGCTACTTTTTCTTAGATCATTGTAAGCTGAAGATAAGATTTTATCCTGATTTTTTTTCACAATCGCCCTATTCTTTGTTAAAATGACACGCCGCTACTGGATAGCTGGTACATCATATTTGATAAGAAGTGGAAAGAACTTCTAACAGAGAACGCACCTAACTTTTTGTTTTACATGGGTAGATATTTTTGTTTTATTTAAGACGTATTGGTTTGAAAACAAGAGAAAATTTGGGCTGTTTGCAAGAACGATAGTTAACATTTTTTAATTGCTTGTAACTTGAAAACCCCTGGAGTTTGATCCGTTATATTGTATTACAGCACCACTTATGATATAGTTCGGCACCTTTTTTTTTTAATAATAATAACATATGTTACTGATCCCTTGTATAGTTGGGTTAATAAATTACTAGTATTATTATTATGTTAAGAATATTTTTAAGAGCTTTTCATTATGTTGCGATACTCGCCCAGAATGAAATGCATCTTGAGAGATATCTTACAGCGCGACGTATTGCCTTCATGATAAACAACTAGGTCATTGACTAACTGGTTATTTATTATACTACAACGACAACACACTCTAAGCCATAATGGCGTTCGCATAAACTACACCAGCTAGGAGGATTATTATATCAGAACCAATTGGCAACAAATTGGGCTTTCTCATAAATCAAGCCAGGATAAAATTGTTGCTTAATTTACAACTTGCTTTTGAAAAAATCAACTAGCCTTATTCGTAAATATGTACTTATATTTAATATGAGGGTAGGTACTCAGATAATAAATAAAAAGCTTTCCATTGGGAATAATGAATCACGAAGAATGGAAAAAGACTTCCCAAACTTTACATCCGTCTGCCAATCCTGGCTGTTTACTTTAAACTTCATTTAATGCAGACATAACGAAGTGGCCTGTTCATTGTTCTTTTATTTTCGTATCGGTAATCTGGAAAGTTTTAAAGCGTTTCTTTTAATTTCTCGTAGTAATAGACTTTATAAATAAGTTACTTTTTTTGTTGTAGATTCTTTAGGGCACTTCTAAATAGTATTTGTTCTTTAATATTCATTATGACGTATTACATAAAAAATTAATCGAAATATTAATTTTTTATGTAATAATTTAATCGAAAGAATTTAAAGTAATTGTCGTGAACTCGTGTGTTTATGTTGAATATTCACCTCGCGCAGTTGCTAAATTTGCAACAACAAATAAACCTGCGAAACATTTAAAATTTGGAAAAAATATTTCAAGTATTTAAAAAGCAATGTTGATTATCTTAGCAAATATCTGAATATATTTAAAAAAATAAACTGAAATTAGTCAGGGAGTGACTGATGTATCAAGTAGAACTACTGCACGTTTTATCAGATATCACTACTATATGATATATGATATATAATAACGTGCATACATACTGAAGTATATATATGACTTATATATGATATATATATATATATATATATGATATATATATGTGTATACATATATACATATATATATATATATATGTATATATGTATATATATATATATATATATATATATATATATATATATGTCACAGTTTCATTAATGGAGAAAGCTAAAAAAATGATATGGCATTGACCCTATCACAAGCTTTAGTAATATCCAAACGTGTACTGGTCAAATATCTGCTACTGTATCACCCAGTACAGGGCCACTAACAGCATTTTCAGAAGAAAAGCACTCCCTGAAACAGTTCTAAGTATATATGTGTGATACCGTATCAAAAAGGGCTTTACTCTGCTGCAGTTAACTTAGAAAATTACTTTAAAGAGAGAAAGGACAGTAATTCTGTATATCATCAATATCATTCTTTTTAACAGCTGGAATGAGATCAGTATATATGAGCTATAAGCGTTCTAGCGCATCTCATGGTCTGCGGAGGAAGTTAGAAAGCTTTAATATCCACCGAAGACGGAGAACGTTTTTTAAGAAGCAATGGCAATGGTGGCCACCAAAGCTGGAGAGTTTTCTTAGATACGCATAAATTCCAATCTCTTGAGTCGCTTACTAAGAGGTGGTCGTATTCTAAAGAGAACTCAACATAGATTGTATATATTTTTTAGTATGTATTAGAAGATTCTATTAATATGTTGAGCTAAAACGTGATTTTTCCAAAAGAGAAAAAAAACATGTTTCGCTTAAGTTTGCACGAATTAATGGGAAAACCCTTCGCGTAAATATATGTGTGTATCTCCACAAAAGCTAGAACATATACATATTTTATGTTCTAGTTATTCCAGACAAAAAGCGAGTTCAAACAGAAGTGGACGTGCCACGTTCGCATGTAAACACACGCTGAAGCGCATCCGTGTATTTTTAAAATGCAGTAAAGCAAAAAAAGGAGCAGCTAACCATAACGACTTTCCGGGGTTCACAGGGTTGCATACAGCTGGTGGCACACTGTTAAACTATTTATGATTTTTTTCCTGTCTTGATTACGGGATAAAGAGCTCGTGGTGTTGAACGTACGACTCCCCGGAGTTCCACGTCAAGTTCCCCACGTTCTCTTTGGGTTTTTTTTTTTGTTTTTAGGAAGCTGGACTTGGTCAATTTAGTGCTCCCCGAAGTTTAGCGATTTATACGCCCAATTTATGACGGAATTAGTGGTTTTAAATAGTAGGTTCGTGCGCATAAAGATTTATTTCGGGAAGAGACCAGCACGACGCAGTAATTCAATTTTCTCAAAAAAAAATGATACTTTGGTTTTAAAAGGTCGTTGCAAAATGTAACCTTTATAAAGGAAATTTATATTCATAGATACTTTACCGATTATCAATTACCGCATGGTTTATCAAATGCGTAAAATATAGACAACGTTTAATGGAAGTCAATTAGTTCATAGATGCGGTAGAATAATGTGTGCGGTTTCATTAGAATTCTAGCGCGTCATAATTATATGATAATTTAGCACTCATCGCATGCGATACATGAAGCTATGTGCATATTTATCGGCGTATATATATGTCACAAAATTGTTGATCAGATTACATTATTAACATGTTCATTAATTTAAATATTATTAACTAGGCTTTAGTAATTTTAATCATAAACAACCTAAATATTTATTAAAGTATATGTATATTACAATTTTTCATTTTTATCAATATATGTTAAAGCTTTCTTTAATTTCGCAATAACACATATCTCAGTCCAATATAATATCCAACCCGGTAGCTTTTGAACAGATACTAGTTTTATATCACCAATTTGCGTACGTGATACTTATTGTTAGTAAATTTAATGCATAAAATATATTGAGAGTGGTGTAAGTCACTATTGCATATTTATTGATATTGAAATTAATTTTATTCTGACTACATCAGTTACTAATTATTTGAAGATTTTCTTGCATCTGAGCAAAAATGTCCAAATTCACGCTTTATGAGATCAATTAACATTAATGCAATAATATCATTTATTGATTCGATATATATATAAAAATACAAAAAAATGTAAGAGTTAAAAAAAGAATAACACAATTCGAGATTGCGAGCATGATTTGACAAACTCCAGCTAACTTAACAACCACTTAAAAAAGAAAAAGAAAAGAAATCTATAATGAGAAAGGCGTGTAGTTATAAACGAGTAAGACGTACGGGCACAAGACGCAATGTCCGCATTGTAATAATGTGCTGCTTGGACATCAGCTTGACATCTAAATGTAGTCCAAATCTCTGGTAAGATCCTCAAACCCAACAATAGAATTAAATAAAATTTAGTGAATGTGAAGCCTATAAGTCAGTAAACCGCTTTAAGACCTCGTTCAAAAGTGAATAAGCAGATGCCACTTCATCCGGAGTAGAAATGACGACGACAATTTACCAATGCGGAATAAAGCTGCGATATACATGTAACGAAGGGAAACGGACTCAAAACAGAACCCTGGAGCACCTCAGAGCCCACGTCAAGGAAGCTAGCTAAACATCCGTCAAGACTACCGGTCTTACTCGTACCAAAGATAATTGTTGATCAACATAATACCAAAGTCTAATGTAATAAAGAGTTGGGATCAATAATTTGTGATTGTTTGCGTCAAATAAGTCCAGTAAGTAGAAGTGTTGACAAGTTTTGCCCTCAACAGGGTCCGTAATAATATGATCTATGACATCGGATCTAGCAGAACGGCGGGAGCTGATATCCAGATCGTTGAACGAAAAGCACAAAACTTTTAAGTTGGCGTTGTATTACTTTTTCGAGAGTATTTGAATGCATCGAGAATATACCGACGAGATGCAGAATCCTAAGCGCAGAGGAGCAGCAATTTTGGGCACCGATAAAAGAACTGCAACTTTCCGAATACCAACCTAGTTAAACAGAAATGAATAATGTGAGTAATAAGGAGATAGATACAACGCAAATGGTTTCAAAATATCAATCTCCGGAAAATACGAAATTTTAATCAATGAGTTAAGGGATTCTCGCGGAACGGAAGCGCCGACCTTAATAATAAAAAAAAGTAATCAGTGACTTTAGTATTTTAAGACCACCCACGACGTCCAGAAAACGAAACGGCTGTATAGTAATGCAATCGTCATTAAACGGTTAAGAAAGATCGATAACAGGGAAGAACATATTTGCAAATGGGTTCACTAGATTCTTTAGAGGAACCAAGTTACCGGATTGAAATTGCATAAGTTCGTCAAATTTGTCCTCTCTATTGAACTTTTCTGGGCTGCCGCATGCAATATGGCTACTGTGAGGAGGGTAATCATTAGAGATGACAAAGGGAGGTGAAATTATTCCTTTTTTGTAGCGACTAGATAGACCTGTATCTATTCGCCTCGTGAGAACGGGTTTGTGTTGCCTTTTGCTGTCCCCGAGAGTCGACAAAACACGAGTCTGTCTAGTCTCTGCAAAAAAAGTAATAATTCCATTCGTCTTTGTCCTCTCTAGTAATCATCGTTGCTCGAGATAAGGTTAGCAGGAGAGGTAACCAATGTCTCTATTGA
This sequence comes from Oryctes rhinoceros, assembly GCA_020654165.1. NCBI lineage: Eukaryota > Metazoa > Arthropoda > Insecta > Coleoptera > Scarabaeidae > Oryctes > Oryctes rhinoceros. Next base: position 2,852,002 of record JAIOKQ010000399.1, on the reverse strand, counting down.
GGTTATTAGGATGTTTGTGGATTTCGATAACTTCTTTGATATTTCTGGAATAATAGTAGGGTTACGCAAAGTTGGTTGATTGCTAAGTAAGATATGGTAGTTGATTTATGCTAGGCTAATGCAGAATCGGATATCCGCAACAATCCAGCGCAATGCTCGTGTTCCACCATGCGTGTGCTGATAGACCGGTTTGTTTCGCTGAACTATCACAAGAACAATAAATCCGGTAAATACCTTAGGTGTGTAAGGAAGAACTTTTGTCATTGACTGATGATTTACTGATGAATCTGCTAACAAAACCAAGTTGACTGTGCGAAAGAAAATGATTTTCGTTAAAATACTGAATTAAGAACGTTCTATTTCCTTGGTTTATCCGATGTAATTAAATTCAATTTCAGCGAATCAAAATTCAATAAACGCTGGTAGGATCTGAACCTACGTCTTCTGTTTCCTAAACGGACGAGTTGGCCACCACACCACGGCATCCCGCGATTTAAGTGTTTTTACGAAAACGGAAGACGTAGGTTCAAATCTTACCGACGTCTACTCAATTATCAATTATCTGAATTTCCAATGAAGATCCAATAAACCAAAGCAATAAATATTCAGCGCTTACCGATGGAAACCCTAATATACTAACTTAAGAATCCTTTGAAATACTTTTCATAAAGTATAAAGTAGTTAAATCGGTCTATACTTGCTAATGGTCTTTTCGGACACCTACATAAAATGATTTTCCTTTGTTTGCCAAATATAATTGTGTAAGTAAAAATTCATACAACCTCAGTGTTTCTTTCTCACCTGTTATACATAGCATAAAACTCAGTGAAATCCATTGATAAAACTACGTTGGAGAACCTATCATAACGGGCGCAACTATGAAGAATTATGTTTCGATACGGAACAGGTTCGTACAAACGTAGATTTATCCTGGAATATACTACACTCGCACAGAAATGTTGATTCACCCGCAAATGCGAGCGGTTTTTGTTTGGTCGGACGATGAAAAACTGTATTTAACCTTTCACCCATTTACGATACTTGGATTGGAAAGAGCCGAGTTACTGTAAAGCCGCGATCGGAATATCAGCGGTATACGAGCACGGGGAAATTGAATTCGCGAACGCATAGCTCACTAGCGGATACACAATGTACGTGTATGCATCCATTGCTAATAGATGTAGTGGATACGTCGAGATATACGCCGCGCAAAGCATCGAAAGGTTTTCAATGCAAAACCATGTATCGATACAGTAATTCCACACACGCATTCAGAAGTCATCAAATGCACGCGATGTTGTAACGTAAAAATAGACGACATAAGCCTGGATTGGTAAGAATGGTGGTGGAATGTACCTATTGCCAAACGTAGTAAAGATCTGGATATTCTTGAAATCGCTTCACGATTACGAAGTAAGAAAAATACGAAATCGATGAGTTTCTTTCTTTGCTGAATGCAGTGCTATATGACTTAGGCTTTAAGTTATAAAGCTTTTCTAGAAATAGGTAAATTCAATATACAGGATGTCTCGCCGGGAACTGTATCGATCGATATATGAAAAATTCAATTTTAGGGTTTGTTTGAATTACCGAACGCTCGTTAATATACTCGCGCCCGCTCCATGTAAACGAAATTACGCGTTTTAGTTGGCAAAAGTACCGCACGCTTCAATTTCGCTCTACATTGTTCGCAAGTCTCCATTCGGTTGCTTGATTCCGGATATTCCCTCGTTCTCTTGAACAACCGACCTATAACCGAAGATGGCAGAGCGTTTAAGTAAAAGTGTCGATTAGCGATTATTAATATACTGCCACAACTAGATATGTGAAGTATCGCTGTACATAATGAGCTTATGTTAAAGAGAGGACTGCACCTAAAACGAGATTTAAAATGACAATTGCGACACTAATATTATCTATAAACGGAAGAGACAAACAGTTCTTACGTTTGTATTCTTGGAGTGATGCCCATGTCGTAGTATTGAATTAACTGGAGGTGTACAATTGTTTTGTCTTTTTCAGCAATAATTGTATCGATTTTGAACTTGTAGCATTAGCTTTTTGATTAAGAAATTTTTATCTGACGAATAATTTCCGGGTTGATATCAAATATTATCATCTTACGCGGGATGTACCATATTTATTTAATGTGAAAAACATCGATGGATGTCTGGTATTCGTTAACAAATTTTACAACCGGACAAATGTGAACCGTTAAAACAACTATAACAACTTTTGACGCCCAACTAGAAATTCATATGAAACCAATTCAGAACAGCGGATCGTCATATTATTGACGCGCTCGGATTAACACAGTACATGCGAACACACGATAAGATTAGCGCATGTTATGCAGTTCTATTATTCTTCATACATATACAAGCGTACATAGCACTCGATGTTGTTTCCTGCATCCGATATCAACGAAAACCACTCGAACGATGTTCGCTACTACCGTACGGAAACGCTTACGGACGTTGCGACGCTTGTTAGGAAAGTTCGGCGTCGATTGCACGCATCACCGAGCTTAATTGCATTAGATCTTATGCGGGTTCACCCAATTACTGAATCTACGCCCCGCTTTTGATAGTACCATAGGTAACAAGCAGGTGTACATATTTTATTGTAAAATTTTGAACTTTGCATGATACAATAATTAACGTTGTTATTTATTATAAGATAAAGATAGATTTACGTCTTTATTCAGTGGAAGGAGTTTTCGAAAAGTTGTAGGAAAACAAATAGCGTTATATTGTGGACCATCTCGTAGGCGAGCTAAAAGTTCTATAGCTACTATGCTCATCGTAGAAGAATAAGTCAAATATAACGATTCATCATCCGCTATTTGTCTTTTTAGAAATTAGATTGAACCAATTTATCTCTGACTTACCCGAGAATGTTTCTATGTTTGAGTAATGTATAAATTTATAAAATTCAGTACAGTGTGCGCCCCAAATGATAAAAATTGAATTTTAAAATATTTTCACCTTTCGTAATTAAAATTATTCTTAGGTAACACATCTGTCCTCTATCATAGCGAAAGTTCACCATTTTCTTAGCATTCTTCCGGATATCTGTTATCGATAGCGTTCATTAACTTCCGAATAATAACTTTCCATTTAAAAATAATTAATATTTAAAGAAATACACTTAACACAATATATAATACATAAATTACTTTAAATTACAAATTTCTAAGTTCTAACATTATGTTAGGATTTGCCGTCTAGCGTTACTGCGAAATGTCATTAAAATCTCGAAATGTGCATGGTCCATAGCGAACATGGCGACTACGACGGCTATTTTATATAATTATATTATATTTTGAATTTTCAGCAAGATATTCAATCATTAACAAGATCAGATACTTATAATAATAAAAAGTAAGTTCAGAAAATACATAGGTTATGAAACAGCATGAACATAATTTCTAAAGATTTAGAAAATAAAGGAAATTGAAGATAAGACTATTCAAAGAGTGACTGACTGGGACATTGCAGAATATAACGATATCGATGACGATATTATAGAATATAAGGAGGATTTCATAATACAAAAAACTTAGACACAGAAAGGACTGAATTTATAAATAATTTCATCAAAATTCTTTGTACGAACTCATAAGAATAAAACGAACAATGTTAAAAATTGATACTTTTATTATAATTAAAAATTAAAGGAATATAGGATGATCCGGGATCATCGTTATCTACAGATATACAAAAGGGGGGATCAACTATATAAACTACTGCTATATAATATTATGTCAGGCGTCGTTAGAGCGGCGCCGTCAGTTAAACGTACCTGAATGCATAAGATCGTCATACCGAATAGTGTTATTTCCAACATCAAAGTATTAACAGTGTAAATATGCGACTAGATAGAAGCAAAAGTCAGACTTTGTACAGTAATTTTATGGTTAAGTAGGTTAAGTCAAGGAGATCCACCGCGCACATCTTAATTTAATTCTATATTAAGAAATATAATTAGAAATTTATAGAACCTCAATATATTTCCATAATACAATAATACAACAACGGTACGGCAACAGTAGAACTGAAAGAGAATTAGAAGATGTATTAAGAACAACAAAAGATCTATTATTGAAATTAATGAAGATAAGATCTTTAAGTTAGGCAGATAAAATTTTAGAAAAATCTATTTTAAAGCAAAGAAGTGAGAAAAAGAAACATTAGTAGTAGAACACTTTAAGTATCTATAAACAATAATATGAGGACGCTGTGGATATCAAAAAGAAGTACAAGTAAAATCGATGACTAGAAACAGATTTTATAAAGCAAATGCACAGACTGAAGATTTTTTGATGCCAAGAAAGAAGAACAAATCAAGAAAAGATCATTGGAAAACCATTGCATACTAAGGAAATAGATATCCATCAAGACATTGCCAAAATGAAGAAACAATACCAGGTTAAATAGCTTGAAGATCAACTCCTAAACACAACTTGACAATTATGGATAAGCGCGTTATGTCATCATAGTAAGTTCAAGAAAACGACATTCAGAACTGACTAGGAATTAATAAGATTTTCTTCGAGGCTGATAAGCTAAAAAAAAAGTGCATTGGTCTACATACGCGTGGTGCTGATGAATGAGATGAATTAGAATCCGTAAAATAGCCTTAAGCACCACCAAAAGTGAAGTTAGCGACAGGAAGGTTGGATATGATAATTCCAATAGTTCTCCTTGGAAAACTGATTCGTGCAAATGTGATAGCATCTATTAAAATATGATACATAAAATAAAAATGTTTGTCACAAATATGTTTTAATTTTCCTCTGTGTAATCGTCAACTTGTTTCATCATAAAATTATAATATCGCATCCTTTATTTTTAATTTATTCTTATTTATTTAAAGGTTTATTAACTCTTTAATACTTTTCATTGTACAAGTTCAACCTCAGGCGTTACGATTAATAGTTACAAAAATTTGTATTATTTTTTTATATAATAGTTTATTCTTTTGATATATAATGTAAACAAATTAATTTTACTTTATATTGTTTGATGTATTTCCTTTCCTTTCATATTTAACTAGGAACATCTCCAGTAGAAAAGCATGTCCGTTCGGTAATGTAATATTCACGATAAATAATAACTTAATAATTCAATAACAAATCATACGACAACAGCGCAGTATACGACAAATTCCAATAATAGAATTATAACGACTGATGTGAATGTGATGTAAAGAAACAAAATATTTCGCGCTGTCAAAAGCAGTTCCAAACTGAGCCAGTGGAACAGCAACTATTCGGTACGTTATTCTTCTATCTTGATTTAATAATCCACTTATAGGTACTATCCCAGAATTGAAAACCGAAGGAAAACTCAACAATAGACGACACCAACATATAAATTACCGTTTAGATACGTGAAAACGAAATAATTTTGTAACAAGTATAAATTTAAATACGGTTATTCGTTGTGCGTGACTAAGATAAATCTCCGTAAATATTCCACCGGCATTTTTCGTAAAAGAAATACGTACAATTAAATACCGCAACGTATCTTTTGCTATAACTTTACATTATACAGACAAATATTACGTAAGTGACTAACTCCTAAATATTAGAGTGACACCTTCCTTTCGTACCATCGGCGTGGCAAATTCTTGCTTCTATATAAAGTTAAATAAGTTAGTATTACCTTACCATTTACTAGCGCGTGTAAAAATATTTTTAATACGCCGACATATGTGAATATCGTTTTCTTCTTCCCTACCACATACGTAATTCCGTTATTCTGTTTGTGCGGTAGTAAAACGTAGTTGATAGGTGGCCAAGTCGTCCCCGTCGACATGCGCTATATTAGGATTTCATATATTCTATGCTAACATGTCGCACTGTTGCTTATTCAGTGCATCGGGGCATAAAATTGCATTTACCTATCTTTTCTGGAATACCTCGGTCGAACGAGCTAAAGCGACGTCACGCCAAGCCTAAAGCCGATCAAGACGTCTAGAGAACATATTTTTGATTAAGAAAAATGGAAAACGTCTTTCTTGCCTACGTATATTCCACGTACTTGGGTTGAAGTTAAGCCTACATTGACGAGATTGTAAGATGCATCCGGAGGATCTTAAAAATAGTAGAACAGGCATCTACAGAGATATCCAACGAAATTTGTCCATTAAAACAAAAGGAATCTTTGTATACTAATCTTCACATGATTTACACTAATCCCTTAAAAGCTTAAATTCGCGAATGAGGGAATAAAGGTTTTATATAATTCACTATAGTCCATCCTACGGTGGTAATTGTATGTTGAATTTTCGGCTTCCTAAAAGTGAAACATCATGCCTTTATTAACAAGTGAACTTTTAAATTATCCAAGATTGAAACGTTAGTTTATATGTTATGGTATCTATTCACCGTTATTTTCCCAGAAAATTTTGTATTGGCTAGTTTTCGGAAGGGTATATTTGCAGCCGCAATGGCTTTGAAGAGATCGCCATAAACATTTTCAATCGAGACACCAGGACTACGATGAACATACGTAAATCCAGATTTTTTTGGAACATTTCACAGTGACCGAATCAATTGTGCAATAAATCCCAAATACGGTGACAATTTCGAAAGAATCGCGATCCTTAATCCAAGTATTCGTGAGCTTTTAGCGGAGACGTTTGTCAAACAACGTAGTAAATATAAAACAAAATAGACGAAACCAAATTGATATATCTGCACAATAAAATAAATATATAGGGAATAAAGGAAAGCAAATTTAATTAAAATAAAGAGATCGACTATAAGGTATATAGTAAATATGGTAAACTAAAACTAAAGCTAATATAAGAATAAAGTTGACCGAAAAAAAAGATAACTGAGGAAGAAACTAAATAACTAGTAATACATAGAACAAGACTTAAAAAATCATTAAACGAATTAAAACCACAAAGAACAAAGCTAAAGATGGAACATGCGCCACTATATTTTCTGACTTTACATTAACGACTGACTAACGTGGAGGGCGGAGAGAATGTGGCTTGATCGAAATGATAGGAGCAGTTGTCGATCTGCAATATAACCGTAACGGATTGCAAATAAAATACGAGAAATTATAGCTCTATTCGATAATACTTTGCTATTATTACAAAATGTTGATAAGCAAACATTTACGCTTACAATTATGTCAATTTGCAATTTAAATTAACCAATATTTTTTCACCGAGTAAATTTCTCCGATGTAATACGGGCGCTGATCCTAGCACTATCTACTGCGATCATAACGTGAATGAATTAAAGCATAGGACCAGAAATATGTCAGTTAGTAGTAACCGGTAACACTGGTGCCAAGAATTTAATTGAGAGATGTTTATGTAGACTGGTTTCAGTGTACAAGCTAATTATATTTACTCAGAAATTTCTAATTATGTACGACAGTAACAATAAAACACTGTTCCTTTCTAATTAATTGTTCTAAAATCACAAAAAGGTAGTAGTGGTACCTTTATACGCTACCACTCCTAAAAGCTACAGTTATAGCTGTTACTTATTCAAGAAAGGTGTTATGTGCAGCCACCAAATTAGGGAATTCCACCTTGTTAAAGTCAAACGACCAAAGAAAAATAACACGTAGCGTGGGAAAATGTTTGTCTATTATTAACAAATGTACCCTACTTTTGCTACAGACCGCTATTACACATTTCTATTATTGAGCACGTAGATATGGATAAGAATATAAATGTGAAAATTGAACGTTAGATATATTTTAAAATATTTTAATGTGACTACATAAAAACGTTGATGTAAATATTTCTTTTTGTATTTTTGTTAAATATGCTTTTGGTTGAAGTAAAAGATAACTTGTATTGCCTTATATTATGTTTAGGTACTAACTCATACTTTTCAATTAGTTTTCGTTACTTTTAATTATAACTTACAACTGTCTGATCTATAGATTAGAAGTTGTCCTGATGCTTGATTTTTGCAGTTAGTTGACGCAAAAAGAAGAACAAACCATACCGAAGTATGCATTATATTTATTTAGAGCAGCTTCAGCACTAACGCGCATTGCTGTTACACACGATTGCAGCAAAATCCAGTTTTGAAGCCGGCAACTGAGCTTATCTTCTTTTAAAGAATTTAGATTTCCGGATTGAAACCGCATTGTAATCGCACGAATCTTCCGACGTATCACTCTCAGTTGCATGTTTCTTCTAGGCTGCTGCATGTTGTGTCACTGCTGTGACAAGGATTGTCCTTTTTGCAGCAGCGACACAACATGCAGCGGCAATTACGACGCGGTTTCAACCCAGAAACCTAAATTCTTTAAAGGAAAGCAACGACAGCGGAAGTTTACAACAAGACAAATTGAGTCTATTGTTTTATTTTTACTTGTTTTAACCGTCAATTTACATTGCTGTGTGCCTAGCAAGTACAACCAGTTCACCTTTATAGAAATATGAATACATGATGTTCGCGTCAGCTTTCAGCTTTTCAGTTTTTGTTCTTAGTTCCGTTAGTATGAAGAAGGGAATACTTTGCGATTTCATTGTAGAATTTCTTCATTTTGTGCTCTCATTTGCAGATAACGAAGTAAATATCAAAGTATTACATATCGGACGCTTACGATACCAATGACGATTATTTTTACAGATAACTCAAAATGTCAATACCGCAATCATCATTTCCCAACTGTCTGGTTTCGAATCGCAAAACGGGAAGGTTCATCACTGTAAATAGTATCATCAATGCGATACGCATCTGCGTGCGGTTTTAAAATTTATAGGTAACAAATGAGGAGATCCCCCGCAAAAGAAATTGCGGTTAGCACCGTAATTACGACTGATTACACAGGCGACCGTATTTGTCGGCTTCAAACGAGACAAAGTGGGTTACAATAGGATGAATTACGCGTTTCCATTTGTTACTAAGAACCCTTTCTGTATAAATACAAGCCGCTGAAGGAACGATTTGGTAATCCTCGTTCTCGGATTGAAGATCGTCCACAATGTCGCGCAGTTTCCACCTACACTATTTCTACTTACGCGCGCGATAGCGTGGAAGTGTAGAAGAGCTTTAGTGCCTACTTCGTTTTGTCGATTCGTATCCCTCATTCTCCCGGGAAAACCTAGGTTATCTTCGAGCTATGCGAGCCGGTGTACATACGTAGAAACCGTTGAATTCGCTTAATGTACAAATATATACATACGCAACGTACATAATAGCAATTTAATCACGAAGGTTTTCCACTTATATACGAGAATGTATCCCCACTGTGTTAACTTGCCGATATTATAAATTTCGCGGCTTAGAATTCCGAGGAGCTCTAAATAGTTTGCGTAATTGCACATTGATTATTTAATTGTGTACACATACAAAACTGTTTTAGATTGTGGCAGCAATCGTACGAGAGCAGTCAGAAAAGTTTCAAGCCTCAACATGAAGATGGCGCTACACGTCAAAAATATTCTAGTAATTTAATAGCGTATACGCGGTATAGTGAAATATATACTTCACAACTGTAATAGCCTACATTTTAAGAAAAAATATTATTGAGCGTCCCATAATATTGAGAGTCTCATTGCTTTCTAGCTCATTATTACATTATGCATTTTTCTAACATCTTTTTTATTTTATTAGTAATAATAATGAGTCATTATTATTTTAATGACTCACAATAAAATAAGTTAAACACTTGTACTAAAAAAAATGTCACCGAAATCTTATCAAAAAACAAAGTAATTGTTAAACAAGCGACACAAACAATTAAAAACTAATAGTATACAATGTCAACAATTATTAAACAAAATAAGATTTGTGTTTATATTTGTCAAGCAGAAACAGCTTTTCCCGTTAATATCAAGTTTATCAGTCTAATAAATATATCGCAAATTCTTTCGAGAATCTGCAATTTATACATTCTTTTCCATCCAAATTCTTCAATTGAAAGACGTTTTGTTAAAAATTAATTTAAACGAGCTTAAAAGAATCTTACTGCGACATTTCGTTAACCATATTTAGCACATATTTATTTTATTTGGCCCTGGTAGTTGCCGGCAGTAACCAAGGTACGCAGCTACATTCATAATACGCCAAATCCCTACCAGTTACGAGGTACATATTGAAAGATATTTTTGAAAATTTTAGCAGTGTTGTACGTTCAGTTATTAACAATCGCTCGTGGTAATGTTTGTGCGTCTCTAAAAATGGAAAAAAAAGATCGTATATCCAACCGTTATTAACCGACTTATTTTGCTTAAGCTACTTCAACATGGACATATTCATTCGAGCGCGTTTTTGCTCCTGAGAGAGAAATGCGCGGTTAGGTTATTCATAGTCGATTCTTCAGTTAATACATGACAAACACGTTTTTAAGGATGCTCACCGTCTCTGCTATCTGTTTAACCTCAATTTGATGGTCGTCTAACACAACTTGGTGTACTTGTTGTTGTTGTTGGTAAGTGTTGTAAGTGGCAGAGTCTCGCCTTTAATTTACGTAGCCGTATTGTCTTTCGAAATGAAATTTTTGCATTCATATATAATATTTGACTTAATCGATTTAGTAATCTACGAATGGAATTTTGAGAAAATAGGCAACTCTTTTTTCCACAACGACAACTTTCCCAAAATTCCTCAAGAAAAGTTTAAAATTGAATATTTTAATGGGATCTTCTTCATGCCAACATTCAATAACATCGTTTGCACCATCTATTAAATAAAATTTTACCACCTACGTATTTTGGACAAATCGGACTCGGGTCCGCAAGATTTTCAAGATTAGGAAGCAGCTCTAGATGTGGATTTGAAGATTAGGACCAAAAAGAAAAACATGCTATCTATCTACACTCTTGACTACTAGAGGACCGTTCAAGTACTGGATAAAGAAAGAGCAACCTCCTTAACATCTCAAAATGTACAAATTTACACGATTTACTTCATAATAGTTCCGAAATAATTTTTAACAAATGAAATACAAGAATTAAATAAAAATCAAGATTGAAAACTAGAAAAAGTGCCAACAAACAGTAAAAACAGATGTTAAATTAATTAAGGTTGCAGGCACTGCAGTAAATATTATGAAAGCTTTTATATACTACTCAATCATATTCTATCTCATTTCAACTAGTTCATTGAAACATTGATCAAATATGGACGCACATCTTAAGAAGCTAAGACATGCTGTATACTTTTATCTCCATTGTGTAATATCTATCCTTCTGATCTTTAGCTTCTTTTTACTTTACCGGGAAATTGATGACGAAGATTAGTGATTTTAACTGTATGTGTGAATGCACGTAAACTACTATAACTTTACTGGAAATTACGTACATTTGCATTGCATATATGTCGCGCATCGTAAATTCACAAATACATTTTTATTTTTTTTATAGCGCACATGATTTTTAAAATAAATGTAGTAAGTAGCAATTATAGAAACTATAACAGATATGTTTAATTAAAACTTCGAATAATGCTATAAAGTATTTGTACTAAAGGTAAAATAAAAAAAAAAAATAAAAATAAAAAAAACAAATCTCGCTCTAGGTGTTATATGTAGAGCTCCCCCAACTGCGTGGCGCACCATAGGCGTCGATAAGGAACATAAGTAAAGTACATAAAAACAAAAGAAATAAAGAATTTTAAAACGCTTACTTTTGTAATTAGCCGTATCCAATATAGTGGGTGTTAATGCACAAGGAAAATAGTATTAGTCAGCACACGAGGAGGTAGGCACATTAAAACTGTTACCGTAAGCGCAATCCGATTTCTCAAACATCTGAAGCATTAGGAATGTTTCCACAGTCGTTTCTTTCAAGGATGTTCGTCGTTCTGAAAAAATGTTTTCATATCTTGAAAATGAACGCTCGACGTCTAATGATGTAATACACGCGTAATTAAAATAATCTTTGAATTTAGTCACCGGATCAGTAGAGTTACCTTCCCAAACTTGTCTTAACCTGCTAAAATTTGTATCTTTCTTCATAACACTTTCAAAATTTCTTGTAACGATATCATTTTTTTTTGTTATATACAGAGCATGAAGTTTACAAGTAATATGTAACATCATCCCATAATGTTCTTGAAGAGAACGACCTACACAACGCATTGTCGCGGCACCATCGGTCATGAAAATTAATACTTGAGTAGTGGCAATTTCAAATGTTTGTAAAGTATCAACGACTACGCTCTCGATAGCGTCGGCAGTACACGATTTTAATCTTTTACTAGCTAATAAAATTCCCTTTGTAGGTTGACGAGGTTCCAGTATACGTACAATCACATTCAAAATAGAATGTTTTTTACGGTCTGTCCTTTCGTCAATACATAACCACAGTAGTTTATTTTTTATTGCAGATCTGATCCTGTTTTCAATTTCGGTACGTACACTTGGCACACAAAGTCTGGACTATATTTATTCCAAAATTCACGGAATGGTTTCTTCCTGAGTAAGGAAAACGGTAAATTACACGCAGTCAGCATATAAAATAAATCAATTATAAATTGAGTTGCCTCAGTCGGTGATACATCCAGTTTTTTATTTTTGTGTTGCTGACTATTTACATGTCTTCTACAGCCATATTTATCATTGCACATCAGAGGTATATTACGAATTTTACATATAATCTTACTTCCATTATATATTAAGTCAGGAAATTCTCCACAGAACTTTTTCACTTTGTCGGCCTGTGGGCGCTTCTTACTACACGCGTCCACCATACCGTCACAACCCGATCGCATACGGTAATAAACTACCGAAATGCGATGCGAGTTATTTGCTTATATATTACATTATATATCCCCCCGGCCACGCCCGGCGGTACGCCTTCTGACTTGCCACGCATTTTGGGGAGCTCTAGTTATATGTGTTTTAAAAGTGTGATTTTTAATTGACTGTACATACTACGAATAATCGTCATTTTTATCGAACTATATTTCAAATAAGATTTTTATATTTAAGCTAATTGGTAGATTTATCAAGTCTAGGACAATCATTTCGTTTTTCTTATTGAGATCATTACTAATTTTAATAGCGTGAACGCTATCAATTCAGAAATATACTCGACCTGCCAAGTAATAAGGAGAGACCCAGAAAGAGCTCGTTTCGAAACATAGCTTCCTTAGTTGCCGTTTCGTTAAATGCTATATATAAGATAAGCTGCTCTAGAAGATCTACTTACCTCCCTACGGTTTAAGAATTTAAATAGAATTTAAGCTTCATTAAATCTTTTGAATAAACGTTTATCTCTTCGAGGATGTAGTTCGAGCTCGGTCGGAACAAAAAACTCGGGAATTCGTTCAAGTTTGTATAAACCACCTGTTTAAAATTTAGCATGGAATTCTCCCTTTACAAGATTCGTTGTTCACCTGTTTTTTCAACTATACACCATACTTTATGAGAATTTATAATTCTAGATTGTTTATGGTGCTGCATATACCTGTTCTTTTAAAAGATAGTTAATTATTTACAGCGAACGTAACAACCTTGTCAACGCAACTACATCATCTACAGCAGCCTACAAGCCTGTATACATCCGTATTCGTATTAGAACGTTGTGTTTTACTTAACGGCTTCTTTCACTTTTATTGCCGTCGGACAATAGCGAAGAACTCCGACTTACCGGTCGTAAATATACCAGAGACCGTGATATCGAGGATAAAGTTTACGTTGGTTCAAGTTCCGGACAGAGAAATGTCATTAATTATTAGGCGACTTTAATTGAATTTTTAATCGAATGACGCCAGACGACCGAGTCAGTGATAAGTCTTCTTAGACTCCGTACGTACTATTTCATGTCAAAACAAGGGCGCCGTTATTTATTGCACAAATGAATTTCGACATATTAATATTAGTGGGACCGGCTGGGAAATAAGCTAGCAACAGTGCGCCGAGAAGATGAAGATTTAATTAATTGATGTCGAATATTGCCGCCTGATGCGAGGAAATTATCGAATTAATGGATAGTAGTTAAAGCTATGTCATTAAAGGCACTCATGCCAAGCGAATAATTCTTAAGATTAATGAAAGTGCATTCTATCTTTAATATACACACTCGATAATATGAACAAAAAAAATCCCTTAGATTGCGTTCGGTAGCATTAAGGGGGTCCTGATATTAAGTTATACAGCAGTACTATGCTAAAAATGTCAGTAAAAAATTGCTCACTTATTTTTGCAAAAAAGAAGTTATGTATCTTCGTTTGCTGCTTTCTCTGTGCTTCCAGTTTCATTCCAGTTCCACAGTTTTACATGGATCCTTTCAATAACACTGGATCCCTAACATATACTGCACGTTGTTTAAATTACTCTATTACTATATTCCTTTTTGTCACAGATACAAAAGGATGAAGATCTTGCCAATAATACTAATAATAATAATAATAACACATATTTTATCCCATATTACAAAAAAAAAAACGGAATGTTGATAGGATATATACAACGTAAACAAATAATATAAAACACAAAACATCAACTTCGACATAATACACAGGAATGTATACAATTAATAAACAGTAACATGCTTAAAAGACGGTGAAAGTTGTTTGAAATAGGAAGAAACGCACATAGGGAATACGGGGAGAGTCTTCTGTTAACTTTAATGAACAGCTAGGGATGTAAAAATTAGAATTTGTCCTAGTTTTGCGCTGGTACATATATGGCTACCATTTGCGAAGAATACTCCGTTCTTTAAAATAAGATCTGCACGATTATTTCTATTCCTCTTTTGCGCCAAGAACATATCTCTTAATTTATTTAAGGCCGTAATAACAAACCTTCAACTTCGAATTTGATAGCATATCCTATTAAGCCTGTCAGGTAGAATGAATGCCATTTTAAACGGTCGTCAACAATTAATCCAAAAAAATTTCCAAAACAGTTCAAAAGTACATCGTATATCAACTTTGTTTAGTACTGTATTATATTTTGTTGTTAACATTATAAAAGATATTTGTTTGCCTAAGTATTGAGAAACAATTTGTTAGGTAGAACCACTCATTCCGTAATAATAAATTAACGTTATTTTCGCAGTCTTGCATATTAATCACTGCAAGATATAACGGCCTCTTTATAGCTGATATTTTGATGATTTCTTTTGCTTCTTAGTCCCTCCAGCTTTGTTGCAAAAAAATCAGGGGCTCATATATATTCATCTAGACTGCCATCAACATTGTCGAACCTCTCGTTCTTAGCCGTATTAGTATCAAGCATTATATTATAAGATTCAGGCATTTTTAAATAGTTTTTAGCATGATAAATTAAAAAAGAATAATAATAATTTTAGAAATCGTCCTTTAGCTTATAGACTATATATACGCACGGGTTTACACATATTTTTAACCAGATTGGACTATGTTCCAAGTATACTCCTAAAAATTTTGCGTTTTGTATCTGCCAAATAAGACACGAGTCAATTCTTCTTGGATTGAATTCATCATGTATAATACTAGCTCTAAGACTAAAACCCCAGACACCAGGAAACTAGGGTCATCCGCATAGATAACTGCATTACGTTCCTCTACAGTTACCAAATAATCATGAATATAAATAATAAATTGTAAAGGCCCAAGTATCAATCCTTGTTCCACGCTTCTATCCACTGCTATGCTTTCTGATTTTTCTCCTTAAACCTCTACGATTTGTTATCTCTCCTTCAAGTAGGAAGTAAGCCAAGTTATGTGCTTTCTGCAATAGTATCTGCTGCTTAATTAAACCAAATGCCTTACTTAAGTCCATGAGATCACCTATACACTTTGATCAACCCATGTTGATGCACACTCAAAATTTTGGTATTTAATAATAAAACTGGTCTGTAATTTTTGCATTGCCCTACTTCTGCAAACTTCAAAAAATGATCGACGATTGTATGCAATTCTCTCATTCCTATTACGTAATACTTTAATCAATATCAAAGGTTAGATATAAATTGTTTTGCATGTCGACGATTCTGAAGATAGTTTAGGTCTTCTTGGTTTACAAAACTCACAATCAAGAAATGAAAAACTGGATTAAGTACATCAACTGCAAAACTTGGCCAAGTCACCTAAGAAATATTGATTTCCACAATGTCAGAAGTTTTGCTAGTTTGTCATACTTTTTCTAGCTAGTGACAGTCTGCTCATTTAGGCTCTTACGTTTCTCATCGACTTATTTAACGCTATATCAAAATTTTAATTTTACCTACTTCCTATTACAAGTGTAAAAGAAATATTTACATCCTTATTGGCGCATAAAAATAGAAGATTCCAATATCTATCATATAATATTGAACATCAACAATTTCCCATAAACTTTATTAATGAATTTATTATAATATTCGCTGGATTGATCGTAACCCTAATTTTCCTTACTGTAATGATTTGCGACGTATCGATAAGTAATGATCCCAAAGACTGTAACAGAGCAATAAATATTTTATGATTGCCTGTATACTCAACAAGTTTAACCGAACTCGCAGTAATAAGCGTTAAATATTTACAGAAATGTCGAACGAAGTATAAATATTTAGCGGAAATACGCTAATAATTTTTGCCATTATGTGCTTCTATAAAACGTTAAAAATTTTCGAATTTTATTACCAATATCAACAGTTACGCGTATTAAATCAATATTCCTTTCGAAAATACAAAAATCCTCCTACATTGTACGTGCCAGTAGAACGCGCTACAGTGTAAATTTATCGGCGCCACAGCTTCTATTTAAATCCAATTTATGTTCTCGTACGAAATACACGTCGCTATCCAACTACTATTTCTAAATAAACTTTTACCTTTTTCGCGAAGATTGAGCGTATAGTTGTAGAAGTAATAAATGTTACAAACGACGGAGCTGATAGAAGCAAACCAAGAGTGAATCGCTAAGAACAATTGACACGACGTTTAGATGAACTTAAATAACAACTGAACGTTCTGGAAAATGTTTCTGGATTGCAAGGAAAACGTATCAGTCGCGATAATCCAGTTCCATGTTTATTTATCTAAAGATGGTGAATTCTTTCCGACAAGTAAGCAGTAAATGTTTATACCAAAAGATTTGTTACCTATACCATTAACTTTAAGCGTACTAAAGATCATTCCTGGCATTTCTTGCACACTGCAAGGTGCAAATCGTTTGAGAAAAAAACGTTACTATCACGTTCTCGATAAACTTAGGCGCTTTAATGTTTAACAATAAAACGAATTAGTGTAGCTTTGAGGCTTTATGCTACGGAAACTATAAAAATGTCGATTCTATTGGACGAGGTACTTATAGAATAATGAGAGACAATTAAACTTAGTGAAATGATCGGAAGCCGTACTAAATTCTTGGAATTCGGGGCAATAAAGATTAACTACTGTTTAAATTTCGAATGCGTTGGAAACGATAAGAACGAAATAATTTAGAAATAACCTTCAGCGTTGTCAAACCTAACTTCATCTAATTCTAATGGAAGAAAATTCAATTATAGAAAAAGGCTTTTTTTTAATATTACAATTGGCATTAAAGAAAAAGGATGTTTCAAAATTCTTGAAAGGACTTATAAAATCATTCCTCATCTCTTCCTCAAATCAATTCCTTATTATCGAATATACTGATGAAAAGGATCCGTTGAAAATCCTTATGCTTCTGTATAATTAGAATCAAAGCTGGAAGAAAATCGTGCAATTTAATGACACGTTAAAGGTAATTTGGGCAAATTAGAAATTCTCAAAAACTGGCCATTTGTCTGATGACTACGTAGAGAACTTTGCATTATGATCTTCACCAGAAAGCTTACGACATTCACATTAGTCAATAACTTGCTAGCTTATCGTGAGCGTTAGACTTTCGTAACTTAGGTTCTGGAACAGCCGATCTAGATTTTGGTTCGAAAATTATCTTTTAGATCCCTTTTCGTGATCTTGGAAGAGTGGATCGATGGGGAAATTTCTTTCTTCTCCTTCTTCGTATTCTGAATAGAGATATGTAATAATAATAAATCTACTGTTTATTTTGATACAAAGATCGTAACTTATTGCATAAGGTGCTTCTCCTCCTACAACACAATTACAATTTCTATCTCTTAGCCTTAGAGAAAGAGAATTGGAAAACAACATATGGCCACCAATTTCAACGTGTTCTTAATACATCTATCCGTGAAAAAAGAATCTTAAGATAAGTCTTTACAACACTTTTCCGCCGCTATTTTCAAGCATTCATCTGAACAAAAGAAAAAAGCAACGATCTGCAAGATCCATTTTTAATTTAGGGGAAAGGTCATAGACGCTCGGTGTCAAATCCGGAGTATAAGGAAGGTGTCTCAGCTCTATAAATAATAATAGTCGTTGATTTCCTTTAAGAGTTGGTGTACCTTATGGACGCTGGCACTGCATAATTTTTTACTCACATTTTGTTTTTGTTAAATGACAGTTTATAAGTAGGCCATTTTTTTAATTGTTTGCTTATAGACTTCCGCAACATGCTGGTGCATTACAGAAGACATCAAAGAAATGCCTAGCTTAAATCTACACATCGATGGGTAGCGGCATTGTTAAGAAAACAGATGCATAAATAATTCCTCCTGCACATTTAAAATTAGTAACTTCTTTCTTGTAATGTATTCCTGTAATTCTATAAGACTTTCAGCAATTTGCTGATGTTCCTCTAATCTACTCAAATTATAATTCGTATTTCGTTTAGTAATTCTATCCTGGAACGATAAAATTACAATTCTAAGAGGACTATGCATCTACGTATGTACGTGGATCCCGCGAGTCAAGAAATACAAAACGGAGGTTTCTTGCATTTTGTGAGACATAAAGAATGAATTTCCGCAGTAATAAAAACAGCGGTACCTGCTGCACAGATCCGGCGTATATCACTTTTAATTTCCGTTTTTTCCCTTTGCCAGGATAGTATACGATTCGAATACGGAATAGAGGCGGCCGGCGCAATAATTGCATATTTGCATAATGCGCATACCGGTTGAACTCGAATACCAGAGCACATACATATATGGAGATTTGCATGAAAATTGTTTCTTAGAATTTCAATGCCCTCGCATGCGATAATGCATCTAAGCAATAGGTTTCTCGTAATCGTCGGAGTCGCTTGGAAAAAGAAAATGCTTAATTATGTCCATAAAGATAATTAGGAGAGTTCTTTATTGTTTGTCCGACAATTCGTGAGAAGTAGCTATTCTACGTTTTACTAGATATATTTTCAAAATATAATACGTATGTGTTGAAAACTGTTGCATGTTTATCTCTTATAATTGCGCCGCCGCAAAGAATTATTGTATGCCGTTCGAAAACAAAAGAAGCTACGGATAATAGATGTAATTTCTATTGTGTCTGAAGGAAGTTACGCTATTATGCTTGTACAATATATACTTTTTTTATTATTGTTACCACCGTCTTCTTATCCTTGATCGATGGATTCCACCAATGATGGATTTACTACGACTTGCCGATATGAAAAATCCACAATAATACCAATCAAACTTAGGATTAGAGAGGACAAAAGCGAGTGAAATCTAGTCGCTGCAAAAAAGGTATGACTTCACTCGCTTATGTCCTCCCTACTTATCATACACCGTCTTTAAAACCAAATGAAGAAATTTTGTATTTGGTGGACTTGCCATTATTTCATCAATACAAACAAAACAGATCACAAATCCAACAGCTGATGCTATCAATGGATCCATTCGATAGATGAATCGTACCAATATTTACTTCAAATTACACTTAAGATATGTAACAATAACAATCGAACCTCCTCTATCAAAGATGATTAAGCCGTACGGGATGATACACGAGCAACCGGCGGATATGAATGAAATACGTTATTTTTGCCGCTTCCAAAGAGCGTACCATGCAATAGGTTTTATCATTCTGGTTTCAGAATCTATGACGATATTGTTGAAAAACGTCGTTAAATAAAAACCGTTATTTAAAACGTTAAATAGCATCAAAATTTTTTTTATAGAAAGAAGGATTGAGGTGGCTTTTACCAGAAGCGACTGTTCCAAGTTCTCAACTGTAATGCTGGTTCTTCTTAACGTTTCGGTATTTTAGTATTAGTATTATTGAGCAGAAACACAGAAGCCTTTAATCACTGCGACCTTAACAGATTTATTGTCGCAGAGGTTGAAGGGTCTTTGGAGCATGGCTTTGATCCATTTTGTAAACGACGGATGAAAACCTTTAGAAAAGGTAGTTCTCTCGATGCTCTCGAAAGAGGTGTCATCAAAAGCACCCTCTCTATCTAAGGAAGCGCAAAGAGCTATTCCTTTTGACATTAACGACGAGCCTCCAGCCTGCTAGCGACGTGCTGTAGAGCCGTCGTTGTTGATCTTTCTTTCTGGTAGGGATGTTGATTGGGATGAAACGGATGTGTTATAAGCGCTTCGCTCCGTAGATACTGGTCTAGTGCCTTTTCGATTACTTTAAGCGGGAAGGTGGAGAGACTGATAGGTCTATCCGCTTTAGGCTCTGCGGCTAAACGTTTTCCTCCTTAGTAAGTATAAACACCTCATTAACGTATCTCCACAACATTGCTATATAGCTAAGGTTATAGCTGGCTTTGTACAAGGGCACCAGTATTGGAAGGATAGTGTCCATACGTTTCTGCAGTAACATTGGGAAGACGCCATCTCATTCGAGATACTTCTTGACGAATATTTCCTTAAATCCAGAAAATAATTTCAATTTGTTCTTCTGATGATGGCTACTGTTAAGACATTTTACCTAGTTATCCACCTTTTCTGTATAATATATATAGATGCTGTAGTTTAACTTATTAGAGGCACGTTAATAATAAATCATGCCTGACGTACTCCTTTTGTTATGCTAATGTGTACTAATAAGATGATTTATTGTTATATTCCTTTTTTTACGATAACCATATGTAAAAAATCATTCAAAAGCTACAAAATTACATTCGTTACAGCAAAACTTTCAAGCAATATGTTTTTCTGTTGTTTGTTTGGTAACTTTTAAAATACAAAGAAACTAATCGCGTACAATTCTTCTCTTCTTTCTTTTTACTTATGGAGATCACAGCGAGAAGCACTTCAATTTAAAGAGCTTTCGCAACTTCGGAAATATTCGTAGCCATTATAAAATTTAAACAAGTCTTGTTAGTTAAAACTCGATTAGCAACGTTCTTCGTTCAAAAAGCTAAGTTATAATACCTTTGAGGGCCGTTAAAATTGATTGCTATTTCATACGAATTCATAAGTTATTTTCGTCAAATACGTATTTTTCATATATAAAAAAGATCGTTTAAAATTCTATTAGCAATAAATAGTGCCAATGTACTGTTAGGATAGTCGTCATTAACTTGTTTATATATTAAATATAGTTAGCATTAATGGTAAGCTTACTTCAGAACCATAAAATTTTTGTTTGACATATATCGCCAACAATTTCCATGAAATAACAATCAGCTTGAAACTTTTTGAGCGACCATGCGCTTAAAACTCGATTTAAATGTATTTTAAAAACGCATTAGAATGGAAAAGTACAGTGTGTACTCCTTTCCCGGTACCGAATACGGTACACCAACATCTGTACATTACGAAAAGAATAATCGATACTTTCAACAGCTACGTATAAGACAATTATTTGTGAAAGCGCTTCAGATTTCAATAGCGCTAGATAGAACACTTCCTCGTCCGCTTTCGACGTAGTCCACTTCTCGTTAGTAATTTAGAAACAAGCTCGGTGATGATGGGTGGTCGTGTGAAGTAGACTTCTTCCACCATTATAGCTTCGTCAGATATTTTTTACTTTTATGTGAGATATCGAACAAGCTTGAAGCTTATTAAGCTACTTTATGACGATTAAGGTGACCTTAGTAATCTTCGTAACTATAGACCTCTCTGTTTGTTGCCAGCATTTTCTAGTATTTGAATCAATGATGAACAGACGTTTAATAATTCCAATCAAATTATTCCACACTACTGCTTTATTCCCTTTTCTTAGAGAGCTATACTTAGCACCAGATTTAAATCAATTGATGAAAACATATATTTACGCCATCGACAAAAACCATCCAAAGTTTTCATTCAAGGGTGAGTTCTCGACGATATTTGGTATCAGTAAAGTAGCACCGCAAGGGAGCATCGCTCTTCCGTTATATGAAGCAAAAAATTTAAGGCCATAAGCATCAACGACCTCAAAATCGAAACCAGTTGCAACGAAAGGATATCGACACTGCTACAAATTCATTATTCCAAACAGAGGCAGATTTCGTTATGGTTGAATCAGAATAAATTGCGTTTGCGATTATTTCTAGTGCATAAAAATTCTTTCGTTGTACTTTAGGTAATATATGCTTTGAAAAACAAATAAATCACCAGGCATCGGTTCGTTATCGTCTCATCACAATATAACGAAAATTTTCCGCTGTGTACGCAAGGCGTATGACTATAATCATAAATCCATTAAGTGCGCGTAATAAAGCAAAAGCAGTTGAACCTACATACATAGATATGCTGGTACTTTAGAAACTGGTAGAAGTATCGATTTCGTTTAATATATTCAGTACCTGAAAACATTAGCGCAAAGTTCTTCCCATTAAAATTTCAATGAGTGTTGATTATCTTCTGTTAGAAACCACTTATTTTCAACCAACTTTCCTACATACGCATAATAGGACATCAATGCCCTTTAAAGTGTTATAAATGACAGTACTACACGTGTAAGCTGGTTGTAAGCTCTTAAATACAGGTTCCATTATTTGATCAAATGTGAATTAATGGAAATGACTATAAATAAGTTAAATTACATTAATTTATCCTATAAATATATATGAACCTTTCAGGATAATTATAGAAAATTTGTTTAACATGAACTCACGCAACATTATATCTATACATCTCCATAAAGATAAATGTTTGATAACAGCTATGAAATATCAAATACTGTGGTTGGTACTAATGAATTAACAATTGCAATTATTGAATTTCTTCCATTTGTATCACTGTTCTTCCTATCGCTCATTCCCGCTTATGCTATCATTTAGTATTGGTACATCTTCTCTTCAAAATTACTTTTTTTTGGTTTCTCAAGATACGCCAATTTCAATTTACTAGTAGCTTGTTGGTTTTAGGATCCGACTTTTTAGAAATTTTCTAACATTTTTTGATATTCTCGTAACACAATTTGGGTCACTGGCCACAAATTTATAATCAAAGTGTCCATCTCAAAATCTCGTAAAATCGCTTAAACGAGATTACTTAAAGTATTCGGGGTCGTTGATCATCAAAGCTGGTCAAGCTGCACGGGGTGATTTACGCACAGCTGGCGAATATGAATAAAAAATATTATTTTCGTCAGTTCCACAGATATACCATCCAATAAGTTGTTCCAATAAGTTGTCGGTTTTGGTATATAACAAAAGACTGAACCTGCGAATTTGTGCGCTCTTGTTTCCTACCGATAAGCACGAAGCACGAAGAATGGGCTATGCTAGCAATAAGGTGTTCCTGTCACCAGCTTTGCTGGTCACAAGTCGGAGGTTTTCGATCCTTGGCGGATACAAACGTAACTATGTTACACAAAAAAAGGGAAGAGTAATCAAAAATTAACTAGATATCATAGTCTAAACAGCGATTAGTAACAGGTAACATTAACAATTGATAACGACTGGTGGCAATCATTCATTGGATCCCTAGTACGCATAGCCAGTATTACAAATTCAAACTTGCATATTTAGAAAAACATCTTAATGTTCGCTGGTTGGATCAAAGGTATGTTTATTACAAATAAAGAACGAATCTTCAAGTTGTAGTGAACCACTTTTATGTTTTTATTACTTGAAAGTTTAGCATTTCCGAAGTGTTTAAATCAGATAAAGAACTAATAATTTCGCTTTGATAATTTTAGATTCAACATAGGCAAAACAGGCTGTCGAAATTATAAAACACATTGAAAGGATTCGTACACAATGCAATTGGGTGAATATTAGGATAAGAAAAAAAAACAGAAAATTAAAGACAGAACCGGCACAGATTGATGAAGCACTAAAAGCTAGCATATTCCCGTGTTAGGACCACTAATGAAAGTCAACGCCAAGGAGGTGGTGACAGAATTAAAGTATAAAAAGGTCTGATGTATGTATGATGATGAAGAGAATGATGAAGCATAGAGAGGCATAACATTAGCTTCAAAAAAATTCATCTCGGGTAAGTCACCGGATGTTAATCAAGAAGGATGCACACGTTGAATTTTTAAAATGCATATAAAAGTAATCTGTAATTTCGAGCTTTGCGTGATAAAACTCTAATATTGAAAGCGAAATATGTGTTGAGGTAAGTTGTCTAAATAAAAGCCAATATGGCTGGATAAGGAGAAAAGCTTTTAGTAACTGGAAAAGCTGCTCCACCACAGGCGTTGAGAATATACCACTTATTAGTTTGCCGGCCACATGTATCGTAAATAAAAAGACGTGGAAGACAAGAACTACAATGACCGACTGGCTTCTGAACCTGGAGAGGCAGATAGTTCAGTAGTTTCAAAAGCGAAAAGTGTTGTTTTTTTTTTGACTGCTGGATCCAAAGAAATCTTAAACTTAAGAAATATTAAGATAATTCTTCTGCTCGACGACAAGCACGACAATTGCTTGTCAGCCTATGGACCAAGAGATAATTCAAAATTTAAAATGTTTCTTGGCGTAATTTGATTCTAAAATAATTCTTTCAGAAACGGACGGAAAATCTCTTAACGTTTTACTGGCTCTTTATTTTACTTAACAAGCCTTAAAGATGGTTACTCCAGAGACCTACTAAAACTGCTACTTCAGGTTTTAAAAATACTAAAGTTCAACAGAAGGCTATCTTAGACATAGAACTTGATGCAGAAGATGATTTGCCGTTGATAACTTTGACCGAATTTCGCAGAAACTTTGATAGGAACACCCAATTGAAATGAAAACCAATGCGACTAGTCCGTGTAAGGTAGTGACTACGAGGAAAAAGATACTAATGGTCCTATGAGCTCCCACGCCGACGCATTAAAGCTATCGAAAATCTGAAGACGTTTTCCAAAGAAGATTCTTTGGTGATTGTATAGTTGAAAAACTATAAAATAAATCAATCGCGTTCTTAAAATTATTTTTTATAAAAAAATAAATTAAAACAGGCAGTTTTGAATTTTTTGAATAAAAAGGTTTGGTTTATTCTATACATATTGCAATGCCCATAAACGGACAAAAAAGCTGAAACCATTGTGGCTTTCACTGTACATTGGTTTGGTAATATGTTTCTTAGAAAGAAAGTTTAAAATTTCTTCACATATTGAAATACCTCCTTTTACGAGTAGTAGGAATGGTGATTCATTTACACAGTACAATGACAGCGTTAATAATAAATATAATAAAGACTAAACAATTATAATGATAATAGTAACCTTGTTTTCTACATACTAAAATATTTATAGCGACGTGTGTATCCTTTTATGTATCGTAAATGATCAATTAAACATACATCAATGGAGCATACAATTCTTTAATATCTTTAAAACATTAGGGTTACTACCAGCAAGCATACAACAGAATGGTACGGAGCATGAATGTTTTAGCTAGAAACGAATCATAAAATCATATAATTGTTGAAAACAATAGAAAAATAATCGTACTTTGTTATTGCATCGGATTTACTTTTGAATACTCGTTGGACTTCAGAGACACAAACATGTTTAACATGAAAATCCACAAGGTATTTATCCCAACTAGTTTTTCTAGCTTTTCCTGGCGATAAAAATCAATTTCGTTCGTATACATTTTAATATATAATAGAAATTGCTAAACATAAACGGCTTCATTCTACAGAAAAATTCTCGAGTATCTATAAGTTATTTTACGTATATTTGTATTCATAATGCTGCATAGGTAACTGCAAAAATAGCGCATTGTACTTTCTCGTATACCGTGACGATAGTACAAACTTTAAAATTGTGCCTGTCCAAAGTGTACGAGATCCGAAAGGCGATAATGTCTTTCGATATCTGCGGTCGATCAGAACACATTTTGGTCTTTTGTTTGAGTAGAGAGAACTTTCGAAACAACCCACATTCATACATATGTACGTAATCAACGTTACAAGATGATGAAGGGTGATGGCCTGTTTTCTATTATCTACATCGTACATATTATTTAGAAAATGCTGACGAAATTCTTTAACGGCGTAGAAGGTCTTGTAGGTAGGCATTTTGTTTTGGAATAGTAATTGGAAATATGTAATTATTAGAACTGTCTATGTTTGAATATTACACAAAGTGGCTTACTATAGTGCAACATAGAATACTTATTTTTATCAAAACATAAGGAAAGATGTAAATATTATCAATAGAGAGGTCAAAGGCAGGTAGAATTATTACTTTTTTGCAGCGAATAGACAGACTCGTGTTTTGTCGACTGTCGAGGAAACCGATAGACAACACGAACCCTTCCTTTTGGGACGAATAGACACGAGTCTGTCTAGTCGATGCAAAACAGTAATAATTCTACCTGCCTTTATCCTCTCTAATCATGAATATTTTCACATTTGATAATTGTATACCAATTAAATACTGAAAATAAACGGCAATCAAATAAATATAAATATAAGTTAAAAATTTTAAACAAACAAAAATATTAATACAAACATTAAATAAAATATATTTTCTTGTAACGAAATGATGAATTACCCTTAAAGGGATTATACATAACCCTGGAAAGTCGCAAACATACAAGGCTTAAATGGATATTGTCTCCAATAATGTTTATAAGAGCGGATATCAGGTTTATTTTTCGGATAGCGGGAGCGATATAACGGACGATTGAGGTAAGAAAGTACACTCCGCCAAAAAAGTATCGCATAAACTAAAAAAGGGCATTTATAAACCAAGATATTTTTATACGTTCACAAAAAGTTTGCCTCGTGTAAAAACACTAACAAAATCATGGAACATAGCTTTTTTACTTTTTTATTTTCTAAAAGAACACATTTAGAAAAATGCATATGTGTAAGGTTTGTTCAGTTGTTTATCGAAAGTCTTTTCTATATGGACAAATTTTAAAGTGCGAAGTCAGAGTTCTGCACCAACGCTTTTAAAACTAAAATGAGCAATTTAACTTCAGAACAAGTGGCTGCTATAGTTGCTTTAATCGAAGATGGACGATCTCAAGCATATGTTGCTAATTTGATGAACATCAATCAGTCAAGTGTTTCTAGAGCCGTAGCCAGATATAGGGAAAGAGGCAATTACAGTGGAAGACCCGTACCAGGTCGTCCAAGATGTTCTACTCGCCAAGATGACCGCTATTTACTACTACAAGCATTACGTCGAAGACATATAACTGCGAGACAATTGCAGAACGACTTGGCTAGAGTCAGAAATACTCGTGTGAGTACTCAAACTATTCGGAATAGGTTACGACAGAGTGGATTAAGAGCTAGAGTAGCTCGTAAACAGCCCCTCGTCTCACTAGGAACCACCGAGTGGCTCGCTTAAGGTTTGCCAGAGAACATGTAAATTGGAACATTAATGACTGGGCCAATATACTCTTCACAGATGAGTCAAGATTTGATCTTTACGCCTCAGATAGGCGTATCTCAGTGTATAGACGAGACGGTGAGCGCTATTCGCAGTGTAATATCAGACCTAGACCTAATTTCGCCGGTGGCTCTATTATGGTTTGGGGAGGCATCTGTTTAACAGGTCGTACAGAGTTAGTACCAGTAGACAGAGGTACACTGACTGCCCACAGGTATATAACGGACATTTTAGAAGAACATGTAGTACCATATGCGCCAATTATAGGAAACGAATTCATGTTAATGCACGATAATGCACGACCGCATGTTGCGATAATCGTCCAGGAATACTTTAACGATGTTGGTATTCCAGTTTTAGATTGGCCTGCGGTAAGTCCGGACATGAACCCAAAATGTTGCCCCAGCGGACCTGCATGGACGAGTGGGAGAATTTGGATCAGGCTTATATACGGAGGTTAATCGAATCTCTGCCAAACCGTATGCGAGCGGTCATAAGAGCCGGAGATGGCAATACTCAGTATTAAAAGCTACTGTTATGACATTTTTCTTTCCAAAATTATAATTTCTTGTTTTAATAAAAATCTCAAGTATGAGTTCTTGTTTTCATTTGGCCTGTATTTTATTTAAACAATCATAGAAATTATATCTTAGAGCGCATTAAAGTATATTTACAACTTTATGCTACAAACAAAGATTATGCGATACTTTTATGATTCAAAACTAAATTATGCGATACTTTTTTGGCGGAGTGTAGTTTAATCAAATCTAATTGTACATTTATGATCAGAATATAAAGGCAACTGGATATTTTTTGAACAAAAATCGCTCTAGTAGCACACTTGTTTATTGGGTCTTATTGTTGTACTCCGGAGGTAATCCAAATCGTCACAGTCGTGATTATTCTTCACAAATGGTTAAATTGAAGTGAAAGTTTCATTATATTTTGATTCGGAACAAAAAGCGTAACATAGAACGTGTTCCATCCATTATTAAATTTCATAACCGCAACAACGTTTCTCAAAGAATTCATCGCTCTAGTGGTAATAAAAGCGACCCGAGCGGCTGTATGCTGATGACCTTGGAAGGTCGCTGACCACCTTCAATCCTTGCACATGTATATACGAGATCCATTCTCTTCTACCTTTCCAGTACGGCCGACTATATCACTAAACTAACCGGTACGTAATCGCAGATGGTTGCTCGATGTGATTCATTGTCAACGCGTTGTTTAGATGTAGCTACACCCAACAGCGAAAACTTCCATGGTCCATTGGAGCAACCGATGAATGAAAAGAAACGGTAAAATTGTAAAAGAGGGAGTGGAGGCTGTTTTGTGCGATGTTTAAGAAGTTGTATAAACCAGATTTCGTTCAAATTGCGCGAAAATAGAATTTACGAGCTGATATGAACCGTAAGCGCTGCAAGACCGCTCTTGCTGCATACTTCAATTTCAAATAGATTAACCTTGGCCGGTAATGTTCTTTGCGTATAAAGAATTTGCTCTATTTTTTTCCAATGATAATCCCATATTTCTTTTTTATTCGCACTTTTGCTAGTAGACAACGCTCAGAAAAACCTTTACAAAAAGCACTCGCGTAATGTTTTCGCCACAATACGCCATTAGTATGTTCCATGGACTAAAGTGTTGTCGAAAATATTAAAAACACTATAGATGATTGTTTCTCGAGAGCCTTTTAAAAACTTACTGGATATGAAGGTCCTGTATAAAATAAATTAACACTGAAAAATTACGTATATTAAGTCACTCGAGTTTAGAATAATATGAAACAGATGATCACAAAAATCGCGGTTTAGAATTTTCTGTACTAATCATCTTAGTGACTATAGTCAAAATGATGAACAGCAACGAAACAGAGCATGAACTAAGACCATTTGAGTCGGTATAGCAACAAAGTTTTGATAATATCACAGAAAATGATGTTAGATCTTGGGTTGAGTCTGATGGTGAAGAACAAAGATTTAACATCGAAGAATTAACTAACGAATGTTGAGAATAACAGAATGCTGCCTTGGAAAAAAAGGATACTTTTATATGTTAAACAACAAACAAAAACCACACCAGTATACATGTTAGTTAGTTATATACATAGTTAATAGTATTTTTAGTCACATTTACGTACAAATACAGAAATAAAAATATGCAAAAAGCAGTACTGTGCATTTCTATACCACTTATAATTTAACAATATGCTCGTAATCCTGAGGGTCTTGCTCATCCTTACACGTTGTTTCATATTAAATGCGTTAACGAGGTTTACCCATCCATGAAAAAAAAATAGTGAAATAATAATTCTTCCTCGCAAAGCTGTGGTATCAAAACAAACCTCACCAAAATATGACGAATTCTCTATCATGACTCATGACATGAAGACTTTCACTTGGGTATATACTCTTGATTTGTCTGTTAATAGGACGGTGAAACCAAGCACCTTCTGAAAGGATATCTTTGCCAAGGATATTATTATTCTGATGGTATCCACGATTACATATTTTATGATCACTTTATATCATATTGATAAATTTTTCACGATAGATTCGGGTCGATGAGTCTTAGGATATAGCTATAAATAAATTAATGAGGAACAAGAAGGAGTTTTATTCTTCTAGTTTAATATTTAAACATTACAACACGAACTAGTTAAATCTTACGTTAAATAAATGTGTAAATCTTATTGTTGAATAAAGTTGAAGAATCTATTATATACCTTGAAGATTAAAGATTAGATAGAGATGAGAAAGTTCTTTAATGAGTCCGTTCTAAACAAGTCCAAAAAAATAGAAATTTTCCAAGAACCCATTATGAAATGCAGAATAATGAAAGAAAATAAGTAACGCTGTTATATCTGGCATCTATTTTACTATTTTACAATTATATACCGTTCTGCATAATTATGCACCGTACACTTAATGCTTTGCAATTAAGTTCAGTGAACAATCCTTTTCTTAACGGACAGCAACCTTTCCGCAACATCACAATCATTCGAGTGTGAGTAACATACTAATATCGTTATGGGGCTTGTCATCAAGTTAATGCTCGATATATTCGATTAGCCTAATCGCCATCTTAGCCACTTAAATATTGCGTAAACCCGGTATCGCTGCGACGAAAGAAGTAATTTTTTTTTAAATGCTGAGTGCAATTTAATTATACATTCACGACGACGACGATTCCGTTCGACGATGTGAGAGAGACGCGGCAAAACGGCCGATCTAATCGCTTATGCTCGACCGGTATTTTCCATGAATTCCCAACAGTCGAAGGCATAAAAACACGTCACCGCTGCATATAAATTTGTAACGATTAAGCCATAAACACGTACGAACATCGGCATGTATGTAGACCGTCATAAACAAAGAATATGGCCCAGAATCTATTTGTTCTTTTGGCAAACAATGTCTTTAATTTTAAGTATGTATATTATAAGCTGACGAAAGTGTGTATAAAAATCGGTCGATGACTAATAAACATCGTTTTAGTAGATTTTGAACGTTAGTGTATACCAGCCCACTTTTTTTTTTGTTTTATAGGCTGACGTAAATACTTCCTCCTTATGCCATATTTCAACGCCTTGTAAACGTTATTATTAAAAACTTAAACATGTGGTAATTAATTCATCTTCATAAAATGCGTTAAGGTACCGTGAAATATCTTCAAATTTACATGCCAACAAAATAAACATAAAAGCAAATAGTGAGTGTATATTACGGCTTTAAATGCTGCATCTGTTGAGGAAAGTAGTAACATTAAAGATAATGTTTAATTAATAACACATGCGTTTCGAAAAGCAGTGAACCCGCATATTATCTAATGAATAGGTTCAGTTAGCAAAAAAGGTTACCACCAACTCGATTAACATTTCGATCGTTAATAACACAATACTTTGTGTTTTATTTGGTTTCCGAGTTGGAACCACGCCGTGGTCACGCCCGCAGGAGACATCTTCAGAGCTGCTAGGATAAAGTGATTCATGATTTTTTCTGGAAATTTTCAATTATATTCGAAAACTGCTTTAGGTCATTTAGCAATAATAATATTTTTTTTATTTAGACCTATACAAAAGTATACAAGAATAATAAAGAAAACGATAAGCTACAGTGCCCAATAATCTCGAGGATAATAGTTGAATTCTATTAAATGCCGTTACTAGGACCGAAATAAGCACATAAACGTTGATTGGTGATCAGCATAAAATGATTAGATTTCATACGTTTTAGTGAAAATTTATTTTATCTATTCAATTAAACTTTCTAATTTGAATATAAAGATTATTTGAAGGAATCTAATTTTTTAATTAATTAAATTTTCAAATGAAGATAATAAACAAATCCATCCATCTGCTTAGAAAAACGAATTTAAAATTGTAAGTTTTCGAGTGGCATCTTGTACTCCCTTATTTTGAATTACTTCCCTGTAGATTACAATGAAGACCTGGAATTAAGGGATATGGTTGTGGTGAAGGACAATAAAAGACTCAGATAGATCCCACGGCATTTACGCTCATAGTAGGTCCGCCCTACATCCTCTCTAGCACGAGGAGCTCTAAGCCGTCAACCAACCCAGTACCTTGCAATTGGTTAAGAAGAATCACCCTAATGGAAGCAAAAAGTAGCCGTTCGTCACCCAGCATATTCCTTCTAATTGACGTCAACAGAGAAAGTGTTCCAGTGTTTCGGTTGCAACTTAGCGGTCTTTATACGGCTGGGGAAGCGGCTCTTCAGTCGGCAATATCCACTCAGCGTCCTAACACCAATGCGAATATCTGTTTTGGATGACCCCAGATATTTCAATGCTGTCCGTTGTTTTGACATGTCAAAAGTGTTTAGCTGTGCAACAGGGGCTAATTTCACCCCACCTCTCTAATGGAACGTTCTGGTGTAGCTATTTTGAACAAACATACACAGACCATAAGTATACACCGAAACGAGAGTTATTTTCAAAGTATAATAAATCATGGTACGGTTAACGATTTATGGAAATAGAAAACTGTAGAAGTGGGAATCAAAAAAATAGTGGTAGGAAGCTATTATAGTAGATCTGTATATTACGCGAGAAGAAGAAGAATACAATATTCTATTATCACACTTTTACCTGATATCTGCCTTAAAAAGCTGCTTAAACTGTGCTTTGCACATATAGTAACTCGAAGAATGTATTAGCAAATTTTATTGGAGGTTTCATGAACACAATCAAACCTCCTAGCACCGTTCACGACTCTACGTTCCCAAAACTTATTCTTTATTTCAGTTGACAAATTCTTCCCGTACCAGGAACCGTAAAGTTTATTGCCTTTGTTCTCAAACCGCCCAATTAATCTGATTTATCCTTTTGTATCTCACTTGTGTTCAACACACGGAAAATTGTATCTCCAGAAATGGAAGGTACAAAGAGAAATTTTTAAAATTTAATTACGAAAATGAAAAACGCTCTCTTGCAATTCGATTACTTTCTGCTTACATGCGCTTCTAGGCTCGTATATATATGATTAAATTTCTTCGCTTGTTGCGATCATATTTTCGCGTTCGGGACAATTGTTTATGTAAAGTGTGTGTTGCATTCGATTCTTTGTAATAGCGTTTAAATTGTCAGGAGAATCGGAGCCAATATTAGAACGTTTACAAACTGGTGCATCCAGAAAATGTGTCCGTACGTACGTACGTTTTGGTTTAGTTAACGTAATAAAGAAAAACCATATAACTTTTCGAAAAAACATACTTTTTCATAGATTTCATATATTTCTTTAATAATATCCTTAGTATTTATGTACTTCCAATCCTGAAGAAAAATAACTAATAAACAATGTCGAAATTATTTAAACAACGAAATGTTTCCATTACAAATTTTTTACACAATTATCACATTCTTGATAATAATTTAAGGTTTACTTTCACAAAACATGATGCTGCAATGACTTTGACCTTGAGATTTTCAAATGTAAGTATGGCGCTTTGCGCTACAAGAGAATTCCCTATCTGACACGGTTACTCCATCTAGTTAACGATGTTATATCAAGCTACTGTCGCTAAAAGTTTTCGGTACATACACCTCGACGGCGAACCTTTATTCCAACTTCCAGGAATTGTGATTTTCTTCTTTCCATATTTTCCTTACCGCAATTATTTTATGTATCTGCGTATTCTACTATCAGTACCAGTAAAATTTTTATATACAACACACACATACATCTTTTTTTGGGATAAATTGTTCTTCAAATTGGTGCTGCAATATAATCAAAGTTTTATACAAAAGATTATAGCTCTTATCGAATTTAGTGTTATTGTTTTTTGGTTCGGGCTATCCGCAAAAACAAATGTTAAAAGAGAAGATTAAGTAAATTAATTTCAACGATAGAAAAGTGGAGAAAACACTCAAATATGTTATGGGATAGAGATATCCAGTTTACACAAGTTATGCTGTTTTGTTTAGAAACAAAGTATTGCACACATATTCTTCAATTAAATATATTTTTTATCTTCCCTTTGAAAGAATTTGAAATCTTTTTAGGCTTAATTTTCATAATTTTGTAAAAGCAACTAGGCCAAACCCAGATAAAGGTTCAAAGATAGTATTAAAAAAAATTAAATTAAATTGATTCGACATATGTATTCTCACATTTCAGTGTTACTTTTCAGCTCTCCTATAACTAAATGTTATTACGTTTGTTTTCTGTAGACTGAATTAATCAATTCAATCTTCTATTTAGAGTAAAACGTTCATTGCGATTTCCTCAATGCTTGTATTCTTCGTTAGCAAACATATTGACCCATCATTCGTGTGTAAGAGAAAAAGGAACGACTCTAGAATAAATTCCTGCTTCTAATTTGTTTCACGTATCCTACCTGAACTCTAACTCGCCATTAAGTCAATACATCAACAAACTAACGTCTCGGTAATCCAGTGAAAAAAAAAAATGCGTAAATTAAGGTCAATGCACGCAGACCGGTTGCCCACGTTCAACGCGCGATACTCCCACGCCGATGGTTGTGATAAAGCACTACATATTGAATTCAACCAGGACAGAGTAATATCACAATGGGATCACTTCACTCTTACCCCTTACCACGAACACTTCACTGAAACTGTATGTACTCCAGAAGAGGATAGGTTAGGTATCGAAACGTACGTACAGTTTCAGTGAAGTGTTTGTGATAAGAGGTAATAGTGAAGTGGTTCAATGTTTCGGTGCCACAGTATTCGATTACGTGATTTAATATCACCATGGAGATGAGTACTGTGCTTTTCCTCAAACTGCATTCCGAATTCGAAAAGTAAGGCATATTTTGCGTTTAACCCCCAAAAAGAAAAAAAAAATGAAAGTAGGCGAACAAAATCTTTACGTGGGAGAAGTACCCAATTATGTCCTTATTTTGTCCCATAGTTTATCTTTAAGTTTTGTTCGCACCCGATCTGAATGACTTATTACAATACAACGCTACGTGTTCTTGTACAGGACAAATAAGCTTTTCGACATCTATTTAATTGACAAAAAAATGACTTATGACCCACGAAAACTGTACGACTGGTACAAATATATCCACGCCTGTGTGGAAACTGCGAAGACTGGTCCTGGGATGGGTCCACTATGCGGTGCGGTATTTTTAATTAACGTGGAATGAATATATGCAAGTACTGTGGGTTCAACTTGCGACGGACCTAAGAGAACTTCTAATTGCCTGCAGCAAAGTTGAGCAATGTGCGTTCCAGTTCCATTAGAATCAAGTGGCAGATTTTCTGCGAAGTCCTATACAATGTCAAATCACCAATTGGAAAATAATTAACTCTATAGTCGCTCTAATCAGTAGACTCGAAAGCAGTACTACATATGAAACTCGCGTTTATTTTGATCCTAGTAACTAAAAATAAAATAATATACAGGTGTTTCGTTAAAGTTAATTGCAACTTTAACGTGTTTTATATTTTCGGGACAATGGAGATAATTTCAAAATAAGCCTCTAATAGGGCTTATCCACCAAAATAAAACTTTTCCAAAACCAAATAATTTAGCCACAATATCTAACGTCGAATAACGTGCAAAAACCTGCTTACCACGCACACGTAAAAAAGATTTGTAAGTAACGCTGATTGTCAATTAACCTATCCAAGTATCTTTAACAGGACATTTCAAAAATAAAACCATCACATCTTGTCTACACAAATTTATGAATTAATCCAATTAGAAGCCCACGTTCGACGTTACCTGAGTAAAACATTATTTATTACTCGTAGGTAACATCAACAAATATGCATTGACGTTATATACTGGGTGATAATGACCTTATATTGTATTATCTACTGTTTGTTGAGAGCGTTAAGCGTTTCAAGGATGTAAGCCGTAACGTATATGTAAAAAACCATGTTTACTCTGGAGAAATCTGGCCCGAATGCACATATGCTTGCATTTGCCGTATAAAGCTTCTACGTAAACACGTAGGTACTTATATCGAATGTTTACATGTAAATGTTACATATTAAAACAGATGCGTCTAGATACCGTTCTAAATGTTTCAAGCCGAAGAATGTTTAGTGTTTTTTGTAAAAGCGAAAGTAATCCAATTTGTTTATGTATCATTTACGTAACACAAATTCATAAATATTACCACGGAAAAGTTACCGATGCTTGAATAACTAGAATCTTAGGATTCCGTGCTGCCAGCGATGGTCCGCGAAGGTAAACCTGTCTTTCCCCCTTTTATATATTTCACATCGTGCCCTAAAATAACTTCCTGTGCTCGTAAACAAACGAAATAAAAGTACCTGTATACGAAACGGAAACAAGAGATTCGATGTCCGTAATCATTCATATTTTATAAAGTAATCTGCTTTTTAGAAGACCGATGAAACAAACGTACAATCTTTCTCGACGCTTGTAACTAAAATGTGTAAATTATTTTTTCTCTCGCCACCCGTCGTTCCTCCACATAAATTATTAATTTACCTCTTTATATTCATGGAGTATATCCAATCCATTAAATATAATTTTATTTTGGACGCATTAATTCAAGAGCATCTTTAAGATTTCCAGAATTTCTAAATAAGTCCAGTATACCAAGTGTATCAACTAAGGGAGATGGGTGTAATTGTATTTTGATGTAAATGTTTAGTTCGTTATCTAGGTCTAACCGTTGTATTATTTAAATATCCTGAAGCAAGGGCGCACATTCGTCCATAATAGACTTACGATACGAATGTTCTTTTATCTATAGAGATGATCTCCCAATTTCGGCAACTGCATATTGGCGTATCCTTGCTTCAACCTATTTCTGTGTACAATCAACCTCTTTCGTTACAATCAACGTTTTTGGTTTTATACCTTCAAATAGCAGTGCGTTGATGTAGATTTAATTTATTTTGCTCTAATTTCAAGAGGTCTTCTTCATTTCTCTACGGTGCTAAAATTATACTGAGCGATATTGAAAGAGCTACAATGCATAGTAATGCGCAATAGAGGGCCATAAAAAAATAACAAATCAAGGTCTTACACGCTAACGTCCGCCATCCTTTTGTTTTCAAGATAGAGGTTCTTAAATGTTTTCAAAAAAACTTGATTTTGTTCAATTTTCTCTTTCAGAATTAATGTATTTTAGTTTGGAATATTATCTTTATTTTAACTTTGACGTGTCGAAAAACACTTAATGTAATTGGCTATGAAATTATGGCACACGTAAAATTAATATTTCAATGATTTATTTAAGTTTGGCGTTCTCCACTTACGTTTTTTAAAAATGGTTCTTTACGTTTTGAAAAATACAGACACATTATGTGTTATGTGTAATTATGTGTTGAGACGAAGAGCTCGATCAAATTCTTCGGAGGCTTAATGCATGTGTCTATGCAGAGAGACTTCCAATAAGACATGTTTTTAATGTTACATTTATTGACGAGGGTAGACGTTTGGAAGGTAGCTATTTCAAAAAAGTAAAAGTTAATACTGACGCAACCAAAACTCGTTAAACTGCAAACGAAGAAGCTGTTTTCCAAATAGTTGAAGACAATCCGGGAGTAGGCAACAGAGAAGTAAGTTCGGCTGCACGGAATACTAAATTTAAAGAACAATCACAAAACTTAATACAAAATAATTACTAATAAAAATTATACCGATTTTGTAAAAAAAATGTTCTTAAACGTTAAATACTCTAAAAACCGTTTACTTCTGGCATAAAGACTGTTACTCTTTAAATATATTTTAATAAATTAAATAGGTAGGCTATAATTCGCCAATCTGGAAAAGTTAGAATAAAAATTAAATAAACAACAAACAATTTAAATAACTATTGTAACCACCGTATAACGTTCACGATACAAATTTTCAGCACGTTTTATCTGCTACGCGCTAACGTACGCAAGCAATTTGTATAAATTTATATGTCTTCGAAACGCGGAGCTGTTTGCAATATTGAAGCAAACGATGTCCAGAGGAGAAAGAATGATTATTATGTATAACTGTCATTGAAAAATAAAAGTTACCAGCATACATACGACTTCCTCTTGTGGTTTCCCTGACGAGTATCGATGTCAAACAGCAAATGTGACATAGACAATAAATGAGACATGCATACGTGAGCTGGCATGATGTTATGTGAGAGCTTTCTTCGAATCGCTAATTTGAATAGGATTTGTCAATAGCTTCTGGCGCATTACGTAGTAATGGAGGAAGTTGGTTTGTTAGATGGTATTTACGTCGAATGCTCAAACGCATTCTTTGAAATATGCATATTGACGTACGAATGCATTGGTCTAATACAACTTATAAGAGAAATCACTATATTGCGTATATTACGTACGCTGCTTCTTCCATCGATGTAAAACGTGAATCTCCTAACTTACTCTTTAGACGCGGAAATCATTATATACTAGGTTTGAACTATACGACGAATAGGCCCGTTACTTCAATGTTTTGGGCTTTCAATCATTCGAACAGAATGCGCCTGAGTGTTATCTTGGTATAAAATGATCCTTCCTTTTGGATGTTTTACGCGAAGAAGAGCCTTTATATCGGCGTACGCCCACTTTTGATCCTTGAACCTCAAAAATAACCCCCAAATATATTCTAAACAGAACAATTCAACGATATGACAAACGTAAAGGATCATACAACTTCTCCAAGGCCAAGAGAGCAACTGATAATGATTACATTTGACGTTTTGTTTGATATTTTTAAAAAGCCGCAAACATCCACTAGACAACTTGGTGCTAATCATAGCATTTGCACATTTAGTGCGGGAACTATTAGAAAGCGATTTTGAACGTGAGATGAAATTTGTAGAAATTGTGACTACTAAAATTAATACTAACGAAAGATTTATCAACAATTTTTTTCGAATGAAATTGCGTTTCTGTCGAACGGTTCTATAAATAGAAGTATAGTCCGTTTCACTTTATTTTAATCTGACTATCTGAGCAGGTAATTACGTTTGTATAAACAAACAATGCGATAAGCTGGGACTTGCACATAGGCGTAGTTTGTAACGTTCCTGTAATTTCTTTTTAAATACAATAATTAATATATGTATAATTGTATTAATTAATAATGTTTTACCTCCTCAATAGTCAGATTAAAGTAAAGTGAAACGGACTATAATTGCATATATAACAGGTAAGCTTCAAGGTTCATAAACAACATTTAGAAAAGGTAAAGTACAATTAAACCTAATTCGGTGAACTTACAATTTTTACATTGAATTTCGACAAAGTGATTCACATTAGCCAATAACCTCATGATTATTTAACTACGTTTCCTAAAAAATGAATTCAACGCATAGAGGTGAAATTTAATGACCCTTCCAGTACCGCCCACACCTCCCAGTCCAGACTTCAACGGATTTTTTCTTCTGGGAGCACTAAAAAAGTTTGGTGTATGCAGGACAGCGATCTTAGATATTTTAGAAGAAACGTGGTTTAGAAGTGTGACAGCAAGTGCTTTTCCAAATGATGCAAAGTTGAACCTTTATGCCTATTGAAAGAAGAAAAAACAAGATAATATCATCCTGCGAATACCAGTTAAATATAACAAATGAGATCTATGGCAAAAAATGGATCCTTCATTAAGATGATGCTAACTCTTACACAATATGTCAATTTGCTTGCCTCATTGCCCGCATTCACGGAATTTATTTCCTAACGACTGTTGAAAGTTGAAGTGTCGAAAAAACAATACGTATACAAATCTTAAATGAAAATATTTTGTAAAACAATCAAAAGATTTGTTTCTTTTGTCCTATTGCTTTGGTAAAAATTTATAAACTATCCCTTGTACATGTTCTACACATGAATGTCTAAGACGACCTTAAGAATCTCAAGGAAGCAAATATGCTTCTTTTTTTCTCTCTTCGCATTTTATCTTCTACAAAAACATCCGGTTTATGTCACGTGCCGCAATCTTGCGATTTAATTACAAGCTCTCTATACTTTATTTACCATATATACTACCCGGCAAAAATGGAGAATATCTTGCGATATAAAATATCGCGTAGATTACCTAATACGATACAGAAATTCTCGTCTCTCGGTCGTGCACTTCCAGCACGGTCTTCAACTTTGCAAAACAGTTGAGAAAATATCTTGAGAACACGTCGGAATGCTAAGTATTTGCTTATTAGCTGGAATGCTGTTGTACACTGGCAGCGATAAAGTTTTTGCGGCGGATGAAAAATGTCCAAATCATTACAAAGATTTATAACGCGCGCAATTGAGAAAACGCTGCGGAAAAACTGAAGTCGTAAATGTAATTTTCTCTATGTAACTAGTTAGATATAAAACAAAACGTTAGAATACATAGGTCCCAACATTTTGGCTACTAATTGGACCACCTCTTTAAAAGCGCAGTCGTCGGTAAGTGGAAATGTTTTATTGGAATAAGGTATGAAATTCATTAAGGATCATGTTACGGCGTTGAATAAGCTTTGCGTTAGTTAATTCCCTATTTTTTTTTCCTGTTGAAGCATTGAAAAGTTTTAATTAAACGAACTTTTTAAAATATTCGGGTGATGTGCGCACGGTAGCGCCTCAGTTATTCATTAACTTTAAAATATGTATGCATGTTGGCGGATACAGTTGTACGGTGAGAAATTAAGGCTTATGGCATAAAGCCTTTCCGAAAGTGTGTAAAAGATAGATTAAAAACTAGACTATGCAATAGCGAGAACACTTTAATAATCAACAATACAAGCGAAAAGCTTAGAGATATTCCAATGAACTAAAAAATATGAATACAGAAAAATTTTTAATGATTGCCAGGAAGAAAAACTATTTTCCGTGGCGATAATATCAATATTTACTTCTCAGTTTAAGCGTGAAATTAGTCGTTTAAGGAACTTAGTCAAAACTTATCATTTTAGTTGCAATTTTTGTGTTTATCAGCATGGTCAGATTGTCACCTGTTTGTGTTTATTCTATAATTCTACTAATTTTTTATTTACAAATAATACGCAATTCTTTCTAAAGTCTCATTTCATCTAATATTTAGTTCGAAAAAAATAAGCATCTCAAAAGGTCAGCGCAATTAAAATTCCGTTTTCTACCGAGCAAGCGAAATTTATTTTAGAAACTGGTCAACGGAAAAATATTCCGCAAAACTTTGGAAAGAATTTTCTAAATTTCTTATTGAAGAAGTCGACAATGTAAATCAAGAACACCTTGTTTACAGAATGCTTGTGCATTTTCCTCAAACTGGAAGTATCTATAAGAGAAAATCCAGTCGCTGCTCCACCTTGCTTTCCATGTCGAATTAACTTGCCTTTTATTATCCATGCCTATGAGATACTCTACCAATTTAACTTTCAATGATTATACTTTTTCTTGTAAAAGTTTCATTGAAAGCAAATTGCAATCCTTTTTTCTTGTCTCTCAATCAACACCTGGTTTTCTACACCATATATAAGTCTTCGGGGATATACAGTCTTCTTGTTTATTTACGAGTTTATTTCATGATACATTATACGCGTTTGTTGCTTTTCAAATTCTACCTTCAATGTCTTCGTCTTGTGTTCAATGACTCTATGCACCGCATATATCACCTACCTGAAACGACCTCGAAGACATGTTACATTTTGATACTATTTAGAACGACTTATCGTAGTGTTAGTATTTTGAAAACTTATTGCTTTGCTAACTTTGTAGACTGCATGCGTTGCAGCATAATCTATTGGAGCAACGGTGATGGATTTCTATATTTTATCTGATCTTCGAATCCTCATTTCAATGAACAAATTTCTTTCCAGACCGCCTACAGATACGTAGCGCCATCGCTACGTATCTGTATCCTTAAAGTATGCACGTTCCCAAACAACCCTGAGAACTTATTAGACGGTTGTGGACATTATTTTACACCAAATACAACTATTTTTCTATGTTCTTCGGATGTTGCCAAGTCATCGAGTTACGTTAATTGCTTTGCCAAACAGCTAAATCAGCTTCAGCGACGTATGGTGAGGTTCTATTCACCGTTCCTCTGACGAAGTAGAGTACAGTGCTATACTCCTTTCTTTCGATATGGTATCACGCACTTCAGCTTTTCTTATGCTCGTACAAAGTTATAGTACAGAATACAGTGTTGAAGTCGAAACTCATTCTCTTGCCTGTGATGCGGGGCGGAGTACACTTGAAATTTTGAACCCAAGCAGAACAAGTCGAATTAGCGGTTGCTT
The DNA here is from genome assembly GCA_020654165.1 of Oryctes rhinoceros. NCBI lineage: Eukaryota > Metazoa > Arthropoda > Insecta > Coleoptera > Scarabaeidae > Oryctes > Oryctes rhinoceros. The sequence continues at coordinate 2,809,873 of JAIOKQ010000399.1, read as the reverse complement.
CGACGTTTGTCTAGTCTAAGACACCGTAAGAACCAAAATATATCCTCAAATGGAGATACGATACAACATCATTAATTTACAAACCATCAAAGGTATGTAGGTACTAGTATTTTCCAACATTACACTAAACGGCCACCATGGTGTATATACATACATATATATGCAACGCGTTACGTAATATGACGCAACCTTTGTATCTAAAACTACCTCTGACATTGCATTGCATATGCATCGGCTATCTCCCTAACCATCGAATATGTACATAAATACGTATGTACATATATCAGAATATATTTGCGTGTTCTCGCATTAGCCGAAAACAGTTGGAATTTCACATATTTGAATGATTACTTAACCGAGTGATCGACCACGCTTTCGATGAATTTGATTGCAGCAGGCGAATTTAGTACCCGCACGCATACCTTATACGCCGACATACTTATACAAACTTAAACTACCGCCACTTAAATTATACGAGTGCGAACTTTCCTACTAACGACAATAAACCTGATCCGAGTATTATAAATGCATGTATAACATGCATACGTAATAATGTAAATTATAACCCATTGCCTTCAGCATCAGTACATTTTATAGGCTAAAAAAAGAAAGGTGAACTGCACTTCTACATTTACATACATACCGCATGTTTAATAAACTATGACGTAGTTGATTTATTTGTCACTAAACCATACCTATACAGAGGATAAAAGCGTAAGCGTATCTGGAGCAATGAAACGAAACGAGTGTATACATTAATGTTATCCAAAAAAGATTTAATTTGGTTGGTAATCGATACAACGTAAATGTTAGAAGAATAACATTCGAAAATGTAGGCAACGTTTCAAAAGAATAAAAATAGTGCAAAAAGAAATTTAGCATTATTACTATCGTTGATCCATGGCATAAATAGCTTTAATTGCTGCGATCTTGATAATACTATTGCTGTAATAGAATGCCCTTGTGGAAGCTTTTAATAAAACTTAGTACAATTCCTACAAGTACAAGATCATCTTCCTTCAGTTCGCTAAATGCTAGAAGTGGCCCGCTATAACGTTAGTGTCGTGTGCAACACATTTGCATAAAGTATATTCTGCTGCCGCCAGATTGGATCTTCACATTTTTCTTGTTCAAATAGGCGATATTTTAGAGCTAGATGATCTACCAAAAATTCTGCCAATAATCTAAAGTCTCCTTTGCTAAAGGGCAGCGCTATTTTCGCTTTCCCTTTTAGCAAGCCTGATATGAATGCTCTCGTCTGCATTTGTCCCAGTACGAGGCCTTGCCCAACACAACATGGGGGATTTATTCATCCGACAAAATTGCACAACCTTATAGTTGTGAGTGAGAGAGGTATAACCAAGGTTGTGAAGTAAGCGAATTGTTTAGATTTGCGGAATACTTACTTGAATACTAGTTCTTTGTGATCGTTGGTGATCTAGATTTTCGGCAACTTATCGAACGAAATCTCTGATGTGGCGGCCGTTGACGATATACATCAAAATAAATAAAATCGGATTACTTCTTTTAAACAAGTATGTATAGAATACATTTCTTCACTTTGTTGGGTTGCTGCCATCTCACATTGTACATTCGAAAGTCATAACCTAATTCCAAGTAAGAGATCCTTATTCTAAAAGTTGATAGCATCAGTATAACCAAGCCATTTTAGATGAGGTGGAAATCGTTGAACAGATTTTGTTAACCTCCAACAAGAAGAAAAATCCTATTCAACGATTCTTCTTTGTATTAAATCAGTGTAATAAATAGGAACGAGGAAGATGGTATGTGAGGACTACAGAATACGGCGAAACCATGAAACGAATTACGCGATGAACGGAAAAAACATGGTCAGACTCATAAGAATGCAAAGATTGAAATGATTTGGATATGCGAAAAGAAGAGAAAAAGAAACCTGTTGCAAAAAAGTAAACCTCTGAAGACCATTGGAAGGCAGATCAGGAAGACGAAGAATAAGATGCGAGAATCAGGGGAAGTAAGACAAAGAAATTAGAAATAAAGGACATAGAAAAAAAAACAGAAAGGAATCGAACAGCGCGATAAATGACATAGAGAACATCATAACATATGTGGAATGATTCGCCGCGCTATATGAATCAATAAGCTCCAAAGAGCGACCCTATTCTTAAAGGAGTATTTGGCCAATATTATCAATAAATCCTTTACAAGACTTTTGTGTTTAAATGTTAGACCGTCATGACGGGAGAATCTAATTCCCCAAAGAATTTGACTTCGCCTACCTATTAAAATATTATTAACAGCTCGGTGGTCCAGTGGTCAAAGGGCAGAGTTAAGGGCTTCGTATTTGGATCTCGCTAGGATCAAGTTTTCTTAGAAGGTCCAATAGACTCCTGAGTAACTAGGCTTCACCCTTTGTAATAGTAACAAAGCCATTGAATGCTTTACACGCACGATAAAGGCTCTTGCAGTTATGATTAGAGAGGACAAAGATAGGCGGAATTATTCCTTTTTTGCAGCGACTAGATAGTCTCGAGTCTATTGTCAGTGTTGCCTACTGTTGTCCCCGAGAGTCGACAAAACACGTCTGTCTAGTCTCTGCGAAAAAGTAATAATTCCAACCGGCATTGTCCTCCTTAGTTATGACTAAGCTTTATAAAGATTGTACACCCAGTATACCACGAAAGAAAAATATACAAGATTAAAAGATAAGACAATTTATTCCTTGTCTTCTGAGGCGATCACAAAATGAAAGACTACCCAAACAGTGACTTAACTAAACAACAATTACATACCTATAATTGTGCGATATACAGTAGTTATTAATATTTCGATTACGTAATACATTCCGAAACAAAGTGATTCACTTTTTCTAGATCGGTAACTTTGCAAATATATTTTACGTGCATGGATTGCGCCAATTATTCTACAAAATTTTAGAATATGGTACAACTTTACCACGGGAGACCATCCGTATAATATACGTGGAGATCCAATTATCGCGGTAAGATGGATTACTTGTCAATAAAACTTTTCCGTAATTTCTGTGCGCAAAACTTAGTGACCTATTTTTAGAATGTGCAAGTTATGAACACGAATAATATTTTCTATATTTTAGATACGTCATATCCTTTAAAGTACTTCCAACAAATTCATCTTCCTTATTTCAATTTGCAACAGGCAAAAGATGTAAAACGAATTATGATAATTTTGCTACTTTGCAACTTTCCACCAAGGAAGATCGGCACGGGGGATCTACTAAGCAGTATCTTATGTATGTTTGATAAATGAAGTAGTTCTTTCGAATATTATAGTGTGTGTGCCAACGTAGACTAGTATATTATTGTTACATTCAGGATAAACTAAAAAGGCTCAATGATATTCATAGCAGAACGAACGTGCAAGACAGGAACTTTTTCTTTAGTCTACCAAAATACCTAAAGGTATCAGAACAGAAATATTCAAAAAAGGAGCAACATCGATACTGACATACAAAACAGAGATATGAACGATACCAAAAGAACAGTAAAACACCAGTAAAAATAAAACCTGCAGCGGAAAAAATAGAGGAAGCACAATTAAGGTGGTATAAACACCTACGAAAAACGTAGAAGAAATAAGGATATGGGCGTTTAGGAGAGAAGGCGAACGGGAAGAAATGCAACAATACACGTAATATAGAAAACTGTAGAGAGAAATTATCAATCAAATTAGCGTTATCAATACGCTAATCAATTGTGTTAATTTGAAGGTTTATCTCACCCTTATTAATGACTGCTCTGCTCTGAGCTTCGTTATCTTTAAATAACGCCAGTGATATCTCATAGCAATCCCTTTAAACCAATCATTTTCAACGACGTTATTTAGTCTACCATCGTTACAAGAACAGAAAAAGTAAAGGATCTGGGAATACTTTTGATTCAAAACTAAGCTTCTCTGATTATATGCCCTCTTCTCCACGTTACATACTGTTAATTTTTTCGTAACATAAATCATCCGTGTTCCATATGGCCAATAATTTTAATGGGATGTCCTCGTAGATTGCTAAGTATTGACATTTGTTACAACTGTAGTAAACTATTTTGAAGTTATGTATAAAATAAAATTATATATAAATAAAATACTAATATATATATATATATATACAGCGTTAGTAAAAAGTCCCGGAACGGTCGAATAACTTTGTTATTTGAAAATTATGATTTCTGAAATTTGGTATGAAAAAATTGGTTAAAAAATATTAACTGTATTGCGTAAAATGCATTTATATTAACTGTACCCCCCTACCAAATTGCAGAAATCATAATTTTCAAATAACAAAGTTATTCGACCGTTCCGGGACTTTTTACTCACGCTTCCCGTATATATATTGCATACAACGTACAATCTTGCAATAATGTGTTATTTTCCTGTAAGTGATTAATCGTTGGATAAATATAGATTATTATTATTATGGATGTAAGATTACTTTAACACGATTCTATAAAAGAATAATTGTGTTAAAACAAGTCAATCTGTTTCATAATAAGGTAAACCTGATGAACTTATTGAAAATTTCAAAAAGTTAATTTTTGTAATCGTTTCAAGCGAGTTTTTGCGAAAAATAGGTACGACGATAAACTAACCACGTCGAATAACTTGTGGGCCTTAGCTGTTGATACTAACACAGCTTCTTCAAAAGATTTTCTTTTCTAGAAACTATTTTTTTTTTCAAGAGATATACAGAAATAGTGTTAATAATCTTTCAAAAATCAATGCGGTGGTTGGAATTAGTGAAATCGAACAACAATAAATTGAAAGAACATAACAAAAATTATCCCAATGTGAACGAATATAACAAAAAGATTTTATAAAAAACATGTGTATAGTGTGTTGAATCACTGTACGGCAATACCCGGTATGTCCATATCTAAAAAGAGGGCATACAAACACCCTCTTTTTTGAATATTTATCAATAGCCAGCTCGGTGCAACATACAGAGAGCAAATTAACCACCTAATTTATCGAATGACACATATGTAGATATACAAACCACTATGGCATTCCATTTCGGTTAATTTTTAATATCGTCATGAATGGGGAATTCATTTAGCGGATCCGACCGATGTGTCGGGAGTAATTGCGCATTATGCTGCATACTCTAACTGCCAAACAAACGAAGTCAAATTGCGAGCGTTAGCCATGCATAGAAAGCATGCGGTAAAAATTTTTAAAAAAGCCTGGGTTAGAGGGAAATAGAAATAGTATTTGTGTACATCTGCTCCACTTGTGCAATAGGGTAACAAATTGTAAGTGTACGCAGATTGGGGGTATTATGTTCTCAATAGCATTGCCTCGGACGTCGCAATAAATAGTGGATCTCATCTGTGGCGCAATATTTTAAGTAGGGGATGGATATATGATTTGAAAAAAAAGTTGGGCGTATGATAAACAACATATGGGGTTGATCGAGCTGATTGAGCATTTTTGAGTATTGTATGTTTTAGCACTAAGACTATGATGAAACGTGGATAGAGCGAGTTTATTATTTATTAAGCTCAATTTATCTGTTTGGAGGTTGAATTGGCACGTTACGATTTTTGCATTTAAGCTTATCAGCGAAACATTTTGTCAAAAATGTCAAGAAGGAATAATATCCACCTATCAAAAAAAACAATTATTGTAAAATGCTTTTTTGATAACAAGCACTTGATGACACTGTAAGGTAAACCAGAACGTTAATTAAATATTCAGACCAACGTAATCAATAATTACAAAATTTAATTAGCTGATGTCGGACATTTAGATTCATTTTAAACTAATCACGTGGATGAATTTCCTAAATCGTTCATAAGCGTGCTGCAAAATTGCGTTTTCATTTAATCGTGCTTTTAAAAAACGCATCCTGACAATTAATGATTCTAGCTCAACGTTTAATAAACGCTATGTACATGCTACAAATCAGTACTTAACTCAGAACAACGCCATTTACACATCTAAGCTGGCATCTATGTGTTCTTTCTGCCAACAAAAAATTGATAATCACTAGAAATTAATAAATGTAAATACCTGAAGAATATTACAGACAGTTTCTCAAATTGATCGGTTGTTAGTTCTATAAATCAATTTTTCGATAAATAGATTAAGGAGTCGAATATTTAAAGTACAATGTTGTAATAGTACGATAAACTTTTGAATAATAAAATAATGAAATGAATAAATTAATTTTCACAGTCGATAGGTCTCCTAGACACTCTTTCGGCCGTTTAAACAAAAAGAAATAGCAAATAATAACGCGTTGCGAATATTAAATTGAGATGATAAAATCAACATTAGACTTTGATGTTACGCGAACTTCCTACAGTACTGCGACACGCACTCATAAACAATCAAAGCTTAAAATTTCTTTAGTTGTTAGTCCAAGTGGACTCGCTTCGTAAATAAAACAGTTTAAATAGAAATTATTTTTGATCGATTTCTTCCATAATAAACATTAAAATTTACAATACGTCGTAAACAATAACCACACAAAACAATACGGCAACCCAAGTGCAAACAATGCGAATATCGGGAGTCATAAAGTTAGCTGGGCAAAATTGGACGCCATGCGAGTTGGAATCATTTCTTTCTTTCTGCTTTCGGAACGCGCAAAACTTTAAATAATTTTTACTAAGTTGTTATTGGTCTTCAAGGGATAATACTTGGAAAATGCCTTTTTAGACACAACAAACATCTCTAAAGATAAAACAATGAGAACGTGTACAATGTTATTTCTTCACCAATCTTGTCATTTATACGCTTCTTTTATTTTAAATAATGGAAAAGTTTCAGGAGAAGACACTTGAAATGCATTCTCAATAGATAAAACTAACAATAAAGTAAAGTTAGACTTGTGCGATTATATTTTTAGTCTGCATGAATCATACGCACCAGTATACATTAATAGAAGGCTTTAAATAATTGCGTTAGTATGTTATTCACAGAACTAAGCTATTCTACTATTTTATGACATATTTCATCGAACAACATCCTCCTATCATTGTATGCCTAAAAATACTGCACGACAATGTCTAAGATTTATAGTTTCTTAAAGATTTTTATCGAATTCAACTTATATTACGATTATTAAATGAACAATAACTATCAAACTTACTTCCTTACAAGAACAATTTTAAAGGTTAAAATTAAACGCTATAAGACATATCTTTAATAAGCAAGAAACAAAACTAAAATATGTGGGTATAAAAAGTCGTATCCAAAAATGTGCCCAACATTCTATTAAAAACACTAAAGTTGCACCGTTTGACACGATTTAGTGTTGTACAAAACTTGTTTTCGAATATCCTCCGAACTACTCGGGAGCGGAATTATCTTCCATCCAAGCACTAGATGGATAATCAATCAAATGCAATTGTTATTGTAAATATCTCAGACTTATTTCAAAAGAAGTTAAGTTAATTCTGAGCCCATTTTTGCATAAGCTTGTATCTTTTCTGTAACAAGAGTAGCCCCTTATATGTTTGCAAACAGTCGCTAGATGGCGTTATTGAGCATTACATAGCATCACATTACTATTTTTGTAAAATTTAATATTTGTTATTGTTGAAGAAGATAATGATAGCACAGAAATTGAACAGACCGAGTAGTTTGTTTACAATAGCCAATTAAGTGAAAAAAATAGACATTCTACGTGAAAGTTTCGGTTGGATGATCCTCTATGATTTAGTAAGGACTTAATACAACGATAATGTCCCGAATCACTTTGTTCGTGGAAAACGAAGTGACACGCCATCAGGGAGGTTTACAACATGTTTGTAGAATTCCGTCGTGAAGATCGACCAAAATCGGTTGTTGCTCCAAAAAACATCGATGGTGTGCACAACATGGTTTGGGAGAACCGGCATGTAACTTATTGTGATCGATTTTGTATGAACATTTTTCTTTAAAAAATCGATGGATTTCGCACAATTTGAACCAACCACAAAAAAAGGCTTATGTCAACTGATGTAAGGAAACGCTTAAACAATTCGATATAGAAACTTGAAGATTCGTATGTAGCGCCGTATCAAGAGGCGAAACTTAGGAGCTATATTCGTACGAGCCGGAAATAAAGCAACGATAAATTAGTCGGGTGTTTGTAGATAAATTGAATTCAACAAAAGCTTGCTCACGAAGAACTTCCAGCAAAAGTGTCTCGTTGCCCGTGTTCACCTGGTTTATGTGGGTAGATAGCGATTTTTTAATCATTCCAAGAAGTTGTTGAACCGTTCAAAAACCAGGTTTCAGAGAACGTTTCAGGAATTAGTTCAAACGCATGCAAAAGCAATAAAGTGATTTGAACCAAATTTTATTTGAATTCTTTTTGTAGAAACTTAAAAGCTATGCCTCGTATCATTGTCATTGTCAACGGAATATGGTCTACAATTCAATCTAATTCACCCAAAGACAAGTTGTATTGTTGGATTTGTAGCCACTTTTGATAAACCTAATTTTCGAGATTGTCGAACACAGTCTTCATACTTGCTACTTCTCCATTACTAAAACGATAATTTATTCGAATAGCATCTCTAAAGCTTATCGAAATCCACCGGTACAAACGTATATTTCAGCTATTGCTGTACATTTACCTGTGGTGGCTATCAATTTCGTAAAGGCCTAAATAATTTATATTGCCATAAATGCAATAAGCTGTACGTAAATTCTAGTTTAATATCTACAAGCGCGGCGATGCAACCCACAACAATAGTACGCTGTAAAATTGCCGCGGAGTGATTACGTAATGGATTCTTTCTAAAATATCGTCCCCATAAACCAAATCTACCATTATACGGGATCTGATTTATAACGTTATAAGACAGGTAGTGGGTACCTATGTAGGTACAATAAGCAATCCCTTTCGAATAGATGCAGAACAATACTGACAAAGGGTTGCTCGACTTCAAAAGAATGCGCCTATGCTTCGTTCTCGAAATGAATTATAAACGACTACACGTAGAAGAGGTATACGCATATATTATAGCTTGTATTTACATATAATTCGTCTGCTGTTGACATAACGCCGGATGGTTGTGTGACCGGATTTATAAAATACGTTACTTTCCAGCCAAGGACGTCACGTTATAAATGGTTTTAAGGTATACGCACGCTAGTAAAATTCCCTTTTTTTATTGATTCAGGCTCTAATTATGAGCTAACGATTCTAATTATAAAAGAATGGTCTTGAAGAAGCTAAGTAAATTGTTATGTATTAGTGTTTCCTCTAGTTTCGTGTTCTATTATACCAGAAAAACGAAGGAAAGGATGTCGTAATTTTCTTATGCGAGTCGACAAAAATAATAATTAATGATTATGAGTGGCACAATTTTTTTTTTTTATAATATTCAAAGTGAATCACAAAACATTAAATATAGTTGTTCTGCAGAGCAATGCAAAAAAGATATTTGGTAAATATTTCGAAAACAATTGACTAGAGGTAGAAATAATTTCGCTTAAAAGCCCTAGATTTTCCTTCGGACAAAAATATGCGTCTTTGAATAACTATTTTTTGATTCAATCCGCGTATGTTAAAATAATTTTGAATTAAGCTACCAATCAATGATTTTTTTTATATAGGAAATATGTAAGTCGTCTATGGAGCATGCAGAATGTTCAGTTTGAATCCCTTTCAAAACATACAAGGTCTATTAAATTACAAAACAATTGAAATTTGCGCCGTAAATTCAAAATCTCGTACCAGAAAAGGATATGATTGTATATCTTTACATGTTCGGAATCTACGACTCATGACATGCATCTAAACGCATTATTTTAAAAAACAAATACTTCCACTTTCTTTTTTTAAAAGTTGGTTAAAAGTAGCAGTCTAGTGAACCATGATGGGAATGGTTCTGTTTGAAGTATGCCATGGCTATGAAAAACGGGATACTTTGTGTCAAACACATAAACTTATACCGCGAATTTGTGTTAAGCGATTGTTATTTTCATACATTCATTTCCCCATTAAAGCAGCATGATGTGTATATTTTAGAAATGCACATTTGGTGCAATGAATATACGGAGAAAGGTCCAAATTTGTACCTGTTTTCCGGAGAAGCAAGTTCCGGGAAGAACGTATTTTCAACTGTCAGATCAGAGACTGAAAGCCAATGAAAACGCATTTAAAAGGCAGAGAAATTGACTTACTTCAGAGTCCACCAGAAGGCATCACTTAGAGTAGCTGCAGCTGAGTTAGGTTTAAATGAATCGATATAAAAATAAATTTACATCTTATAAAGCTAAACTAGCGCAACATCTACCCCAACCCGTTCAGATTGAATTAACAATTTGCGCTCGATGTCCGTTTTCATACAACAACATAGATTTAACATTTTGGATGATATGACACTTCAGGACCAGAGGAATCATAATTTCAGTAGGATGACGTTCCGACTCATAATGCTCAGCAAGTTGCAACATTTTCAGCTTTGGAATAAATTGCTAGGGACACATGCGCCGTTTGTTTAGCGTCCGAGATCGTAGGACTTGATCCTTTTGGACTTTTTCTCGTGGGAATACATTAAAAATCAGGTATATGAATTTCCCAATAAAATTAGTAAGACTTTCCGTTAAATAATTGATGGTAGCACATTACGAAACGTAAAAAAGAATATTTTAAGAAGAGCTATACATTGCTTAGTTCATAATGATAAAAATTTTGAACAATACTTATTTGTTGTATTTTCTATGATTGTATTATTGTAATTGTTATGGTAAATAGAAATAAATGTAGACTGTATATATCTATATATATATATATATATATATATATATATATATATATATATATATATATATATATATATATATATATATATATATGATTGAATATAACTTTAATATCTAGGTTTTACATAACTATGTAAACTGTGTAACAAAGCGGACACCGATTTCTATGTTAATGTCCTTTTTCCACTGCTTTCTGCTGGTTACGAATTGCACATGCGCGCGAACGCTGTAACCCTTAAATATTCGAATTACGCCCAAACAGTAATATATGCTTCTTAATACAATCAAAAAATTAGTGAAAGTATTTGGTTACTAAAATAATGCATTCAGATCCAGAATAAAAACAAAAAAGTTACCTAAAAATGGGTTTCAAACTAACGCCACGTATATTCCATTTTTCTTTTGAACAAAATAATTTAACCACGCTTACCAGCTAGTAGAACCCGAACACAATCGAAAACGTACCTGAAACTGAAATGAAAATATATTAAAAATGGATCCATTGCCAAACATCAAACAGTTGATTCAGTATTTATTAACACGAAATTAATTATGAAGAACAGGCTGCAATATCAAGGGCTTCAAACGATTTACAAACAACTTGCGTAAATTATTTAATACTGTGTTGTAGCACGTGCAAATTTATATCTTTATTTACCAGTGAACCTTGAGTTTTCAAGACAAAAATAGAAAAGAAAATGCCTAAAATTAAACAAAGAAATTAATTACAGTAAAAGTAGGCGTTCTGAACAATTGTTACCGTTACTGCAAGTAAATTTGCGGGTTCTAAACACCATAGCGCCAGTTGCGAATACAAAATACACAAAAGGCAAGTACATACAACAGAAGCCATGCCCAATATCCAAGTAAACACTATCTGAAGCCCAGTCGCAAACTGTTGAATACTTTCATAATTTGATAAGAAAATCATCTTTCGAGGAGAGCCGTGCGATGACTCGGTGGAGATAGAAAACTCTTATGAGACAAATTTAAATAGTGGAATAAATAATGATATTGCTTCAGCAATAGTACTTCATAATACGGGCAAGAGGAAGATAGACTCAGATAGCTTATATGAAATGTGATCATTAGAGAGGACAAAACAGGATGAAATTATTACTTTTTTGCAGAGATTAGACAGAGTCGTGTTTTTTCGATTCTCGGGCACACCAGTAGGCATTCTCATAAGGCGAATAGACACGAGTCTATCTAGTCGCTGTAAAAAAGAAATAATTCCACCTGCTTTTGTCATCTCTAGTGATCATCCTTACTTACCTCATATATAAGTCTACGACATGCATTCTGCTCTCTTTAAATTCTTGCTGAAGTATCCTGTGTTAATCATGGGCCACATACCTTAGTACAAAATAAGAAAACGCAAGAGATTCGCAGAGAACTGTTCTCGTCTGGATAATACATATCCATTAAGAAACCAAGAAGAAAGAGGTGAAATAATCCCATCAACTCTGAAATCAATCTGCAAGCGGTTGGAATGCGCTGTAATGGAAGTTCTTTCACTGCGATCAACAGTACTTCAAAATATTACAAACTCGGCTACTTTCTTACTTTTGTGTATCTTTGTAGGTATTTTGTATTATAGCGGTAACTTATATTATTGAGTCACATTTTTCCAAAATTACACAATAATCCAATGAGTAATTCGAATCCAACACAATGCTTAACCGAAGTAAATATTAACAGTAGTTAGAAATACCATGTGTCACCAAGCATAAAATTATTGGATGTCTGCACGACTTCTGATAAATGATGTATTTTTTGTCTTTCGAACTGCTATTACGACGTTAATGCATCGTAAAGGAAGAAAAATATCCTCAGAATTCAATGCCTAATGGAATGTCGCTCGGGTCAATCGCACTGTTTATTATAGTTTCATAGGTTAACGATGTGTATTTTATTATTAACTGAAGCGTATACACCACTATACGGGGTCATTCAAATGAAAAAGTGTTTTTAGATATAACTACATATTTTTAACCTTTCTTATTAAAAAATCATAAATCTACAATGGACCTTTTTCGAGTTATTTAGTAAAATCTTTAAAAAAAAGTATCTAGTAATGAGAATGTAATTTATGTAGTTTCGTCAGATTCATGTTTATTCGTCTCATGAGAATGGGTTCGTGTTGCCTACGGGTTTCCCCGAGAGTCGACAAAACACGAGTCTGTCAAGTCTCTGGTAATTTGGTGAAACGCATGGAAAGCATAGTCGTTTCTGCAAGTTTACCTCGGAGATATGCTGGTGAATCATCAATCCAGATTTGCTGAAACATTAAACATTTTCAATCTAAATATGTGTGTGTTTTGTATTGCTCTAGTAATAAGAATTGTGCTTGTTTAGCAGCTCGTTTTTTATAAATTTGGCCTATTCGTCAAGATAATGTCCACGCTCTTGACACCGTATTGAAATAATTCCTAAGAACTATTTTTTTCGTGTATTTTTATAAATTTTTGAATTTTTGCCTTGACCGATCCCAGGTTTTTCAAATTCTGTATCTTCATTTGGCAACGATTTATATTTCTGGATATCGAGCAACAAAAATATCGCATGTACTGATATAACTTCATTGCGTTCTCCATAAATAATAAACAAATGTCAATAGTAGCCGGAAGTATCAACCTATGAAAAATATTTATTCAATATCGTTTTAGCGTGTTACCAAGTTTTCAGAATTTTTCAATGGTCTTTCCTATATTGATCGATGCAGTTCCCGGGAAGACACCGTGTATAATAGTGTCTAAATTTCAACTAAAAATAAAAGATATGTTGTTAACCTATTTGTTTTAAAATAACAGTGTCTGTAGTTTGTCTATGCATCATTACAAAATAAAAAGTTTCAATCCCATATTTATCACACACTAAAATGTCATATTTGGACAAATATGAACGCTGTTTCCGATTACCTAGAGATAGCAATATCTAAAGCGTGATTCAAAAATCTCAATTTCTATTTTTTCTTACATTTTGTAAAAAAAAAAAACACACTGTATATCTTTTTCAGTATATTTTCTTTATCAGTATCACCTGCAAATCGAAAGTTCGTGAAAACTCTGTTGAATTTTTTTCGCAACTAAAAATGTGAAGTTATACTGAGTTGAGAAGTTAAAAAACACGTCTGGCTTTTTACACTTAAAAGATATTTTTCTTCCAGAAATCTTTTTCAGGCAGAACTTTCTTTAAAACGCCAAAAGTTTATAAATGTTCTTGACTCTTCTTAGAATAAAATAATAGAAACTTTGTTTTGTTATGACATTCAGTGAAGAACTAAAAATAGATACTAACACTAGATTTAATACAAATCACATATCTTAAGTCTACTTTGATAAAATCTATTATAAATATTTAATGCTTTATTTGTGTTTTCTAGTCGATTGATGTTTTGACATGGGCCTTGGCGACATATAGGAAAATGTCATTGTCGTTAATTCAGAGAATAATTCTTGTTGGTAACACAGTTGAGACTTTTCTTCCTTTCTCGAAAAAATTTATGACCAATCACCATAATCTACCATCAAAAATACAAACATACCACACCAAATATTGATTTTAAAGGAATATTGTCCTGTATATTATAAATTTGGAATTATCATCAACTCATTACTTACAATTCTAAGAAAGCACTGTATCATTAGAAGAAAAGGAGTTCATCTGGGAATCATGTGCAAAAAATCCTGAACTTTCAACATGCAGATAAATTTGGCTTTAAATGGAAAGTAGATGTTTTCGCTTAAAATGTCTCTTTGCCTCTGTTGTTCCGAAATAGCAGCAACCTTTTTATCCTGTACCACACGCAATTTTCTTCAGATAGTTCTTCTCATGTACTTACCAGTTGACATCTAGCTGAATATAAGTTCCAAAGTAATGAAACATCGAATTAAAAATTTGAAGAGAAAAGTGTTGATTACATAAAAATATTGAATTTAATTTTCCTTGATCTTAGCTTACTAGTGTATGTACGTTTATAATCTCCTTAATTTAAATCAACCACCTATTACTATTCCTGGAAATGTTATTGCTTGGAACGATAGTTTATGGATTAATCAATAAAATTGTATGCGTTGTTAGCCTGCTATGACTAGATTTGTAACAAGTCAACCTCGACTTCAAACAATGTTATTAAAAGATATATTTATTAGTTCACGTCATATCATCCATACTTTTCGATTACTACTTAATTTCTACAATATTATAATCAAAACTAACGTAATATTTGAACCAGAAATTACAGAGCTAAACATTTTCACTATCCCGATGGGTACAATACCAGTCCATTGTGAAATTGGAGCAAATGCAGAAAAATGGAAACAAAACGCAAACTGGAGGAAACCACGCACGGTCTGTTTCATTTGTGGAATGTATTATCTGGGAAAACGACCTAGCGAGCGGCGAAATTAAAAGTTACTACGTGGAGCTTTCGCCCTTTAAATTGAAATCGGACGGGCTAAATTTCTAAGTGATAATTGTGATTGTTATAATCGCAAATGAAGGGATTTGTTAGCGACGCACAAATTCGCGGAGAAATGTTTTCATGTGGAAAATTGAGAGAAATTAATTGATTTCAGTGTATTTTTACATGTCGGTGTTTTAATTAAGTTCTCCAGTTGGTCTAAAAAAATATTGTCAAACCGTAGCAGATAATTCAATTTATATATCAGGATAGAGCTAACTCTATCCTGATCTTTGTTGATTGTAAACACTTTCTAATGTTTTTTCAATATTAATCAAAAAGACTTCTGAGAATAAGATTTACAAAACGTAACGACCATCAAAACTGTAGACGTATATATATATATCCTGGATCTTACTGCAAAAAGTGAACTTATTACACGGTTTAATCGCATATCTTTACTTTTATTAATCATTTTTTCAATATTTTCATTAATAAAATATATTAAAAAGACATATTGTTTATTAAATGGTTTGATATTAAGTTACACAGAATTTAGTGTTAGCTTCCTTTATTTGGTGTGATATATCAATAATGGAAATTTTGTAACCATTATCTACAGTAATTTGTTTTATCGTGGTAATTTCCTCATTTAATTTTTGTTTTTGTTTTTTTTGAGAAATGAGAACATAGATGGAATTAAATAATGCCATCTTATGTTGATGATTTTAAGTGGACCGACCCTAGAGAACCCTCTTTACATCATGAAAGTATAGGAGAATATCATCTACACTCCGCCAAAAAAGTATCGCATAATTTAGTTTTGAATCATAAAAGAATCGCATAATCTTTGTTTGTAGCATAAAGTTGTAAATATACTTTAATGCGCTCTAAGATATAATTTCTATGATTGTTTAAATAAAATACAGGCCAAACAAAAACAAGAACTCATACTTGAGATTTTTATTAAAACAAGAAATTATAATTTTGGAAAGAAAAATGTCATAACAGTAGCTTTTAATACTGAGTATTGCCACCTCTGGCACTTATGACCGCTCGCATACGGTTTGGCAGAGATTCGATTAACCTCCGTATATAAGCCTGATCCAAATTCTCCCACTCGTCACGGAGAGCATTTTCTAGTCCGTGCAGGTCCGCTGGGGCAACATTTTGGGTCCGTATCCGTCTGTGAAGGAGGTCCCACACGTGCTCGATAGGGTTCATGTCCGGACTTACCGCAGGCCAATCTAAAACTGGAATACCAACATCGTTAAGGTAACGACATGTATTGCAACATGCGGTCGTGCATTATCGTGCATTAACATGAATTCGTTTCCTATAATTGGCGCATATGGTACTACATGTTCTTCTAAAATGTCCGTTATATACCTGTGGGCAGTCAGTGTACCTCTGTCTACTGGTACTAACTCTGTACGACCTGTTAAACAGATGCCTCCCCAAACCATAATAGAGCCACCAGCGAAATTAGGTCTAGGTCTGATATTACACTGCGAATAGCGCTCACCGTCTCGTCTGTACACTGAGATACGCCTATCTGAGGTGTAAAGACCAAATCTTGACTCATCCGTGAAGAGTATATTGGCCCAGTCATTAATGTTCCAATTTACATGTTCTCTGGCAAACCTTAAGCGAGCCACTCGGTGGTTCCTAATGAGACGAGGGGCTGTTACAGCTACTCTAGCTCTTAATCCACTCTGTGGTAACCTATTCCGAATAGTTTGAGTACTCACACGAGTATTTCTGACTCTAACCAAGTCGTTCTGCAATTGTCTCGCAGTTACATGTCTTCGACGTAATGCTTGTAGTAGTAAATAGCGGTCATCTTGGCGAGTAGAACATCTTGGACGACCTGATACAGGTCTTCTACTGTAATTGCCTGTTTCCCTATATCTGGCTACGGCTCTAGAAACACTTGACTGATTGATGTTCATCAAATTAGCAACGTATGCTTGAGATCGTCCATCTTCGATTAAAGCAACTATAGCAGCCACTTGTTCTGAAGTTAAATTGCTCATTTTAGTTTTAAAAGCGTTGGTACAGAATTCTGGCTTCGCACTTTAAAATTTGTCCGTATAGGAAGACTTTCAATAAACAACTGAACAAACCTTACACACACGCATTTTTCTAAATGTGTTCTTTTAGAAAATAAAAAGTAAAAAAGCTATGTTCCATGATTTTGTTAGTGTTTTTATAGTTCACGTACACGAGGCAAACTTTTTGTGAACGTATAAAAATATCTTGGTTTATAAATGCCCTTTTTTAGTTTATGCGATACTTTTTTGGCGGAGTGTATATAATGGTACCAAAAGAATATTTTTTAATGCGTTTGAAAGGATCTACTTTTTATGATGATGAAATAGCAGTGAGCCCATTAGTAATCCAACTTTTTCTTTATCGAATTTGTTTGAAAACACCTACTGCACACTCTGTTACTTGAAGAGTTATTATATTATACTAACTATTGGAGAACTTTAATATCTTGTTCAAAAACTCATTTAAACCAAAAATGTTTAAAGAAATATAAGTACTATTTTTCTGATTACAGATTAATATTTTGTGTGAGTGATATTAGGTTAGGTCATCTAGTAGCCGATCATAAATTGCGAGAATGAAATTGTCAGTTATCAAAATGAATGACCTTAGTACAGTTTTTAATTTGAACATTTTTTTTTAATTCAAAATGACGAATTATTTGTTGAAGCTGGGAAACGAAAAATAACATGAAGTTTTCAAAGTAAGTATAGTGTGTTTTTTGTTCTTTTTTGTTCTCCCGTTCCGTTTTTGCAAAAATAGGAACTTCATACACCAATGTTTGTTTTCTTGTGCAGCGTACACTCCAAAATTCAAGTTGGTAAAATCCTACTCGAGATCATTAACAGATCTAGAGAAGTTACTAATCGAATATTCTTTGGTTCAGAGGATACATCTTGAAAAAATAAGTAACAATCTTGCCGAAATAGTCTCTCAAAGATAATAAAATTTTATTTGCTAAAAAGTACCGTAAAAATTGGCAGGATTAAAAAAAGTGTTTTACAAAATAAGATGATTTTAAACGAGAACTTCGAATTCAAAACTGCTTTTGTTTTATTGAACTAACAGACACTTTTCATATAGCCTCTATTGTACTTGAATGATAATGAAACTCTTATTTTTTATCTTTACCTCGTCCTATTCTATAATAAGCGACCATATTATTGCCTTATACTTCTTTTTTAAACCAAACCATACCAATTGGAACATTGCATTTAGTTTCTTATCCCATTTCACCTTTTTTCTTCGACAAATAAGCAAACTAATCACTACTTCAATAGGTAATCTAATCTTCATCTCTATTAACGCACTGTCCATCATTAATTCTTACACAATGCAATAATTACATCATCAGGAAACAGCCTTAAGGAAAATCGGAGAAGCTCTAATTACCGTAAAATCTCTCCTGGCTCATATTATTTAATAGGACTTCGATGTTCTTATATATCAGGGAGCCGCAATGACGCACATAGCCATGGGAAACAATGAACCTACCCCGATCAGATCTTATTTTTTATCAAAGACGTTCCTTTTTCTCCTGTAATACCAGTTTTTCTTGCGTGATTTAACCTAAAAGGGAAGCCTCTAGAACGGTACATTAATTTGATACTACCGGATGGGGTATCCGCTTTCCCTTATATAAATGCTTAATCGAGCGGTGTCGGGCCGAAGAAGACCTACATTTTCTCAAATAATTTGCGTCTTAATTAAAATCGTGAACGTAGGAGTGGTGTTACAATATTATATGTATACGTCGAAGCTTTTTTTATTGGCAAAAGATTAATTATCGACAATTATGAGTCACTCTAGTAGAAGAGTCGAGAAAAGGTATTTAATACAAATATTAGAAAATATGAAATGTTTTAATTCTGCTGAAAATTGATAAAATGGGACAAACACATGTAAAATATCCTTTTCAAACTATCCAAACAACATTGCTAACTACTACAATAAATATAGACATAAACTGACCAGTTTCAATTTCAGCGTAATTAAATCTGAATTATTCGAAATTCTTTATCAAAACGACAAATGTTGAGTTGTCTTCGTACTTCCGCGGCGCTTATTACGGTTTCGTAAAATTTGTAATCGCAATGACGACTGTCTGTCTTGTATCGCCTGTTTAACATTCAACAAATGTGTTCGTTATTTTAATTTAGATACATGTATACATTATTTAAATAAAAGGAAATGGATATTCTCAAAACGAAATTTTATTGTTGAAACTTCGCTGAAGCTTCCTCCGCGGTTTGCTAAATATCGTTTCTAGCAGAATTTCGGTACCATCGATTAGTAAAATAATACCAGAAGTTTGGGAAACTCCGAACTATTTGTCGGCAATTGCTACTGCGCCAGCGATCTGCAGCGACTTCTTTCTGTTCCGGCGTGTTGCTGGTTATTGCTTTGAAGATACCGCTCGAAATGGAAACCCGCAACAAACAGTTAACAACTTCTAGAAACATTTTCGGATGCAAGTAACAGACATATAACACGTTGCTCAAAGATGTGAAATTTTCCGATTTCTCCCCACACTTTTCCAGTTTATTTGCTATGGATACTAGAAAGTACATTTAAATGAATATAAGAAGGTCGCTTACATAACGGAAGGTATTTTTAAACTTACCACGTAGAAGCTTTAAGATCGTATTTAAGCTTCACTAAAAAATACGATCTACAAAAAAGTCATAAAAGTAACATAGTAATTATTTCCACTAGAAGTTGCCCCCTACCTTATTCCAATAACTTAAATATATAAATATAACTTTTGTGATTAAAAGACGGTCAGCTCAACGAACCGAAATCAAAGTTTTCGGGGCTCTTCCTCATTTTCTTTGATCCGTCGGCAGGCGTACGGCATACCTAAACTTTTCCCGTGCCTTTTCCACATGAATAGACGGGTGAATCTTAACCAGTTTAGTTTAAACGTCGGTAGTACGCCAAATCTTGCACACTTCATGCATGTATGTATGTATACGATGTAAAAAGTGAGCATCAGACGGATCCGAGGCCGTTTTTTTCCGTACGGAAGCCATAAATTTTAAGATCAAGAGGTTCGGTAAAGCCTCAATAATCGAATTGGTGAATATGTAACATTCTTCTTCTAGAGGGGCATGTGTGTCAAATGTTGAACAGAATAAGCAAATGGATTTGTAAACAATTCATGGAGTTTGTACCTTTGCAAATGTTAGGGCGGTAATTCATAAATTATAAAATCCGATAGATACAAGAACTATCCACAAATTTTTAACTCCGAATATTCCCGTAAATTTAACCGTTAAACAAACCAGCTTCAACATATTTATAATTTGTAGTAACAGTATAATTAAAAAGATATGCTTCTACAAGCGAAATTACACATTCTTTCAACCAACGCGTCGGTAAAGAACGATTGTTAATGTTAAAAACCTAAGACTAGTTCCACACTCACGAGAAAAAATATGCGGAACATTTTCATGTGTAAAAGATCATATGGATGTAACATCTCTCCTTAAAGAGGGTCTAAATTTTTAACATTTAGATTAGCAAGTAAGTGTACTTTCAGTGCTGGTTGTATATTATGCACCGTTGCTTTAAAACGCTCGCTTTAAAAACCTACGCGCTAGGTACGAAATTCGCACTTTACAATTTATGTTATACGTTCCGGTAACAATAATATACTCTTCAGCAACCATTTTTCTAAATTTAATGTAATATGGTGTTTATTGGTGTAGGAACGATTATCTGTCCATGCTTATTGGAATTAGGCTAAAACCTTTAAGCGTCACAGGTTAACAATTTTATCAGACAAACGGACATCTTACAACAAACTGAAAGACCATCAGAGAGCTCCACTGCTCTAGAGAGTCCCCAGTGTTTTCAGCTCTTTTAATGTTCTTTAACAGCTTCTCAAAATAAAATTTTATACCAAGGATCTCTAGAGCTTTTCGTAGCCGAACATGTTAACTCCGTACTTATGGCCGTTTTAACAATAACAATATCATTTCTGAACAATGAAAATATGTACGAATCCTCAAACTTTCTTTGTCAAAGAGCAAGAAAAACAAGAAGTTCGAGAATTTTCCGGATTTATATCCAAAGCAATTTCATATCTCTTACCTTATTATTCTGTGTATTGTATTTAGTTAGTATTGAAAATATTTAGGCTTTTCAATATCTTATTACAAGCTTTTAGCTTAATAATAAAGGACGAGATACGTATTACATAAATTTATTTTTTTTCAATAAAAGTAAATTGACTCAAATTTCCTTTTTCTTCGGCGCGAAGTTTTCACCTTCCCCATCTAGGTCTTACAATCCTCGCGCGGAACCCACTCAATAATTCAAATTGCCTTCATCGATTTCTTTCCAAATAACCTCGGAAGGCTTAACAACGTTAAATAACTTTCCCAACAAATTCCAAAATCATCTTTTTCGGGAGACGAAAACATCGAGTAGGAGCGTCCCGTGAAAGTTGCGAAAGAAACAAGTATTTCCGAGTCACTTTCCTAATTTATGCCCGACAAAATGCTTTCGCCGCTTCGTCGAAGTCTCACTTCGTGTGCGTAGCATGTGACGCGCTTCCCGATATGCAAGCCTAATTATAATGAGTACAGAAAATCTTCTGTACTAATAGCAGTGCGTTGCCCTTGGAACATTATAAAATTGCTCCGAAAGAAGAAACGATGCGTATAAAAAAAAATTAAATTACTTCCAAGCAAAGAAAATTTAAATTTTTTGTCCGTCTTCATTGCCTTGTAGGAACTGCATTGTGATTCCCAGAAAACCGCAACGCATGCACGAAATTACAGAGAACGGCAAGAGATTTTTACACAATCGAAATCTACGTCTTGGGATATCGATTGAGACACATTTATGAATACTCTCGAATTATATTTCAAATGTACTTCTAAATAATTCCTAATTGGACGTAGTTTTCACAGAATTATCTAAAAGAATTGACAAAGTGTATCATGACGTTCTTTTCAAAAATTTCATATATTTGGATTTTCACATGATTTTTTAATTTTTTTTTACTAATTTTTTCCTCCTCTCCTTCCTCTTGAAACTCTATGGAGAAATCGTTTCATAATCCCCAGAAATGATCATATAATTTCACTTCCCAGTAATTGATACCCTTCCGGGAACTGACTAAACGATGATACGAGACTGGCATGTCGTTTCACAAACGAGTAGCGTATATGTGATTGTTTGGAGGAAATGCTGATTTATTCTGATGGAGAATGGAAATTTACAAAATAGGCCGCTTTTGCAGCGTCGTGAGTGACTATAGGCCTCAATCTGCCTATAGCATACTTGATATATGATAAACTTTTTAACCGATTGATGTATATGGTGCTACCACTTTAAATGTGTGTCTATAGCAATGATCAAACATTTCACTTACAAGGTTATATTTTTTCTTTTAATTTTTTCCACGTTGACCTTCAACTTATTTGCGGATAATCAGTTCAGTTCCGCAGAACGTATCATCTGCGTATATGCACGCTCCATGCCATAATGAATAAGAGACGACCAAAAGTGGAGCCCTTCAGAATATCAAATTTAATGTTCATTGGCGAAGACAATACACCATTCCATTCTATCAGCTCCAACTTTTGAATCAGGATATCGTGGCAAGAGAATCACTTTTTGTCGATCAATCTTTTGTGAAGTCTAACATGTCTATTTCAGCATATTTGTGACTCAGATGAGTCGTACAACTCTTGGTCCTCCAGATGTCCAGTAAGCCTTGACGTTATAACTTAATCAAAAACTCCCGATGTAGACGGTAGAACACTACTTCTTTGGCTGGTTTTTGTCATCCTTCTTACGTATAGTAATCCCACACCATCACCGCTAACAAGCTTGAAAATAGCCCTTCTTCTATACATCGATTGCGAAGTTGGTAGCAAAATTCTCGTATTTACGTTGTCGTAAGTATCGCATGAAAATTATTATTGGTATCTTGAAATGCGTTCTCATTTCTTTGATATTTAACAATGATGCCTTCAATTGCGTTCACTGTATCGTAATTGCTGGTGGTCGTCGGTTTAGAAACGACCAAATCTTCCAGGCTGCCAGTCACAAAAGTCGTAAAAAATTCCAATCTATGCTTTGAAAATGTCATGGACATTCTCACCGTAATCACGTAAAAAAATGGACGATTAATAATATTTTACTAGCAACATCAAAAATTTCGTAATTTTTGTAATTGTTTTCGTAAACATTATGCCTGGAAGCTAAAAGCAATACGATCAGTTTGGCTAAATACGACATGAGAAGCGACTAATGCAAAAGACTTAGACAGCCGGAACATCGGTGTTCAAATTAGAAATATGCCTAACCTACAAGCTTCTAATCTACATAGTAATTTTGAGTGTTGTTTATTTAAACAATAGGAATTTCCAGAAAGATAGAAATCTTTTCAATGCTGAACAATTAACTCTTACTATTAAAAATACTTGTGAACGGTACAACTTTTAAGGGTAAACTACATCTGTATTTATTTATACGTTAAGATTATATTAAATGCTTTGGTTATGAAGAAAAAAGATTAGAAATTGATTGTGCTTTTAAAACAAACCAATAGTGTATATATATGAAACCCACTATTTATAGTTTTTTGCTCGAGTTAATTATTTTAGTTATTAACATAATGCTGGACACAATCACGAGGATTCTGCCCACATAGATAACTCTGTTCTCTTTCGTATAAAACTCGAATAGATTTTCTAAAAATTATCATATATGTAAATATGTATTCTTTAGAGGAACAAACGTATAATTAACAGAATAATTAAAAAGAAAAACTTTAGAGACCAAAAAGGAAGCTATAACACTTACAATAATCAAGAATACATTTTTCTTAATCTCCCCTAAAAGCATTTCATTAACATACTTCAGGCAAGAGGAACGCTTCTACTTCACTCCGTATAAAATTCTCTTAATGTTTGTCATAAAAATTAACTTATTATTCCCGTTGTAGTGACACGCTTTGCGTTTCAAATGAAGAAGCGTCTGTTACTAACAGCCACTTCAACGTAACGTCAACGACTTTACTTAACGTCTGGTCATATGTATAACTTGCTGCTCCAATTATCCCTTTTACGATTGCTTAATGACGTAATGACGAACAGAAAGTAAACGTATTGTGCATATGTATGTGTAACCGGTGCATCTGCAAGTTGTAAACTTTTAGGAAGTTTTACTTACATAATTCATCGCAAATTGTATGTATAAGAATTTAATAACGGCTGTGTTCGCAAGCAAAGATTTTTTTCTTTTCTCGCAAATAACGCCGAATTTTGTAATTAGCTGTTCCATCGAATACAAAATAAGAGGATTAATTTTGATGGGTAAATACGATAATAAGTATATAGATATTTTTACTTATATATTTATTGTAGACTGCATAATAATTGGTAAATATTACCTTTGTCTCTACCGTATAAATAAATATAAATAAACCGTATAAATAAACCGTACTATGTAAATGCACACATAAAAGTAAACTTACGCAAATAAAAACGTTCGAAACGGTTAAAAACTGCAATCATTGCAGATAACGTCGGAAAAATTCACTAAATAATATTAGACAACCGCCGAATTAAGTTTAAAGAGATAGCAAAGCCTGTATGCAACTCGATTTAGCATGA
The DNA here is from genome assembly GCA_020654165.1 of Oryctes rhinoceros. Lineage (NCBI taxonomy): Eukaryota > Metazoa > Arthropoda > Insecta > Coleoptera > Scarabaeidae > Oryctes > Oryctes rhinoceros. The sequence continues at coordinate 2,785,060 of JAIOKQ010000399.1, read as the reverse complement.
AAGAAACTAAGCGAACATTAAGTACAGCTCTTGTTCACTCATGTTCAAAAACATATTCGACTGAACATTTCTGAAGCCCCATCGGAACGGTTAAGTCAGTCAGCTCAGTAAAAGCAATAACAAATCTTACCCAATTGCGAGATTTAAATAATTATTCAAACGTTCGCGGAAAAAATCCACCAATCGTCCGGCAAGAGGGCGCGATGTAACGAACCCATTCCATTAATTTTTTGTTCCACTTGCGTTGCCCAGGTGTCAATTTGGAAAACATACAAACCCGTTTACTAATGCAGAAATTATAAATGCTATGGCAAAACATATTTGTGATAACCTTCAAAAACTGCAGCTTTTGATTTCAGCACGACTTTTTCAGCAACATCGCAGTGCTCGTCTTTTTGTAAGATAATGTACTGAAGGAAAATCAATTAGCAAAGATTTTTTCAAATTTCTTCCAACGAAGGGCCAAACCAGAAGCACAGAGTATCTTGACATTACTTGTACCTTTCCGGAAGAAAGAAACAAGATGGATGCAAAAAACAATAATTTGTGCGTGTATCCATGGCTGTCCTTTAATAACTAGTTCCGAAAATGTAGTAAATAGTGACAAAATGTTGCAACTCTTAAAAAACTACCAAAATCAAAATAAAAATGTTTTTAAAATAGATACAAATTATTTATATCGACATAAACAATGAAGTGAATCAGTTGTAAATAAATATATTGACGTCATGAGAAAATTATGTATATTTAAGCATATTTGACTATGGTTATTATGTTACGGTAATCTTTGAATTTTCATTTTTTTTGCACATTAACTCAATCAGAGCATCAACGGAATGTAACCGAATGCTTAGCCAGGCGATGAGATTGTGACTTGTACCAGACACGATGGCTATCCTTTATTGTACGTCGGCCCATCAAACAAGGTGATAAATTCAGGCGACCCTATTTTCCATAACTTTTCACATAAATAACAAAGCGTAAACAATTTTTACCGTTTGCTCTTCGTGTGCGAACGCATTCGTTATGTATTGTTGCGGATTAAGTTGAAAATTATTAAAACATTCACACGCCGTATCGAATACGTTAGATAGATGGCGCCAAATTCTCATTTACCCATTGAATACGTACGACGTCGCGAAACAATAGCAATAACGAATGATTGATCTCCTACCGTTCGTTATTTCGTTAGTAAATTTTTAACGGATACACCGAATACGTCATCAAATCGGTTTATCGATTTACGGGATGATACGACCCCAACTAACATCAGATAAATGAGAAAACATGTGGCATCTTTCGGGAAATTAAATACCGAACGTTAATCTGGTATAACTGCGAATCGGACGTTAGGTGAAAGACGCATTTAGGGCATTGCATTACGTGAGAGCTTTATACGAAATATTGATAAATCCTCAATTAAAGGACTGTTGAATTCGAATTCAAATTGCTATCGAACGAAGTATTTTTACTTTGCTGCTATCTTTTGCGTTTTTTCAAATGTTTACTACGCAATTAATATTACATGTACACAATGCTGTAAAGCCGCTATTAAGGCGCTTTAGTTTCTTAAGTTCTTTCAACTGTTCACGTTTTTACTTTTCCTTTCTTTTTGGATAGTTAATTGGAGTAGCTTCACCGATAACACCATTCTGCATTAAAGTGCTTCCTCCCAAACCGATTTGCTATTTGAATAGCTTCTGTCCGTGTAAGCCCGAGACTGACCTTGAAATTGGCTAGTCACGTGTTACCAGAATTTAGCTAACTAGCTCGGACTGATCAAACTATTTGCTGTGACACAGCTCGACGGAAGGCTTTGCATCTATTTATAAGAAAAGCTTAGGAATTGCAAAGTTGGAGACCCAGACAAAACTTGGACTCCCAAAATTTGTTGCCGTACTTGGTCTAGAACTTTAGCGAGATTAAAACGTAAGCTTAGAAAATTTGGAGTACCAATGATTTGGCAGGAAGCCTTAATTATTAGTTTAGAATTAGATGATTTAAACAACAAACAGCCCATTTCACTTCTCAAGGAAAGCTCAACGACCTTATTCGTAATTTGGATCTTTCCAAAAACAAAGTCGTAACTCCTTTGATTTCCTTTGCAGTAGTGCAGTACAGGAAGGGGTGAAGATTTCAATGTTTTGGAAAAAAGGGCCTGAGCTGGCAGTATTTTTTGCAATGGCAAATGACTTGGTTTACTGTCATTATATTCTAGATTTATTGAACGAACTTCGTCTTTTGTATAATCAATGTAAATGATTTCTGGCAAACTGTAATCTTTTCATTCTATTTGTTTTGCTTATAAGCGGTTTATATCTAGCAATCCTACCGTCTAACCCGGCTTGTTGTAATCTTCGTCTGACTGTCCATACACTAACTGGTCTATCAATCTCTGTAATTACCTCTTTGTGTATATCTGCCGCCATTTTTAATGGATTCACACGCGAGAGACGTGCTATGTGTCTACCAATGCGAACCGTCATTTTCTTAGTTCTTCCCTGTTTAGGATTTTTTCGCAGGTTCCATATTTTTGGAATTTAAATTTAATTTTATTAAAAAAAATTCTTTCACTTCGTTTTAAATTGTAGAAAAACACGAAACCTTAAATATGTGATTAGTGTCCCTATTCATAGTCAGCGAAATATACTATATATGTATATATATATATTTCGTTGCATATTAAATATAAATAAATTATTAAATTAAATATAATAAATATTGCTAATAGTCATTTGTTATATGTTTGAGAAAGCTACTGCCAGTACACTTATCGGATCGAGCTCTAGACAAGGAATCTCCACCAATAATGGTCAGATATCCAAACTTCATTGTTTAGAGTTCAAGTCGACTGTGCGAACCACCACGACTGCCTCTCGTGGCTCTTTCGCTTGACACCCACGTAACACTCAGACCCGCACTATGGTTGGTTTCTGATTTTTCCACTTATAGAAGGGGACAGCAGCTCGGAGCAAAATATTAGAGGTGGTGTATTACATAAAAACGCGAGCGTCTGGGTAGCAGTGAGTTGTATAGCATCTTTTTGTGGTAGTGATTGGGTATTTGCTGCTGTCGCCCAACCAGACATTCATGCTCCGGTAGGCTTTGGTGGTGTCCCTAGTGTTAGACGTTGAATATTTGAATGCGTACTCAAAGAAGAAACCGATGTCAACGAATCATAAATGCTATTTATGTATTTGAATCTTGATATATACGAAAGAGTACCGTTTTATTTATTTATTTATTTAGTAAGTTTATTTAATTAATATACTTTGTATATCCACGTACACTGTATTTACTTTTAAGACGAACTGATTAAGCGAGTAACACATAAGAATTACATATAAGCAATTAGTCCTTTCACCTCATAAGAAAGATACACCGAAACTTTCTGAAAACTTAAAATAAATCTCTTTCCCTATAATAAATAAGCATCATTAAAATAATAAAGTTCACTCCTGTATTTCTTGTGCAATGTTTTTCTCCCGCACATAATCCTGATTACTGCAATACAATCAATGCTATTTGCTTAACATGTTCTCGAAACAGGAATTATTCAAATATGTATAATAAAACAAACTAGGTCACAACAATACGTGCATACACAAAGCGTTTGCTCAACACAGATAAGAATTACAACATTATTTAATACTTGACTAACATATCACACCTAATTAGAGCAGTTTATACATATCAAGAAAGAACAGAAACTAGCATTGTTTGTGTCGCATAAAGTTCCAAGCTCACGCATAACCAAGCGGAATGTGTACTTTAAAAGCTTTTATTCGTTATCTAAAATATAAGCAGTATTCGATATGTCACATAAACCTATAATATGCAAAATATAGACATACGTACATTATGTAAAACGGAGGGAAATAAACGTAGATGCTACCTTTGAAATTCGATATACATACATATCCACGTTATTGTCTATAGATCAATAAACTTCCTTGTTAGTGTATGCATATAGATTATTGAATGATAGGACGGAATTGTATTGCACCTCGAATGCATGTCAATAAGTGTCATTTTAAACATATATCAAAAGGTGGATGTATATATCATTTGTTGTGAAGTCTTGAATTTACATACATTTGCAGTGGTTACAAATTATTTTCATCTATTCATAAAAAATTTTTTCCTTAAACCACTTAAATACATATCGAAAAGCTTTTCAAAATTGCAGCAGGGCTTTTCTGGATTTTTTCGGATGAAAATTTCGAATGAAGATATCAACTTTTCATTTACCCAGAGGAAGATATTACTTGGATCGAAAAGCGTCTGCTAGGATGTAACTAATTGACGACCGATAAGGAAAATATTCTAATCTTTCAGTTTCGTATATCGCCTCTCCTACTTTACAACACATAACACTACTTGACATGAACAAAATATCTCTATATGCATGCTCTTCATAATATAAGCAGAACAAAACTAATAAATTCTTTAAACGTACTTAGAAAGCTTAGGAACTATGAAATTCAGCCCCTGCAATAAAGTTTAAAGAAAAACTTCCAAAATATGTAAAAAAACACCGCCAAAGGGACCCACTGACAACAGTCTTCTTCAACTTGACATTGGAGGTAATAATAAGGAAAAGTGTGGTCAACAGAAAAGGGATACTGCTTAACAAAAGTCATCAGTACCTCGCTTATGCTGATGACGCGATAGTGCTGGTGAGAAGCAAAAAAAAATTGGTATAAAATAACAATAATCAACTTAAGAACAGCATAGGATATAACAAAAAAACTAAGTTCGCAAATACAGACTGATAATACACGCGAATTTGAAGTAAAGGATCATATGTATCTAGGGCTATTAATAACCAATAAATGAAAAACGAAAAAGGAAACATAACTAGGAAGAGAAATTGCAATACCTGTTGTCAATGTTCTAAAATCGAAAAAATATAAAGGAAATCAAAAGTTAGGATATATAAAACAGTGATACGACAGCTCTAACTTATGGATGTGATCAGAAACACCAAAGTAAATACCAAGGAGGATATTTTGGGAAAAGAATGCGGAGCTTGGTTGGAGACGAGGCGTAAATACAAAAATCTATGAGCCAATGGGAGATAAGCTTGTTAGACAGTTTGTGAAGCTAAGACGATAACAAAGGTATGAAGACCTCGCAAAATGGAGACTTAACAGAAAAGTAAAAGTAGTTTGGAAGAAAAAGAAAAGAAAAAGATGGAATTTAAGCCAAAAGTAAAAAAGGCTCCTGTCAACTGGTGTAAGGATATGTTGAAAAAAATTCGACTGGAAATCTTCAAAATCCGCGTGTAACGTCGTAACAAATGACGAAACTCGGATATATTCTTACGAACTCAAAGGTAAACAACAGTCAACTCCCCGATGAACCAAATCAAATGAAAGTCGTTCGTTCACGAAGTAACTTCCGGGAAAATGATTGCTTGTTTCTTTCGTTGAATGAACATGTCGGAAGCATTGCGTTAAATGATCAAAGAACAGTTAACGTGGAACACAACAATTTGCTTGTCAGAAGTCATCGATAATATCAGGAAAAAGACATGACATCACGACAAGGCCAGTTCTCGTACAACACATCAAAAAATTGATTATTTCAAAGAGAAAAAGACGAATTAACATCTCATTGCCAATCAGTATAACGTAATTTATCGCGTAACGACTTCTTTTTATTCTCGAATGTCAAAAGATGCGCGGACGGCGATTTTTATAATGTCAGGAAGCTGTTGATGTTTCCAAAAATCAGATTAACGACGACATTCTAGTTTCAAAGTGCAGAAGGTTGCTCCGAATACATTGGCTGAACAGCTGTAAAATAGAAGTCTGAATATATCAATCTCTCCTGGATTTCTATAAACTGGAACTGCGACATTGAGTTACCAATCGCCACTTCGTGAAAAACTAATAAATCAAAATCAATACCATTCATTCCCTATTTAATAAACTTTCGCCTTTACTATACGTTTTTCTTTAAATATCGATTAAATACTGAATTCTTTCCCATGTTAGAGCTTTACTACCTTTCATATCTCTAGCAGGCCTAGCTTTTTGATTAGTCTTAACGATTTCGCCTTGCGGGTCACGATAAAATTGAAAATTATTCAGGCCGTTTACAAAATGTCTTATACATGCTTAAATAAAAATAATATAAATAAATGACTGCCAAATTAAACTTTTACGATCTCATAAAGTAGAAATTTAATATTAGGAATGACAGTGTAACTACGTTATAAGGAATGGCTGTAGGGGTTGCGCGGGAATAAATAAGGTGAAATTATTTGAGTGGAATGGTGATTAAGTGCAATTACTGTTTAGAGAGAAGAAGCTACGAAGAAATTATTAACATTTAATGGGAGTGCAAGTTGTAAAATACTAAATCGGAAAGGAATTTTGTTTTAATCTGCTTAATACAATTTGTATAAATAAAATTTGCAACTCTTCCTTTAATATTCGCCGCGGAAGATTTTTTTTAGATATCGGTTTCTTTTGCAAATCCTCAACTTCGTTTCAATTTTGGAAATTAAATATTTTATGTAATATTTCATACGGTATGAAACACAACGAGAATTTAGGGCTACACATTAGTATGCAAAGCCCTTCGCAGAAATTGGTATTTTTTGATTTATTCATTTATGCAAATAAAGCTTTGGAGATTTTAAATTGGAAAAATGTAGCCTGCAAAATTCATTAGAGAGTATTGTATTAAATTATATTATGTACTATTGCGTGCTACTTTCTAAGAGTTTATAAAAAAAAATCAGGACAGCATGCTGTAAATAAAGTTATTAATAATGTTAATCGTAAGCTCAATAAACCTAGTTCGTAAAAATTTTAAACCGTTAAAATTGAAATAAATACATTTTATCCACAATTCAACTTCAATATTTTCCAGTATATTTACTAAATAATACATAATCACATTTTTATACCGTTCATAGAATATTTAGACATCATCTTCGAGGTCGATAGATCAGTGTTCGCCTTGTTCGGAGCCGATTCACCCTTCGTAGCTTACTATTTCGACTAAACTTTGAAAACGAAGAAGTAATTGATCGACGCTAAGACTCAAACTTATTTCATTTCAATCGCTTCAAAGGGGTTCTAGATTGGCTTTTTCGTTCTCAAATCTTCAGATAGTATATGGACAAACGTATCCCTTTTGAGATGTCTACAGCCTTTGCTATCTTTCTTCAGCGCCAACCACGCTGGTACAACCACGCTTAAAATCAATTACCCAATATTTCACTATGACAAATGATGGTGCAGCGTCCCCGTAAGCAGCATCCATCCTGACTTTAATTGGCAAGAACTTTTCTGTTTTTACAGAAACGCTAACATCGACTGGCACAAACGACTATTAAACAAACGAGCGTCCACCATTGCTGAACTTTTCAAAAGTATCTTTCAACGCATACGCATAAAATGAAGAGCAATCTGATTTTACCTAGTTCTCTTAATATTAGTTTGACGACAATTCTACTTTATAACTTAACAAAAAATTCTATAACGCTATGCAACTTCAATTATCTTGAACTTGAGAACTTGAAGAAAATTCTTTCAAAATGTTGTGCAGCTAAAGTAAACTCATCAAAAATCATTAGAAAGCAGAGAAAAAGAATAACAAAAAACTATTCGAAGTACACCCTCTTATTTTATTTTTGGCAAAGAGACAGCTCCGTAATTATGGAATTAATACTTAATTAAGCTCGATCATCAACATAATACGTCAATGTTTTAACGAATAATCAAGTTAATCGTTCACTTTCCCCCTTCTCGAATTAATAATCAAGTCACTGTATTATTTATTAACTGGACTTCCAAGAACAGGGTAAAAATGAGCGGGCGGATTGATTGGGCCAATTACAATCATTAACCTTAACCTTAATTGTGAAAACAGCAGCTAGCAGAGTGCGCGACTCGCTTTAATTACTTTAATTATTCTCGTAGGCTGGTTCTACCCTCGACGCTTTCGTGGTAAAACTTTGGCGTAAGAAGTTCACCCTCTCCTAACATCCTAGTACAGCAAGTTAGATAAATATCTGCCAACAATAGGTTATGTATCGAGTTAGGAGGAAACAGTTTGAGTATTAATGTAATCAAATTATTGTACATTTTAGAAAAAGTATAGTTGAAACGTCTCTCCCTTACGAGAACTACATCAAGCCCAATCTCATAAGCTTCTGCAATAATCGTAGCTCTTGCAGAAGCTGATATTGATATACAACCGTCCGTTCTCACCTTGGCTTCAAGAGTGTATTGGTGTGTCAAAGTTGCAACCGCAGTCATTAATCGACGCCAAAACTCCGACTTATTTTACCTTCAAGCCTCTAGCGTGACTCTGCTACACATATTGTATACTTCTTAACAACTTTATACCAAACTTGATGCACAGCTGGGAGTAATATTAAGGAGGAATTCTCTTGCTTTGCTGTACGCCAAAACTCCGGACGAAGAAATCCGACAACCAGCCGCGGCAGTAACGCTAGTACATCTTCGTGCAGATAATGGTATCCGGATGAACGGTAAAAGCTCCGAAGTTTCCGCCCTCGGCGCTAGATATTGTGCATATAATCACGGCATAATAAGCTCGCATCAATCATCGAACGACTGGCGCGCGTCTGGAACGTCGCGGCGTTCATACTGAGAGTCTAACCAGATCCGGAAGGGCGTATTAGTCCGAAGTCCCGAAACCCATTAACCCACATGACTGTATAAATCTCGCGATCTGGTACCACCGCCAGTGTTACAATATTAACATCTGTTGCGCGTCGATTATTAAACGTTGTTTATTTAACGATTGATAAGTGTCCGATGACAGCGCTATTGTTTGAACAATCACTTGACTCATCTAGTTGACCTTATTAGCTTCTAGTCAACGTTAAAGGGCTTTTCTAATCCCGTTTATTAAAATTGGAAAACTATTATTTGCATTAACTATTTCTAATAAATTTCATTTCGTTTGCTCGTCATGGCTATTGTCTTAAAACTGTTTACGTAACCTCTTCAATTAATTTCTTCTTAAATGCATTTTCTAGAAAAAGAATCTAGCAAAAAAACATGTTTGAATGAAAAAAAATAGGTTGTTACATTAACTTAATAAACCTATTACAAATAAATACGACAAATAAATACGAGACGGTTGTTTCGATGACGCAAACAATTGAAAGTTGTTACTAAGAAAGAATGCGATTTTTTATGTGCGAAAACTACTTTGATTTGATTGCTTTCAGGAAAGGACAAGTTCTCGCTTAGCGAATAATTATTAGTTATTACATTCTATCATCATTCATCACCAACGCCCATCTAACAGAAATTACTATGTAATAAAATAAATAAAAAAATAAAATAAATAAAAAAATAAAAATAAATAAAAACTATACATTATATGTATATTGAAACGGAGGTAAATAGATGCTACAATTCACAGATACAACTCTTGTGAAAGTATTTATTCAACAGTAATACATTGCGACAGATATAAGAGTCATTCTTACCAAGAAGTAGAGCTGCAATAGTTTTTTTACATTTTTTACTAACCTTATCAAAAAAAGGTTGTTACTATACCAATAAATAGTAAAAATGTTACTAAATCAATGTTGCTTGCTACCCCATCCAGTTCAATACATCTCTTGTATCAATAAAATAAATAATAAAGTTGAAACGTTCGTTCCTGACATCAATCAACATTAGAAAATATACTTGCACTGCGTATATGGATATAGTTATTATATGTAACTATAAAGCTAAAAAAATCATATTCATCTGACAAGATATTTATTCGATGTTCCGCTATAAAAAAAAGTAATTTATTGCAATTTTAACCCAGCAGCAACGTCATTATTTATATATTTTAAAAAAGGAAAAAAAAAGTCCTGCATATACATACGACATCCGTAAGACCATATGCCACAGGTGTTGCAAGGATCGTGTTTCACAGAAGTTTTTATTTTCTTTTTAGAGCTGACGTGAATTTTTAGAACATCCTGCGTGACCTACAACCGTATTACGCATCTACCAAAAGAAATTAAGCATAAAATAGAAGAAGCGAATTTAGAACTAATGACACGCTTTCTTGATATGCACTCGGGAAAGAAAATTTACGATCTTTGTGAAAAGTTGTGTAAGTGTACTTACTTATTCAAAAGAATCTTTTAAAGCAATTATAATAAAAGCAGTAAACGTGATTTTAAAAGTATATCTTTGTAGATATGGCGAATTTATTCGAAAAAATATAGTATAACTTAGCTTGCCTAAAACGTTTATGATATATTCTTTCATGTTTATATCTAGATACGTATACTTAAGAATATTCTTTACTCCATTTTACTTTGTCAATCAAGGAGAGATTAGACACAAACTAGAAGCTTTTGCGGCAAAGGTCAGCTTCATATAACGCCTGACCCTATTACTCTGCTCACCATAAATAAAAGTCGCCAATTACTTATGTTTATTTTTTATTAATAATCTTCCAAAGTATTCCAAAAAGTAACTAAAACAAATTAGATTTAGCTTCCCGTTTACATTTTATATAATTTCATACGGTACTGGAAAATATACTCCCAAAATCAAGATGTTAAAAAGTAATGAAAATTTTGATTTAAGCTTTATATCAAATTCGGCTTATAAGAAAACTGGTTTTCCAATTTCCTGCCTAGTATTTTGGACAGCTGGATCTATACGCGGCCATACAACAATTTTTGTGGTGATCACCAATGCAATCACCAAAAAATCAAGAATGATTGGAAAAAATTGCAATATGGTAGTGAATGATCGCAGATCAAAATTGAGTGAGAATGCTGAAGCTGCGAGTATCTGAATTGTTCATAACATTTTAACAACTCTTTGGAATGAAAGGAAGCTTCCCACAAAACAGATGCCAAAATTGGCCATAAATATACATATATGCGTGTTAACTTGAAATGTTTGGTGATACTAAAGCGCAATCTAAATGATTTTTTGGATCGATTCATAACCGCTAGACTACGTAGACCAAAGTCTAAACGGTGAGTTTTTCGTGATCAACCGACGTTAAAGAAAGCCAACAAAATCAAAGCTATAATGTTTTTAAATGTACGCGACATAATCCTCGTTGGTTACTTTTAAAAAGGGAAAATTGATTAATGGTAAGTATTACACCAACTTGTTGGATCGTTTCAACAATGCTCTCAAAGAAAAACCTCCGCATTTGGCATTATTTCCTATTTCCAAATATGAGAAAAAAAGATTTGGCTCCAACGACGAAGTGATTGCAAAAATAAGCACCTACTTTGCACGATTAGAGAAATTATATTTTTTATATGGCATACAAAGGATAGAAGAAAAAACGTTGAACTAAGTACATCGACCCCAAAAGAGACTATGTTAAAAAATAAAATGTCTTTTTTTTGCCAATGGCAGATATTTATCGAAGTGCCTCCAGTATGTCAACCAAGCACCTCATTTAGTAGATACTAACAATAAAATTAATTCAGTCAGAAATCTTTTTTTATAAATACCAACCGCTCGATCGATCGCCAAAACAAAACCTCATCTTAAATCTCCATAAAAGTCAACGTTGCGTGTAATTACTTAACGTTTACCTCGCCGAATCTGCATAAATGAAATTATACTACACCTGACAAGCGCCCTTGAACTTGCACAATTCGCCCATTCAGCGCGAGTAACTCAATTTAAAAGTATTCTGGCGGGAATGTTGGCTCAGCCGAAGCACCGTGCCAATTATTATTCGAGCGTCTGATACAGAAATACGATCGTAGACGAAGTGGCGTCCACCTTCGATAAGTAAATAGAAAGTGCAACTGTGGAAATGTTCTGGCGTCGCGCCAAGGATTATCCGTACTTGTTAGCTAATTTAGGAACCGATGACTGCATCCCTGTACGTACATCACGACGCTAGTTTGTCGCATTTAGAACTAGTGTTTTTAAGTATTAGTTGTAATGCGGCTTTTGAACTTGGGCATAAGGAGTAAAATTAATCATTCCACGTTTTCTTTTACGTTGCACAAAATTAATACTAAAGTTGGAGAATGTTAGATCGCAGGGACTTAATACTAATATGTTGCGCTTGAGGTACAAAAGAAACCAAAACGGGCAAAGCTGTTGAAAGTTTTTGAGAAAAGATTTTATTTTATTTTACTGTGCGGATGGAGCAAGTCTTGTCATTCTTAACTGCTATTTCCCCAAACTTAATGCCGTGCATGTATCCCTTTCCTCCACCCATGTACGTAGGTACACAACAAGGAGCCTTTCTGATAGCTTTAATTTTTTTCACTAATCATTTATAAGCGACCTTTCTGAGTATATTCCTTATTGCAGGGTCTCTTTGTATGTTGATGATCGTAGCATGAATGTATCTGGCCGAAACATAAACTCTCTAAATTTTAAGGTAACGCTGTTATCAAAGGTTAATATCGCAAAAATAAATTAGTTATGAGATGACCAAATAAGTGTGCTTTCTACATACAACACATTGCCATGAATATTTGTGAAGTTTTAACACATGTTTGTCATCCCCTTTAGCATTAATCCTTCTTTCATGGATAAGACAAATTCCATTAAAGCCTACCTAGAGATTGTAGAAGGATTCAAGGCGAACGATGAAACCATTCCTTTGCACCTTTGGCTGCTAGGATAGAACCACATGACTGACAATAACAAATATAACCGTCTTACCATTTTTTCGGCAAATATTTCCCGCAACGAGAATGAACCTTTTCTTGATCTATTGTTAACTTACGATAAATTGTACTCAAATTCTAAACTTTCGTATTATTGGTTATCGCCAAGTGAGTTCTAACAAACTTCCAAGATTACCTTGCTTCCAAAAAAAATTCTTTTGCGTGTTTGATGGATAACAACTGGAATTATCCATTGAATTAACGAATTCAATGAATAATTCCTGAATTTCTCACGATGTAGAACAAAGAATTTTTTCTTTGAATAGCACTTTTATGGTTTTTGTTTATTAAAAAATGAGCATTATTGAATTAAACATCCGATGAGTTATCAACAATGCAACCCAATAATTTATGTTATATTCCATGTTCCTTTTACATTCTTGCTTCAAATATCGTACGGCGATATATGCCTACATCTCACCGCAATGTTAACCGAAAGACTTTTATGTTTAATTCCAGTAAACTAATCCTGATCGGATGAATACTCTTTCCTTGCAAATTTTACACATATCTGCAAGCATGTGTATTAATCAGAATCCTATACCAGGACTGCTCTAACCTCTGTCCCCATGCATGGCATTCTCGTATTGCAGAAAGTCTTCCGGCAACCACGGTCTCTTGCAAGGGTAAATACTGAACAACATTCGAGCGAGATTATCTGTTAATTATATCTGGTTCAATGATCTGCATTTGTGGTGACTGCCGCCGCCGTCGGCCGCTTGCATGCATGCTGTTCCTCTTGCTGGCGGCGCGACGCGGCGGTCTCAGTCTGCTGTGCAATTGATATCTTGTTACGCGACCCCTGTGATCCGCACAGGACCGGACCGCGTGTATCGGCATACTCTCGTATAATGCAAGAAATCAACGTTTGATAATTATAATATTCTGTTACAAACGGAAACCTATATGCGTAATTATACTCTGTGTAAAATTAATTAGTGCTCGCGTGGTTCGAGTATCAATGCGCAGATACTTGTTATCTCAAATGTTGTAATTTATTACGAGAAATTTATAAATGGAATGCTAAGATAGATAACGAAATATAAAACAAGCATTCAACGTTAAGGATTTCAATAAAAATTTAATGAACCAAGAGTTTAGATCATTTCACAGTTAATTAGTAAGATTCACAAAAAATTATTACCACTCATTATATCACATTTTTTTATACTGTGGAAAACAATGAAATTGTATTTCTTCCATCTTAAAATGATAGTTATATGATAATCAACAAAAGCTGCCGTAGTTTCGGAGGAGTTACCGGCTTTACAACGATCAATAATTCGAATTCTACATAAGTGAATTTATTTTTGCTGTCAATACCTGAAGACTTGGATCTTTTCAATTTGAAAATAACAATGCTCGGTAGCAGGATTAACATGTGAGGATACAACATGTATGAAAGAGTTTATTTTTCTATATTACCGATATTACCAAGAAATTATGAACCATTGCGCAATGAGCCTATAATGAATTCCAAAAGCACCTCTACTTTATTTTATCTATGTTGTTATAATTCGTTCGTAACTTGCAGATATTGTTATTTATAATTTTTCATTAAGTTTTAGATTTATTATCGAAACTTTATGGCAATCTTGTTTTAATTTCTGTAGTAGTCGCAATCGGAAGCATCTTGGGTGTGTATTAACAAAAAGAATAACGTTTATATCCATTTTTTAATCACAACGAAAATATACAATGATAGTTTCTTAAAATTGTTCCTTCTGCATTTGCTAACGGTTCTTACAATCGACCATTAGAAAAACCAAAGCTCCTCGCTATTGTCCTTCGAAGTAGTTAACAAGAGCACAACGAAGAATTAGTACACCGGATTTTAAATTCTACAACTATCCAACTGTATAACAAGCGAGTCAATTAATACATCAAAGTTGGTACGCCTTTTGGAAAGTATCGAAGTATTCTTTAAAACATTGACGATGAACAAATAACAATGACTATTAAACGTATTGGTTTATTTTCTTCCTTTGACCTTCTAAATATTACCCCTTAATAGTAAAAATATATCCCTGCAAACCTACAGAATTACTTATTCATTACTTTTAATCTAATTCGAAATTATCAATACCCGGCAATTACACCGGAAGTAGTTAAATTGGAATTTATCACTCTCTATTTCCAAAAACAAAGGCTGGATGGTGTTAACTTGTTGCCCATTCTGAGGAACCTCTTACTATTCCCCTGACAATCCCGTCCATGTAAATTAACTTCTTAAAGTTAATTTGAAGTACTAATTGAATTTTTTCGTACGTCCGTGATTAAACCAGACTATTATTTCCGAAGCTGTTAATCTTTTACTCCTCCGTGGGCTGATTAACGGGACTGTAAAAATTGCTTTAGGATACAGCTAGGTGATTACGGTCTTCAAATTTGTTCGTTTTCTTGTGCAGACTTACGATAAAGTTCTCCGCAAATCTTAGAGGATTTACTTTTTACAGGATTCTCTTCCCATGGCAAAATAAGTTCTGAATTATGGTGCTTAACACAAAAAGAACAAAAATGTGTTTTCAGACAATTTCTTAAAAGATGAAATGCTTTCTGAATATGTACCCTATGCGCTTATAGATTTATTTTTTTATTTAAATTTATTTGAAATTTGAATGTATTTTTCATTGCGAATACTACAAACGAACTACACGTTCAAATAAAATACCATTCTTATGAGAGATGCTTTTCCTGGATCCCTTGCTATGCGCAATGTATTAATAATCTCTCAAAGAATTAACGAACACTTTCCGATGATACAGAATAGGAACGCCTTGTAACGTTACGCTTATAGATGTATATATATATATGTATACGGAACGATAAATTATTAACAACATTCATCATATCCGACAAACACCTAATAAAAGTCACTCAATTACTTGCTTCTAACGCTTATTAATGTTACAGCATCTTTTCTTCCAATATAATAAATATTTAATACGGCGACAGCGTTTAATCTACAATATCCTGTTACTAGCAAACGTTACATTCAAACAGCCGCTAACTGTTCGCATTATTATTCCACAAGAAAGTAATTATTATAGGTTGTTTGATGTAGTACTAGCAAATAACAATAAAGAGTAAAGGAATAGATCTGTTTTTCTTCTACGAGGCTCTTAAAATGCCGTGGAGAAAATTATAGCGTTCTAGAGAGCATACGAATTCTTAAGTGTCTGATGATACCTTTCATCCTGTCCATTGTCATTTGGATTTTTTTCAGATCTCTCCCAACATCCGGTCTTTGTCATTTCTTGCTTACATACCTCATTTTCTTTAACGCGAGTTCGTCAACCGTGAAGGTATTGTAGACGATAGAACTTTTTCTCTTCTAGTTCAAATAATCTAATTTCGTAGAAATAATTTGGTCATATCAAGCAAAATGTCATTTTGATAAACTGCTAGTATATAATATTTATTCTGTATGATATTATTTAATGCATTTAATATCTATATTTTTTTAGTGTGGTGTCGGCCCAAAAGGATGGGTTTTTATTATATTTTCAAAAATATTATTTTAATTATGGTATAACTTGCTGAACTACGTATTTTGTTAGAAGATAATTGGTTACAGTTAGAGAACTGGCAGCAATAATTTTTAAATGATTTCAGCATTTGGCAAAAAAAAAAACTATGTGAACAGCTTCTGCCTTTAATATATCAAGTCAGCCGCTTTTTGGAAATCAATCGGAATTATAATAGCAGATGAAAGATTCAATTTTTTTAAGTGCGGTGGCGGCCCAACGGGGTGTATAAGTTTTTTTCAAGCTTGTCATAACCTCAGGAGCCTTTTAATATGTAAGTAGTGTGTGTAAAGTGTGTTTCATGGCCTTGTTACTGTCACCCCCTCACTGTAAAGGGTGAAGCTGCAGTTAATTGTAGCCCAACTACGATTGGTGATTCGTGAATGTACCGGACCCACTAAGAAAATTTATCGATTCTAACAGGGTTCGAACACACTGCGCCTAACTCTGCCCAGTCAAACGCTGACTTTCTTACCACTGGACCACCGAGCTGTTAAATAATTTTTTTGTTTGGAATTTGGTATCGGAATTCTAAAAGCGTAAACAATTTTAAATGAGCAGATTCCGAAACTCATAATTAAAGTATTTCTTTGTTTCTAACCAGAAGCCTAAGTACCAAATCTCATATTCCTAAATTAAAAAATTACGAAATACCTAAACGAGCTTCCCCTATTTTACATCCTTAAAGAAAAATTTCCAACAACTATTGCCTGCCTTCACAAAAAAGGAATCTAGTGTCAGTGATTTCAATAGTTTCGGCTGTGTGCAGTCTTCTTGCTTTATAAAATTAGCATAGTTGGTGATAGATACTCTCACATGATGATGGATATTCTAAAATCAGCGCTACTTAAACACAGTTCCCACTTTTTCTAACATATTACACGTTATTATTAATGACGATGAAATTATATACCAAATACTTTTTATTACACGTTGAATGCCAAATGTATCTTCAATACGAGAGTCCACCCATATCTGCTCCGATGACTCCGAATATCCTATTCCTAATTCAATCTCACGTTAATGAAGTCGAGAATGTTGTGCATTTCAAATTCTATAACTCAATCCAAAAGTGAACCCAACATAAAACAGAATTTTTTTTATTCACTTCTACAAGAATGCAAGTAGAGCGAATTGAACTTGGTTTTGACATGAATCAACATATCAATATTTTTCCTTGCACATTTTGCCTTTGTGGCTTGTTCTTCTGAAGACACATAGACGGTATTAATTACTAGAGCATATCACTGCCGCAATCATTTTTTAAAGGCAGGCGTACGTACTTTTTCTTAACCAAATACTTTTATAGTAACAGTAGGAATTGTAATTTTTCTCAAAATAAACAAGATCTAAGATGAACAAGATTTCCAAACTAATTAGTAAACTTAATAGTTCAAGATAGTCACATGCCAAGTCGATATTTTTGAGTAACAAATATATACGTACATCGATTTAGAAAATATTTCTTGCCTTGTATCATTTGTAGTTATAGTTCTTGGTTTTGGAACGATTACCGTTACCTCATGATACCGTAGAAAAACAGTAATTACATGATTACCTACTTATTACGTACTGAGAGAACATCACTTACTTTATAATCAAGCAAAGTAGAAGACTAAAAATTATTTCTATAAAACTCTTAGACTACGACTATATTGATTAACAATTCTAGCGAAAATGTCCTCCCGCGTTAACATAATAAGCGCAATTTATGTAGTCGCCTACAACGCGAAACGTCATGAAAGCAAACACTCGATAGGATCTAATCATTGCTCGAAACATGTTAGTATCGTATGTATCCGCCAGTACATTTTAGGTAATCAGTAAACACAAATTTTCAATAGTATCGGTATCGAAATTAGCGGGTATTTCGTAGTACTCGTTATTTTTTCTTAATCGGTACTCGATACTTTCGTTATTTAATAATAACTAAAAAAAGTAACAAATCAGTACAATTTGCAATAACTGGTTTAGAACGTTGCTCTCAATCTGTTAGTGACCAAAACAATTTAAAACATTAATGGAACGTCGCGCCTAGTAGCGGTGGGAGCTTTCCATATCAACCCCTGATCAAAGATGATGCTTAAGTATCTGACAGCACTATCTTCATCCTCAATTTTCTCAGGCGAAATTTTCCTTGCTTGCGTTAACCTAACAGCAACACCTCCACTTTGATAACCGTTTCATCAACTAATCAAACGCTCGTTTTAGTCGCCTGGCCATCATGTTTTCGTTTGGAGATGACGTGTTTTGTAATCGAGGATGTTACCGGCCCAGCTTTTTGAAAAAATCAGCACTTTACGAACATAGTTGACTTCTATAATTGTCAAAGTTGTCAATAAAAACTTACGTAGCCAGTGGTAGGAAAAACATAAGCCTGTTCCAGTAGAAGTCATAAACTAATCCAGATGCGATTCAATTAGCTGAAAAAGCTCGAACGATTTTCTGACTAATTTCACGCTAATTTCCCCCTAAAGGAGCAACTATTCTGATCACCCACCTATTACAACATGAATGTACGAGTATGAATATTAATGGGAAAAGGCAGTAAGCTAATAGTGGCAAATTCGGGAGTAATATCGCATAAAAATCTCTGGCCCTTTTGGAATAGAATACGATGTGGAATATTTTATTTTTGGTATTCCACGCTAGACGTTTTAAAATATTCCAGGAGAGGTAATTTAGAAGCACTTAAGTGTACACGTGTCGATACGCCTGATAGTAAAATCTATAGATCCGAAACGCTTCCCTTCAACATCAAAGGACATAATTAAACCACTATTAAAGTGATCCGGCAATAAACAAGCACATGTGAGCCCGGTTATGCTGGCTATTAGATAGTGCGACTAATTGCTTTTTAACTTTTACGTAGTGGCCAGGTCAAATTAAGTCATGAATAACAACGTTGTACAGGCAAGCAGCACAGAACCAGCAGGGAGGTAGCTGCTAAATGGTCTTGTCGTTGCCAGATACCGTTTACATTTCAGATTAAATTGTTAGATAATTGCCAGTGTTAGGGAGTTTTGTTTGTACAGTTCTTACGCAGAGATCGCCTATTCGAACATATATACTACGTACTAACCGGGCGGGGAGCACCTGCAATAATCTTGAATGCAATTAAGATTACCTCGACTACAGTATCTGTTTATTGTCCTTACATAATATGAATCTGATACAAGTGTCTAAGTGTATCTATTTATAGGAACATTAACATATATAAGTGAGTTAGAGCGGTTAATACTTGCTGTAAGCAGAGAATCCAACAATTAAGAACCTTCATAAAGAAATAGAGACGAATTAACCGATTAAAATCGCATTTATCACATTACAATATGAATCCAAATATGCGGTAACATTAATCATGTGATTTATGTTGCTTGTATGCGATGGACATGATTAACGATAGAGTAAGCTCAATGCAATTCTGCCTTATTTTCTCCTTAACTTTCGTCAGTTACTGCTAGATCAGACAGACGCCGCAAGTCGAACTTAAACGCAAATCGAAAGCAAAAACCAAAGCTTCGTTGGAAAACTTTCTAAACTAGAAAAAATATCCTTGATTAATTGATAATGGCATCACACCCTAAAACCGAACTTGGGGAATTTTTGTTTTAACTTAAAGAAAAAAAAAAACTAGGTTTTACAGATTTTTTAATTACACGTTTGTTATCGAGCATGTTATTCCGCAGATATGAGTAATGTTTTCAAATTCTTTTATTGATACATCCATAGTTAGTGACTTTCGGAATCTAAAAATTTTAAGTGTCCGCTAGGAATAGGACGAAAAGAATAAATCTGCATGAAGCTGCAATACTTCCTTGCTATCGCCCATTGATAAAAGAAATGCATTGTAATAGCTGTCTAAGCATGGGAACTCGAAAAAGAACTATAAAACATGATAACCGGCTGCTAAGAGTAGAAACACTTTGCAGCTCCTTACTCCTCAACTTCTTAATTATCAACTCCTTAAATTAGAAACTTATTAGAACAAATTTGCCAACGCCAAATATTTAGCGGATTCTCTACTAACAGTGTAAACTATAGATAGAATATTCGGTCTAATCGCACCTAGTGATGTCTTTTAAAAACATGAACATGGCAGACATGGCAAACGCGAAAGAGTCAGATGAGATTTGCTACGCTGAAATTTTGAACAGCCGAAGCTTGGTTAATGAACTTTCGATAATAGTGAAAAAGTTCACAAAATAATGCTAGACAATCATCGAATTAAAGTTAGGGAGATAGCAAATGCTTTGAGCATCTTAAAACGACGTGTTTGATGTATATTCACTAAATATTGCTCACTTGGAGAGCTAAGATCTTTTTATGTTATAGCTACAATCCAAATGTGAACATTATGATGAATTTTAATGGCAATTTCTTACCGTTGTTATAATTTGCTACCTTATTCGAGTAGTTCATCAAACATCAAGGTACGCCTTAATTTTAAATCAACTGCAATTTCTTTCAACAGTACAAAGTAACATTAATGACTGAGTAACCATAATGCGGTAGTTACATATATTCAACAAACTCTTTAGATTGTTGTTGAATTAAGAAACTATAATTACCATATACAGTAACGTTCATTACATATGCGTATTATACTATCTCCGGTTATTTAATTTATACAATAAAAAACTTATAAATTTCATTTTAGACGTGTTGCAATTCAATAAACGTGGAATGGGAAAGTATTACAATGTTAAGCACAATGCTCGAAGAAAAAGTTGCATAAACGTGATTCACAAGTCCTTGGCTGTAGTATTTTAATCTAAGTTTATTGTTCAATAGCAATTCTATAATTGTTCTGATCATACTCCATCCACAACGATTACGATTTCATCAAGTTTTAAAATCTCGTTCGTATGAATAGTTCTTAGACAGTTAAACCTCTTATATATTTAAATCAATGCAACTGTATATGTCTACTCGAGCTGAATTCGACTCAATTGTTTAAACTTTCGAGCCAATGACATGCCGTAACCTACACGAACGGACATAAATCTACGTTTACAAATAACGCCATTGTTAATAGACGCCGTCGACTTTCTTTCGCACTAATTGCTGAAAGATCGACAGGCGAGGTCAATGCAGATCATTGCCAACGATAATAGGCTTAAGTGGTAATTATGACGTGGTAATAGTTTGCGTTATTAGTAGCTTGTGACAATGTCTACTTGCAACAGGGGGATTTACGTTTTAATAACGATTAGAATTCGCTGAAAATATTAAAATAAAGAAAAAAGAAGAGAAGACACTGATAAATATGATGGATATTTACAGTAGTAATAATTAATTCGCGATAATAATAAGTCGCCTTAATTTGGAACCTACACTCAAAAAACTTCGATTCTTACCCGACTTTGATCGTCCAAATCGAGCTTAAAATAGCAAAAGTGAGTAAATATATCGAATAACAAAAAAAAATGATCAAGATAAACTCATGTACTACACTGTCTTTCTGGACATATCTCAGATTTTTAACAAGGTCTGGCACACAGGTCTATTGTGCAAAGTCTGAAAGACACTCCCAAACAATTACCCAATCCTATCTACGCAATCGCCTTTTCCTAATTTATTATTTGGATGCGTTTACCAATATTTTTCCAGTTGGATCAGGAATCCCACAAAGAAACCAAGGAATTTGGGCCAATCTTCTATTTACTATTCACAGTTGGCCTGCCCACAAGCAAGAATGCAACCGCAGCTAAAGTCTGTTGTCGCCCGACAACAATTATAGATCAGTCTTAGTATAATCCAAGATTGAATAAGTAAATGGCAAATCAGAATCAACAAAAACAAATTTGTGCATGTAATGTCACATACACCTCAAAAAGGAGGGTCTGTCCTCAAGTATCACTAAGGAACCAACCTTTACCCTAATTTGAAGAAAGTAACTAGATACCCCGGGATCCCCCTTCATCAAAGAATACTTGAAAAATATATTTTCTCAAAAAAAAAATTGGGTCCCAAGCTCTGCGAAATGGGGATCCGCAGCCAATTCTAACATCGAAATCATAGAAAGCTT
Source organism: Oryctes rhinoceros (assembly GCA_020654165.1). Taxonomy (NCBI): domain Eukaryota; kingdom Metazoa; phylum Arthropoda; class Insecta; order Coleoptera; family Scarabaeidae; genus Oryctes; species Oryctes rhinoceros. Next base: position 2,762,832 of record JAIOKQ010000399.1, on the reverse strand, counting down.
TTAATCTAAATTCCTTCGCATGATCCTCAACGCTACATGGCACATCCCCAATAGTCTAACAATAAGTTCCGAAACAACTGTAAATGCGCGATTTGAAAATTAAAATCATTAACGAGATTCGTTGATAACATGTAGACTCTAAGCAATCAGAAGACGCGAGCTCAAGAGGTACAACCACTCAGACTAGGTCTTAGAAAGTGGCAATATCTCATGGAACTCTATCATTCAATCCTCTAAAAACTATCGTAATTATTATTACTTATTATGTAACTTGGGTGAAAGTGGACCATGGAGAAATCGTTTTTAGATCCGTTACCAACAAAACTACCTTCAGTCTATATTTAGAAATGGAAGATAATTTAGCTTCTTGAGTGTTAGAATATTTTATTTGATTTTCAATACGATCCAATAAGTTTAATGCTGTTATTAAAGCACAAAATTCCTTTTTAATAGAATACCCAATTTCTCTAGTAATAGAAATAGTTGCTGTCGAAGAAAAATGATAAAATAATACGTATATGTAAGAGGCACCACCGGAAAGTATACCTAAAATAGGAAATAGAAGTCCAATTTGTTCGAATTTCCGTTCTTTGTTATCATAACAACCTCGGCAAAATAGGATCTTTCGGGGAAAATAAGACCAATTTGTCAAATCGTTTACGCTTGTTACACACGAACGATAGTACACATGTTACTAGTAGAAAAAAAAAGAGAACGCATAATAAATGGCGCAATTTCATGGCTTGTAGATAAACCAGGCGCAATTGCATCAGTTTTCTTAACGGTTCGAAACGAAATCTTAAGAGAGATAACCTATTTTCCTCGCCAGTATATGTACTTAGGATCGCACACTTTCTTATTGACAGGAGATCCGAGTATTCGGAAGGGAAGTTTATACAGAAGTGATACGCATATCGTGGAGCGCGCGCGCACACACACATCCACACGAGAATACTTCAAGAACTTAAAAAATGAAGAAGATTCACGTTCGTTCAGGTTGAAGTTAAAATTGGATATTTATTCTATGGAATGTGGTAATAAAAAGTTTGAATATAACTATATACTGAAATATTATTTTCTTTAATGAAATCGTACTTCAAGATATAAGGTTGTTTCAATCCTAAGACAACCATGAATGCTTTTGAAAAAATGTTCTCTCCTATATTTGCGTCTTTTAACCATCGAATCGCAATTTGTATTTCGGTAAAAAAAAAGGTATACGGCGATTTCCATTAATAACAAAGCACCTTTGCCTTCTTGAAAGCTAAAAGGAAAAAAGTGGTTGAATATCTTTTACCACAAATATTTTAGTTTGTCTTTTTATTTTTGATCCTCAATTCGTAATTTTCCAATGTTCTAGTTTCTTTGAATTTTTGAGTCTGTGGTGATAAAAAACAAAAGCTTGTCTTCCTTATATTTATTGTCCGATGCCTCGTTATAACATTTTCGTCAATTTTACAAAAAATTTGCAAAAATTTACAACAGTTGCACAAAAATTTTACAATTTTTCTTATCCTAGCAACTACTTTTTTATTTTTTTGTTATTTTTGACCTTACATTTTTATCATTATTACATTTCATTTTATTTGGGCTTTTAGATCTTTGGTAAAGAAAACACCAAAGACTTAAAAGCCCAAAGAACATAGAAGACTGGAAAATTACAAATATTTTAGGTAATAAAACATGATATACATAGTGATGTTATAATTGGAATTAAGGTATTAATGTGCTACCTCGTCCGACTGCAAAGTATGTAATTCGGGAAAATATTATTTGGAACAAATAGAACTATTATTTTTGTGCCTAGTGGATACTTAATTACTTCAAATTTGAAAATTAAGAAACAAAAGAAAATACACTGAAAACGAACCATCTTCTCATTTTCCAGAGGCTTTCGTGTGACGGAGATACATTTGCGGAATAAAATCTACAGAGGTAGAAAGAATGAATCAAATAGAGATAAGTGGTTATACAAGTCACTGCATCATCATGTTAGGCGTCGCTAGAGCACCGTTGTTACTTGAAAATATTTTCAATGCACACGGCTTAACATTGGTAGCCACATGCTAGTCATGACGATAGTAGCACTATTATTTCCGTGATCTGTTGTGAAACTCCGTAATAAGACGATCCCACAAAACTTTGTCTTATTTAACGGCGCTATAGCAGCTTCTGTTGCACATCATAGTTAAGATGATGTGCATTGATGTCTGGTTCTATAAATAGAAATACAAAAAAAATCCCCGAAATAAGAATTATTTCAACAATAACCTTTGAGTTAGTTATTTTGTGAAATAATTTTGATTTTTTTGCATCGTTTTTAAAGTTAAAACCAGATTTCAATGTAGAGCAGCATTATAAAAGATGCAATTTATAACACATTCAGCCAAAAGTATCGCCAGCAATAATATTAAACGCAGAGCAGTGAAAAATTCACCTTAACGACTCTAATAAAAGTAACTTCAGTACGGACATATTTTATCCTCAAAATGTAGTTAAAAAGAAATACTTATGTACAGTCTGCCGATTCCTATTTTTGCCGAAACTTAAAGCAAGTAATTGCCTCGTATTGTTGTTTTCATATTTAACATTGCGATAAATGTTAAATATGTAACTATGTATAAGAATGTAAGTTTAACGTCTGATTTGCAAAATGAAATTTTCAATCTTTCAAAACCTACACTTAATGCGAATTGTACAAGTACACTTAAACTAGTAAAAAGTAAAAAGTTGAAAACGTGTATCACTTCTTTTCCCGTTCTGAAACTTTTAAAAGGAATATACCAAGTATCCGGTAACAGAGAACGTTCCAATAAGGTTACGTATCAAATCGCTTCATTGAAAATTTCTTCATCTGCAATTAATACAATAGGAAATAATAAAAATACTCGAAATAATTTCTTTGAAAAAATTGTTGTACGGCCTGTTTATTTTGAACAGTGATGGATATGCACATATGTTTATTTGAATTTGTGGCAATATTGAGAGTTTCTTCTTATTATTAGTTTTTTTTTTTTTTTGCCTACGATTTTTACGCGTATGTTCGACCGTATGAAATTTTCCTTTGTCCCTTCTTTTACTAACCTTTATTGAAATCAAATGATTACAAGAAGAGTTGTTAATCTGTCTAAATAAGTGAGTCCCTTTCCTTTTTTTAGCTAATTCTATATCTACTACATCGCATGTCCATTCTTATTTTTTATAATCACTTCTTAATCGGTATCCATTAAGTACACTTGTTTTCTATAATTGGGTATTATGCTGGTTGTTTTATATCTCTGGGTATTTTCAAAACTCAGACGACTATCCGTAATCGTTACGGCAAAGTCTAAACAGGTGGAGTAAATTAGTTACCGAAGAGGTAAGGAAAGTGTGGCGATCAGATGTGTCGCGTCGCGTAGGTTTTAGATGTTTTTTCCTACTAAATTTGTTTATCATTATTATTTCCATAATTATTATTATTATATTTTGGCATTTTTTTGATAAAGAACCTCCTGGCATGCTTTTCGATAAATTTTATTTTTATATAAACTTTATTTTATTTTTTAAATTTTATTTTATGAAATATTTTTACTTCGATGGACCTCTGCCATACTCCGTCCTGAATCCTGTTCTTGCTGGAAGCACAAAGTATACCATTTAAAGATAATATAATGCATACTAAGAAAATTAGCGACAATTGTAGCAGTCCTCTGGACCTCTAGTCTTTTCTCGTGCAAAGTTAGATCGTGCGCCTTCGCAGTTAATAAGAAGAACGATAAGAGCATAGAACTGATAGATTGCTTTGACTTCACCTTGAAATATGAAGAGTATTTAGGAGTCTATTTGGCCTTCTTGCCTTTAGATAGAGTTTCTAAAATAACAGGATACGGAAAAACAAATTTTAAAAAACCTGTACCAAATGGACATCTTTAGCTTTGGAAGGATAAATCAAAAATGTATAATTTCTCTGTTGGAGATCAAAACTCTTGAAAGGTAGGCATCTTTTTAAACTTTGTACGTTTATGCAAGTTGTAATTTTAAATACTGCAGAACTAGTAATAGAAGTTCTACATTTTTGTAAAACTAAAAGGAGGAAAAATAAAATGAACTTTATTTAGTTAGTCGTACACAACTGTGATCGTCACTCGTAAGCACTTTCTTCAAAATGGAAGAACTTTTTCATCAAAATCAGGTGTGCGTATCGCCTTTTGTCTGCCTCGCAATTGTCGATCTATGGAAGAAAACGTCGAATTGTTAAAAATAACTGTTTCTGGATACATTTCGGCATAAATGCTTCGTTCCCACTGTGAATCGACTCTTGCTACACTATATGCTAATTACTTGTCCGTTAGTTTGTAACAAACTAATCCATAAATAAGTACACATTAGTATCAGCACCTTCGCACCGCACAAGTATATTTATTACATAGTAATAAGTAGCTTCTTCAAAGAACTTTTATTTACAGCATAGAAATTATACATCATTTCCTATCTAAAAATATCTTGATTTCCACTATCATTCCCTATATACATATATATAAAATGATATGTGACCCAAGTTAGATACCCAAGAACTATTTTAAGTCTCAACAATACCCATTATTGCGCGTCGTGATTATATTACAAAAGTTCTTATTTTAATAATTCATTTTATACGTTTGTAAATATGTTAAAGGGTGCTACTCAATTTGATAAATATCCATTTTTTTTTAACCGACAACAAAAAAGATTACGTTTTTACATTTACGCCATATCTCTCCTTCCCACCAGAAACGCCATATATATGCAAACTTGTGTCTGTGATGCATTGAGCTAGTAAGTACCAGTGTTCAGCATATAATAAATTAATTATATTGGATCAAATTTTACCACATTAAGAGAAATTTATGATAGCGCTTATGCATATTCGGTAGGTGGCTTCAATTGTATCAACATTACATCATTAAACGGCGCTTTTCTACCTATTGTCTACTTTGTTGCGAACAAAGTTCATCGATGCAACAGTAAAAAAAATTTAATGCCGTAGCTGTTTAGCAAGCGCAACTAGAAACACTATACATATAGGTGAATAAGGTACTTCAGACACAATTCCTAATGGCATGCATATAAGTACATCAAAACCTTTTAAGTGACATCAAGTGCAAGAAATGTAGATACGGGTGAGAAATGAGATATGGTGTCTACGCAATTTTTCAATTACCAATTTGAAGAGATATGGTGCAGATTTTTTGTTCTTTTTTTTTGACATTCAATTAGATTTGTGCCTTCATGCGATATGAACAAAAATTTTCAACGTGGTAAAAATACAAAATTCATATATGTTGTATGCAATTACCTAAATTTCCTTTTAAAGTCAACAGACTTATAAATAAACGGTACTGCATGAATATACGACTGGTTAATTATCAGGAATATAACTAACCCTTTAAAAATAAAGTTTTACGTAGGAAAATGTATATCATTATAGAAACAAAAAACACGTGGATAAATGCTTACGGCTATTATCAGCGACTTTCATAAACATCTTAATAATTTCAATTTGTAGAAGAAATATTAAAGATAATATAAATATCTTTAAAATATAAATATAGTATAAATAAAAATATCTAGAAGAAATATTAAAGAAAGAATAAAATGTAGAAAAGACTATATAAAACAACTTTCGACATAATTGTAGGAATGCTATGATTACAAAGCATTACAAACAAAAGATTACAAATTATGTCTACATTTCGTTATCCACTGCAACTAAGACCTGCAGTAAATATTTTTAGAAAATAATCTAGGAACAATGGATAAAAAATTAATCTATTCTGGGAACAACATATTTTCGCCTAGATAGGCCTCTGGAGTAAATAATACGTAACAGGTGTACCGTTTTTATCTAATCTTATCTTGCGTTGTTTAATTTTACTCATATATTTGCCAATAAATCGATTAAATCATTCCCTGGAATTAAAAAAAAATTGTTAATACTATTATTAAAATTCACAAATACTTAGCAATGCGTAATATTTAATGCATTATTTTTATCTCTCCTGCTTATAATTGCTGGAATCCATTACAACTCTTAAACTCTGTCAGATGAAGTATATTCTGCTGGAATGCAACTTTATTGCAACGGACGCATGGGTAATGTTTGTATTGTACGTAATCAACGATAGAATACTCACTTCCCAGAAATATTTTGAAATATGTAATAGACACAATAAAGTTAAGACTAAAAGTACGTACTTGCTAAAACAGAAAAAGTACGCGTTGAGACAAATTTGTATGACTGCAATGGTAATTTAGGAAACCACAATGTCACCTTCTTTGTCAAAAATATTCTGCTAATATAATTATGCAGAAAATCCTAGCCATTTTGGACGTTCGGTTATTATTTGTACCATTAAATTCTTGCATTTGAATGCTCCGCTTCAAATATTTACGGCAAGAGGAACGCTTTACGAACAAAGAGGGCGCTTATAACTAGCTTTAAAAACTTCTAGACCCCATCATCACCACGCTAAGAAGGTCCCGTTTACGGGGAATCTGGATCATTTTTCGCAGTGGAATTTTGGGTAGCTGAATTTAAACATGGTCATATCAGCTTGGTCGACCAAAAACACAACTACTACCGACTGACCGAAGATTTAGGCATAAAAAGTTAGCCGCGCGTTGGGTGTCAATAAAGAACAAAAAACGCATTAAAATGAACATTCTGAGAGTACTTTTGAGAAAATTTACGAGTTTTTGCGTCGATTACTGATGTAAATAATGTACCAGTATGCTCGACTTCAAAAAAAGTCAAAGACTGCTCCTTCCGTTGTGAAAGTGATGGCGACTGTTTTCTGGGATAGTCATAGGGTTGTATTTATCGACTATCTTGAACATGCTACGCATCATTACTTAACAAGCTACAACCAAAAATAGAGAAATCGACCATAACAATACACTGTCCCTGATTTCAGTGATTGTCATCGCAAATATTCACGAATTCAAGTTCCACTCGAAGGACAAACACTTTCATCATCATATTTCCAAACGCTTCTCTCGAAGAACAAGATGCCAACTATTATTGGGACGACTTCAATAAATGGGAACATCGTTAAAAAGTGTATAGATTTACACACGAAAACTGTGTTCAAAAATCAACTGAAATGGACCTTGCTTCGATGTTAGAAGGAAATGTTTTAGGAGTAATGTTTAAATTCAATATTCAAAAGGTATTCACAGAATGCATTGAATTAATTTTTCTCATTTAACCTAAAAGAGATCTGTCGGTTATTACTATAGTGATTAGATAGTCAAATTTTACTTTTCGTAATTATCAAATTCAATATTTGGAAAGCTCGATCTTGAGGTTACTTCGATACATTCGTACGAGGGTCGCCTTAAAAGTAAATTACACTATAAAAAGAAATTATTAAAAAACTTAAAAAGGGTCCATCTAATGATTATTTTTCTACAAAATAATCTTCGTGAATCTCAATAGATATTTGGTACCATTAATCCAGCGTAAAATCACTCTCCCGCCAAATTGGCTAGCCAACTTTCCACTTCTTCTGTCAATTAATTCTCATTTGCGGAATGTTTTCTCAGGAGATGTTGCTTTAGGTGCGGAAAAATTTGGAAATTCCGCGATTCAAGGTTAAGAGTAAGCTGAATGACCGAGAAAATCCCATCGAAACTGCCCAAGAAGGGCTTGAATCCCACAAGCAGCGTATATGCGAGCACTATTGTGGAATAAACAAAACTGTTTTGCTCAACTTTCCCCTTCTTTTGTTTTGAATCGACGATCTAGAGGTTTCTCAACGCCTCACAATAACGAACAGCTGTGGTCGTGGTACCACGAGGCAAATAATCAACCGATGACACACTCTTGTGAAATCTCAAAAGACCGTTACTATGACCTCTTCAATTTTCTCGTTTCCTTTTCATATCCTTCTTAAGATAGATACAGATTCTAAAAAAATTATTACTTTAATATTCCGGGGAAGACGAAAAAGGATGTCATCAAGCAGGCACCAATCGATTCCCTTGACATATCGTCTTCATCGTACACATTGCACAACTCGGGATAAATTCTAACACGAACTTCGAAATTAGCGGTAGGACCAAGTGGAGTCTCCACGGTTGCTGACACGAGAGTACCCGAGCGCATTTAAAACAGTGCGACTTATTTTTTTGACGACACTTGTATCTTTATCTTGTTCCTAACTTAGTATTTAGTATTATATTTGGCAATGATTAGATAATAAAGTGATGCTTTTTATAACTGCTTTCAGTGCCATTTCAGAAAGAAACTTTTTCTATCTCTTTATATATACTTTTAGGAGGTGAGGTTCATGTATATTGATATTTCATTCATACATCTATATTTTCAGATAACTGTGAGAAACAGTATTGTGCCGATGACATTTAAGAAATGTGAAGGGTATTTCATAGATTTTTCTTACTAAAGTTGCCCATAATGTGGCAGATGATTTATCAACGCGAATTTCTTCATCTGCCGTATATAGATAGTGCTCCTCCTACAATAAACACGGGAAAGGTGTACGGTTGTTGAACCTTTGTTGTCGTTTTCTATGGTGGGTTTCCTACATTGATTAATTTGTAATGTGTACAAAGAAATAAATAGGACCTTCTTTCTCTTTTTTTGTTTGGAATTCTATTAAGTAGATGTATAGGTTTTCAAATCGCAATGCGGAATGTAGCGTGCAAAAATAAATATCCGAGTGTCCCAATTGTAAAATTAGCGTTGGTATTTTAAGAGGATAAATTCAAGCGATCTTTAAACGCGATCATTGGGCTCCTCTACTATTAATACGAACGGCACCTTTCAAAGTTATCCAAATACAATATGGTAAATAAAAATTTGTAGAAGTCGTTTTATTATTTTTCGAATTACTGACCACTTAGATTTCTACAGTTTCCCTATTTCAACAGCTTCTTGAAATGATAACTGCAGATATGTAGTTGTTGGGCGATAAATCAAATGATTACGGGCAATGATATATTAATTCGATGCAGTCAATTTTTTTGGTGCGCTGTATGAGAGTATGTCTTTCATTTTTTTTTTTCATATTCATATTTCATATAAACTGTGAAGCATTTAAAATAATACCTAACCATTTTTGCACGATATCGTTATCGTGTACGATTACGACAAAAAACCGTACGCGTGAAAGCAGGCTTAGTAGAAATAAGTTTATTTATAAATATTGTATTACATAATTGCATCGCTATATACATAATTTCAATCTTGTACATTTATCTATATAAATATCGCCATCCTTGACACGGTTCGATAAGTCTTGGTGTTATTGCTAACTGGTATAAATAAAAAGACAATAAGCACCGAAGAATGTACATTGTTTTCGTGGGATTATTTACGACTCCACGGAAGCGCATTCCATTGTGTGGTACTACTCTTTAGACTCTTACAATTGGTTGAAATGTGAAATAAAACTTTTCTTTAAAAATGAATACCACCAAATAGACAACGCTAAACGTCTTCATGGATTCCGGTTGTAGAAAGTAGCTATTTCGATCGATACCTATTTAGAGAATGTTAATATCACTGATTAGGCTAGAATAGAGGAAAACAAAATCACCAACCCGTATCTGCTACAACATTTTCTTTTTTGATACAAGTTTGTAAGGTCGAGATACCGTTTACGTGTAACTTCCTTCTTATTTTGACGACTGTACTGGTATATATCGAGAATGATCGTCTTGCTCAGCAGAGAATCTCGTATATGTATATACTTGAAGTGTAAGTACTAGGGCTACTGACCTTTACGTGTCTTGCAGTGACCTTCATAATTCAGGTAGCTGAATTCTATACCATTCCTTTATTAATATCGTCTGCATATCTCGCACATAAATATTTATATTATGACTGACCTTAAGTTTATTATTATATGGTAATATAACACCATCTGTGTTGAGATGCTTCTTGGATTATGTATGTTACGTACCGTCTATGGATGGACATTCAAAAATATAGGCTAGGATAATCTCAAGTAAACCTTACAGTGCTCTCAAATCCTTACAATATCCGGTCAGCTCTACGCTCTTTTTCTGAAGTAGTTTTCTTTTCCTTGCATAAACACATACAAGCTGAGTTTTTTCGGTTTTTAATAAATGATCTATAAAACTAGTAAAGCGAAAGAGATGAATAAATTCCACCTTGGACCCGTGTTTAAGTATAAATGTCTTTAAAAAAAACATGGGATAATCGATAAAACTCACTAAGTGTTCGAGAAGCGAAGTATCGACTCATTTCTTAATACGAACTCTTCCAAATATTATAAATTACGTGCGTGCTCGATTTACTTAAAATGCCTCGCAAAGACCTAAGCGTTGTCCAAAAGAATGGAACAGTTGAACAAAGTAACAGCGAATCCAAACACATCGAATTGGAGTTTGTCAAAAATTTTTGCCAAGTTGCCAAGGACTATGACTGCGGGAAGTCAAACAAGTGAAAGAAAACGCGGCAAAAACGTGAACGAGAAGAAAGAGATCCTGAAGTTGACAAAGCTACTAAAAGAGGTGAACTCGAAAGGCTTCCCGAAATGATTCTCCCTGTTTAAAAAAAACAATGTATCAATCTATTACGTAAACTTCCGCCGTGGTCAATAGTATTATTCTCCTGATTTCCGGACAGTAACAACCCTGAAGATGACCCATAAGAATAAAGGTGTAGCATCAGCAGAAGCTATAACAACGATACGGTTACCAACACCAGTCCAGACCAGTCTGATTTTAGATACCAAACACTCTAAAGAATATTTACCAAATATAAATTTGGTAAATTTCTACCGCCAAATACAACTTCTTTGACCCAACTTGAGCCTTATTAAAAACCTAAGAAATTAAGTGCAGAACGAAATTTTTTAAATTCGACAACCAAAATTGTAAAAATGCATCGAAAAAATCTCCCATAGGACATCGTCCAACCTGGTTAGAAAACGATGGAACTGCAAAAATTATTGAATGTAAGACTAGAGAATTTGAAAGAATACAAATTCAAATATTCAGACATGAAAATCCAGTAATCGTCTAAAAAAATGCGGAATAATCCACATTCTGCAACATGAAAACTAGAAAAAAAGAAAGGACAATTCTTCCATCGTATCAAACGATAATCGACGATCTACATCACGAGCGGCTTCCAAGAGGACGAGCTACAAATCTTGATACAAACGAAAAGGGACGTAGCAGTACTAAAAATAACGTAGTTTAATCGTCGAAAAAAATTCTGCTGGCATTTCAGTAGAAAGTAGAATTTCATGGTCAGATAACTACAAAAGATGCTGTTGTCGCTTAAGAAATGGCTGGTTCCTACTCATTAGAAGAAATATGTAACTATGCGAATGTTAGTATTTCAACTGAATATTTTGAAAGCTTCAAGGAAAAGGAATTGCACCACGATAAGAAAAATAATAAGAAATAGGTAAACATTTTTGAATTTTTAATAACTCTGAGATATAATATAAATCAAACGCGTTGTTTGCTAAAACTAATACGAAATTAATATTTTAATGGTTGCGTTCAAGCCATACTACTTGTAAATTCGACCCCAACGAGTTGCTACAGAAGTACGAAGCCAAACAAGTTGTTTAACGATTAAATACCAACTTCGTACAGTGATTGAATACTAATGAACGATATTTGTAAAAGTTAGCTACACTATAAAAATATACCAAAATCTTTACTTGAAAGGTTGCGCTATTTGGCAATTACTTGAGTTATTGATGCTTATTGATACTTAGATAATATAATGTACTTAATATAATTTCCTTTCCAGTCCAATATTACAGATAAAGATATCAGGTTGCGTTTGTAGAAAAGGACTTTTTTCAATTTAAAAATATCGATACTTGAAACACAGTGTAAAATTTACAGCAATAGTGCGTGGTGGGATCCGATTAAACGGGAAGCGTTTTGTAAGCGAAAATATTTCAAATTTTCCAAAGCAAAGCCAAAGCCCGGAGCTACAACCTACCTATTCCAAAATTTCAGAGTTCCATAACATCATTAAAACTTCTAACGCGTTTCGTGAAATAATCCCTTTTATTCAGGCATGATCCATGCCTCCTTGAGCGTAGATGCGAAAATACCACTTCAAAAAGATGAATTAATTAAAAATGAAGCAATATGTGACTGTGCGCTTTTAACTGTATAAACTCACCGTCAACTGTATAAAAATTGGCTGCTGAGCCGACAATGTAAGGAGCTGATCATTATAAATATAGAGAGCAGAATAACGTGCTACAGAATAATTAATTCATGCACTCGTTTACAAAATTGTTCCATATTCCAATGATTTCTTCAAATTTCGCAACATTTAAGCATGCAAGTCTTTTCTTTAAAACCTCCCATATTGAATAATATCAATAACACTTGAGGAATTAAAAGAACTCCAAACAATAATAACAAACAACACTAAAGTAAGCGCGTTTAATTAATTAATACATCCGAAACAACTGTTGACAATCTCAACAATCTTCGACTAAACGTTAGAATACTTCACATAATTAACAATACTGAATCTGGTGAACACTCTTTTTCTGAAGTACTTCGCTCCTCGGTATTAATGAAGCAAGTATGTGAAACACAAATAAATAAATCAAAGATTAAAATGTAAATAAATGTTCTTTTTTCTTTATTTTACTTTAATTTTGTTAGATATTGTATTATAATTACAGCCTACAAAATATTACATTTATAACTTATCAATTTGGCTGCAAAAAGTAATTTTCGCACAAGATCTTCCCTACCATCAATTCGCACATAAAGTTTAGCCTGATAAACGCACACAAAAGCGCAAAGGATAGTAGGTATGAGGTAAGTACACAGCCCGACCACAAAGGAAATACCTGTAGCTGTGGAATGTGGCCGGTCGACAAGGCTGTTTGTACTGCTGCTGTTTGAAACCTTTCAATTGGATCGCTCATACCACCAATGGCTATCTCTGTTTGAAGGCGAGCTGTTAATACTATCGGTAGGTATACGCGGAGGGATTATTGCGTCTCGCATTTTGTCTTTTTCGTATGTTGAAAAATTGCTTGCGTTTATTAATTACGAAACCATTAATGACCACGCTTTGTAACCGTATCTCTTTTTGGTTTTCTAATTTTTAAATTGATGTAAAGATCCTTATGAAAAAAAAAATTACTGTGAAACCCAATAAAAACCGCGCACGTTCACAAAGTTCAATACGTAGGCAGCTCGGATGTGTTTCTTGTTTGAATAGAAGATGCTTTTATGATTAGATCATAACTTACATCAGCTTAATTCAAAACGTCTGTATTAATAAATCAATCCGTTGTATTATTTAATGATATAAAACGTATGCATATTGGTTCCGACCTAACTCTTTAATGTTTTCTTAAAAGTCCCAAAGAGTTAGATCAGCAGATCTTGTAGGTGAATTTATTTCCTCATCTCGACTAATCTACCGATTAGGAAAGATATTGCCTAACATTTAACCCAAAACGAGCCGGCTACCCATTTTTCTGAAGCCAAATATCCTAATCTGGAGAAATTGCAATTTCCAAAGCGGGACTAACATTAGTCTGGAGAAGTTCCAATTAACTATCTGAAGTCAAACTTTCCACAACTGACCCTATTATTCTGTTGTTAAAAATTACATTTTCTTTTTAACAACGCATTTACACGTCTTATTGTTTGGATTCTTGACATTTAATTTTTTGTCGGCTTATAAGCCCTTATTCAAAGTAAATTTGGTTTCTATTAAATGTGTCGTTCCATTTAAAATAAGAATCTTCTATATATGTGAACTCATGGCGAATACGAAGAGATAATTGGTTTTCCGGTTATTCTTTTCTGCAGCATGACGTCGGATGCTGGTGTTTTCAATAATTATCACAATTTTCTTTTGTTTGTTTGAGTTACTGCCACTCTTATAATATTTCTAAACAATATGCTGTTTTACCCAAACCAGAATATTAGCATCTACGTTATTTGCACGTACTTGTACATTTTCTCCTGTTTCATTTGATTAGTTCATTTCATGCTAGTATTTCACTTATGTGCAATTTAACTTTTTATTTTTTTTCAAGATGTTTTCTTATCCCTAACAGTTTCAACCATTGAAAAGCTGATCTAGGTTCTATCCCCCGTAGAACCAGCTTTTGCACTTGAATACCAGGAAACTAAGCTGATATCCGATTTGTAGACGCTAATTTTGGGTATATGGTCCATCCTGATGAATTTTCCAGATCACCACTTCCTTATCGTAAGTCAAATATTAACAATATTCAGTTATTCTTTTTTATTTTATTTACTGTTACTATTCGTTTGTTTTGAATCAGACCAGCTTTTTTCTTCTTTGTGCGAGGACAACTAGCCTTGAGGACGATTTGCTGTTTTTTCTATAAAAATAGTTAGCGCCCTCTTTCTTTTGATGGTAACCTTCAGTCTTCATATAGAGATTCACTGGTTTCTTAAAAACAAAAATACTCTAGGATTGTTCTCGCTATTCTTCGCAACTCATTTTTTTTACATTCGGACAAAAATATTTTGCATGGCGATGGAATCTGAAATAGAAAGTTTTCCTACTACAGCTGACACATATATCACTTAACTAGAGAATTTGATGGTAAGCTTTACAACAAAACCGAAGAAGTGGCATTTTTCATCATAAGGGAAACACTTTTTCTTACTGAGCTTAACACTGAAACGAAAAAATTCTCCATCATTGAAGTAAATGTTCTAACTCCGAATCGGAGAATTCTTTCACCTAGGAGAAAAAAAAAAATAGTATCACCGAAACGAGGCAATATTAACATCGCAATAAAGAATCTTCCATTGCAAGATTAATACTGAAACGGAGAATTGTTTTCGCTGGGAAAAATATCTATCTATATCAAACTGGAGAAATTTTTACTGAAATGGAGAAGCCTTTTACCGATATGAAGCGAACTTTTCGCCGAAACGAAGAAATTTTTCACCGAAGCGGAACACGTGTAATACTAATGTTTTTGTTCATCTTCAACTCCGTTTACCAAGCAAAGGAGTAGAAGCAACACCGTTCCGTCGATTCTAATTGCTTGTACAAATGGACAATGTATATTTATATCTATTTTTTTTTTTTTACTGTGTATAATACGACAATTTTCGATAATCCTACACCGCCCAAATATAAACACCTTTCGCTCCCTAAATTCAAAAAAAGATTAAGAGGATGTTTGTAGTTGTTTGGGGGTGATCTCACTTACATTTGGGTTTGTACATTTCTTGGTATAAAAGTAGTTTGGAGCTCTATGTTAATTGTTCTGTTTACGCTTCTTCCTTTTATACTATCGCTACTTCTCTTATCCCTCATATTTGTCTTAGTTAGTTAGCTTAACTTTAGTTTAGCCAATTAGAAAGAGCCGTTTTCGCTGATAATGGTTATTTCATTCTAATCTTCTTTTTACTTATGTTTGTATTGAAAAAATCAATAAAAATGATGATCATTATTATTATAAATATCACAACATTACCTGAACATTTCAACCTTTCTTTTATGGTTAAACAACGCTCCATTTTACTTGTTTGAATAAGTAACCCAACAAATAACGTAGTACAAAAATAAAGTAAACTCATAAGTCATAAGTCATACGATCTCTTCGAAAGCTAATTTAATAGCATCTAACGATCAGCAAACTAAAAGCGACATTTTTACAGGATTTAGCTCGACCTCCTCACAACTATTGCACTTCGTTGGATATAGATTTTCAATTTTAAATTGCTTATTTGGACAAATAAGTATTTCATCTTGTTGACACGCTAGGTGAACTTACTGGGACGATCGGATATATTCGGAGAAATCCGAACATTACATACATCCAAACTTACTACTTTTACAGTAGTTTTACATGGATTTGACGTTAGTACATATTCAGTTTGTTTTACCGCAGCTTTCCTACATTTGATGTGCAATATACCGAAGCCCCCTACAAAAGCATTTGAATATTCAATTTCCTTTTGGATTTCACCTTAAAATTACAGCGTTAGGTAAAGTTACCAGGTCGACTATTGGGTGTTGCTTGATGACAACTTACACGACTGAAGTTTTTAGATTACATCGTTGCGTAATGAAGTGTTATTCTAACGTATATCACGTCAACAGTTTTTAAGAGACTTTTAAAATTCACATGGATGAATATCACATGAACAATCGGAACTATCCATTGAATTCTCCACGAAATTTCAACGGATAACAACCAATTGCGCCGACAGAAATTACATTTTAATCTAGAATTAAGTCAAAATAACAATTGCGATCGATTAAGTAGAAGAACCGCCACGCTCTGCCTGACATGTTGACTTAATCTGAGATTAAATTTTAACGTATGTTGGTGCGACTAACCACAAGTAAATTAAAAATAAAAACAGATCAAAATCGTTTTTCTTAGT
Source organism: Oryctes rhinoceros (assembly GCA_020654165.1). NCBI lineage: Eukaryota > Metazoa > Arthropoda > Insecta > Coleoptera > Scarabaeidae > Oryctes > Oryctes rhinoceros. Next base: position 2,746,434 of record JAIOKQ010000399.1, on the reverse strand, counting down.
TATAAGTTATAAGAAATTGGAATAGTACAAATACTAATTATTACCAACCATTTACCATTATTACCAATTATTAATTCGGCCTTAGTTTTTTTTTTTTTTTTTCATAATTTTTTCCTCAATTCTGAAGGAGAAAAAAATTCTTTTCTGGATCTGGATTGGCGATAATTTTCCAACTTGAGATAGCGAAAATTTGCTAAAAGCATTATGCTTTCGAAAAACTACAAATTACAACCAATAATCCCAAAATTAAAGTATTTCAAATAAAAAAATGAAAGTGAGCTCTTAGAAAAGAACGTCTAAGAATTTATCGATATATTATCCTACATGTTGGGTAAATAAAAATAGATAATAAACCATGCTTACTTATATTACGACTAAAGAAGCATTGTTAAAAAGTTTAGAAAAACATGTATGAGGAACGAAAATTCTGTAAATATAATGCGGCGGTACTGAATAATTTGCACGTAAATTTATAACAGTCGTAAAATGGAAAACATTAAACATAAAAGGAGACATTAAAAAAGCTTTCGACGATACCAGAATTTAAAAAAATAACGGAAATATTTCTTGCATTCACATACTTGTGCAACGCATTCTGTTGTGCTTAATGCATTACATGACGCTCAAGGTTCTTCAGATATGCAATACAAATACAACTAAATCTGTAAATATTTCTACTAAAAATAAAACTAGTATCCCAGATTTCTCTGCAATAATCAATTTATTCAAATGATAAATTGTTAAATATTTACATTCTACTTCACTAACCTGCCGAAATCGGTGATATAAATGCGAAGATAATAAACAAAACGGTTAAATACTGTGGTTGCAAGTTTTTTCTTTCTTTTTCTTCCATGCTATCGTGTAACATTAACGTTTTAGAACACAGATTTAATCTCATTAAGTCACTCAAGTAGAAACGAAACGATGTGGAACAAGAAACTTCTGCAGAGCTTTCTTGCGCTTTTTCTTAACTATTCCTTTTTGTAAATTGAACACAAATTATTCAAATCATCACATTATTTCACCTAACAAGTATGTTACCACACTTTTACTACGCTCTCGGCTTCCCCAGCACAACAAACCATGACAACAGTTGCTAAGAATGAACACCTGTGGCTAGCAAATAGATAAACACAAACCGTTAACTTTTCAATTACATCCTGGAGTTCGTGGAGAACTTTGACAATTGTTTTACAACACGTAAACGCTGGTACGGTCCATCGACTCCATTACCGGACGCAACTTCTTTTCGATTTCTACCATCCGAACATCTTCTCGTCAATCATTTTACTGCACTTTCCAAATCGACCTTCTTCGAACGCGTCGCGCGTAAGTTTGCTGAACCGCACGTTCTTTGAAGTTTCAAACGCATGCGCATGTGTCCAGAAAAACGTGGATAACCAATCATATGTACGGTAAATAGCAACACCTGGCGGGCAGGTATAAGAACTAGAGAATTAAAAACGGTACGTCCGTATATAAGCAAAAAAAAACAAATAAATACAAACTTTTTGATATAAGAATTCTAAAAAAAGTAAATATAGTTCTGACAAGAAGACTAAGAAGAAACTATCAACAGACATCCTTTTTCTATTCAGCAAATTATTTCGAACTCAATATATACCATGTGCTGCAAAAGTTCTCAGCACACGGTATTTAAAAATCTTATTGTTAATCTTAGAGAACGCTTACTGAGTTAGTTTTTTCGAACTAAAGCGAAATTATACATCCGCTCTAGCGATGTATAATTTTACTTATAATTATAAAACGAAATACTAACATGGTCATATGAGTAACGTACGTCTTATTTCTCTTTTTCTATACAAATCAGCGGGGGTTTGCGCCTTTATAAGCAGGCGCAGAGTTGCAAAAAAAATTTAAGAACTGATAAATAGGTAGAATATATCTCAAAATATCTCGAACAATATGAGTATTTCCAGAGGCATAGGTGTCTTCAAGAATAAAAAAATAGTTGTAAAATCTACACATACACGTAGGCTCGTCACTGCTGTGTCATTTTCGGAAATTAAGTTTGTACCCTACTTACGTGTTAGTTATATTTCGCTAAAATAAAAAAAAATATATGTATAGTTTTTTTTTTAGTAGCATTCTCTTCAACAAATTTTCCAATAACTATAACTAAACTATCCGATAACTAAATTAATCATTACCTGCCTAATTAATCATCAATACGTAAATATACTAACAACTTTGAGAATTATGGAAGTGTATAAATAAATTTGAAATCTTTTCCATAAATATCGTTTGCCAAATTTTATTATGACATAAATAACTACCACAACGTTGTCAAGTAGCAAATAAATACGGTGCATGTTTGGCATGTCAACTCGATATTTGTTTAATATAAATTTGCCCTGATGGGTTCATTGTTTAATTACACCAAGCTTTGACCGAAATGATGATTGCAAAATTTGAAAGCAACAGGTCGATTTCTCCGCTTATAAAAAGCGCATTTATATTTAAACTACTCTTTCTTATTTTGAAACACACTATAGCTTCAATATTAATTGATGTTCTTGTAATAAATATACATTGCTATTAAAAAACTCATTTCTGAGAAGCCAAGAGTATCATTTTACATATGACTGGGTAAATTTTATCATTTAACTTTCTGAAATATTGTATCTATAGTTTTCAAAGTGTTTTATTTGGTGCTTCTAGCTGCACCTGGTACATAATGTAGTGTTTTGGAAAAATTGGTTCTTTATAATTTTATAATGAAAACTTTGCAGTGAATAGCACTTAATGTTTTCTATTCTTGACAGGTTATGCCTATTTTAATTCAATTTGGTTGCTTAAACATACTTCCAAATTCCACACTACACTAGAATTTCGCATTCTATTAATCTTTTGTTCAATGTGTCCTCACATAAAGACACTTCACTCTAAATTTGTTTCCTGGATTTTGTACTCTTTCAATAGAGTATAAAATCTAAACAAAAAAAAAACAAACTTGTAACTAAATACGTACTACAACAGCATGTACTAGTAATACCACAATTTAGAAAAATATCTTATTCATTGGACGCTAATCAATAAGTTCACTTATGATTTTGGGGGTAAACTGGGAACTAAGAACAAAAGTTATTATATACAACAAATTTATTTTAGAATGTTCGAATTTGTTTTCTTCTTTTTAATTAGATGTTTTTATTTGAATCGGGAAACAATATTTAATGATATACAAATAATACAACAAAACAGTTCTTATAAATTTTTTAATATTAAATATTTTTTACATTAGAAGAAAAATCCTAAAATTTTTCCTCCGAGATGTTTTCTTCTGGCTTCTTCGTGATCCATTATACCACCGCTAGTTGTTAGTACTACATACCTGAGAACAAAATAACATGTTTAAATTAAAAATGGTGCATTAAATTTCAGAAATTAAATGGAGATATACCTCAACAATAGTTAATTTATTTACATACTATCTTTGACTACATAACTTAATCTTGAATTAAAAACAATGCAGTTGACAAAACTAATACATAATTAATCTGAGAAATTGCCAGTGAATTCATCTTAACTATAGAACAGACTCTTACCCAAACTGACGAGAAGGCAGTAAGTTATTTGTCCATTTCTCAATATGTGTAATGGGTACATCAAACCTAGGAGATATAACACCACACTTATTTAATCTGCCTGTTAAGTTTACAACAATCTTTCCACTTCGATGATCATCTACGATCTCAAATTCACCAATATAACCATGTTTCATCATTACCGTTAAGAACTTAATTATCACTTTGGAACATGGCCTAATTAGTACCTGACGCTTACCGCGTTTTTCTGCGTTGTTTATCGATTTAAGAGCATCACTTAATACGTTCATCCGCACCATGGCTGAAACAAGACAGAAGTTTTCGTTAGTTAGGTTATGTATGTTGACAATAGCCCAAAAACAAAATAATTTGAAAATTTAACAAAAACAAATAGTATTGTTGGTATTTCTTTTAGATCTAGAGTAAGTAATTAAGAAATTTCAGGTTTTACAACAACATAAACAATACCTGACGTTAATTTGTGGTTAGGATATATGAATCGATTTAACAACTACTAATTGGTGTAAAATAAGGTAACTACAATGATATGTTGATCTGCAAGGAATACCATGTGCATTTCGATTTAAAGGATGATGAAAAGAAAAAGAAATTACCTGCGATTTATTTTATGTTTACCAGAGAACCATTCACGGCCGGAAAACACAGCAAAAAGAAACTTGTTTTCGTATTTCACCGTTAGGTGCGCTGTATTACTTGGGCGGGAAATGCAAAACCCAGAGAAACAGTAAAAACTATTTATTAAAAAAATAATTCATAATTACTACTAAAACAAATAGACCAAATCTGCCACAACTAAATAAAACTATTCATTCAAAAAATGAGGATAACTGTCTGGCAGTATACAGTTTTATAACAAAATTTTGACTAGTACTAACTACCTTACCTTCTATAAATATGTGGGCTAATTGATGCAAAAATAGTTATCGTATATGAATACTACGAAGGATATTGTTATTAATAGTTTAAATTAATATGTTTGATATTAGTAGCTAAAATATATGTTTTGTTAAAAGAAATCATTTAATGATAATACTAACTCTCACTACTGAATTAGTTGAAAATTATTACCTACTAAATTAATGAAAGTAGGTTCAAATGATAAAAATCTCACTGTCAAGAGTAAAGGGTATACATTAGTATTACTTGTAGTACTCCTTTATAGGTATTAATATATGATATTAATCAAGCAATAATGTAATCAATAATGGTAGCAAGGATTGTGGCGTAGTATGGCAAACAACACAAAAGTATCGGCACACTCCGAACCACACAAGTTTAATACATTAATCCAGAGAATGAGGATTCCCGTATTTTCGAATTGACCGTGCCGGGTTGATTAATAAAACTTATGTGGTACCACACTTTTGCGTTTTTTGCAATAATGTAATCATCCACAATTTCAGTTTGCTTATACATAGTCGTATTAAAATATAGATAGATGTCATCGCATTATCGAGACAACTACTTTTAGTATCTAATTGTTTGTTAAAAATAAGATTATGTAGCACACCATTAAATAGATAAATTAACATTCACACGTTGTTCCAAAATTTTAACGAAAATAGAATATATTTACAAAAAGTGTTACACATATGAATTCTAAAAAAAAACATGTTTATTGATCACCTTATTCGAATATATGAATCTAGTCTATCGTACCATAGTCTTATATTGTTACGTAATCTATTTACAAATAGACAAAGCAGCACAATCTTTTTGCTTATTGTAGAACTTACATGATCAAATAAAATAATTTAAGCTCGTTATATCTAATACAACCTTATAAGTACTAACAAATTCTTAGAACCAAAATGTGACTTCGTAGCTATGAGTTTTAGAGTTGACAAATTTGTAGATCTAATTTTAAACAAAATCGAAAGATTTAGATAAACAGTAAAGTACTTCGTATAGTTTTCTAGGGAACCAACACTGATTGTATTTTTATCAAAATATTAAATACAACTACAGAGCCTGTTTTGTTTGTTGCATGATCTGTTACTGTAAATTAATTGCTTCTTATTAATATAAAGAAAAATCAACGATTTAGCAAAGTACATTAATTTTTGTAATAATAGAACAGCTGGTATATTTTTTTCATTCCGCGTGAGTAAGTCAAATAAAGCGTGACCCATCTGAAATGGAAGCACTCTTGTAAAACCTACACTTTACATTATAGTGGAACCAATTTTCTTGAATAGTCGGTAGATCAAAACTCTATTTCCACACAATATTTCAACCGTTAGTCTAAATTTTCAAGGCACACTATGGTTATTTTTCCACGTCGAAAATAACAAAATTTTATTAGTGTTTTTACTGAAAATTTAAGTATACCTCTGAATTCACAAGCTCCTGAAATGTTTTTAACCAAAATTTAATTCAAATGTTTGTGTTAATAAAAAAGTTATGAGTAAATGATTTTTGTAGATTATTTCATAAATCGGCTTTTTGCAATATCTATTGACCGAATTAGATCAATAATATATTTATATCATATAAATATAACTAAAAATTATCTAAACCTATTACTAATTGACACCAAATTGCAAATAACCATTTAAAAGAATCTAATTACAATTAAATAAGTGAATATAAATATAGTAACAAATAATAAGCCCATTTATCAAATTGCAAATTTTAAAGAAATATGTGGTACCTACTAGCTACATTACTTTAAAACGAAGATTTCAGTTATTATTAATAATTATTATTTCATCCAAGATTTAAGTATAATCCAAAGTACGCTATGTCAAAATTTAAAATTCATAAATGCAGACTGTGACGTTAACAGTTACTGCATAAATATTATTTAATTTCGCGGATAGTTGAGTGATTTTTATAATTATAATAATAATAATAGATTTGAATATGGAATTGTATTTGTTTAGTTGATTTGTTTTCCCCTAAATTTTGATCTATCTTCATCAATAGATTGCAAAAAAAAAAACAGGCTTATAAAATAATACACTATAGATTATCTCTGAACCTCCGAAATTTTGCGTACTATGTATTAAAAAAAAATTGGTTTCATTGTAGTGTAAAGTATGGTTTCTGCAAGGATGTTTCCATTTCAAGCGGGTCACACTGTGAAACTTTTACTTTAGAGTGCGATTCAATGATAAAACGTTGTCTAGGCTTCGTGTGATTACTTGTAAGGAATTCACGAGACGTCTTTGTGATCTTTCAAAGGGCGACCGAAGTTGCAAATAAGACGTCTGCAAATAATACTCACATTCATTTAAAATAAGCAACTTATTATCACCTAAGAAGAAATTGTAAAACTTTTAATCCCATTCAAAAAACAATAAGTCCTTCTTCACAAATATTTATTTAATTTACATGAATGCACGTTTATGTAAGGTGTATTGGACGGTTATGGTTATTATTATGACGGATGCGCCCATAGAGCGTCTCAAGTTATGTTTGCCTGCGGCGTTCGTCAAATTTGAAGCAAGGAAAACTGCGAAAACTTTGCTTTGAGTGACGTGCCGCGGGTTCGAATCCGGTATCTCGATACTGCTAGTATGTCTTTTTGTTTAGTATATACTTATATGCGTAACGCACACAAAATGTACATTTATGTAAATTAAATAAGATTTTGTAAAGGATTATTTTTGAAACTTAATATCAAGTGAAATTCGTTCAGGCTGACCATTTATTTATACTAGCTATCACGGTTCAGCTTTCAATCAACACTATTATGAAGAACTTATTTCTCGAAAAATGCAAATGTCTTCTAAACTATTAGAGAAATCTAAATAAAAAAAAAATCAAAATACAAAGTACAAGGATAATGTAATATATAGGCTGGTCTATTACTAATACTTTTAGAATATGCACTGACATTTACCGTGTGCATTACGTCTGTATATGCGAAATGTTAATTTCATTACGTTTAATGTTCGAATTGATTTTTCTAAATTGTTAAATCACACTATATGTAATAAGTTACGATAACAATATCTTATATAATTCCAATAAACGAAATACAATAACATCCAAATGAAAATATCCCAAAAAAAATTCTTATAACATCCCAAAAAATAAACGCAATAATCTTAATTAAATTTTATTAACATTGACATACTATACCTAGAAAGAAAAGAGAAACAAACTGATATATAAATAAAATATTATTTTACAGCAAAATGATTGTGCTAAAAATACTTTGGCAATACATATATTTGTTACATACTTGCACCAATGAAATCTAGATTTCTAAAGAAAGGAGCTATTCCACTTCTCCGTACCGAGTAAACTATCTTACTTTATCGGAAGTATGTAAAACTTTAACGACGAGAAAACCAAACGCTGTAGCCGCAGCCAGACCTAATCCGGCTTTCCACCATGTTGTTGTATCCGTTGGTAACAGGCCAAATTCTCGTAGATTCCTTTAAAACGAGTAAAATTATTAGAAAGGTTTGTGGATCAGTTTGAAAACTATATTGCACACAATAAGTTAGCTCGTGCATATTAATTATTATCATACACATTTTACAAGGATTTAAACAAAATTTTTTATTTAAATTACTTTTTATTTTATAGCTTATTACTATATCTCGTTTATTTCCTTGTATTTAACATGTAACAAGTTTAAAACAGATACATCCATGAAAAAAAAATGAATGGTGCAAAACAGTAGAAATCTACCAAAGGAAAATAGGTTTTTTTTCTTGTTAAACTAAAGTTTGGATCAAAATGTTTGATTTTAAACAGGTAACATCTTCATAATATTTATTCTACGATTTTGCAAAATATTCAAAGCTAAAATGATATACAGAGTGTTCCATTTAAGACAACCGTCTTTTTAAGAAATATTTACATTTGACAATTCGTGATCACTTAACTGACTATATCGCCTAACTGAGAATAAAATTTTTAATTTTGCGACAATTGTATACGACTACTATTCGCCTCAGAATTTAATGATGATTCCAACGATACAATTTGGGATAACGGCGAATTGACGGAGCCAAGATTTTACGCAAAAAAAAACATGCTGTTAGCAACATTGTTATGTTTACCGCTTCCGTCCCTCCCAAGCAAGATGGCACTAGTCCGCTGTCAATGAATACGAATTGACTTTTCCTAGGAATTTTGTCGCTGCTACATAAACGAAAAGATCTATTTGTAACGGAACCTAAGCGTTCCACTTCACACCCGAAATCGAACAAGAATTCACGAGTGGCGACAAACATAACCTGCCGGTAGAATCATGGCAACTACGTTTTAAAAAGGGTTTTTGTTTATTGTTGGTCGACTTTATAAGTTCTAGGATTGAAATAGATGCTAACACGTGTTGAGACACTGACTCAGAGTCAAAGGACGGGAATATAGAGTAGCGACGGTGAAGTAAAGGATGATGAACCGGCGAGCTGGTATGACGATATGGGCATACAGAAACTACCATAGCGTCTAGCAAAAATACATCAATCGAAATGTCAGTTATATAGAAAAGTAGATAAATGTTCAACCTTTAAAATAATGTAAACATGTTGAAAATAAGCGTTTCTTTATATTTGCAAAAAAAAAAATAGGTGGAATAACTTTGTATATGTAACAGGTTTTGTGGATAAAAATCCGAGCACTACTTACAAGATAGATATTAATATAATTGTATATTAAGTGTCAAAGCGGACAAAGAAAAACCGTTTCGAAAGACCTCTATTCGTAAATACCCAATCGTTCGAGTGTGCAGAGATGTCTCACTCTGTATATCTTCTTCTTTTATTAGGATTCTGAAATATTTAAGGATGAATGAAGAAATGAATATTAATATTTCTTAATGGATTTCCTGTGTCCCCGCATTCCTTACCATTACCAAGAAAATTATGAACATTATTGTGGCAACATGTGCCGCTACTTTACCAAACCTTAGTTTTAGAGAATGATCAAATTAATTGCATCAGAAATATTATGCAAATGTTCTGGAAAGAAGTTGAAACAGGCGAAAATGTAGAACATTCAACCATAATTACAAAATAGGAAGTTGTAAAACAGCACAAAGAACCGAATTCTTAAATATATTGTCGCATAATATTCCTCACACATCAAAGATATACCAATGGTATCCAAACATGCAGATAGCAAAATCGCTTAATATATGCTATACAAAATAAACATGCTACAAAGAAAAAATGCTAAATTAAATGAAAATAGCAAGACTGCCAAAATCTTCTGATAAGACTATAAGTTTTCTAAATATTCATATTATTTACATATACAGATCTTTGCATTTCCTGTTAATTTTAAATAAGTAGCGGCAAATGTATGAGAATATGTTAGATATACATTCTTATAGATATTAATATGTAATGATAAAATAGCAACCTGTAAAATTGATTAAACCACTCCGATGGTTGTGGTCGTAATAATAACATATTAACCATGCGACGCAAAGGACTGCAAAATAAAATACATATATCATCATTAAAAGGTTATAAATAGGAATATGATATTTGTACACAATTTGTAATGACTTATTATTAGAATTAATAATTATAAATAAAATGAATTCCTTCAAATACCGTTGTAAAAAAAAAGCTATTGCAACGCAAGTGTAACTAACAGAAAGACAACGATATATGTATTTGAATAAGTTGCAAATGAATAAGAATAAAGGGTATAAGACATATTTGTATGTACTAGCGAAGTTATCTACTTAAAGTTTACATCGAACAAACCTGTGTTTGTAGAATAAAATCCAAGCAGGTTGAAAACGACTGAGAAAAAGTCATTTTTAATAAAATTAGCTTCGAAAATACAGTTTTTAAAATAATGTGAGATATGTAAAGTTTAATATGTTCATATTCTAAATTTCTTTTCATATTCTTATTGTTAGTAGTTGTTAATATCAAGTAATTATGATTTAAATATTGAAGTAACTTATCTCGTTATGTAACTAAAAAAAAAAAGAAATAACCGAGGCGAATAAGTAAAAGAAACATCAATCGAATACTGGTCTTCGTTTCTTCTATGGTTAGACTACTAGCCTTTTAGTCCTCTTGTTTCCTTCAACACCTTCTCAAATCGAAGTTTGGGAGATAATTCTCCAATTACTTCCGCTTGATCGTTTTATCTTTTCAGTATTCAGTGCGTTGGTAAACTGTGTCCTTTAACTTCAAACTCTAATCTCAGCTGAAGATTTTTTTTTCAGGTTCAATGGTAAGCTGGATCAAAGGTTTATTCTCTCACGATTCGTCGAATAGCTCCTCAAGATACTTCGATGTAGAGAAAATCTGGAGATCGTTACGAAGCATTGATGCGTATAGTAATAGTTTGTTCCTCCTCAAAAAAGGCAAGAGAAAGCTGCGGTAGATTTTCGTTTAATTTCACTAATGCGACCACTCCAAATACGCCTCTTAGCGATTTGTAACCCAAGGTATCTCACGTTGAAACGGTAAACTGAGTGGCTATATACCTATCTCCGTTTACATGCAAAAAAACACCAAGATCTGGATGGCTCTTTCTTCACATTAACATTCTCTTATTTAGGAGGAGGAATGCAGCGTAGTACATTTCAACCGCTGTCTAAATCTAAAATGTACAATTATGAATCAAACAAAAATATTGGGTAGATAGATCTGTAGGATGATCGTGCGTTCTTCTATTTTTCCATTTTACTATGTTGACTTGACCTCCATGTGCATGACTATATAATAATCCAAGATGCCACACGAAGCCAAAGGCCTTCCTAGTGTGCAAGAAAATCGCTTGTATTATAACCCTCTTCTTCAGGACATCTTATACATACTCAAAAAAGCTCAGTCGCTGGTGATCTTAGGCCGCCTTGCTCCTAAGTCTGAACTATTCCAGCAAGATCGGATTCAAGTCAAAAATAGTCTATCCGAGAAGGCTTAGCACTACAGCTTGCGCAACTTTAAAACACACAAGGGAGAAGGCTTGCAGACCGACAATATTGCAAATTTTACAGATTTTGTTTTAGTTTTAAAGTCCCGTATTTTCTTGGCTTTATTCGCTTTATTTGGATACGATTCATCGCACATATTGTCATCGTCTTCAGGCATTCTACGTAAGCCTACAAGTATTTATTTTTAGCGTTTTTATTTTATTTTTATTTTATCCTTTTTCCATTATATTTTAAAACAAATCTCTATATCAATTTTAAAGTCTTTAGTTGTAATAGCAAAGAGAAACTGACTTAGGTTTTAGTTTGTTGCAAATTTAACATATTTTAAGATTTTAACATTTTCAATGTGATGTTATTCGCTAAACTCTATTTAATGAATAATGATACTGCGGAAATATAGGGTTCTTTTCTAGTTTATGAACTGCACGTGACCTCAGAGATCTTTTTCTCATCTTTTTCTTTTTCTTCTTCTTTTTCTTTTAGGTACTTCTGATGCTCCTATGTTGCTTTACTGTTATTAAGCAGCTGTTTCCTCTTATGTTTTGGACTAAATTGCGGCTTGTATCCTTTTGATCTTCATCCTTGATGGTGGTTGTCAATCCTGTTTACTTCCACTTTATTGAATTGTCAAGCCACAAATGTGTCGTCAACGTATATTAAGCATAATTTTTGAACGATGTTTCAAGTGCTTTCATTTCAAATACTGGTGAACTGATGAATAATGGTGCTCCGTCAACGTGTTTGTACCCTTATTGGTCACAGATGAATTGAGTATTAGAATAAAATTTGAGACGAATTGGTCAACGTTCATGGTAACATTTTTACTTGCACCGCGTTTCAACCCAAAATAAGTTACTTCAATATAAATGTTATATATAGACATGACAAAGCAGGTGGAATTATTCCATTTTTGCAGCGACTAGATAGACTCGCGTCTATTCGCCTCATGAGAATGGATTTGTGTTGCCTACTGGTTTCCCTACGAGTCGACAAAACATGAGTCTGACTAGTTTCTGCAAAAAAGTAATAATTTCATCCGCCTTTGTCCTCTCTAGTTATATATTACTATTACCTAGGCAGCATTTATATTAACAATTTATTATAAATGGCATACTTTGAAAATATCGTAAACGCAATTTGGTACTTAGATAAAATTCTTTTACTTTACAAAACAAAAAATCTAGGGGTCTTTTCTAACGATGTGTGTATATGTTTGTATATGTGTTGCAGTAAATATACAGGACGATTGAGGTTTCCACCAAAATAAATTCCCGTATTTCATCAACGTCGTTAACACGTTTAATACTTCTATATTTTATCCAATTAAAAATATTAAACCGTCCTGTATATCTTAAAATATTGTTGTTAAATAGAAGAATATAACAAATGAACATACGGAAAAGCAGCCATCGTAGCCAGTTTGACGAATACATCCCTCCTAAAATGACCTTTGACACTAAATGGTTGTGGAGCAAGAATGCGGTATTTCTGACAAAACGTGAGGGGTTGGAGTAAGTAATCTTGCCTCACCTCTTCCAGATCGCTCTTACCGGCTACTATAAGCACCGGAATTTTACTTTCGGCAAAATATTTCTAAAAAATACGTTTTACATTTAAGTCGACCACTTCACTTAATACTTCTGTGTACTACTTACGATATAAATCCTTGCAATGTATTCGAATGATTTCGGATTACTAACGTCATACACTAAGCACGCAACATCGCACTGTACTTCATGCGGAAGCAATGGATCAGATACATTTCTAACGTTAATATCTCGTAGCACCATCATTTTTTCTTGTCCGTACACTTGGACAATATTTACTGCACAACTTGGAGTACCTGTCATTTCTAATCTAAAGTTTTTCTGGACCGGAAGAATAAACAATTAATAATGCGAATTAATGGAAAATTATACTTACATCTGTAGGTGGCCTTATAAAACTAGCGCAAAAATGGGATTTTCCACAACCAGTTGGACCAATCACGTGGCATTGATACACATTTCGGGATGATTGTTTTTTTGCTACATCTAATTTCTTCTCTCGAGTGACTAAAAGCAAAAATATTGATTTTTTTTTTTAGTAAAATTGAAGAGATATAAATAATATTAATAGTGGTAGGTACAAAACACATTATCTTATTTTCAGTATTTCATATCTTATATTTTATCTAAATAAACTAAGGAAATGTAGACGCCTGTTTGGCTGTATAATAGCTCATACGAGATTGTAAACGTACTACTGCCATGCAATAAGGGTTTTCAGATTTGTTTGGGCAACAACGCGTGTGTTTTACGCGATATTTTAGATATTAAAAAGGGTACAGTGATGTACACTTTTGCCACTGTTATCAGTTACATAAAAAGATATTTGAAAAGAAATTTGGCTCTGCTGAACATCTTTCTGACTTAAAAAAAATAACAGAGTATAATTTAACAAGTCAACAAAGTCTAACAAGTCAAACAATTTTTCATTCTATATTTGCCCATCATTGTTCTGTAGGATTCAGTAATGGGATGGCTAGTCAAATCAAAGTATTACATCCCATGAACTGATCAAACGCAAAAATATTAATTAAGTGAATAGGAAATTATCAAAAAGTTCTAATAAATGAAAAAGAATGTATTGAAATTATCGTAAATACTTTAGTGAAAATATTCGGATCATAGATTTTTGTGGGCCTTAATGCTTCATGCATATCCACTTGAAAGGTCACAATACAAACAATATTTCATAAAAATTCATCAATCAAGCATAAATAATAGTTCCGAATATGCAATAATATTACGCAATAATATTTACAATCTTGCACCGCTCATCGGTGCTCATTTGTGGAATGTTGTAGCCAATCAGCTAAATCTCGTATAAATACGGATGACGTAGAAATACCGCGGTTGTTGAATTAATCTAATTAAAGATATCCTTGTTACTCAATTTGTCACCTCTGCAATTGCGATAAGGGTTGTTAATCGATTTTTGCGGCGATCACAGATCGCGGAGATTCCTGATCGCAATCGTAGTGGTATTTACAAATATTTTCACAAATTATGAAAATAAATTTCGACATTCATTGCATAATCACGCAACCTCGTAATATTGACGAGTTTCATTACCAAGTAAAATAAGCCTTTAAATTGTTAATGTTTGCAGTATATGTCGGGAAGAGTTAAATTCTAAATTACCTTGAATGGCAGTTACTTGTGATTCATTTTCGTAGATGTTATAGCCGAGATACGCTAAATACTCGAAAGTTCTAGGAAGATCCACCAAAGTCATATAAGCCCAATGGCACATGTAACCTTGATATGTAATCCAGCCTTTTTCGTTGGTCGGCACAATCACTCCAACATCCGGGCCCCAAGCAGGTGTAGGACACGTTGAGAATAACTCTTCAAATTCCGAAGGCGATAAAGCTCGATCTCTATCTCGATCATACCGTTCGAATATATGTGTTAGGAATTGGGTCCCCTTGTGAGATAATTCTGTTGTACAGCCGGTGGATACCTTTAGACTATTAAAAACAATTAAACCTAAACAAAATAAAACATACAATAGCGGCCATAAAGATAGCAACCAAAATACTTATACACTAAATATAATTCATAAAGGGAAATAAATTGTATTAATGTAATATTTAACTCATCGATCTATTTTTATAAAATACAAGATTCCCGCCAGGATCGATATAGAAAGGAGTATACATTGGAAAAGTTGGCAGTATACTAAAGCCGACATATGCCATTGAACTAAAATATTTTTAATAAACTGCGTTGACTTGATAGAAATTGAATTAGGATATTCCATTTAAAACAACAAAGTTGACTGCCGTTACCGGTGTTAGCAAAAGTATCATATTGTTAAAAATATTTCCTATTATTATTCTTTTGCTGCTGTAACTGTTACACAGTTACTAAGGGCTAAGTCTCGGCACAGACTTAGTACTGAATTCATAAGGTACAAATTTATCCAAATTGTTGTAATGTAGGCGTTTAATTAGGTTATCATCAAGATCCAAAACATTTTCTATTGTATTTAATTCAAGTGATAACGAACGCTAGCGTATAACATTTACTGCGAATTAACTGCCACTCTTGAACAAGTTCAGAAGAATCCTTTGCATCATTATCTTGTTGAAACTGATAATGCAAAGACACTAGTGCGTCAGGCTATAGTACTGAACTATTCTGCAAGCTTCTGTTTTGCCTTGCAGGATAGGTCGCAAACTATAATAGTTCCACTTCCATGTTTCGTCTCAAATTCGTCACTAAAAACAATTTTTTTCCGTTTTTTCTCCGTATTTGGCGAAAGGTGTTGGGGGTTCCTTCCAGGTTTCCAGATATGTTAAGTTACAACAGAAACAATTGATTGTTGCATCGTTAGTTAGGCGAAAAAATAAAACAGACTTGGTGCAACAGCACAGCCTCGGCAAAAAACAATCAGGGTGGGGTTTCACAGGACCGCATACTAGGTCCTCTGTTGTTTATAATATTTCTAAATGATACATTCTTGTCAACTACCGATAGCACAATAAGTAGTTATGCAGATAATACAAATCTATTAGTTTTGCGAGGACGCATACGCGGGAATCGAGTCGAAAATTGCAACATAAATTATGAAATAGTAGAAAAATGGTTAAACAATTTAGTGTTAAGCAAAGAAAAAAGTCCTTTATTAAGGTAAGTTCATGGGGACAATTATAAATCAACACCTTAGATAGAACTTTGAAAATTACTAAACAAAATCTCTTTTTCTGATCAACACTCTACAATATGTGTTACACATTGAACACAAATAATTCTTATTCGAAACCCAAATTCAACATTATGTATTTGAGAACGGTCTAGTGATATAGAAAGAATTTTTGCTCTACAAAGAAGGACAACAAAAATTATCTTTGGTAAGAACTCCCTAGAAACTTTTAAAGGATTTGTCAAAACGGGTAAAATATTAACAATATATATACACTTTATATATTGGAATACATAATATTTATCTCCAACTAACGTTAGTGAATATTTTTTTAAGCATGAATATTCTACAAAGAACAAAAATAATTATAGGTTATGTTCAGGTTTAAGATATATTTCTGTAGATAGTTATCTAGCTTCGTTTTAACATTTAATTACCACAACAAGTTATTTAGAAGCACAAGGCAGGTTACTCGGAAGCACAAAAAGTATAAGTAAAGTGTTGATTCATTTAAGAACCAGTTGACGGCATATTTTTGCGAGGAGAATCTTAACCGATAGAACAATATTTCAATTAATTGAACCATGCAGCTTTCTACTGTTTGTTTTCATTTAAAGGTTTCCTTTCTTTCCTTATGTCATAATGTTGCTGTTGTAGTTGGTTCCAATTTGATTGTTCGTGGTCTGCTTTTTGAACTGGTAAGAGAACGCAAGTAGACGATTTAAATTAAATTTTGTGGGTTTATAGACTGATATAATGTAAAAATAGTAACCGTATTAAGCTCAGAAACAATAAGATATGTTTCTAAATCACTAAACAATTAAATTTCTAATACAGAGATACTGTTTTACAATATCCCATCCTGAATAACGAAAATGAAAGTCTATGCATTAGAAAAGTGGACTATAACTCCAATGCAAATGAGCAAATTGCCAAGGTTTTATTCACAGCAGAAGATGATTGAGTTTTATACACCAAATAATAGAAAAACTGCGGATCTAACATAAATATGAATAACTGATAACAAAATATTTCAAAAGTTGCTATCATTTTGGCTTCTACTATTTAGTTACTTACATAGGGTATAAATAGTCCTTCGACATATTAAGATTGTCATTATACCCAAATTTTCTCAGAACAGTCCATGTTGTTTCATTACGTCCTCTCTGTATAAACAAACTGTGAAGATATAAAAACCCCTTTAATGTCACACAGTTATGACTGACACCATCTTCAAGATTCTTCCTTAAAACAGCTTTTACATCATCTAACACTTGCGGTTGTAATGGAGCATTAAAACAACGACTTTGAAAATTATTTAATTCCATATCATTTAATAAACCATCACAGTCTATGTCACAAATCTTGAAAATTCTTATTAAAGCTTTTTTACAAGCATCTGTTAGCTAAAACGAAACGAAATTCTCTAAATAAAGTCTAATGCAATAAAAGCTACTTACATCTGAATTATCTACAGAATATATTGGACCAGTTGGATGTAAAACCGCCTTTTGTGCATAATAAAACATTTCCGATATATTTTTCAAGGTTTTAGCTGAACATTCAATACATGTTTCAATTTCGGAAAATTCCTCCATGATAGAATAGACACCCTATAATACGGTTCGTCTTACTTAAGCACAATTAATGTATAACTAAAAATACTCACATCTATAGTTGAATAATCAACAAGATCTATTTTATTCCCAACTAAAACTACAGGACAAGAACTATCCGGATGGCTGAGTTTTATTAAAGGTAACCAATACGATGATATCCTATCAATTGAATCATCATCGTCAACTGCATAAACTACACAAATAACACTAGCATGTTTGATTTGTTCGTTTAGTTCCTCATCCGTTTGTTCCGATGATGAGTAGTCAACAATATTCGTAGGTACTTGTTCTGGAGTGACATCTGCAGGTATTGTAATTTCTTCTGCTTTAGCAGGAACATTTTCAGGAAATTCCTCACTTACGAGCGATAGTATAAGCGATGTTTTACCAACACCCTGATCCCCTACTAGTAAGATCCGTACATTTCGTTTTTGAAACGTTTTTATGACCATTTTCTAGAAGTAAATTACCATGAATTTGATTACGCTGGCATTTGCATTGACTTAACAACAGTAAAAATATAGTAAAATATAACTTAATTATGATAAATCCCATAAGCCTCCAAGTTGTAAAACTGTTTAAGTCGGCACATTATTCACCTGAAATTATTTCTAATCCAATCTACTTCGAAATGATAACAATTTGTTACTGTAAATGTTCACATGATAATAAAAAGTCTAATTAATACTCAAACACTGATACATGAATTTTCATGTTTTCACAACCAAAGCAGTAAAGTGATAACACAATAGACTTCATTCACGGGAGTAATGTAATGTCAAACAGTTACGTAAAGATTGGTACACACTTTGTACTATAAAAATGCGATGTATAGAATTGTTAACTAGATAATTTTATGAATTTAACTATTTGATTAAATAAGTAAATTTTCTCTGTAAGTAGAGTACGGCTGAAAAGTCTTTTCCAACTAGGAATCTAGGTACCCGAGGCGGGATATATAAACAACGCGCCAAACTCTAACCCTGACAGACTCCCGCGTAGCGGGAATATAAACAATCACATCTAAATTTAAAAAATTTTTTTTAGAAATAGGAGATTTACCATTTTATTTAATAA
This sequence comes from Oryctes rhinoceros, assembly GCA_020654165.1. Classification (NCBI taxonomy): domain Eukaryota; kingdom Metazoa; phylum Arthropoda; class Insecta; order Coleoptera; family Scarabaeidae; genus Oryctes; species Oryctes rhinoceros. The sequence goes on along the minus strand of JAIOKQ010000399.1, from coordinate 2,727,586 downwards.
TACATTGCCACCAACCATAAATTCAGCAATTTTTTTAACCGAAAATTATGCACGTTTTAATTAAATATTTTGATCTCTAATATTACTACAAACTGAATGTAATTGTTGTCTGGAACAAATTTCAGTTACCCATATAAAAATAACTTTTCTTTTAATTATTTTTCTGCAGAAATCTAAAATTAGAGTAATGCGTGAAAGAGCAAACACAATTATAGTAAAATGCAATCAGTGAAATTAATTATGCTAATTTAATGATGGCCTAAAAAGCTATTTAAGTTTTGCATCACGCAGGGAGCATCGAAGTATATAAATAGGAGAATTCGCTACCCATGTGATTTTGTTCTTCCTCTTTTAAAGTGAAATACTAATTATTACGATTATGTAACATAAAATTCTAAAATAAGTTTTATATTTAAAAAATCATTTGTAGATATTAAAATTGTAGATATAAAAATTAATATGTAAAAATCGAATTCAACGTAAGCATATTATACTGAAACTATTATTTTTTAAGTTAAAGAAATATTTAAGGTACATAACTCCCCAGTTGAAAATTCGCATTTCCCCTACTATTTAAGTTGGTATTTGTAGTAACAGGAACTAAATACTAGGTAATGGATAAATCTCCAAATTATCAACTTAAATTGTCCCTCAATTTTAAAAATTCCAACTTGGATTTACCTTATTTAAAGCATAGCTTTACCTTATTTAAAGTATATTTGATTTTTGTCGTGTTTTTACTTTAATAACTAGTCTAGACATCTCAGAGGAAAAATAGGTAATAAATGGTAGAAATAAGAAAAATAAAAGAACATTATGACACAAATCTGATTATTAGCTATTGCAATAGTTTAGAACTTTTATTTTGTTTTAATTCAAGATTAACCGCTGTAGTTTCGCAAAATTGCTTAATGAATATGAATGAAAACATTTGGAAAAAAGATATGCCCTTAGACTATCAGGGTTTCTTTTTGATTAATTACGTTAGGGACACCATGAGAATTCGATTTCCCTAATTCATCGACGAAATCTAACTATTACCATTATTTGTACATAAGTTTATTTAGAGATTAAGTAACATTCGAAATTCCCGCGACAATTAGATATACAAATATCTTAGCGAAATCTGCATCCACAGATATATCAAAGACTATATGGATTAGAAAATTCTAAACTGAAAATACTTAAAAGCTGCCAGTACGCTAAAGCCAACAGGTCCTACTGAATTGAAATATTTTGATCCGACACTTCTAGTTAGTAGACATAGAAAATAGCTCTCAAGATTAATATTTTAAATGGAACAGACTATATATAATTAGATGTTTGAATTCCTAATTCAATTTTAAGGTTTGTTTGATACAGCAACTATGTCACTATCTCTAACCATTTTTGAAATAACTGGCTTTTTTGAAAATTTGTGGTATATGGACGAGTGCATGTGGACTATTGTACATGGGTGCTTCAAGAAGTCATCGGAGATTCTAAGAGATGGCGCTCATGACATGGAAAATGTGTTTGGAATGGTAATTAAACACTTGTATTTAAAAGACTTGGCCCTGAAAAAGATCAAAGCTGAGTTGGATGAAATTCATGACATATCTGCTTCCGTATCAACAACTATTTACAATTGGGTAAACGAGTTTAAACGTCGTCGTACATCTGCAAAAGATGAACATCGTTCTGTACGTCTAGTGGAACTAATTTTCCTCGAAAATACACAATATGGCTTTGAATGATTGACGAATCAAAACAATCTCGGCACGATTTGCTTTCAGTGGAGAATAAACGCAATTGGGTGGTCGACTCTATGGCTGTTTTCACGTTTTTCCATCGCAATCCTGACGTGTTTCTCCGTCGATACATAACTACGGACGAAACATAGCTACACTACTAGGCTCTGATGGCCATCCTCCGTATTCACCGAATTTGGCCTCCAGCGACTTCTATTTATTTCCGAATTTGAAAATATGGCTTGCGGAACAACGGTGCACGTCGTAGGAAGAAATAATTGCCCAAACAGATACCTACTTTGAGGATCTAAAATTCTGTTTCTTAAATAGCTTAAAGAGGCCAGAGAAACGATCGGAATGGTGTATAGAGTTAAATGGAGGTTATGATGAAAAATAAATGGAAATCTACAGAAAATACTTTGTTTCTCCATCTTTCCTAAGAACTTATTGAACGACTCTAGTAACCTAACTTGGAAAATTTCAATTTTGCAGATCTGTGAACCGCATTCTTCCAAAACATATCTAACTTTAATATTTATTATATTAAATTATAAAATGTAATAATGCATAGGTGTTCTATTCAAGATAACAAAATACATGGTTACGTCCGGTATAAGCTTAAATGCCAGATTTTTTTTTATGTTTATTATTATTATTATAGTTTATTGGTACATTGTGCTGCCAAGTTTCCAACATTTTCCATTGTACATTTTTCAATACATGGACGAGGCAACTTGCATAGGTTGACAATGTGGAGATAGATGTTTTTAAGTTAGCCGATTAAACGAAACATATAGTGACCATACGCACTATCTATGGTCGTCAGCCATACAAATCGTTCATTTTTAAAAGACCTTGAAGTAGGAATGATCAATAAAGAAAAACTCTACTCGAAGAAAGGAAAGGGAAACGGGAGAAAAAGATCAGAATTTAATTAACTAGCTAGTTAATACACAGTTTTGAATAATTAAATATGTAGATGTTTAGTTACTAGTTTCGTAACATGATGATTTGAATTTGGTCAAGGAGGGCACCAATTAGAGTTGATGTTTTGGAAACCTTAGTCTGATCGGCAATAAGAACGAAAGCGAAATTATTATACCTAGATGCCTGCCAATACCTACATCAATGAGTACGTAAGAAAGCGCTCCTAGCAATTACAATACACGCAAGAATTAACCCTCTATAATATTCTGTACCCATACGTAGTACGAAATAGATAAGATTGTTTTAAAAATGCTACAACAACGAAAGAGAAGATGAAACAGTAAAAATGTTCATATGTTATGCCATCTATCTATCTCGTAACGCAATTAAGCGAAATAGGAAGATCTATCCCTAGATGTCGCTAAACACAGTTGGTGCATTACTAAGAACGAGAAATTTTTGTGACGTAATCACATGACCTTGCAAATGTTTGTAAACAGAACACACGTTGGTGAGGCTAGTGTAACATTGCAATTTGTGCCTAAATTTACCTTAAATAGCCTTAGTATATAAATCGATTGTGCCTGAACTACAAAAACAACCACCGACACAATGATGGAATATCAAGAAATGCATGTCATTGAAGAAAACAACATTTCCGTGAGTGTTATTCTCATCATAACATGATGTTTCATCATTTCATGATCACGTACTTTCGATTAGAAAATATCATGACATTCTTCGAAAGTTACCCAACTTGATGTAAAATATGCTCTTGAAGTAAAATAATGACTTTAAATGTGTCCTTTTTGAGAAAATTAAATGTTTTGTTCGTGTATGAGGCACGTTTGGGTAACAAGTGAATGCGCAAGCGTACTGACCAATTTATATAACAAATTAAGTTTATTAGAATCGAAAATTATCCCTACAATATTTATTTTATTCCCATATCGCATGGCATCGTTTATTATTTTCACTAGGTTGGCAAAATTTTCTAGTTACCAAAAATTTATTTTATTTTACATCGCTGATTGAGGTTTTTTTTATGTAGGTACCAAATAACTTTATCTTTTGCTGTAATTTTGATACGTTATCATTATTATCAGTTCCTTAGATAATAATAAGTACAATGTGCCTGTTAACTGGTGTTGTTGCTGTTCATTATTGAAAACCACAATATTTACTTTCTGAAGTACATTTGTGGTTTATAGTTTGAACGTTTTATTATAGATGGCGGTACTTGTATATTTCTAAATCAAAATACATCGATGGTGTTAATCGCTTTACAAAGTCGTACATATGGAGACAACATTCTTTCTCTTGGTCTGTTTTATGGTGATGATTGCAAAAAATTATGAAGACATATTTCCCACGTACCTCCATTCAAACATCGGCGAAAAGTAAGGTTTTTAATAATTACTTTAAGTAACAAAGATGATTCAATAAGTCCTTAGAGAAAGAAAAACAAAGTATTTTCTGTAGTTTTTTATTTATTTTCCAACATAATCTCCATTTCATTCTGTACACTTTTTCAAGCATTTATCCAGTTTTTTAAGCCCTCCAAAAAGTAATATTTCGGAAGGTTCTTAAAATTAGCATCTATTTGAGCTAATTCGACGTGAACAATGAGTTGTCGTTGCCAACTTTGAAGTCGATGGTGGTCAAATTGTATCAATTTGAACTTATAAATTACACAATTTTGACCATCGTAAATACGCAGGCGTGTATCCTTCCGTTATCTTGGTGGAAGAGGATGTTTTTTTTTTCAAATGAGGGCATTTTTTTTTCGATTTCTTTGCTTAATAACGACGCATAAGACTTCTAATTTTTGTCCTTTTTACAAGTAATTGGTGTGGATGATCTGCGTGCTGTGATCACCTTGCCGGCCGATTTCGACTTCTTTCGAGCTGTTTTCTCTTTCAAAAGCCCAATAATGGTGTATCCGTGTTGCCTCCATAATTATGTAACGACGAAAAAATTCATCAAGATTGCGACGGGAAAGACGGCACCGATTTTACCAATTTTATTTTTATTTTGTTCATACATACTTTTTCGCCCAAAATTGAAAACTCTGTATCTTACTATATGCCTGTAGCCTCATCTTCAATTTTGTAATTTTTTTAAATAAGTATTGGTCACAAAACTCCAAACTATGACAAAAATAAAATTATATTTGTTTTTAATTAAAGTAACTGACTTTAGTGTTTATTATTGTTTCACAAATGAGAAACATTCTCTCAAAATAATCTGTCTAGGAAGTCATTGTTGATTGCGTTCAAAGCACTCAGTACAACGCTCTTTAAAGACCCGCTTTGCTAGGTAGGAGTAAGTCTGCAGAATAGACTCTGCTAATTTCGTAAAGAGTGATTTTCTTAATTCTAGGTCCAAATTGCAGGATAGTAATTAGGACTCTGAGGCGGCCACTCCATTATTTCAAGAATATTGGCTTGAGTTTATTTCACTATAGCAGTTTACTTAGAATTATTTTGTTGAAATACAGATCCTTCGCCAATTACTTCGCAAGGCCTCTACCAGCACCCCTTTGTTTAGTGATCTTGGCATCCCATCGCTTTTGATTTGTTTTAAGCACAAGCACCCGACATGGTGTCTAGAACGATAGAGTTGAGATTTTGATTCTTTTCAACTATCTTCTATTTGTTCTGTGTTCCATTTGTGCGATCTTTTAATTCACTTGACCCTTTTCTTTTTGTGAGAAGCGTTAGACGTTCGTGGCTCTATAATTAGTCAGTTTTTTTCCTTTTGTTCCAATGTCTAATGCATACAATATTCAAAAATTGCTACTTGTTCAATCTAGAGGTAGGGTACATTGATTTCGTATAAAGCACAAATTTTGGCTGTAGTCTTAACATCTATTTTCCTTCGTTTCGGCATTCTCAATAATACCTACCTGCAATTTAATCACTTCACAACTAACTATTTTGCAATTATTACATATTTCCTAATAAATGTTATATTTGCAGTAATTTTACGTAACACGACTAAACTTATGAACGGTAGTGTATATAGTAGTCTGTTAGGCAGTTTTAATTTATTTTTTTCGTGAATGATTCGGGAGTGCCTTGTCAAATTGATAGTTACGATTCCTGTTCGCACTTTCAAATGAAATAAAGAATCTCCTTTCGATTCAGAGAATGTATGTATATATTAACGTGTCTTTTTAATCGTGGGCACACGGAATGCAGCATTGGTATAATAGATAGATCGCGTCTTGTATTGGGGTGTTGGGGAAAGGATAAATAACACGAACTGCCTATGTTTAATAAAAAGGAAAATATTATTAGAATATCACTTGTGTGGTGAATCAACTACAGGACGAAGTTACGGCTTATGGTTAATCTATGCCATACCCAGAAACGAGACCGTTAAAAAGACATCTTTTTCTAGCAAAAAAGTAATTATTTGTTTTTTCTTAAGTGATCGCTTACATACCATGATTAAATTATTTCGATTACGTACGTATTTTGAAGTCAATAGTAAGCTATCTGTATATATGTACATAACTGACAGATTGTTATCCATGTGTAAATAAATATGTTTGCATCTAATATCAAAGTGTAGGTACTTATGTATTGTTGTCAATTGTGCCCAAACTTGACTATGCTATGCAAAGCGATAGTGAAGTATAGGATGTAATCTTTCTTATTTTTCCCATGGTATATTTCTTTGTCATAGAGTGTGTACAAAGATTTAACTTGAAAATGTAGAAGGGGTTTCAATTTAATTATCTGGTCGAAACTCAATTTTATTTCGTACCTTCTCGATAGGGTTTTTTACTAATAACTTGAGGCTATACATTTTGGATAAAAAATATCAAACAAATATGAATTAAATAATAATTTTTTTTAAATAAATTCAGTTTTATTTACTTATTGTGTTTCTGTTTTTGAGTCTAAGCAATAGAAGAAGGTCACTGGGGCTTAGTGAATAGAGGGGGTGGTTTGTCAAATCGAACCACAATTCGTGAATTTTGGCTATGGCGACCACTGAAGAGCGAGACAGTGTGGAACAAACCTCTTTTTGAAGTGTGGTTGTTTTCTGCAATTTCTGCTCTCAGCTGATCAAGTATGGATCTGTAGAAATACTTTAGAAACTCTAAATAGTTGATTAACACAACTTAATGACTATCCTAAAAAAAAAAAACCTCATCACTTTTCCAGTCTTCTTCGGAGCCTATTCGTTCATCGCAGTACATCGTTTCGATTGTGCTTTAGCTTCAGGAATGTATCTAAGCTTCGCTTACAGTTGGCAATAGGCGCCAAAACTCGGACATATTCTTCGTTAACAAGGCTATGGAAGAAATGTTTTTGGTTCTGAGCAAGTAGGGACGGCCAACTCGCGACTCGGGTTTCTCATGCCAAATCTTCAGTGAATATATGACGAACATTCTTTCGAGATGCTTACAATGTCTACTATCTTTCTAATCTTAATTCGATTGTCGTCTAGCACTGTTTGGTGAACTTTTCATTTTGGTGAATATCGAAATGTTCCTTTGGTCCTTTTACGAAGATTGGTTGAACACCGATCTTTTTTTTTCACTTCTTTAAGACATATTTAATGGTAAAATATAGGAGGATCAACTATCAATCAAGCGAGTTGCTGACAACAAATGTGAATGAGTATTCTTTAGAAAGTTAAGCTCTTTTTGATCAAATTCCGATGATCCGATGATTTCGATGATCAAATTCCGATCCAAACACCGATGCTATCGGTAGTGCTTGTAGTTTTTCGCCGTCTCGGAGATTCATCATCAACGACCACGTTTAAATTCAGCTGACCAAAATTTTATCGGGGCAAACTTTTCAAAAATAAGAATTTAGTGACGGCTTGATTTTAGGCTTTTTTCCGTTTTTACAAAAGCACTAGCATTGATTAACCCATACGACTGTTAAAACATCTTAGCGTCCAATATTGCTGAAATTTTCCAAAGCATCTTTCAACCCATACTTAATTATATTAGTATTCTTATTATATATTTTGTAATATATGAACGTTAAGCAAGATTAAAATTAAATTGATTAGAAGGGTGCTGTTTTGTTATCATAATCACATCAGCTAACATACGTATCTCTTACTCTGCAAAAATTGAACCTTTTGCAGGCTTGCTGGAAATGTAAATTAATACGATGCGATATTATTTATGAAGCATATCTGATTACAGTGTGTTTTCGGGAATATTGCAAGCGAAGAATACAGGTAGATAACTTATGGTCATACTTATGTGGAGAAATAGAATTTGAAGATGGAAACTAGAAATCGTTTCAGTCAAACAGAGCCAAATATAATAGTCCTACAATTCTCCAAGTTGAATTGGTTGCATGTGAAAATACAAAGACCATTTGACAGTATATCTATTTTTCTTATTGCCATAGTTTTCGAAATGGAATAGTGCTGTGTTAATCGTGTTAGAAATGTTGAATTCTGTTTAAGTTACAATGAACAATGGTGTTAGTCGCTTCTTCAAATTAAAGGAATTCATCGACCATGAATATTTGCCATTTTGTCCTTTCTCGCAATTGAAATGATGAAGTTTTTCTAAATTGCAGTGCTTTTTTGAAAAGAATGAAGGAACTGGATCAAAAAGAGTTTAACTTTCTAAAGAATACTCGTTCACATTTGTTGTCAGCAACTCGCTTGGTTGATGGTTGATCCTCCTATATTTTCCTATTAACTACGTCTTAAGGAAGTGAAGAAAAAGTATCGGTGTTCAGCCTATCTTCGTAAAAGGAGCATTTCAATGTTAGTATGAAAAATTCAAAGCACAAACATATATCTGTAGTTCGTTTCATTTGGTTGGCAGTCTTAAAACTTTTTGATTGCACCTTGTGAATCTGGTTTATTGGTTATATTTTCTTCATTTAGTGATCGTAGAATGGTGGTCCAGTGACATTGTGTTTTTACACTTAAATTAATCTGCAAAAATAATGACTACGATCCTCTAACTTCCATCATTATCTAAAGTTACCTGTTGTGCTGATAGAACAACATTCAATACCTTATCGTCATGTGGTTGACTGACCACTTTTATCTAAATCTTTAAGGTAACCATATTTTTTGAATGTTAACTGTATTTTTGTGGCAGTAAACCACGTATGTGGCTCACAATTTGGATGTTTCAAAAATGCCATTATAACTGCCAAAGGTAAAATAAGATCAATTTTAGCATAAATAACTGTATATTTCATAAAATTACCGATGACGTAATAAACTAAGCTGTTAATCTCAAAAAAATTGAAAATAGGTATCTAAAATGGCAAATAATTAAATCAACTTTTGATCAGAATCTTTCTCGTAGAACTAATAATAAGGACTCCAACATTGATGTTCCTTATTTGTAATCACACTGTATGTGTAATATATTTTTAGCATTTAATGAATCGTTATCATGTGTTTCATTGTACCATTTTCTAGAATAAAAATGTTAACTTATAAGAAAATGTACTTTTTGCCGTGCGCTTAAGTTGATCGGAAAAAAATCGCACGGCAAGACATGGTTCTGCACTTCGAGTGGAGGAAACCAAATATTTGTGTGCAGTATCTATCATGTAATGTTTGGATGCAGTTAGCTTTACAGTCATTATACGGTGTAGCTGGATCGGAGTTGCGTTTCATTTATCGACTACCTCGACATTCTCTGCAAGTGTATTTGTGTACGCCCGTACGTGTAAGCCAGTAACGAACTAGTCAGGAGAGCGTATAACTGCGCAATATCCTTCCTAAAACCGTGGTCACGTCGCATTCGTCGGCTCGTTCGCCGTTTCCAGTCATAGCGACTTTGTCTATTGCGCTGCGCACTTAGGTGAGATATTTTTCTTTATATATTAACTAATTTTTTTATGGCTTTTCGTTGCAATTATTGTCGTTCGTCTTCCGGATCGATCTCGCCACGCGACGCATAAGATTCTTGTGCATGTTTCACACAAAAATTGCGCGTTTAGGCCGTTTCCCGACTACAACTCCGTTGTTTTACGTGTTTTTATCTAAACGGATTCACCGGTACGAATCTAAATAGATACGCTGTAAGCGTCTAAATGCGTAATTTCGCTATTTTTGCGTTGAATTCTCCGAAAAATGAACGCAGTTCGACAAACATTGCGAGGTTCCTACCCCCTGCATTTGTGTTGTATGATGTAAATGTGATTTAATTTAACAATTTTTTGTATTTATTTTTTGATTTATTCTAAGTGCATTCTAAAGTGATCCCGCAAAGGATATTTTTTAAATTCCTGTTTAACCATTAACACTTAAATTATATTTAATTTTATAATGAATTTCACTTTTGTTCCGATAGTTACATATTTTTTTATTTAATAAGTAATGCAAGTACAGGGGGTGCCCCACGGAAGTAGCCTTTTCCGATTACCTACTGGTTTACCTGCAAAGTTATGCATCATCTAAAAATATTTCCAACTCTACAGAGTGTCTATAAAGTAGTTGAACATGTACTTAATTCTTTATTTTAAATTGATCATTCTCTATATTATTTCATTTTGTGATTCTACAGGATGTCTCGCGATAAAGTGCATTGATATTATTTGAAAATTCTGATAACTTGGTAATGTACTAAAGCCTACATATACTATTGAATTGTAATATTTTCAATTGTCTAAAACTTCCGGATACACCGGAAGTAGCCGTTAGCTTTGCTATTTTGAATGAAACAGTCCGTATATTATATTTTTGAATTCCTAATGTTTGTTCGATGAAACGTCTATGCTATTTCTAACCATATTTGAAATATTTGCGTTTTTTGACGAGACGTTAATTTTTATAACTGAAAGTATTTATCTTGGAAAATTGAAATTTTACAGAAGAGTTAATTGTACAGGCTTGAATTAGAAACCGAATGAATTTGGTGAAAATGTACAGTGTGTTCAATAAATAGGGTTAAACTTTTAAATGGAAAAAGATTCGAGAACATTTTTTAAAACTGCCGATTTTTCTTTTTTTTTAACAACTTGCGTTTAACATTGTTACACAATTTTCTTTCTTTTTTGAAGTGAAATTGTTACGTATCTAAAATATTCATTTTAGATACGTACAACTAATTGCACATGAACTTTGCTAAGACATGCTTATATGTTGCTACATATATTAGTGTTACAAAATAATTTATATCGGCGTTTTATCAACTTCGTCTTGATGGTTAAAAAAATTGAGAAGAAATATTGGAAAATTCACCGTGTCCCTTCTAAAAGATTCATATTTGTTATGTGAATGTGTTACGAAGTTATGCGTAATTGCTTATTAATCTAAATTGAAATTTTGAAAAAGTAGTAAAGAGGAAAGGGATAAGATCCAAAATAATGCCAATTTAATGCTGAAAAATAAGTCTCTACAGAATTTTAGCACGAAGAAAGTTGAATTGAATTTCAAGATTTTTCATATTAACGTAATCACCTAAGCATTCTTCCATCTAGTATTGAATGTGTTTCGTTCCAAACAAGAAAGCTAATGCAAAAATGAAAGTACGGAAAGAAGGTCTTAAGCAAAAGTTGTTTGTTGTTTTTCCTTGAAAATCGCAAAACGCAATTCTTATTTTTGATGAAGTTCGAAATAAAGAATGGAATACGGAGTTTTAATTAACCATCCAAAGAGACCGTATACCTGGATTTTTCAATTTGTTACTTAATTATTATATATCTGCATCGGGTTACATCAACGTTTCAATTTTACATATACGGAGCTTTCCTTGTGAGTAATTTTTATTTGGAATGTTACGCTATCAGCTTATCAAGTCATTAATACGCAGTAGTCTAGCTTCCTTGCAATTACTTTTTATTTTTTCTTTCGGGTGATTTTAATCTTTTCGCAGCCCAGGTTCGAATATATTTCGTCGTATGCGTTTGTATACCGATATGTAAAATTAATTACTGGACTTAATTACTTTGTCCGTTACTTTACGTCATTCTTGAGAAAGAACCATATGAAAGTTGCAAATTTTTAGAACCTGCGTTTAAGTTGTATGTTGAATACCAAATTTTCATTAGCGATTTGGGTAGTATATTGTCATTGTTGTTATCGATAAATAAATCTCTCGTGAATGTTAACGTAATATTTTAGTAAATTTGATGTGCAAATATATGTATGTATAAAGTAAAGCATTCTAATCAATAAAAATATGTAGATTATTTTTTTATACGGCAATATTATTTTATGTAAAACTAGGATATATTTACTTTCTCGTATTTCGAATAAATAACTTAATTGCGTGTTAGAATAGTTGAAGCCTTTTGATAAGCCTTGATACTGTAGTAGAAAATCTCCGTTCTTCCCTTGTGACGTTTATGACTCGTGGCATAATACGTGTTCTGATCGTTCTAATATCGTCTTGCCTGGACAACAGACTTGATCTTTGTTTTTGCCTAGTTTGTTATTTTAGAACTTTTCCATTTTGCCGTCATTGGCCATGTTAGAGCAGATGTTTTCATCTAACTCTGGTCCCGGTATATTTTTCAAGTACAAAGTCTTCATATTGGCCTTCTTAGGGTCCATAACAAAACTCGGGTCCAGAAAAATATGTATTTGTTGCGCCTCTGACCAGCTAATGAGCCTTTTATATACAGTTCTTCCTAGAGTCTGATAAGTTTCTCTGGGTGTTGACTTTTCCACAATTTTTAATCTAATATGAACGATTGGTAAGTTCTGAATTATTTTGAACCAGATTTCAGTCTTATCAAGGTTGTTTTTGCTCCTTATCTTTTCTTTTTTCATAGATGAATCTCTATCAATTTGTTTATTTTTAAACTTACATAGATCCATAAGTTAAAAAGTAAAACATATTTAATATTATTCGAGAAAGCACTTCATTTGCCAATATTTAGAAGTGAAAAACGTAAATAGAAATCGTCTGTTTGTATTGCAATATTAATCTATAAATTTGATTTATATTTTGCTTCTACTTTCGTTAAGTAGGGGACTAAAATATGAGTTTTTCCCGATTATCGGTTGCATCAAGTTGAAAATCGCAAAATTCAAGGTTCTTTTAAAAATAATAATCACTGTTATTGATATAGTTTCAAATATTTCAAGCGAAGCACAGAAAAACGTGCTTTTTGTAAAATGTTCCAACTTAAATCTATACACTTTTCCTGTCGATACAAAATAGGCGTTTACGTGTGACTTCTTTGTTCTCTGAGCGATACTTTGAGCTTAGGAAACGGAACATAGTCGCTGGGGCTAAATCTGGTGAACAGAGTGGCTGATCTATCAATTCTAACCTTAACTCATGAATTTTTGCCACGGCGATCAGTGAAGTCTGAGAAGGTTCAAGGTGATCGATTAAAATAATGATTATTCCAAAACACATTCGCCCACTTTACCGTCTGATGGAATAATCTTTGCCTTTTTCGGAGTGAATATTCCATTCATAGTCCACTGCTTCGACTATGCCTTGGCTTTAGAAATGTACAGATCTACCGTGTTTCACTTACAATTGAGAATCCACGCCAAAACTTCGACTTCTTTCGCTTAAACTGCTGCAACAGATCTATAGAAATGTTCATTCGAATCCGTTCTACACCTAAGTGAGAAACTTAGGCGTTTCATGCCCAAATCTTCAATCAGCAAACAGCCTCGTCAATTTCTCGAATCCTAATTCGGCGATCGTCTAGCACCATTTAGTGAACTTTTCCGATGTTATCGGTAATATTTTTATTTTTTGGCCGTTCTGAAAGTTCATCAATCAACATGTTTAAATTCAGCTGTTCAAAATTTCACCGTGTCGAATGATAGACGTATTGCGCTTGAAATGCAAATATTTAATGACGGCTTAATATTCGATTTTATCGATTTTTACAAAAACGTTAACGTGGACTCACGCAAACAATATTAAAACAATAACAAGTATCAAAGGTATCTACGCTCCTAAGAAGTACTAACCTAATCTAGGTTGCTATATTACAACCATTGAAATGCTAACTTTTTTTGTAACAAAAGGTATGTTGCTGATTAGCCAAGTTAGAACAAATTTATTTTGTATATTTTATTGAGTTATTTTCTGGGGATCTGTAACCAACTTGTATAATTTCAAAATGTGTATTATTATTTCTAGCATTTAAAGCTAAGGTAGGAATAATTATTATTTTTTCCAACGTTGGTTCCAAATAAATTTTATTTTTGAATAAGCCGCTTCACATATTTATATATGTATGTATAAGTGAGTATATCTGTAAATAGTTTAACATCAATTAATTACAACTGCAAATAGCTATTGTTTTGTTTTCTTAATATAGATTGTATCCATGTCCTGCCATGTTATTTTTATCGTATATGTAGAGTTATACGATCCAGTTTTCTGGGATTATCTCATTCGGGGCAATAATATGTCCCTGTATTATTAGGTATTGCTTACAAATTTTCTTTTTCATGTTTAGTTCTTTATGATTAGGCGAAATAGCGATGATGAAGTCAATAACTTTGCGTAACGTTTAAATTGAAATTCAAATAACGTAAAATATTTAAATTCAAAATTAAACATGAAACCCATAACGAATTTCAAAATTTGATATTTGGACGAAGAGATGTAATTACAAAGTAAATCGAAAAAAAGTAAATGAAAAAAACTTATTTCCCAGAACAAACTTTATATTTATTGCCGAAATTATACTGGAACCCATGATTCCTCTTTTCGTTGGCTACGTAATAAAAAAAAAAAAACTCGACAAGAGCTTATCGTTTAACCCTGCATAATGCCGAGACTCGTTTAAACTTGATCAATCCACGAACGTAAAAAGATGCTATCCAAGTTATTTGATCAATTTTTCGATAACATAAAATACGTATTGAAGTTGATCAATTTTTGGATAAATGAACAAAGTAGCCTTAATAAAATAATAAGTGCGTCGTTAAATATCATATTTACTCGATTCCTATCTCGATTCTTAATCGTTTCACATCAACACCGAATTCTAATAGAATTGCAGCGATAGCAAATTACTATTTTCAGGGCCGTGCATCGAGGTAAACACAAATTGCATTTCATTGGCATAATAATAGTAGCTGTAGCGCAAAAAATTGTTCTCCGTAGATTATCAATTCCATCGCTCTTCCAGCGTTCATCGCGTTACGTGCTTACTTCTTTTACATACAAATTATATGAATTAAATTCAAATTTCCTAACGTTCGTTGACATATGAAATTCATTTTCTATACGGCAAATTACAATATTTGTGGTTCAATTTTAATTCTAACGGTACCTGATCCTATTAAATTGACATTTCTGTATCTACGCAATAAATTTATTAAGTGATGTGTAATGCACCGCTTCCTATTGATTTATAGATATCTTGGATAAATAGTTTCGTCTCTAAACGTAAATACCTTTTTAGCTTATTTCGCAGGACAAAAATATGGCAAATACGTAGTTGGGTATTTGGAGGGATTTGATGTATAAATGTAAACGTAGCTGAAGTACGTTTTCCGAAACAATACGACGTTACGACAACGTCCTTGGCATTGCCGCGATAGATTTTGAGGTTTACGTTCGTTTAATATTCGGAATAAAATGTGCGTCACATTGAGGGATACGCTCCTTGAAGTAGATATTGCGCATTTAATTTGTTTTTTTAATACAACGCATACACACACTGTCGATTATGGAACTTTAGTCAAACGGGAAACGTTCAGAAATTTAAAAAACACATTTATATTAAAAACTATTTAATATAGCGGATGACAATGCCTAGTACCCCGGCATAGAAAGACCATAAAATAATAAAGAAATGATCTGATACGCTAATGTTCGTAGGCCTTTTGTTTTCAAAATGTAGGATATTAAATTCAAGTTCGTCGTGTTCCTGATTACGTCTTTATTTAATTCTTTTGTTTGTCGTTTTTTAAAATTCCTTTTAAAAATAGTTCTCTACACGAAGAATACATACATGATTATATGTTACCGCGAAATTGGATCAAATTCTTCCGAAACTGAATATATGTATAATATGGCCCTATGTTTGAACATGGGAGATAGCTGCTAGAATAAGTGTCAGAAAAATACGCTGATTATTTAGACAAATCTTCGAAGAACAGCTTCATTCTCTGTTTCATTTGCAAAAAAATTCATCACGTATTAGAGCAGGATTGATTATTTACCATGTTCGAACATATTCTATGTAAAACTTGAATCTTACTTTCAATAGAATCTTTCAAAAGAATAGTAAAAATGGGAAATCGTCAGAGAAAAGCGTTCAAAACAGTGGCCCGCATAATCTTCCAAATACGGGAATACTAAGTATTTTGCTATTTCTTTGGAGCACTTCTTATTTTTATTAATACCAACTGCTTCTAATCTAAATTGTGGCAGATATTTAAATTTATCCAAGAACGAGGTTGCACCAATCCCAAACAAACTTAATCATCCGGAGGAAAATATTTCTGAATTAGATATAGAGGAACAATTGAGAGGCTAGTCCGTTCTCCACAGTGGATTCGTTCTTCCGGTGGCGGGTCAAGTGTAGCTTTTCCTGTTAAACCAAGAAGCAAAAAAAAAATGAATACATTAGATATTTTTAACTATACATCCGTACTAAATTCCAAGAAAGTACTTCTCAAATAACAAGCTTCGTCGATTGTGTCAGAGCTTTATATTAACTCTATATTGTTTATTGTTGGCTATCTTAATCTTGGTGATTTTTGACAACTTCTGATGTACAAAGTGGCTACTGACCGGTGAGAAAAGAACTGCTTAGAAGAAAATTCGACCGATATCTTTTAAATTATTGTTGCCCTTCATAAAAATTAATAAGTCGGGAATTAAAAAAAATTGCAATGACTTTTAGAATTCTATAGTATTACACTTTCTGCGTTACGTTCGCACATCGGAATTGAACCGACACCATATTCGACTGTTGGAAACATCCTCTGATTTACTTCACCATTCTTCGTTGGCCGAACACTCGAAATATCGATTCGTCAGTACACATAACATTCTTCCATTGTTCTACGACTCAATTTTGAAGTTCTCCTGCGCGCTTCAACCTCTTTAGTCGATTACTACGACGCAATAATGGTTTACGAACTGCTAAACGACTGTGTAAATTACCTTCTCGTAACTGACGTTTCACAGGGCCGACTGAAATCGAATTTTACCTTCGGTGAATTCGCTTACGTTCTCCGTTTGCTTGTTAATTAGAATAAACGATCATCTGCTAAACTTGTTGTTTCTGACGATCTTGAAAGCTACAATTCACCCGTTTCTTATTGTCGGCAAATTTTGCGGTCACCGGAGCGGGTTTAATTTCTCCTCAATTTATATGCTGAAATGAACTTAAAACTTTCATATTGAAACTGAAAAATTAAGAAATAAGGGTTTATAAAGAGAAAGGAAAACCTTTTATTAGCTCGTTCTATCTATACAACGCCTATAATTTAAGAAACTGTAATTTTTCTCTCAGCCCCATGCACATGTTCATTGGCAAATTTCATGCTATAAAATATTTAATTACGTTTATTCTTGGTAGTACATCCTTTATTTAAGTTAGGTGAGTGTTCGAAACAAATATACATTAAATTTATAGTTATTGAATCCACTGAAACAGTTTCAACGAAAATATATTAAAGATCCTTCATTCTTCAACGTTCCGCCAACTATTACAATAGTTGTCACCTATACCCCTAGACTACCATGCTTTACTGTGTACCTAATATCCAATCAGTATGTGTTCTGCACCACTCCAATCGCTTCCTTTCATTTGGCGTGCATTGAAGCGGCTTGCAAGCTTGTATACATTATACAAGTTCCGCTTCTTTCACAAGCCATGAAAGGAATCGTATTTTGTCGCTATATGTTGCATTCGGTACGAATTTTAAATGCCGTTAATCGGATATTTCCCTTTGAAATGACAGTAACTCTTAAATTTTCTGCGATATTTTGAATTACAGGCTTGATTGTAGATTTTCTGGTATCTTTTAATTGTAATTTGTTTGATTGTAAGAAGTGTCCAATTTCTCTGATGAATTTTTCGCGTTAGTGATATATAATAATCTCGACTAATCCTCGAAAATGATTTCTAATCCAGTTTTGGACGCTACCGATGGTGATCACATGTAGCTAGTAGGAGCCACTCACAACCGCCACATACAGGCGGCAACGATCTTTAAAACCAACCGCCAATGATTGGCAGTATTTGTTTCTCAAATTCCGTCTTGTAGAAGTAACTTTCGTAGTTTAACCTTGGACTCCGACATGGAAGCAATCGCTGCACTATTGATAATACGAAAACGATGTGAATTACAAAGCCATCGCCATTATTGGATATGCTATTCGTCAAAGAAAGATTCTATCAACAGAACAATTCTATCCGCTGCATACCCTTCTGCAAGTGCAAAATACTGTTTGTTCTGGAAACTATAAAAGACGCTAGGACCAATAAAAAATATGTTCGCTGATTTTTTGGCCAGCTTATCTGCATTTTCATTAAGCTCTTTTGTTAACTTCCACACAGGTTTAAACCCGAAATTTTTACTACAAAGAGTCCTTTGAAGTAAAAATTTTTAGATGGCAGTTAGCCCTCTAAAACCTACACCTGGTCCAACGCCTATTTTCGAGCCATCTGAATACCTTCTTACAACCGTAAAAACATTTGGCTTCCTATACCTAAATTCATAAGGAGTTACTTAAGATAATAACTTTTTCTTAATTGAGTATATCATTTGGATAAAATTTTGATAATATTCTCTGGCTTTTTTAGTTAGTAGTTTAGTATTTAGTGGTTGTGGCACTAAGAGTACATTTTGTTTGTCCTCTTTGAAGTTGTTTATTTCAAAATCCACACAACACAAACTTGAATTGGATTAGATTATTTAACCTTGTCCTATAAAGCATTGATAGAAGGGTTTTTTGCTATTTATAAACAATGACTAATAGGTTGATAATATAACTGCATCATCTGTTATTAAAGAACATTTATATACGGCATATATTCAGTACCAATGGTAAAAATATGCAATTATGTATAGTACGTATTAAAGTTTTTTTCTTTTTTTAAGACAACACCTTATCATACGTAGTGACACGTGAATATCGCATGTATTAATAACAACTAAGCAATAAAACTTACAAGCCGAAAATAGTATGCTTTAATATTAATGATAGAACGCAGTTTATATTATATACATATATTGTATCTATACACCACGTTGTTGATGCTAAGAATGACGTCAATTATCACGCACATATTTTGTATTTGGAACATTGTGTTTACGTGTATGTAATACCTGCAAGTACTTTTTTGTAAATATTATTTTGTTTATTGATACCTTTAAAATGAGCTTTAATTAAAATAACGTTGAAGCTGTATACTGCGGCGTGGTTCTGATTCGCAACCCAGTATTTATATTTACCATATTTTAATATTATCTGAAATTATTAAAATTAATTTATGAAAGGAAAAGTAAAGCAAAAACAAGTAAAACAATTTTTTTCAATGTGTAAAGCATTCTTTTCGAAACAAATCTTATAAGTTTTGTTAGATACAAAGTATTATACGAAAACAAGTTCTTAGATTATTATTATTAGGTATACCAGTATAATTTGAGTGATTATTTTACTTATTACTTTGGGGTCCTTTTCCTTCGTCTTAGCAGTAATAGCAATCCTTTTGGTATAGGCGATAGAATTAATATTACCTTTTTTCTAGTTTATGTTTGAACAATTTTCAGCCTAACACAAGTATTTGTTTCTTTCAAATCCCGTTTTATCCGCCAACATGGTCTCCCTGTAAGTCTATTTTCCTATATTTTCTCCGGCGATGCTCTCGTCTCTTTAATAATTTTTTTTGTGAAGCTTACGCTGCCTATGAAGATAATACCAGACTTATTTTTTTACGATTTGTTTTTGTTCTCGAAATGCAAAATTGGTTATGTGAGGGCGATGTGGAAGCAAACGAGGCAGCATTTCTTAATAATGGGCATGGAAGTGGTGTTGCTACAAATGAAGATCTTTTTGAAGGGAATAAGTTTTGTAAAGTAAAGTGTTTACATCCATAGTTTGCGCATTTATTAGATAGGCCTCTTTCATTAAACACCTATTCTTGAAAGAAATAACAGGTTGTTAAGTATTGCATAGAATTTTTTGAAAAAAAATTCAACCTTTTTCAGGCATAATTGTAAGCAATATTTAGGCAGACAAATTAATTACTTCTTTGTTAAATGAAGTTTAATTGAATATTGAAGTATATGTATTAGACAACGCTAGCAGAAGCTTTTGTATTCATTTCTATTGATTGAATTCAATTCCGCATGCTCGGATGTAGATAATTGACAGCGAGGTAGTCTACAATTCGACGTACAGCAGCAAATCCTGGATTGCTACTTAAAACTGCTTTAAATTTTTGTTCGACCTTATCATCAGGAGCTCCAGATAATTGGGAAAGGAATTGACGAAGCTCATGTGTAATATACTGGCTAATTCTACCTGAATAGTTGGGTTCATAAATATTTATTGAGCTTGAAAAATAAAAATAAAAACGGCTTCATTCGGACTCAGTTACTGTATCATAATTTTAACGTCGTTAATAATAGGATGCTGCTCCTATCCGTATTATAGGTTCAAGAATTAAGCTCTTGCATGTAGGTGCCTTCACCTACATGCAAGAGCTTAATTTGACTGAAAATATCAATTTATGTGCATTGGAATAGCATTCCGCAACTTCCTCTGATACCCGTTAAAGAGCATGGACTAAACATGTAGAGTGCGTCATACTACAGCCGCCTTCATATATCCAGGTGCACCTGTTACAAATAACCTTGTTTATTTTTATCGCCCTTTTCACCCTGTAGCGATTTGAACTGTAAGTTTACGTAATGTATCTATATTACATTACGTAAACTTACGTAATGTGATATAGATTTTGCATTGCCTGTTTCGATTACCGACGATGCACATAGATGCGTAGACATTGCCGCCCCTTACCTTAACCAAAACATTTGCAGTATGGCGTCCTTTAACATCATCGACCAACATAAATATGTTTATCGTTTATATCATTGACTATCAAGTCTGAATTTTATCGTACATCGAGGATAAATAATATTACGTATTGTGAATCCAATTTCGAATAACTTTATTAATTTCAGTCCAGTCTCTAATGTACTCCTGACTGCCGACCCTGAATATTACATGTACCCGCGCGTGTTATTCGCATCGGTCCCCTAACAAATACCCTTCATAAAGCTAACGAATTTTTCACGCAACAGTAAGCGATTCCTTATACACGGCTGTTTATACAACTAATTCCATAACAAAGTAGTTATTTTTATCCAAACATGTAGAACAAATTAAGCCATTTAAGTATTTATTATTTTCTCGCATGCGTACCATCATTGTAGATAAATTTTGTATTTTGCGACGTATTCGTATAGTAACCCAGATAAATATAACTTTGTTTACATCGTGAAACTGAACTTGAACTTTTTACATTACTCAATATTATTTAAGAGATCTACATTTGCAATTTTGAAATTAACAAATTAATTAGGAGTAAGCCAATAGCACCGAAATTAGTGGTATAGTGATGCATAAAGAAAGGGAAAAAATTATTGCTTAGCTCGGATTAACATGAAATTTCCTAGGAATTTTTAAAGAATTTTAGAAAATATTTAAGAAGTCATTTACGTAATCATTACTATAATAAGTATTATATGCACTAATAAAAAGAATGTTTTTAATTCCAATGTATTTCCCATTAAAGTTTTACGAGATTGAATTAAATTGAAATTCTCATTTTGTAAATTTTGCAATAAACTATACTTTTAGCACTGTGAACTTGATTTATTAAGTCGCTGTTGAATTATTTATAAATCGTGAGCTTCAAATCATTTATTTATCGATTATCGATTTATATCTTTTAGGGATTATAACATGATTTGAACAACAAAAGCTTGGCTCATAAAGACATGGAAATCATGGCCTGATAATTTCTGGTAGCGTCCATGACCAAATAAATGTAATAATAATGTATTGTATGTGTAAATTTTCCGTTCACAAATTTTGTGATGGGTAGTTATTATCGAGTAATGATGTGCCTTCTAAAAGTATTTATGATCATGTCACAAACGAATATCAACCTGTTTATTTCAAATAAAGCATCCCGTACCCAACGAAGAAGGTACGTAAATGCAATAGAAAAGCATAAACGAGTTTTAATCATTTCAACAAATAACTGTTTATTGTATCGACGAACACACTTTCGTATATACGAGGTCAACAAAAGTACCTACCGTGGATAAAGCTATGTCCCGAAAATATCGAGAAAAAATGCGACGATATTCAAATTGTATTTGAATATCGTTGATCATAGAAAAAATCGAGAAGCTGTTTGCTTCAGCCGGTCTATTCACTTGATTTAGCTCTCTATGATTCCTGTTATTCCCGTGGAGAAGAGGAACTTGAAAGGGATGCGTATATAAAGTAAAAATGAAACCGAAGAGGCACTCATTATATATAGACAAATGTCAAAAACAATACCTGGAATAAGAAATTAAAGATTATTTGTGAAAGAATAGAATGAACGTAAAAATTAAATTCCGTCCACTTTTAACGGTAACCTACACTATAAATGGATTTATTCATATAATCTCTAAAGTAAAATAAATAAATAACTTCTAAAGTTTGTTTCAGGTTTTAATTTGATAAACGCGATTCACAGCAATGAATTGCTTAACCGTCCGACCCCTGGTGCACCAATATTTTAATGAATTCTCGAAAAAATGCTCTAATCACTTTAGGTTTTAATAAGATTGTAAGGCACAAAACTTTAATAAGGTTGTATTGAAGCCTTTGACTATTTGAATTGTGAAATTTTGATAAACGTAATAATACGCATTCTAATAAACTTAACGTTAATTCTGGAGTTCCCCAGTGTCCGTTCGTAGCCCCTATTTATTTTTCATATACATAAATGATATCGAATATTGTCACTTATACAGGCATTGAATCCTATTTGCGGATGACACAACAATAATAAATTACTCACTCACTGTTAACACCGTGAAAGCTAGTTTCTGGCCAACAAATTAAGTATCATTAATTTCCAAATGCAAACTCAAATGTTGGCACTACGTAAGATCGATAATAATCCAGTAAAGTTTCTTGCTATAAAACGTCTGCTTGTCCACAAAATGCTTAAACCTGCTTCATGATTCTCCTTATCGGTATTAAATTTTCTCCCTCTTGGTTAAAATTTTAATTTTGAAAATAATAAATAATTACTTGTTGCAAAATCGAGGTTGTATAGTGAGTTCCTTGAACCAGCACTGGCGCATAGTAACCTTCAAAATTGCAGCTGTGTGGACCTTGCAGGAGTCAGACACCTCGTCTCGGCTCTTCCACAATGATGGCTTGTCTGAACTGGCGCAAGAAGTCGACATAATATATTGCATTTATTATAGTGTTGTATTATTTAAAATCAATTAACAAATGCCTTCGCTATTCCGCCAATTGTAGCCATCACCTTTTGTGCTTCTTGTCACCTGCAATTCGCTTTTACGATGCCGCTCCATTGTCTCTCTTTTATACAAAGGATCATATTAGTCGTGTTATCGACTGCATTCGATAGGTCTTCTCGCGCTATGTAATTTTGGGACTCATCTTGCGTTAATTTTTGTCATATCCAAAATGCTCATGATTTTCAAACCACTGGTTTTTTTAAGTGTCTATTCACCGATCGTAGATTTCAGCCGTCGATCACTCAGTACAACTTACTGAATTAACTTGATTTCATGTATCTTTCATGTAGAAAATCATAATTTTCATGTTCGCATATTTTACCAAAGAATTAACACGCACATTTTTTTTGTCTCAAATGAATGTAACTGCCGATTACATGTAAACATTCTAGAAGACGAGACACTCTGTACATTACAATGATGTCCTCAAATGTTCCGTTTTTTTTACAATTTTTTTATTTCACATTAATGTAACTGTCGATTATATATATACATGGACCGCCTCAAATAATCATGTAAACATTCCTGGAAAACACATCTAATCATCGATGTGCATAGATCCTGATACGACCTTTATCTTTCCATTATAAAGATCCAATTAGCAAATTTCATCGTCATCGTATATATCGGCATCTACATTACACGATTTTATACGCAATTGTTCAGTCGCACTTTCTCTTTTTTTCTGAAGAGTTGATCTTCTAGTAACTTTGTCGCATAGCAACAAGAATATGCTGTCGTATCTTGAAACGGCATTTAAACAATACTAATCAATTCCATATACGCGAAAATGTTCCTTCGTAATTCTATCCGTTGAAGTAGTTCGTAGCTATGAGGATTAATTATAATAATTTTTTTAGAGTTTTTGGGAAATATTACGTCCTTTTTTATGAAATTAATTTAGAATTTCCAACTTTAAAATTGAAATAAACACGTGGTAAAGGCCGCGACGCAATTATTGAATATGTTTGTAGTTCTTTTTGCGTGTGTTGTGTTGTTACTAATGCCGAATCTAGTTACTCTGTGTAGAATTGTCTAGACCTATGATCAACTGTTTTCAAGAATATTTGTAAAAAATGGTTTCTACAGTGCTTTGCAGCAATAACTGTAATTCGCATAATATTCTATTAATTATTATTTATGTTGTATTCAACTTTCATTATTAACAGAACCTACAGAGATACGGAATACAGGAACATGTTTATTATGGGCCATATCTAATGTGTTAAAGATGTTATTTTTTTTAACCGTCGTTATCGTTGTTAGCTGTGTATGTTAGGTAATGAAATAATAGTTATTTCACTACAGGTATAGTTAATCAAAATGACCCTAAATTCTCTAGCAGGAACCGAATGTGTAGTACTATTGTTATTGGTAGTAGGTCTCAATAACCTTTGGAACTGCCTAACTATCGCTGAATATATTTATAGTTGCGTCTCGCATCTCTTTCTCGAGGTTCTTTATAATGCACCTCTACTTGAAGTAGTCCAATTAACATAGTTAGGAATAGTAATGCCTAGGTCCGTTCTGACTTTTATTCCTCGATGACCTCGCCAGGGTATTAAAACTTACTGGATATTCACTCAGTACGGTTTTCAATGATCACCTTATAAGGCTAATTAAAATTGTCTCGAATAGTCTATATTGGGAAATTCAAGGATTTTGAGATGTCCGCTAAGATCCCCGAGCTCCCTTCATTCTATTAAGAATGAGGGCACTTGATATATCCCGCTTTTGAGTATGGATATAAAGCGGCCTTATTTCCAGCAGGATCTCCAGCATAGATGCTAAGACATGCGAATCTTTGAATATATTAAAGCTACTCTTGCACAGTCTTCTGAATTGTTTGCGATCACCAAACCAAAGAGGTGTGGATGCCGCCGAACATGATTGATGATGAATCATGTTGTAGGTGTACTCTTGCCCTTCATACCAGTTAGCAGTTAAGTTTCATAAATCATATGTACTGGTACTTATACATCCGAGTATAAGTACCAGGACCTTGGGGGCAGCCTCTGTTAGCTCTAATTTTTCGTTCCGGACCCCAATGTAGCACGTATTTATTGACTTTGAGGTGTGGCTTTAATGTCACTAACGCATAACATCTTTGATTCTTGTATAGGAGGTTTCCCCCTAAATATCGCAACTATGTTTCCCTTAAGTAACTTTAAGGACTGGTTCCATTAGCTAAAGACTTAAAATTAATAACCATTAAATTACGCCTCAAACATTAAATCAAAAACAGTACTCAAGCATAATGAAAGATAGCCAAAATGGCGCCAAAGGGTCAAATCCAACAACCCTGATCAAAATAAAAAGCAGGAGCACCAATTTTAATCGGGGAACTACATACAACAAAAAAATACTAATTATTCAAATAAAAATATTTAAGAAATAATAAGCTCTAAATACGAAGACCACACCTATTCTCGTTTGTAACACTGCCTAAAAATTTTTTTTTAATTTAATAATCTTAAAAAAAAAATCTGGGGTTGATAAAAATCAGTCATAACATATTTTTACTAATGTGCGTGCACAGTTATCTTTGGAGATGGGTTGTGGAAGAACGATATGGTAGTTTTGCTTTTACATACAAGCTGATACAGTTTCACGAAAATAAACTGTAAGCTGCTACCTCTGCTGTGGATATGTTAAGCTTTAAGAGGAAAGTTCTGCATTGTGATGCCTATACTAATCGGAGATGCTTAGTTTTGGTACACTTGCAATAAAAAGTACCCGGATACATAAGGAAAAACAGGACAATACCGCGCGCTCTCCCCCACACACCAAAGGGGGCGTCCTTTTCTCTTTTTCTTGAATGTCCAGATACGTTGAGTTTTACAGGAATAATTCATATTTGATGCGTTGTTTCTGTGGAAGATGATAATGGCAAAAAAAATGTGTTACTGAATTTTGCTCTATAATGGCGATGTTGATCTCCGACTGAATGCTTCTCATATGACGTAATATACAATTCTACGCACGCTAGTACGGGTGGGGACATGCCACAAGCCTGACATGAAGTGCCAATGTGACAATTAATGTCAAATAAATGATGACGACTTGGACCAAGCCTCGTCCGATGTGCACTCCCCACTTATATTCTCATTAGGCTGTATGTATTTTAAGCCGATATGTAAACAACCGAAGTGAATGGGAATAAACGTAATCGCGTCAAAGTAAACCGCCTCTTATTTATTTATTACAATTAAACATAATACTGTAGTAGTGCAATAACGTAAAATAAATAAATAAGAATAATAGTTCAATCTGACATCAACCTGCCAACGTGGCAATTAATGTCAAATAAATAATGACAACTTGGGCAAAGCATCGTCCGATGTGCACTTCCCACTCCTGTTCCTTTCTATCTATACATATATCCGTAGCCCTCGAACGAGGTGTGCTTGACTTACGTCACAAGTTTCAGTTTCATTCTTTTAAGAAAGTGTTCTTCTTTTTAGGAAAAACCTTTCTTTTTTAGAATCTTCCTGGGGTCATGCGCGATGTTCTTTATTTTCGGAGTCTTCCGGATGGACTCCCTCGATTGGTGATCTGTAACAGAGGTGGTATTAGTTATTTCGGTCAGCTAAGCTACACGATACTATAGCCTGTTGAGCAGCTCGTATGCTGTCTTGTGCTTCCGCCGTCTGGTCCACCTGGGGGTGATCGCCCTTTGCAGGGCGGGCTCCGTAGACCTCTGAACATTATTGTATACTTGTCTAAATGGAACTGCGTAAACTTAACCTTTCAAAATTCCAAAACAAGGAGCATGCGTATTGATTTAAACTGACTAATATGTATAAGATCGAAACTGAAATGATGAATGCATGATAAAAATTAAAACATTACCATGAATTTATTCGCTAAAAAAAATTAAAGTAGATTTCGCAATAAGCGTCAAAATAATCTTGGTTGTTCGTGTATAACAAATATTTTTGTTTGTTGATGCGATAGATTTACTAATTCCGGTATCGATGTTTTCAATACAATTTTGCAGAATTATTATAAAAGATGTAGAATCAAATGTATTTGCTTGGGTTTGTTTTGATAACTATGTCAGATTACCATATTATTAATTATATTTATGTGCGCGTGGAAAATTTCTCTTGTTTTGGATTGAGATACGAACACGTATATAATTTTTGGCTGTGATCCCTTATAATTCTGATCAAATTAAGTCACTGACCTCGACACTACATTCGTATAGACGTTGTTAATGGAAAATAACAGCTTAACTCTTTATGATGCATTCACGGTTTATAAGCTATGCTGCGTTTCGTTCTTCGATAATTCGCGTTATTGATGCAGTACAAATGCATCCGTACATAAACTCTAAACAAAATAATAGAATCGTTATTGTCATTATGTGTACATTAAGGTCACTGTCCTTACATGCATGAGGATATACTATGTAACTTGTAACCTTCTACTTGTTTACAATACACCCGATTCGTGCAATATGTTCAGTCTTCGATAGTTCGTCGGCTATTGAAACATCAGTCATCCGAAGCGATTTGTCGTGTACGCTTGTGCACATGCACGTTAAAATTTACGCTTGAGATTGCTGGCAATTGCAAAATCATGCTCATCGCTCGTTCGTGCACGTTAAAACGCAGATAAATAATGCGTTGTAACTGCATCGAAGGTCAAAACGATCCGTTTTGAAGGTAAAATGATGTATCCTCTATTCTTTCTTATTGTTTTGCAGGAAGGTCCTCATCGTAAGGAGTCGGGAAAGCGAGGACGTAAGCCAGGACGAAAATCCGCTGAAAAAGTGGACATGAAAGCAAAATTGGGTAAGGAACTTTTAAATTTCATAGTTCAAGTAACATTTCATGAAATAAAGCGCTGACATGTTTTCCTAAGAAACCGGCGTAGTAATGTTTACTTCTTGAATTAGCAATAACGCACAAAGCCTCTATTTTCTTGTATCTTTTATTGGAGGAAATTTTGTCAATAGAATAATGCTACTTTGTATCGCTTAATTCAACATGACACGTTATATCACATTATTCGGCCAAGCATATATATAAACAAATATTTTTTTGCTAAATTAATATTTATTTCTCAAGATAGTTTGCTCGGTAAGTGTATGTAGTTTTTCCAGCGTTGCTCCCATCTCTTTAATGTGTCCAAACATTTTTTGATAGCTGGTATCT
This sequence comes from Oryctes rhinoceros, assembly GCA_020654165.1. NCBI lineage: Eukaryota > Metazoa > Arthropoda > Insecta > Coleoptera > Scarabaeidae > Oryctes > Oryctes rhinoceros. The sequence goes on along the minus strand of JAIOKQ010000399.1, from coordinate 2,699,304 downwards.
CATTCTGATAGATAGACGTTTACGAATATGGTGGCCTCCTCATTCAAAGAATCTTTGCGTCTGGAAAACAGAAAAACAAATAGACGGAAGCCAAATCTGGCGAATAAAAATTAGTTATATCAATTCGTTGCCAAATCAATTCGTAAATTTTTGCCATAACTACGACTGACCAATCAAGCGTGCGACATGACTCGCTGAAACAAACCGTTTTTCTTCAAACACGACGGTTTTCTCGCAATTCCTGCATTTAGCTTGTCAAATATATGTAATATCACCTTTTTAAGATAGTAGATTAAACTTTCCCGGCCGACAATCTTCACCTTTCTCGGAGTCAATTTACCATTTACAATTTCGCACTGTTTTGCATGTGCATTGGCTTAAGGAATGCAAGTTTCATCTACAGTCGTTCATTGATGCTAAAACTTCGACTTATTTCGGCTAAACTGCTTGTTCAGGGCATCGAAAATCCAAATATGTTATTGGTTCCGAGCGAGTAGGCGTAACACCCAACGTTCGATTAACCTTTTCATGTTTAAGTCTTCGGTCGTTATACAAACATGTTTTTTCGGGATGTCCACAGCCTCTGCTATCTCTCTAACTTTACTTCGACGGTGGTTTAGCACCATTTGTATCTGGAATTGATACAAATGGTGCTAAGTGCTCTGCTCTAACGGCAGAGTCAACTGTTGGGGGGAAAAAAAGGGGAAACGTAGGGGTTGCAGTTTCTCCCGAGCGTTCATCGTCAACCAAAAAACCATGTGGCATATTTTGTTATTAATTTGTTACCTAAAAATTGAATTTGTTGCTCCAACTGTTTCTAAGGAAACGATAGCTACGTTAACTTAATATTAGACTAGCGTAGCCATCTTTTGTAACTTTTGACCCACTGCAGATATCGATAACAAACTAAATGGCATATTTTGTTGCTTATTTGTTACCCAAGATTTAATTTTGTAATTGTAATACTATTTATTTATTAAATCAAAAATGATTGTTAACGTTCTTATTTTATTGACGTGGAGCACCTATATGCTCCTGACTATGGTTGCTAGCGCAGCCGTCTGTTTCGGAATTATATGCCAAAATATGAAATAATAAAGTTTTGAGGTAAATAAAATAAAGCTTATTTTATTGCCAATTTGTTTTACAATTTTTTTTTCTTAGCTTTATTGATTATTTATTAAATAAAAAATGGCTATTAACATTCTTTCTTTTAATGACAAGGGGCATGTACATATATGTATGTTCCTGACTATGGCCGTTTACAACCGACTACCTCAGAATGATGCATTCTATCGCGTAAAAATTTGTAATGATTAAGCTAGCGAACTATTAAAAACTATTTGATTCCATTTAATTGCATTTTTACGTACATCAAGTAATCGTGGTACGCGTTTGTTAAGTTTCGGATCAGAATAGATCTGCTTGTTTTGTATTTCTACGGCGCTACATCAGAATCGTGTAGTGACCGCTATTATCACTTAACTTAAGTTCAGGGTTTCGTCACCTACTTTTAATAAATGAATAAAACAGTTATAAATGTGTGGATAAAAATGAAAAAATTTTATCAAATGCAGTAACATTTTTCTCTGCATGTAGTAGTAATACTTGACATAAAGGTTGCATTCTTTTTTCGTGGAAATAAAAGCAACCACATGTATTCATACTCTCAAGAATAAGATGCAGAGGTTGGTACTCTAAGTTTAAAATACATATTCTAAGAGCAACAAAATATCGCGTGTTGGTGTGCTATAGTTATAGCAACTGACTACACTAGTTTAATCTGCTAGTCTAGGTATCGATTCTTCGAAACGGTTGCAGCAATACAGTCGATTCTTGAATAAAACAAACTATGCCGTTTGGTTCATATTGATATCTGCAATTAATCAAAAGTTATGGGGGGTTGTCAGACTAACTTAATATTAAGCTAGCGTGGCGCCATCGTTTGCTCAGAAACAGTCGAAGTAACAAAATCAATTTTTATAACATGTCGGTAGGTTTTTGATGTCGCTACTCTGTCTTATGCATGAAACACTTTAATATGGCTGAAATTTTCAAGAATATTGTATTTTCACGGAACCAATCGTTGCACGTCATCGACAAAAGTTTTGGAATGGTAATCACATTACCCGTTAACGTGCAAGGTTAATGTCACAGTAAGATTCTTATTAGGTTGGCTACTTGAAAGTAACTAGTTAGTAACCAAGAGATCGTTGCCACTTTACCGCGTGTTGTTTACTTGTTTTTACCGTTAGTTGCCATTGAGGTTATAGCATATAGTGTCCTATTGTATTTTCCTCGGAATTTCATACTTTTCACTCGCAGTTTTTACAAAACAGTTATTTTCATAACTAAACTACCATGCCGAAAGCGTTTTGTAGCCGATGCAAATCGCTAATTACATCATCTATTACAAATATTGAAGAACGGGGCGGACCTTTATTACCATTAAATGCAGTATGACAGGTAATATTTATCTTTTACTTGTAACAATGACAAGTATAATTAATTATATTATATTCTTTACAGCAAACATCTAAATCCTTACGCATAAGTGTTGCTATAGTTAGTAAAATTTCTAGCGATCTTAAAAAGGGGAAAAATATTACATAGTCCTAAGCAAAACCATTAAGGGAGGAAGCCAGAAGTTAATATTAACAATTTTGCTGAGTGCGCTATCGGAAATGCTATATATGACATGTACAAGAACAGTAAGTATATTAATATGTTAATCACATGTTTTTTAATTAATTTGAATTTTGTACAATTGTAGAGCAAGATATTACTCTCAAATCCTTGATAGATATATCATGTGAAAGAGAGATATTTATAGGTAGACAAATATCACTTTGGAAAGTGCTGCATATTAATAGATTTCACTATAACAAAGATGATTCTAAAAGAGCGTTCATGGAATTACCCCACATTGTGTTAAAACAAATAAATTTTCTATCGGGGTATGTTCGTTACAAAAAGATCTAAAAAAATTTGTTTTCACCAATAAGCCCAGAATCTTTCAAAACGTAGAAAGTTGGTGGAAAGAGGTACTAAACATAAATTTTTATTAATATAATTTTTATATCGATATTTGTTCTAGATTAATTGTATTAAATGCTGGAGATTCGTGTGGCTTTATTGATGGTGCTGGATTGGTATTTCCATCGGTAACTGCCACTGGTAATTACCATGGAGAAATGAATAGAGGCAACTATTTACAATGGTTTGAACATCAGCTACCTCCTCAATTAGAGGCCCCATGTGTAATAGTCTTAGATAACCTACCTTCCTACTGCATCATATATTAAAGCAGGAAGTTCAGGAGTGGCTTACGAAAAACAATATAACCGACAATGCAGATATGCTAAAAATTAAATTATTTGATTTAGTTAAGAAGTAAGTACAATGTATGTTTATTAGATCGGTTTTTAACTTTACCCATAATTTTGCAGAAATAAAACTAAACCTGTATATGAAGTTGATTAACTTATGGAGAAATATGGTCATAAAGTTCTGCGTCTTTCACCATATCACTGTATTTTCAATTCAATACAGAATATCAGGTATGGTGAAAGCTGTTACACCTACGTTAGAGAAATCTGCTGAACAATTGAAAATGCCAAGTCAGTTTGACTAGGTGCCGTTAACACAAAAACGTCAGATAATTGGAGAAACACAGCAGAGCATACAGAGAAAGAAATACAGAAATGATCAGATTGGAAGATGATTGGGGAAGAAATTGGAGAATTTATTATCCATGTTGATTCGAGGACTGATCCTGAAGAAGACTACAGGTTATGAAGTTATTACTCGTACTGTAAAATTGTAATTACTGTACTATTGCTTGTTACAAGTTTATTATTAAATTGTAATATAAAACACGAATTGTGTTTCATTGCTTATTAATAGTACGTAAAGTTTTGAATTAATTTATCTCATTGTATATAACAGATGAAAATTACTTTTCGAATTACAATTTTGCCAGTTAAATATTTACAATGAATGCTGCAGCATGTAAAAATACCAGCTCACGCTATATAAAAAAGAATATGAAATACTTTCTCAAGTGTTATTGTTTGAATGTGTCCAATGTAAAAAATATTTGACATAACTAAAACTATCTGCCAATTTGAAGTTTGTTTATGTGTTGAATTGTACAATATAGCGTCAACGTAATCAATGACGTGCAACGATTCGTTTCGTGAAAATTCTATATCATTCAACGTATGCCCAACTATATTACGAGAAGCTTGAAACTTCGATCTACTCCAGTGCATTGTTTGCTCCGACTTTTTTTAAACACTTCCTCTGAATTGGAATAAAATGGTTATATTCATATTCAATATCATGCTTTCCATGTAATACGAATTCGATTTAAGAATTTTGTTTTTTTTTACAGAGCGCAGTAGACAAAGTGCTCGAGAATGTAGAGCTAGAAAAAAACTGAGATATCAATATCTAGAAGAGCTCGTAGCCGACAGAGAAAAGGCCGTCTTCGCACTTAGGAAAGAATTAGAAAAGGTATTCGCGTCGATGTGTAGAGTACGTAAAATGTGTTAATTTCTTTAATTCTAGTATCTAGAGTGGGCTAAAGAACTTGACGAAGGACGGGTACCTGAAGGAATGCAAGAATTAATGGAGGAACTGGCAACGCTTAAACAAGAAAGTTAAACTGGATATTTTCCGTGAAAATATAAAAGTTTATTTTTACTACTTTATATATTGTATACATTCGATATTACTTGAATAGAAAAGAACACCGTTGGTTGATAAATTATTATAATTACGATTAAGTTTTAAATATTGTACATACACATATGTTCAAAAATAAATCATGTTTTCGCTAAAAATTAATTTTCTACGGTAAATTTTGAGGCAGTATTGTATAATCAATCCATAATCGCCGTTCTTAAAACCTTTATAGCCGAACAATCCTTTGAGAGTCTTTCAAAAAAAATATATCAAATATTTACAATTGCGCTCAAACAAAATGTGTAAGGTAAGAGTAATTAAAAGTATTACGAAGTAACGGAAAACGTACACCACTTAAATTTACTGAACGTTCTTCACGTGAAAAATGTATGGTAAAATAGTTATCAATATTTTCTTAGAACTCGTTAGTTGTCTGATCACGTTTTTCCGTGAAATTTGTGTAATTTTCTGTCATTGATCCATAAAATTTTCGAGTAAAATCGAAGTTGAAATGAGACCAATAGCGGTAGGCGATGGTGTAAACGGGAAGATAGCAAATTGGTTCCTTCATGTATTTTACGCGCATATGCTACACAACCAAGTTAAACTAGAAAATCGACCCAATTACGTCATCACCCACTACTGAATAAGCCTGCAGAAACGAGTACACTTTCCGCACGTTTCACGAAATTAGCAGATACAAGATAGACTCGTGTTTTGTCGATTCTCAAAGAAACCAGTAGGAAACACGTACCAATTCTTCTGAGGCGATTAATCATGAATCTGTCTAGTCTAGTTTCGTGAGGCGTAACTCGTCTCTGCAAGCTATCGAGTACAACACAAACTTGATAACAGGAACTAATATAAATCATAAATAATTCGCGCGGATTCGGTATGAGGTTAAGTGATAAATGGAAAAGTTGAAGTAAATGGGTCCTTGTTTTCTCACAAAGTGTTTATATTAACAAACGTGATTTTATTATGCAATTTGTAGAAAGAAACATAATAACACAGTAAAAAACGAAACATGTTCTGGCAACAATAAGTAGTACATATTTTTACACATTTTAATGAGAAGCAAGATACGTTGCTCTTTGAGCTTACGCATTTGCCTGTAGTCGTAATTCATAGAGAACTAAAGCATTGGTCTATGTTACTTTTTTTCTTCAGCCCAATCCAAAGCTTGGTCAAACACTTTAATTGTTTGTGCGTCTGTACACTCGGTACACTGACTGCAATGGAAAAGGTTCTCAACAGACACAAAATAAATAATATTTAATAAAACATAAAATGAATAATGATTTTATTTTTCAATTATAATAATTTATTAGTGCGTATGTAGACAATAATTATTGTACAATTAAGAAAAGATAAAACAAGTTTACAACAGCTTACCATATACCACCTCACTGCGATAAATTATATAAGCAAATGGGCAAGTCAAAAGGCTTTGAATTTATGAAACGTAGGTAAATTTTTACTGGTTCCACGACGTTATTAAATTTGTCTTCTTTAATATAATGCCCTTCAATAAGGTGCAATTTCCATATCTTAATTAGACCATTTAATTGGATAAAATATTTATTTAAGTTATAATATGTTTTCTCTTATAAGAATTTGTTGTAATTTAAATTTCTAACGGTTCCGGGAAGGTTATTAAACATTTTAGGATCTAGTGCGAGTTTTGGACACTCCTTTATAGTCTATGCAAATATTACTGTAAGTGTGTATGTTACGATGTTTTATATATGTTTAACACGTAATAAACATTGAATAATGAATAAATATGAAAAGGTAAGTGTCCTAAACTTACGCCATTCTGTACTCTTCTACATACGCCATTCTGTCACCCTTCGCAATAACTAAAACCTTCAATTATTTCTATAACATGCCGTTGTAGAAGAAATACCCATTAACTGCAGCTAACCTTAGGCAAGGATACCATAACAAATTAGTATCTAGGTTATTATCATCTAGGGTTATACCCAAGAAACATCATCTTCTTTAAGAGAGTTCGTATTTTTCAATGTGAAATTTCTCGTACGTGTTTTATTGATTTAATGAAACACCATTAACCTTCGACTATGTATCCCTCGTCCCATTAAATCCAAGTAAGGTAAGTCAATGGTTTTCGTTATTAAAAGAATTCTGTCGGAGCTACAGACAGGAATATTAAGCAAAATGAAACTATTCAAGGGCATTACAAGTTGCCGACTTTCTGAAATGATACTGGCATCTAGTGACTTAATTAGGTTCATCAGAATATTTAGTAATTTTTGACATTGGAGCTCTTTGAAATAATTTATTAAATAACGTATCTAACGCTATGGACATAAAGTTTTCTAAATTATTAAACGAGCCCTTTTTGAGTAAAATTGTTTCAACAGGAAACGTTTCATCGTTCTTAAACTAATAATAAATTATTTTAAGGGCGTGGATTTCTTTCCTTTCGGTTCTTACTCAGAATCCGGAACTGATTTCAGCATCTTTGAAATAGTTCAGAGATAATTCGGTGTCTGCTAGAACTATCTTGAAATTGGGTTGGAATTAGTTCTAGAGTGTTGAACGCCATTTCCCTTTCGCATACTCTCCACGGTTACACTGTATATGTGAACAAATCTTATATTAATTGTACTAACTACTCTGCTTGACCGAAGAAATTGATTTTGCTGTTCAATTGTGTTTCTACGTAAGAAATTCGAAGATATTACATTTAATGGGCTGGCTAAGTGCAATATACTCTTTTTATATTTTATTCTTTAGGTATACTAACAACAAACAATAAAAACAAGTTTTAAATGCCATTATAGCTATCAAACAAACTTATTTTTGCGCATAGCTTTTGTTTACATATTTTTGAAAGATCTTATTTAGCTAAGACCAGGTATACTATTACCGCTTAACAGGTAAGCGAACGTTTAGAAAAAATTCAAAGTTCCTCTTTCTTGAATGTGGGTGTCGCTTGAACGTCAAATGGAAATCGGAAAATTTCGAGTTCCATTTTACGTTCGACGGAACTCCGGAATACACACATCGAGAATCGCTTGCCTATAATACACGTTTTTAAAAAGAAATACTAACTTAAGCAGGTAGTAGTAAACATAAACTGTAGTGGTATTTCCTAGTAGTTAAAAACTCCGTCTCATTTTGATATATTTCCAATTTTATTTTGGGAGTTGATTCAACTCACTACATATGTTCTTTGTTCATTGAAAAATAAATATAAGGGACAACAGTTATTTCTTACATTATAGTTTTCATATTGTGCTACTGTGATGCTGCCACTGCAGCAAATTATACAGGAAAAAGGTAAGTGAAAAAGCCATTAAATTTAAGAAACATATACTTTAACTTGTTGCACAATATTATTTAATTTGTCTCCTTTAATGAATAGTATTCTTCTGTATGGTACCATTTCTACATCTCCATCAGACCATTTACCACCAACAGATGTATCGGATTCAGCGGAAACATTGAATTCAAAACTTACTTCAGCCTCTTTTGCAAATATTTCCTCTTCGCCATTTGCAAAAATTATTTCACCTGCAATAATAGGAATTTGCAAGAATTTACCTATTTACATAGTAAGCTCATATACCTTTATCTCCTTTTGATTTATGTAATTTACATATCATAATCAAATAATCAAAGGCATACTGAAGGATCTTTCTTTTTCATTCTATCAACTTCAGCTATCAAGGCCGTTAAAAGAGGATCTGATATTTTAGCGGGTATATTAACGATTCGTTCATTGATCAATAATCCCAGTTTAGTACAGCTGGATATCTTGCTAATTTTATCTTGTATTTCTGTCCCAGCATGTTTTTTAGATAAATCATTAACTAAAGAAAAGAATTGTTGCACACATGGTGTTTCCTAAAGAAAAAGCAACATAAACATTTCAGACAAAAGAACATTTTAGCTTTACCTTATGAGATGATAAATTTAAAACACTTGTAACTCCAAAAACAGCTAACGAGTCGGACATATCATTATCTTCTTCGTCATCACTGTCATCGTTACTTTGTTTTAAAACACTGCCTATCCCATTTTGTGCAATAAGCATGTCCGTGATTTGTGAAACATCAATATGTGCCTTCAAAAACAATTGCTGTAATAATTGTTTTATTCCGTGGAAATCTTGTCCTTCAAGGTTTCTTCCTTCAAAGTCTGCTTGGATCATCTTTTAACACGAACAGCACATTATAAAAGAAAAAAAAATTAAAATTTATTTTACCTCTTGACCAGTATAGCTTCCCTCATCGCTGTTATTTTCGGATGATTCGGATTCTTTACCAACTGCACGCCGTTTTGTGGGTCCTGCCATTATTCCTTGCTGTATATCAGCATTAACAATACTAAACGCGTGCAAGTCTTAGTGAATCTATAGGTTATGTTGTAAATGTTATAGAATAAAGGAAATCATTTTTTCCAAATACGTTTCGCATTAATTTAATATTGCTTCTAAGATTTTTTGATCAATAAAGTAAAAAAATCTACTTTAATTTTTGAAGATTCCATAATTTATTTTAAAATTTGTAAATTAATTTTACAGATCCCTTTTTAACCAGGACCATTTTAGATTTCGTTTATTATTAATTCATCGACATTTATATTTTGCTCTCTTCTTAACAGATGTCGCTTAAAACCTTTAAAAAAATTTACAGTACTTTCGCGTTTTATTTTCAACATTGCTTGTCAATAATTTTTATTTTTATTAGTGTTGGGCACTATCGGTATTTTTGCTATTGATAGTTGGACTACGCACAGGAGGATAGCTCCGTACCGAGAGTAATATCGATAACCGAACGCCCAAAACAAAATATCAGACATTTTGATGTTTTATTGTTTCAGCAATTGTTTCAATTTATTCGATAGTCGCACTATCCATACTTACTTATTTAATTATTCATAGTTAAAATCCGCTACTTTCTGTGCGTTTCACGAAATTAGCAGAGAGTAGACAGATTCGTGTTTATTCGTCTAAGGAGATTGGATTGGTGTTGCCTACCGTTTTCTCCAAGAGTCGACAATTCACGAGTCTGTCTAGTTTCTTGCTAATTTCGCGAAGCCCACGGAAAGAGATAACATCTAACTGCATGGTTGTTTCTGTCATCCGCAACTCGCATAGATATGTTTTGTCTTCCTCTTGTAACGACTCAATATCGATACTTTCTTCTGCGTGACAACGCCAAGTATTCATGTTCAGCAAATAAAAGCATAGAACCACGTTTATTGGGAAAATCAGCTGGGAACCCTACAATAATCCATGGCAGAAAGTATAGATACATCTTTAGGGGGAGACAACATAAGAATGTTACTATATGCTACTTACAATTATTGTTAATCGTTTCTGATCTAATCTTACATCACGTTTTTTAAACTTTTAAATCAAATTTTTACTGTTTAATTTTTACTTTTATTAATTTTTTTAATGAATATATACATGTATATATATGCATATAGCATATACAGGGTTACCTGTAAATAGCACGTAAGCTACCGAAATCTGAAGACTACCTATCAATGTGTTACTGAAAATTTAAAAAGAAATTTATTTGTAACATATACATTTTGTTCAAATTTTAGGGCCCAAAATGCAGGTAAAGCCGGTCCATATCTTTGTTTCTCCTATATTATACAAATACCGCTGATGAATCAAAGTTAACCCAGATGCAAATAAAAATCGATAGAGCATTGTAGATGCTATGAATAGTGAATAGTCTATTGAAATGCATTAGTCTGTCGTACAGCTGATGTCGAAGTGTTTATGTGTTTACATTGAATATGCCGATAACCATATGATTTGCGTTCTTAATGTTCAAAGTTAATGCATCCGAAATGTCGGGTTTTGAGTTATTTGTAGTTATACATTCTTTTTCTTTTTATGAAATTTGTGGTGGTCCTAACGAGGACCGATCTAGGCGAAACAGGACAAAATAATTTATTAATGTAAAAAATGTTCGAAATGTCCACCGTGAGCTCTAATACAGGCATCAATTCGGCGACGCAATCATGCACATCAATGCACACGAGTAAAATTTACCATGTCTTCGCGAATGCGTTGAGCTGCAACATTCGATGCACCGTCGTTTGGGACACATTTACTTGCTGGGCTAAAGTTGTAGTACTTATGCCTGCTTCCGCCTCAACGATGTTTAAAATATGCTCTTCTGCTTGCTGAACTCTACCTGATATATGACGGCTACGACCTTCGAAACGTGGAATTACTGATCCTGTTTCTCGAAGTCGATACACGGTTCTCACAATTGTCTCGGATGATGAATGCCGCCGATTGGGAAACCGTTCCGCGTACAAATTTTCTGCCGCAAGACTATTTTGTCCTGTTTCGCCATAAATCAAAATCATATCGGTGTATTCGATATTCGTATAGGATGCCATTGCAATTGCGTGTAACGACGGTGAATGCTATGTGCATACTAAATGGATATCCGAACGCTGCTTCAGCGACTGCCGATGATTCCCATATGTTAACTAAGACAGAGTCGGACTCGAATAAAGAAAAATCATTTTCTCGTTACTACGTGCACATAGAACCATAATATTTTGTATTTAGGCATTACTCATGCGTTTCTTTCACCTATTTTTTTTTTCGTACTATATCCGAATAAGACTGTATATCAAAAAAAAAGGAAAAATTTTCAGCTTATTTTTACATTATGCAACATAGTACTTCAAACTACATCTCATGAAAAAAATAAAAGAAGTAGCGCAAGATAGAAGCAAAATCTAAGCACGTTTAAAAAATTGTAATTTGCGTAAGTTTAATTTGGTTTATCTTTATTTTAATCGTTTCATTACGAAAGCAATTTAATCAAAGAAATCATCCTACTGATTCTTATCTTTACATAGTGTTATTGCCTACACTAAGGAGAATACTACAGCATAGGACTATCGGTATATATTCTCCATAATTATAATCAATATCGATAGTATTTATTACTAATGTTTGTAATAATTACAAAAGTGTTTGGAGGGCAAAATAGGTTTTACGTCATTCCTTCTACCACTGCAGTGTATTTTTTTGTAGCATCGCCTGCTTGATATTCGTAACATTAACTGCGCTATCTCTTGTTATTTTTGTATTTATAAGAAATGAATGAATGAAAATTTTATTTATTTTATAAATCGTGATTATGAATTAACTCACGCATGATGTGAAGCTTTGATTACGTATATAAGTTACTTTATAAAAGCTGCTAATAACAAAAAATTATGGTTGGCAAAATCAACAATCGGGGTTTATTGCATTATCATACATCAAAATTCTGTGGACAATACATCGGAATATACGAACTAGAAAAATAATTTACCTTATTACCACCTTTTTTATGTTAGCGTTTGTGTGTTAATTAAAATATTCCAAGGAATACGCGATCGGTAGAGATTAATTAATTTCTTTTTAAAACATTTCCGTGATTTTGAGGGTGCGGTCCGCAAATATGATACCAAGCGTAATTGGTTTTATCGCTTTGATGATTTTGATTTAATTATTACATTAACGCTACACAAGTTATGCCCCATCAAATCAAGTGTGTTTCTGACATCCAGAATACAATACTGCATACCTTCCTACGCCACTGATCCACTTCTATTGATGTCAGGTTTCTGTACGAAGCGCAGACTCAACTGCGCGCACTTTCCAGGTACATGTGTATTGGCAGGGTCTTGTGTTTTGCCCTCCATTATAGCTAAATATTTTGTATATTAACGGAGTGTGTACCTAAAAAAAAAAAACGGTCAAAACAGCGTCCAGGTGTGTTCAATGTTTTTGAATACAATGTTTTTAGTACTGCAAGTTTTTCGTTAATATTTTTAGTATTCTAGTTTTTGCCTAGGAATACATTCGGTATGCGGTATATTGTGCACAGCAATCGAGATTCGTAGTCGCACTCGCCGGCTTTTTGTCGTAACTGTATTTTAATTTATTGTACTTGAAGTTCTTTATTTTATCATGATTTTAATTGCAATACAAGCTGTGTATCTAGTGTTTATTTTATATTTAAGATTATTTACATTGCTAATTTCAAAGCTAGAATGGCAATCATTGTTAATTCGCGGTTTCAAAATATTACGTTACTCTATTAGAATTGACTATAAGTGTTTTACATATCCATTTATTTTATTATGCAAAAACTATAAACCACGTGTTAAAAAAGTACGTACTTTGCGGAAATATTTTATTAATAATATATATATAAATAACATGTAAATAATTAAATAATATGATACGATAGAAAATCAGTGCTGAAATCAACTTGCGTATTTTTGCAGATGGATCAACCAATGCAAGTAATAAATCAACATCCGAACATGCATGTTCGAAGAAGTCATAAGCGGGTAACAATACATTCCATGTTGTCAGAACAGATGACGTTGGGAGATGCCGCTAAGTTGGTAAATTCTTGAAAGTTTTAAAAATAAAACTGCTTGCTTAACAATGTCATTTCTGATTACAAGGAGATGGCATCATTACCCACGAAAACTCCGGTGTCTGTTTTACAAGAATTATTAAGTCGCCGTGGTATTACCCCTAAGTACGAATTGGTTCAAATAGAAGGGGCAATTCACGAGCCCATATTCAGATACCGAGTATTCTTGAGTAATGAATACATTGCAACCGGAACTGGTCGATCTAAAAAAGAAGCTAAACATGCTGCTGCTAAGAATTTGTTAGATCTTTTAGTTGGTAAAACAACAGCTGAACAAGCAAATCCAACTAATGGAACAGCTCTCACTGACATGTAAGTAGCAAAATGTATTTAATACCATAATCGTATATGAATTCGTCACTCAATAAATATATCTATAAATGTGCACAATGAATAATTAATTTCTTATGTTCTAATAGTAACAAAGCGCTAAATTCTGTCTTAAATTTAAAAGGAAGTCTCAAAATTGAAAAGATGCCAATATTAAAAGAAAACAATAGTAAACTTACCGTTACTTAATGCTGAATTGTAATTTCATATCAGTTAATTTTCAAAATATATTTATTTCGCTATCTGGGATTTATTGGATTAGTTTTAAACAATCTCGATAATCATTCTTTATAATTTTTTTCCAAGTACTTTTATTAATTTCTCATCTAGACGTTTGAATAGAAAAATAAGTTTTTGTCATTTAATCTAAACACGCATGCGCAATGGGGTAATGTTCGACGCGCCAACTTAAAAATATAAATGTCTGTTATGCGTTATAACTTCAAAAGAGATTAGCTTCTCTGTATTAAATGCCTATTAAGCTATGTTTGTATAATTTTGTGATAAAATAATAAGGTATAAACATATTTTACTCTTCTCAAATTAGATGTTCTGTTGTTCGTAGCGATTCCTAGAAAGACCAATAACGTACGTCTACGTCCCTCCCTTTTTTTTTTATTGGCAAGCTATTTTTTAGTTTTACCTTTGAGTTTATTGAATTATACAGTCTTATCGTTTTTCTTCTAGTAATTTGAACTAAAGGTTAAAGCAATGTATTTTGATGGAACAATGCAAAGAGATTATTTTAAAGTTTACCATGATATTCTCAACTTACAACTAAAGTAAGTATGTGTATATACGAAGATTTTTTGGTTACATTTACCATGCATTTTTACCAAAAAGATGTGTAGCAATTTTATAAGGAAGAAATCTATTGCTGCAAATGCATCTAATTATTATTTCTTCTACTTATATTTATAACAGAATTTACATATAGATCAGGATTTTTTTTTTTGTAACTCAGTACTATTATTCGTAGCACAAATCAGGTTGTATCTCCATTCGATGATAAGGTGATGGGTAATCCGATAGGCTGGTTGCAAGAGATGTGCATGTCTCGGCGATGGCCACCACCTTCATATGAGATGGAGAACGAAGAAGGTTTACCACATGAGAGGCAATTTACAATAGCGTGTAAAGTATTAAAGTTCCGCGAAGTTGGAACAGGTAAATCGAAGAAGTTAGCAAAGCGAATGGCTGCTCATAAAATGTGGCAAGCCCTTCAAGATATGTCGTTGGAAAATACTAGTGTTAATCAAATGTTTGATGAAGATGAAGAGGTATGAAATTTATGTTTAATTAAAAGAATCTCATTAGTCAGGTCAATGAAGTAATATTAATGATGTGATAATTATTTGGGATCCTGTGTGATAATTTCGCAGTGTACTTATGTCTTATGGTTATTATTCATTTTTCTTCCATTATTTTAGTTGTTATTTCCGAACTGTTTGATATAATTTTTGTGTATTGGGTGGACAAATTCGTGTATACGAAGGGAGTCAATATGCAGAGATATATTATCGCGAACGATACTGAGAACCCGGGAAGTTGCCATCTCTAAAATAAATATATATATGTATAAAAAATAAAATCGAGAGTGTATGTAATTTGATGATTAAAAAAAGTTAACTTCTTACCTTAACTCTTAAACTTACTTACGTCTTAAACGTCTTCCATGACTTGAAAAACTGGAGAAGCGAGATTAAATATTTTTAATATAAGGTGCGTTTCTAAAGTTATTTATTAGTTATTAATATGTTCTTGTATAAAGAAAACTATCGCTCGACATCGAGTGATGTTTGCATAATTAAAAAAATCTTTCGAACAACTAAATGCATCTGTAGACGAACTTTCACAAATTTGTCTGAGCATTGGCAAAATCTGAATTTTCCTTCGAACAAGGCTGTGCATGGTCACGTTTCACAATTTGCAATGATTCCTCTAACAACAGTGAAGAATTTTGTTATTTTTCTATTGCTTGCACTACGCCGATGTAATTGCTGTAAATATTTTGTTTTTAACCTATTTTCAATTTTTTTTCTGACTTGTTTTGATAGCTGCACATTATTTCGGATTGAATAACTGAACCACCCTCTTTATACTCTCACAATATTTATGGTACTAAAATGCCGCTTGTAACCATGTTCCCCAGCGTGTAATTATTGGTTGTGGTGGTTTAAGGGTATGAGAACAGTCTATCGTAAACACTAAGACTTGATCTGTTGATATTTCAAATTTTTCCAATGTGCTTAACACCACATTTGAAATTACTTGGGCGGTACATTCTTCTATTAGTGTGACGATTGATGTGATCCCATTTTGCGCAAAATAGTATTAACTAGAGATCTTTTTTTTTGCAATCAGTTGTTTCATCGACACACAAGCGTACTTTTTTATTTTTCAATTCAGCCTTAATTTTATTTTCTAAATGTACACGCACAAATGATAAGTAATTTAATAACTTGGTCCTGCTCAGTAATGTCTACATAAATAGTTATCGCATTGCAAAGTCTATGGTTATATTCACACGAATTTTTCCAGTTATGTGTTTACCTAGTTGAAATACTTGGCTAGTTACATCGCTAAACTAAACTATTTCAATTTGATTTTGATTTATTACTTTGTACCATTTGAAACAACTACTTTTTTTTGTCAAATTTAGTTTTCTTTCTAAACCTTTCTTTGAAGTCTATACATTTACCATGAAAAAAAAAAAAAAAACCGGCTTTCTCGATTTCGCTTTTTTTACGATCGCACAATTATCGTGGCATTGGATTTGTTTAAATGAGCAACTCCAGAATGTCTCCGGAGCAACCTGCGTGCGTGTCACAATGGTCTAACAAAAAAAAAAGTTAGTGCGAGATGCAACATAAACGTAATTTACGAAGGTTTCAAGTTCTCTGCAAACAAATTAACTCGCGTGTGGAAACTGAGCTGTACAAGAGTGAATCGTACGGACAAATAAGCGTTAAATATTAATTCTGGAATACCTCTGCAGCAATGCGGCGAAGAACAGTAACCTGCAGTAACAATTATTATAAAGGTCGCAGGATGTTTGTTCGGCTCATCGGGGGAAATAAAATGACGAATTCAGTTTCAACGTAGGTGGCGCTGTAATCGGGGTTAATAGAAACTCCTATCTTTTGTTACATATAATGCAACTCTCCACTAAAAAGTGAGGAAGTTTTGATTGAAATATCCTTTTGTTAATTTGGTAGATAACGCTGTAATCGCTGAAGAAGGCTATTTGAAACGGCTATTTTGCATTACATAGCATGTATTACGACTAGAGCACGGATTTACGATTTTTCTTATAGCATCGGTATATGTTAGAACACGGATGTAGTCACTTCTGTTATGTAGTCTTCTAGGATCATTCACGTTTTGTCCTATGTAACTACGAGAGGTGCTGAACATTTTTTACCAGCCTTGAAGAAATAAACCACAACCATTCTACGTTGAAATTGAAGTCGTCATTTTGTGAACAAACAATAGTGCGAAAAACTTTTTCTTAGGATTAAAATGGGACACCCGGTATAGACAGACGGTTATCGATAAAAAGGGCGCATAGAGATTTATTGTTTCGCCGATACAGCAGTATTATATTCTATAACTTATATAACAAATAGTGTGTAACAAAAAGAACCGATACCATTCCTGAAATCGATGGAGAAAGTGTACACACAAAAATTGCTTTAGTTGCTTTGTGATAAAACATATTTGAATCGTTATAATTATGTTGTAGTAAATATCAGCTCAGAAAACCAATCTTAATCTTATTTTCGTTAATTATTTCCCACGTTGTTAAAGATATACTACAATATATACTGCCGTCCATTGAAGTTTGGTCAAGTAATAAAACTTTAAAAAATTGAAAAACAAGGGACACATATTCATGTAAACGCAATATTAATTCTTTTATTATATTTAATAAGGAAATTCTTAAATATTTTTCTCGTCAAAAAATCTACGTTTTACATCGAGAACTGCTTGACAACTCCTGAGATCCTTTCGATTAATTTTTCTTAGTGTACTGCGTCTGATGTTGTTCCATTCTTGTTGGAGAACATTCAAGCTCTCCAAAACTATAATTATATATGGAATAACTTGCTTCACGCAAAGTTATGACTAGAGAGTACAAAGGCAGGTGGAATTATCACCCTTTTGCAGCCACTAGATAGACTCGTGTCTATTCGCGTCATGAGAATGGATTCGTGTTGCCTACGGGTGTCCTCGATAGTCGACAAAACGCGAATTTGTCTAGACTCTGCAAAAAAGTAATAATTTCATCCGCCTTTGTCCTCTCTAGTTATGACTAAGCCTGCAGTGCAGCCTGTACTTCGCGAAGTTAACAGGGACTAGATAGATTCGTCCCGTGAGAATGGGTTCGTGTTACTTATTGGTTTCGCCGAGAGTCGATAAAAGACGAGTCTGTCTAGTCTCTGCTAATTTGCGCACTAATGCGCACGGAAAGTGTACTCTTTTCTCCAAGCTTCGTTAAGATGTTGGATCGTTTATCAATCAATCAATCAACACTATTATTACTTTTCAGTAATGCTTATGACGATAATATTCAAACAATAACCACAATATAAATGAATATATCTATTTAGTGAACCAGTTACCACTAACCACGATATGTATACGCGTTTTGCTGTATCGCAACACATCAGTGGAGAGGACAAAAGCTAGTGAAATCATACCTTTTTTGCAACGACTGGACAGACTCGTGTCTATTCGTCCCATAAGAAAGGATTCGTGTTGGCCACTGGTTTTCCCGAGAGTTGACAAAATACGAGTCTGTCTAGTCGCTGCAAAACAGGTATGATTTCACTCGCTTTTGTCCTCTCTACTCATCAGTACACCTACGTGCAATGAAGCAGCTGTAATTCAAGTTCGTGTATATACGATGTCCCCATGCGGGTAGGAACCAGTCTCTAAGAGAGAGGACATTTCATAAAATCTTTGCTTGCTTGGACCTATCAGCAGGACATGTTTAATAGGTAGATGACAATAATTGGGTGCAAATGAAATTGGCTATTCCGGGTTATAAAATGTGCGATTACAATTCTTCATTGTTTGTAATACTTTGGTTAGTTGCAGGTGTATCTAATACAAACGTTTACTAAGATTATGATTCTTGATTGCCCTAAAAATAAATTTTTGCCCTAAAATTTCTCCATTGACCAAACTTCCGGAAATAGTATTGTATTTTCTGAGGCGATATTAACACTTTCTAATTATAGTCTATTGCTGTATTATTATTTTTACTATCTTTCAGACCTATTCTGAAAGTTTTGCACTAGCAGTTTTTCTTTTGGGTGGGTGGCGTGATGTTTTTGATTTTTTAAAAATATCCTGCCATAATTTTCCAAAGAAATTTGCTGGGTCCGCATCGCGAATTGTATGTTTTAATCTAATTTGATTATAATTGTTATATCTTCTGAAGACAGTGTTAACGAAAGAAAGTAAAAATAATTTATACATGTTCTATTGTGTCAATTTGTCGTATCTTTGTAGTTAACCACTCGCGCTGGTAACCTGCAAGCCCGTTATGCCAGTTTGAAAGATAGTAAAATTAACACATTCGCTTCCAACAATTCACATTCTCATAAAGTCAGCCAATTCCATAAATATTTGAAACAAGCAAATGGACCTAAAGTTACCGAGCTACAGGTAATTATATATTAATCGTTGTATACTTATGCTTGCAATGGTGTTTTCTCTGTCTTATTGTTGCTAGTTGTTAAACACTTAAACAAAACAACACTCTTTGTTTTAAAATTAGATGTTTCACTTCATGTTCAACACCAACATACAAATATTTATTTCATTTTTTATATTATTTTTCTCCGAATAGGAAAGAGTTTTTTTATCTTATTATTCCTTTTTATCAATTTCAGACGACTTCTATTTCCACAAAGGATTTCAACTGTGTCCAATTCTTACAAGAACTTGCTACCGAACTACAATTCGAAACAACTTATGTGGATATCGATGAGAAATCTGTTACAGGAAAATACCAGTGTCTCTTACAGATATCTACTGTACCACTTGCTGTTTGTTTTGGTACAGGGAACTCACCAAAAGATGCCCAAATGTCGGCAGCATTCAATGCTCTTGAATATTTAAAGATTGCAACTAGAAAATGAGCTGATCATTAAAACCAATTTCTGTACTATCGCGACATCAGCATTTCTTGCAAAACAAAATCGATGAAATACTTGTACCATACAAGGCGCATTGCTTGTAAATTGGAAACATTTTGCGATCGTCGATAACATTTTTTGATGGTATGTGTCATTCTCATTCTCGTACCGAAATAAAACATAATTGTGGTCTGTGTTAAATGAAAAACCACGTGACAACATTAGGTTAGATACTACCAAGCATCAGAGCTTTGGACCATTCTCATTATTAAACGCTTTTTTTAATAGTTAATTTATTCGAAAACTGGAAAAACTATTTGAAACCATTTGTTTGTGTTCGTATAAATTTTCAGAATAATTTGGTTAGTTTTACGCTACCTACTGTCTTTTATATTTCGAAAAGTAGTTAATAATGAAAATGGTCCAATTAATAATATGAAGATGGAATGCACGATATCTAAATAAATATACAAGCTATACTTTGCATAGAATTAGTGGTTTTTTTCGAGAATGTTATTAAGTATTAGTTTTTTTTATAATATTAAGTATTAAGAATCGTGTATATAACAACTTCTTTCATCATGATGACTTCAAGTAGTAAATAACTTAAAATTTGGGTTATAAAAATAGAAAACTTACTGAAGCTGAAATTGATTTGGTGTAGCATATGACCTTGTGTTTTTTTGGTTAGACATTGTTAGTTTCTAATACATGATATTGTACTTCTCTGCGAAGTAAGTATAATATATAAGGAAATTTAGGTGTCTTAACAAGTTAAAGTGTCATATACTTTATCGAATGATCTTCATTTGTCTATTAAAATTCGTCTTTGTAATCCAAAATTTAAGTTACTTGGTATAGTTTTTGAAAGATATCGATGTCTGACTTTATTGTATAAATGGTTAGCCTTTAGCGTTAGAATAGGCACTATGATAGTGTATTATGCTAAAATCTTTGTGCATACAAGAATTATTGAAGTAATTAATAATAATCGTTATACTTAAGTGTGCAAGTGCCCTGCCATTTATTCAGGAAAAGGGCATTTATTTAATGCAAAGTATAGAGGTTGTACCCTTTGTTTTAGTAATTAACATATATGTCAATAGTAATTTACATGGAAGCAGAATGTATAAGTATTTGCCAAGAACAAGTACGTTAAACAGTCACAGTATTTCACATACTTATATATGAAATCTGCATTCCCACTGGTTCCTGGTCTCACACATACTTAATTTTTTCTCTACCTAATTGATGTAGTCTGTATGTTTTACAATTTAAAATGATCTTTCTCGTTCTTGCAATAATTGTAGATTTATTTAATATTGATGTGTATGCTAATTAATAATATACATTTATGGCTTACATTGTTTCTTTTATTTCAACGTACTTCTCAGGTTTATCGCAAAATATGTTTTTTTTTGCATGTACTTCTGAAAAGACACAATAATTATCCCTTTATGTACGCCTAAAAAGAGGCGATAATTATCCCTTTACTCATGAGCTTTATGTATTCAAAGATTGAGAAAAGTGCCATGATTGAGTGACAATCACGCGACGTCTTTTTGACGTTCAAAATTTTATTTTGTCAAAATTCATGGGGTAATACCTACTCAAAATGTCTGGTTTCCTTAAATTTATCAGATCACCCTCTAGATTATTCAAAAACATTTACCATGAATCCTCGAAATTTGCTTTTAGATATAACCATAAACAAGGCGGACATCCACAAATGAAGGTTGCCGTAATTGGTGCGGCGGGTACGTTGTTTTTTTTTCTTTTAAATTAAAGAATGTAAGCAAACATCTTTATTTTTTCAATCGCAAAATCAAAAACAGGAAGAACTGGTCAACCATTATCGTTGATGTTGAAGCAATCTACACTTGTCGATGAGTTAGCATTAGTAGATACGTCCGGTGCATGCGGTTTTGGAATTGAATTATCGCATATAGACACAAAATGCAAAGTTTCTGCTTATTCATCTTTAGATAGCCTTCCAGAATCCTTAGCCGTAATATAATGCTTTCTGTTCTGTAGCGCAAAATATTACAGATTACTTTTTGTAGGGAGCAAAAGTCGTTGTCTTGTTAGCCGCGGCACCTGGAAGTAATTGCAAGTGTTATGAAGATATGTTTAAAATGAACTGCCATTTAGTGAGAGACATGGCTAAAGAATTTGCGAAACATTGTCCAGGAGTAAGTTTGTAGGGTGAATACCAATTTGGGGTTTGAAAAATAAAAAACAGTTTATATACTTTGCAGTCAGTTGATGAAAAATATTCTTTCGTACTTATTAATTCCTGCCACAGATGGGTATCAGCTAGTCCTTTTGACTGTTGTTTTTCCCCCAGAATTGGTACTCACATAATTATTAAAGTAATAATGTGAGACCGTTGTATGATGAATACAGAGGACAAAGGCAGGTGGAATTATTACTTTTTTTGCAGCGACTAAACAGACTCGAGTTTTGTCGACTCCCGAGGAAACCAGTAGGCAACACCAACCCCTTCTTACGAGATGAATAGACACGAGTCTGTCTAGTCGCTGCAATTTCATCTGTCTTTATCCTCTCTAATGATGAATGCAAACCTAGTTTTCATATTAATCTCGTGAAAATTTGCTCTTTATGCACTCACGTATTGGGTAGTGTAATGTACAGAGGCGCATCTTTTAGATGAGGGGAAGGAGAGTAAATACAGGTGTTCTTTTTCAGTATAAATATATATTGAAAACGAATACTCTTGATCCTATTACATTTTCGGATTTTCGCATTAGTCTTCGAAAAAACTGGCTTCTCTTTTTAAAATACGTAAAAATTGCGTAGATTACATCATTCGCTTCTTCATCCCTGGTAAATTACTCTTTTTCTTCTTTAATGGATTCTCGCAACAGTCAGATAATTTTAAAGGTCATTAAGCTCTATACATACGAATCTCTGACACATGATTGGGTACACAATCTAAGGCATTAATCACGTTACTTTGCCGTGAACCTTAAGGCACTAACGAATTGTGGTTATTTATTGACGTACACGATTACCTTTTAAATCGTACGAACAAATGTTCCTAAGATTACTGATATCACTACGGAAATTGTGTTTTAACGTCTTAGACTATTGTTTAAAATTTATAAATCATTTTTAACATATTTTTTTGACTCTTCACATTTATATTCTTGTTATTTCTGCCAATATGACACACACAGTCACGATAAGTGATTGTTGTTATTTGGTCTTGGCATTGCTTGTAGTTGCTAAATGCTTTTTACACATTGGTGATGGTGTATCTTTTTTATGTCACTAATTGCAATCTTGGTTAGATTTTGGTTAATAGAGATAAACTCAAATTTAATCTCTTATATCAATCAGCTAACACTTTCGTACGGTTTAAAAAGTCATGGCAATATCTACCACGCTATCGTTTTTGTAGCGTCGTTAATATTCTCGGAACCCACATCGCACTAACCATTTCTGCAATCTGCAGTTTTTCTAAAAGATTTGTCCAGGCCGTAGATTGTCTCCAAACCGGTGTTAATTTGTTACACCACATGTACACCATGACGCTAAAAATACGTAGATCTCTTCCAAAATGATTTGTAGAAGTTTTTCTTGTTGAAGAATCTTATCACAGCGATGTATTTGATGTTCTGTATGTTCCATGTTCTGCTAAATATTTCTCAGCGATATCTCTAAGTTAATTTATATCTAATAACTTTAGATTTAGAATTTGTGTGCTAATTGTGAATTGTGGAAGAAGGCGCCTTACTATTCCGCCGACCTCTCCATTTCGCGATCTTAAAAGAATGATAGCACGTTAATATTGGATGAGTTTTTTTTAATTGACCGCGCAGCTCGAGCAGTACATATGCATTTTTTGCAAACAGAGTCAAATGAGAGCTGTGTTTTGAAACAGTTCGATCAATGTTTGCAACAATTGGAAAAAGAATATATCAAATTAATGTTTTAATCTAGGCAGTATTAGCTATTGCAACTGAGCCAATAAATTCGATGGTACCAATAGTAAGCGAAGTGATGAAAGCGAATGGAGCGTATAATCCTAGCAAAATACTTGGCGTAACGACATTACACGTTGTGCGCAGTAACACATTCGTTGGGAATATTTTGGGATTAGAACCTGAATGTGTGACAGTTCCAGTATTGGGTGGAAGCTCGGACAGAACCATTGTCCCTATCCTATCACTAGCTAAGCCTTGCGCAGAATTTTCTTTGGTGAGTTAGTTTTTTCACTAAGCAATGAATGAACTGTATGAAATTTTTCAACCAACAGGCAGAATTGCAATTACTAACAAGTAATATTCAAACAGCACATCGTGATATAATCAACATAAAGAGAACGGAAGCATCAACTTTGGCCGCAGCTTTCGCCATTTGTAGATTTGTCGTATCTGTAATCAAAGGGCTTATAGGTAAACCCAACATAGTAGAATATGCATTTGTAAAATCGATCGTGCACCCACATACAAAGTATTTAGCGACAGCTTTGCAATTTGGACCGGGTATGATATACATACATTTTTTTCTCCGAATTAGAAGCGGTTAAATAATGAGTTATTGTAGGTGGCGTTCAGAGGAATTTAGGAATTCCAGATCTTTCTGAATATGAAAAATGTCTCTTAGAAGCAGCGATTTTAGACATTCAAAGAGATGTAGCCAGAGCGGAAAAGTTTTTGGGAGTTAAGACGCCCGACCAATGCAACCCTTGTGGCGACAAACCCAAAGCTCCTCCTTGTCCACCAGACACGTGTAATCCTCGGACACTTTATGATTAAATTGCGGATATTACTTGTAAAATTTTATGTTATCATTACATTTAAAAAAATTAATAAAGTTATTAAAATATCAGGTTATATTTGTTATCAAATATAAAAATTGTACAAATAAAAAAAAACGAAAAGATATATAAAAGTATTTTGCATCCTACTTCTTCCAGTCATATCTGTACGATTTACCAAAATGATTCCGATGCGTTAGTAATACGGGGTTTTTTGATTTTGTCGTAATTCTTGATCACGATGTCGTGCAACGAACAGTAATGATTTCTTATTTCCACCATCATTAAGCAAAGACTCAAGTATTGCCTTTCGTCCAATTCTTTAACGGCGTGTCTGTAGTCATCTACATGGGGATATTTTCGAACTTTGGATACTAGTTTTCCTCTGGCTATGTAATATTTTGATATTTGATCGAGAAATGCCGACGTGCCAGTTTCCACTGATTGAATTTCTGCTAGAGTGCCAGCTTGTATTGAAACCCCGAAGTTGTTACCGTCTTCTATCTTTGGGATCATCACAGTAACCCACATCTTTAACTAAAAGTAAATTATAAAAAAAAGATATCCGGAAGTTAAAAGTAGAATTTTAGATACTAATAGTTATTTACAAATTCAAGGTTTACTCAAAAGTATCATATATGTATTTATAGTACTTCACCAAGGGAAGAATTTTCATAACTTCATATTTAATTTATTAAAGAACAATGCAAAATGTGCAGAAATGTTTATAAAAAATAACCATTTCTGCACCAGTTTTTCTATCAAATTCTTTAAAAATGCATGGGGTACTTCATTAACGTAACAACGTGAATACTTGTAAATATCCCCGAAAAGTGAAGGAAATATACAATGAGACAAAAATGACAAAAACAAGAATGCTTAAGAACCTAAGGAGTAGTATAATCAAACAACAAATTCAGAGCTTGTGTACTTTTTTCCTATATACCAATACTCTTGAATTCATCACCTTCTGCGCGAATATCATTTGTTTACTCAACACAATCATTAACAGTATATTCCACTGGTTGCCTTGGGGCTGAGATTTTGTAATACACATTATCGTTATCTTCCTGTTCAGATGTCGCTAATTTTGATTATCTCTCCGACGACACCATTTTTTCCTTCAATATTCTTGCAAAACGAACAGTAATTGGTACATAGTCAATCAGCACATGAGGCGACCTGCGTACTACTCACTTAACCTACCTTCTCCAACTAATCTAGAGGGGAACGCTGTCGTATAATATTTTGGGTGGCTGCGTAATATATTTTTTAATGCGTTATTAGCAGAGCAGAAACAACAGATGCCAAAAGGAATTTGAAGTTTCACTCTCGAGGATGGTACATTGAGGCTGCATTTTTTACTTGGTACAGTGAAATGACGTTACTAGAACAACTAATATGAGTAGGTACGTATTCATGCATCTTACACTAAGGAGATGGGACCGAACAACTTTTCATTATTTTCTGATGCGATATCACACGTTCAAAATAACTAACTTGGAAACGTTTGCTAGTTTACTATTTTCTTTTGTTTTAGTAGTTGGCGTTTCTACTATATACGAAAAACATAGCTCCCTCAATGACGTTTTTATATTTATCCTATAATATCCTTCCACAGTTTGCAAAATCTCCAGAATAGAAAAAAAATAAGTAATAATAGTCATAGTCATAAACATTTGGTTGCTATTTTTTATTAGCAAAACTGCTTATTTCATTTGTTCGGAAATAAGTACGATTTCATTTTTTTTCCAAAAATTATTAAGTCAAGGAGGTGATGGTGATAGCTCCTACGGTCAGATTATTTATTTCATAAATTCGTCAATTAATGAAGTTAAGGTAATTGTTGAGTTTTAAAAAACCATTTAAATTATTAGAATTTTGAGTTGAAGTGCGAAAAATACCAGTTTAAAGAATTATTTGATCTAAGAACGAAAAATTGATGCCCAAATACCCAAACCGTCAAGAAAAACGCCCTATGCGCCTAATCACATTCGAGAAGGCATTCACCAATATCTTTCACAAGTAAGCAACAATGATGTTCTAAAGCATGGTTCCAGCATGCTGCATTTCACTCAAGCTGTACACCTGATTACAGCAAGCATTATTGGTTGCTGTAAAAAACGCTTTCGACAATTTATACAATCAAACGTTGAACAAAGTGGTCATCAGTGATGATTTTATGGTGACTCATCGCTCATCAGCAGTGCTTGATTGAAATAATAAGTCACCAGTGACAATAACTACAAACTACCTCAGCTTGGAAAAGACTGTTTGGTTTGACATTTGATTCAAGAATCTAAAAGTAAAATTTAGGCAGAATGATTAATTAGTATCAAATCTATCAACTCGCATTTCTATTTGACGTTAATAATTTGTTGTCAAATTGAATACTTACTTCTGAACAAAAAATCTGCTAAATTAATTAAAACGTGATATTCTTCAATACGCGCAAAATGATTGTAAGGTTCTTCTTCAAAACTGGGAATTCTTATCAAAGTAAGTAGAAATCTTTTGGCAATTATAACGCGAAAAAAAAATTCTAAATAAAATGGTAAATGTAAATCAAGCTTAAGTTCCAAGTCAAAGAGCAGTTTCCGCTATATCTAGATTTTTTTTACTTTTGACCTTAAATTCGTATTTTCCAATATTTTATTTTTTTTGGGGGTCTTTTAGGTCTTTAGTAAAGAAAGCAAAGTTTCTTTTCTTTGGATTTATCTTATTTTGCAAAGTTTCGTTGTACCATTTTGGTTGTATTGGTCGTAGTCTTCCTTTTCTTTTTTTCACTTTATTTTTGAAACGCTGTTACCTGTTATGTTATCTTTTTACAATTTAATCGTTTTTGCAAGTATTTCGATTAACTTTTACTTGAAAAATTGTGTTAAATAACGAAAAAATACGTGTACAAACGTATGGCATTATAGACGAAAATAACATAAAAGTTCCATATCTGGAGTTATTATAAAAAACATATATACCAAATTTGTATCCTCAATTAAACTTCGTATACGTGGTTTAACTGCTGCCACTAAATCCACGATATGTCTATTTTTAGGAACAAAACCAAACACAAGCTTTCTATCGTCAGCACTTCCTAAACCATTTTCACTTGATACCTTACTGTTTGTATATTTTAATTTCTTAGCAGGAGGCAACCCATCATTGTTACTTAACGATGCTGGCATAGGTATGGGTATGTTTAAATCTTGATGTACATCGATATCGAGTTTGTTCTTGAAATTTGCAGTTTCTATGATACTGTTCAATTGCAATATTTTTTCTGGGAATCCATTAATGATCAGCTCTTCGGCCTTAATTTTTAAAGATTTTATGTATTCCTGAACCTAAAAGAAAAGATTTAGGCGCTTCAAATTTCCTTGGGTATGAGGCTCTTACCTTGCCGACTCCGAGCGCTGACAATTTATAATTTTTACAATAAGTTTGAAAGCCTGCAGCCATTTTATATATAATTTCGTTTTTGAAAATTACCAAAATTGACAATTATTTGACGGATTAAAATAGCATTAAAGGCACCTAGACGTAAATTTATAATCTAGTGCCAGTTGTTGAAGAAATTATGGATGCAATTGTAAATAAAGTACAAATAATTAATAGAACTATTTAATTAACCATGTAATATCCTAAAATATTGATAAGATTTCTAAGTATGTATTACAAAAATTTTGATGTACATTTTTAGAGAGTGATGATGTTTTAAAATAAACCTAAAGTACATTCGCTATTGAATTTGTCTTATGGAATACGTATAAAAAGTATACAAGTCAAAAGTACATTTATTTTGTTACTATTAACTACAATCTTCCATACACGAATCGCGAACAGACAAAAAACATTCAATAAAATAATACTCTTTATTTAAACTTAGTACAAAGATTCTGCAGCATTTGTTGAGCGTGGCTTTTTAATCTTGTCGAGATTTTTAATTACAATATCGTGCAACGAGCAATAGCGATTACGTATCTCCGCCATCACTAACCAAAGACTGAGGTACTCCTTCTCGTCAAGTTCTACGACCGCCTGTCGGTAATCGTCTATGTGAGGATATTTCGCTACCTTCGATATGAGCTTGCCTCTCGAAATAAAGTATCTTGATATCTGATCGAAGAAGGCTGCGGCTTCTGATTCGACGGATTGGACTTCGGCGAGAGTATCTTCCTGTATGGAAACTCCAAAATTGTTGCCGTCTTCAATTTTCGGAATCATGAACGAAATCCACATTTTCAGCTGGAATCAATTTGCTTTATTTACCTTTATGCGAAGAATTTAGTTATAAAGAAAAAACGACGAGTTACGACTAGAAATGACAAAATAAAACTTAGAAGTATGTATACTCCTATTAATTCTGATATGAAATGTAAATATCTAACATCAAATTGTTTCTTGACGAATTTTTAATCACGGTTGGTCACAACTGGATAGATTCCAGTGATACAGCCTGTTAATCTGTCCCTTAAAGCTTAGGATGGTCATGGATTTGTTGATCTAAATATGAGAAAGAAGAATACACGACTAGAGTAATTCGTGAAATAATGCCATCGTTTCATCTGATGCGTAGTAAGGGAGACCCGTCTACATATCACAAGTATCACACGTCTTCAAGACTCATACTATCTATTTGATACACAAAAAAAGGCTGGTTTGTTATATTTTCTTTTTTTAACTGGTTGTTTTAATAGATAGGTAGATAATGTAAAAACTTATCTTAAACTCCTTCAAAGCTTTCTAAAATATGGTCATGCCTCCTATACCCTGCTGACTTTAAGAACAATTATGCCAGAAAATGGAATTCTTAGTTGCACCTTGCTCTTCAAAGTAGTAGATAGCTTATCGATTACGAAAATGTCGAAACGAACGTGTTTGAATATAAACGACTAACTTAAGAGTATTACAAAGCATCGATTAATTAAGGCATCAAGAAAAAGGAGGTTGCGAAAATAATTAAAAATCGCGATTCCATCTTAGAAAGTAAGTGATATAATACAGGGTGCATCTTTGAAACCGTTGATGAAGCGATAGTTTCAGATTCTTAAATTAAACAACGATGGTTTCAAGCAAGTAACCCTTGGTTTGATAAATTTAAAAAAACGACAGGAAAAAGTTTTAAATTATAAGGAAAAGAATGCGCGGATGTTAACGAAAGGGGCCGCAATTTTAAAAGAATTCAATGGTAAGGCCATTTTTAACGCAGATGAATCGAGTCTGTTTTTTAAATGTGTACCCAATAGAAACTTGGTTTTAGAAATGAGAAATGTTTCGGTAATGTTTGAAGCGAATATGGCACGAGGCGAGAAATTGAAACTTTTGGTTACCGGAAAATCTAAAAATTTAAGATATTTCGGGGGAATAAAATTGTTGGCAGTAAATTATCAGTTTAACGAAAAAGTATGGATGATGAGCGAGATTTCTGTAGACTAGCTGGTAGAATTAGACAAATGGATGCATATGCACCATAGAAAGATAGCTTTAATTAATGACAATTGTCCTGTAATTTCAAACAGATTGAAAAGTACACATTTTCCTCCAAACATGGCGAAACCTCAGCCCATGAACCAGGGAATAAAAATTCTAATCAATGTAAACGGGTGTTGGCGAAAATTATAAATGCAATTGATTATAATAATAACTCTACCGTTATCAATTAGATAATCAACCTGCGAGAGTGCATTTCTGAGTTGGTAAAAGTATAGATCCATGTAGTTAGTGAATCTACTATTAAGCATTACTTCGCAAAATCTGAGTTCTGTGAAGATTAGGACCAAGAAAATGTATTACAATATTATGAAAATGTTCTTGCAAAGAGTGCTTCGAACAAACGCGGGGTATATTATGAGGAAAAGATACTTTTTAAACATTCCATTGAAGAAAAGATTACTAACTTTTTTTTATTAATGAATGTACGTATCGATTATAGTATATTACGTAAAGAAATACAAATATATTGAGCGGAATAAATATGTATTATGTATAACCAAAAAGTTTATCTATTGCTTTATCCTAAATCCTATGTGAAGGTTCGCTTCACATAGGATTTAGCGACCTCTTTAAACAAAAGTTTGCCTGTATGTATCATTTTTCATTACATTCTTAAAGAATGACATATCTTCACTCTAGAACAGGGCGCCTAATAGAAAACACTGCTAGCCTGGCCACTTTGCCTTTGACCCTCCTACATACAGAGCGACTTTTACTTTACTTGTTACATTTGATTGTCCCATCTTTTCGTAGAAGAAATGTTCAAAATAAAACTTGTAAATAATGTTTGTTCTTTAAATAACATTATATAGCTTGAGCATATTCTTTCAAGTAACATATTCTCGAATGATAATTTAAGCAACACAAAATTTGTTGGTTTTCATATATGAACATTGATGGTGAGAAATAGGAGCTACGAAGTGCAGGATTATCTAGCAAGTTTACAAGAAATGAGATTAAAGTTAATGATTGTGAATGAAATGAAATGAAATGAAATATTCTTCTAAGCTGCCCCACCCAGATGAGAAAAAAATTTTCATTTATTTCAATCTGTTCCCTGATTATTCCAATCCTAGTCCGTGTTTTCCATAAACTACAATTTTTGGATGCAAGCTTATACTTACCAAATTTGAATCTTCCACTAACTTCCTTATGTGCGGTTTGACAATTCCAACTAGATCTTGTAAGTGTTTGTTACTCGGAGATGTACCGTTGGGAAGAGCCATAACCTTTGTGCCCTCTTGCGATATACTGTTGTCGTACTTAGTCTTCTTGGCAGGTGGCAGATCATCATGACTATTAACTAAGATTGGATCAGGTACGGGAATATTTAGATCCTGATGGACATCGACAAAAGCTCGATTCTTAAAGCTCGGGGTCTCCAGTATTTCATTAAGCCGTACTATTGTTTCTGGAAAACCTTTAAAGACAAGTTCTTCTGCTTTGCTTTTCAAGGACTCTTTGTACTCTTGCACCTATAATCAAAAACACACATGTGCAGACAATTATAGATATTCCCAACAATTTATGAACCTTATTATGTTGCAAAGGCACGAATTTGTTATACTGCAGTACATGTTCGTAGCTTATTGCCATGTCAAAATTTTAAAAGTTTTCCCAAAAATGACGTATAGATTTATATGTCAAGCGGACACTTATTAGCAACCGCGAATGCGACAGCGCGTGTGACTCATGTATTATTCTTCGTTTTAACGAGTTTCCAAAATTATAATTGCTGAATAAAGGCTAAAATACTTACTTTTTTTGTTGTATCGACCATCATTAATATCAAGTTAATATAAAACCAATGAGGTAAATGTAATGTTTGATAAAATACGAAACTTAACCTAAACTATTCGTAGAAGGTAAGTAGTAGGCTGTGCTGCCAGATAGTTGAAGCATATTTCGATAGATGTCACACATACTTTACGGTAACGGTCAGGATTTTAGTTGATTTTCAATTGAAATTAAACAGGACAAGTTTTAATCAAAAATAAGTTTTTATTAACAAAAATTTGCCATTTATTACTACAATTTATATCATAACAATACAGCTCATTTTTATAACATTAATTTTATAAATTCTTGATTAATTCTCATGTTAATTTTGATGCAGGTTACTAGAAATTATGTTAGATACTAATTGCTTTTCAATAAATGCCCCTTTTTCATAATTCATCTTTACATGGATTAGTGCATGAACCGTTCTTTACGCATCTACGCATGAGATAAAAATATATTACTGCCTATAACCAATGTCATCTGTCCGATTTTTTTGAACTGTGCGCAAGCACTGCAAAACACATTCTGCGCATGTCCTCTGACTAGTTCCACAAGAATCAGCGGATCGATTCGACCGCTCAGACTGACGTCAAATTTTCTATTAGAACATCTGAATATTTACATATACCATATACGCGCGTCAGTCAGTTAGTTTAGATTAGAACGCCAAATGTGCTTTGCGCATGTGCGACGGGGCAGTAGCAAACTTCGACGGTTGGCGAGCGACGAAGGTGTAAATAAAGGTTTGTCCAGGTTTGCTTTCGTGCCAGTGTAGATTCACAAACTCGTTTGCTGGTGGAACAAATCTATATATAGATTTCGCAAACGAATAAACGAATTGGATGGCTGCGTATTTTTATTTAATCATTAATTAATATTGTTCCCTGAATACTAAAAGTTATTGCTATTGTTAATCACATAGAATTATTAATTTAGCTTTTCTTGTGGGTGGTGGGTGTATAAACTTTGGAGCTTGTTAGAAGCCCCCAGGAGCCTTTTAGTATGTTCTATGGTTCTGTTGTTACGAGAGGAACCTTAAAAATTTCCAAAATTGTTACTTGCCGTACATTTCAATCTGATTGTCTTAAACTTTGCCATTTATTAAGAAGAAGGCCATTGACAGAGAAACAGTCGACCGCGTAGCTTAGTATTCATAGCGTTTTGAAGAAATCAATTTTGTGAAAAACAGTATCGTAACAGGTGACGAAATTTGGATGTATCACCTTCAGTACGAAGCGCTTCCGAAAGAATGATTGCTGATTTCTTCCGTAAAACTGCGTCTGTTGCTATCGTTGCTCTTGCGGATAGTAAAACAGTAAAGGTTAATTAGTATACAACAATTTGTTTGCCTGAAGTCTACGATGAAATCAGAAAAACAGCAAACGTCTGCGTATCATCCTTCACCACATCAACGCCAGTTCTCACACAGCACGTCGGACAGTCCCATTGTCACACAGAGTGCACAGAGACTAGACAAGCTCGTGTTTTGTTGATTTTTGGGGAAACCAGTAGAGGCAACACGAATCCATTCTTATGAGACGAATAAACACGAGTCTGTCTAATCTATGCTAAATTCGTGAAGCGCACTGAAAATGGCGAACTGTACTTATCATCGTACGTTTCTGTTCTCCAAAAACTAATTGTATGGTGAGCGGTTTCCAACACCTGAAGAGGCCGTTGATGTATTTAAAAGACATACATATTTCTGAGATACACACTTCAGGTTAGAATAGAAATTTCGACAATTCGACAATCGACGAATATTTTGAGAAATAATAAAGTATTTTTTCCATAAAATATGTTATTTTCTTTTCCGGGGATTTTTACCCTGGTATTAGCGTCCACGAACAGTAAATCAGGATTGTATTGAAATTAGCAGGAAAAGTTCCTCCATTTGACCAGGAGAAGGCTCTACAATAAGCCACCGATTATCTTATAACTAGAAAGGACAAAGGTGGATGAAATTATTACTTTTTTGCAGAGGCTAGATAGACTCGACAACACGAATCCATTCTTATGAGGCGAATAGATACGAGTGTATCTAGTCGCTGCAAAAAAGGAATAATTCCACCTGCCTTTGTCATCTCTTCTAAGACTTTAGAATTACATACATTTAATTAGGTTTAATAAAAAAGAAATGGTTTACTTTAATTCTTGTTTAGAATCATTTTAAGAATCTACTATCAATATCTTATTCATCTTGTTTTCGATACGGTGTACAAGATATTGACGCCTTGTCTTAATTTATTTTTTATTCTATTGATGTTGCGGCTGATAAATTAATTTTTCTTCAATCTTGTTAGCCAGTGTTAATAAAATGCTAGTTTTTTTTTGGTGATTAATTCGAGCTGTCAGGCATTATTAGAGAAAGCGCTGATTGTTTTGTTTTTACATTTTTGTGTCATGTGTGTCATTTCGGAATTTATAACATTCGGCATCATCTTCTGTAAACGTGTGTATTTTTTTATTATTTGAAACTGGATTTACTTCCACTGAAAATTACAAATAATCATTTTAAGTTGGGAGATTGTAGTGAGTACACTATCATTGTATCAATCGCATCCTCACGTTATATTCTGTTGATTGGTACTTGCTGACATACCGTCATCTTGTATCTATAATTTTGGATTTGTATACTGATGAATGCTGCTGAATCTTCAATTAACAGTGGTGGAATACAAAATAGCACAAACAATTTAAATATAAATGGGTGTATCGACAGTAAAAGCTGTGAACCTCTTCGAATAGTTAGGCAATATATAAATCCGGCAGTTTATGTAGAATCTTCAGTTTACGACATGGCACCATTTAGAAGAAGCCCTGTTTTCTTAAATTATTCCAGTGACGACGAGTATATCCATAAAGTCGTTAAGGTTAAGAAGTGTGTTTGTTTTACGAATCCAAATCATTGTCCTTGTCATCCCTTACAATCTAATTTAGGAGATATTGATTACGAATGTAACGAGGAGAAGACCTTTTACAAGGAAACGAAGGCACGTTCTTTATCGAGCCAGGTATCTTTAAGTAGCGATACCGACAGCAAAATTACCGTAAAGAACTATAAGAAGTACCAAGATGAATTGAAGTTGTCGTTGCCATCTACCTCTACGTCAACCTTGCGTTACGCGGATGATAATCAAAGGGAGGAAGCTTATAAAAGTTGGTGCGCGAGAAAGGATCAGGAAAGGAAGTTGAAGGAGGAAAAGGAATTGTTAATGAAAGAAATAAAACAAAGAGAGCGGGAGTTGCAACTACAGCAGGAGCGGGAGAATTTTAAGCGTTGGTTATCAAGAAAAAAGAAAGAAGAAGAAAAGAGGAAAAAAGAGAAGGAAAAAGAATTTGAGGACGAAAAAATGAAACAGGAACTGAAAGAAAAGAGACTACAGGAGAACGAGTTAAATTATCACCTTTGGCTAAAGAAAAAGGAGGAGTTGTATTTAGGTAATGTTATTTGGGAAAATTGAAATAATATCTCTTTATAGTTTTCTTAACGTAGTATGGAAGTTTTTCCGAGTAAAAATGTTTAAAGGTGGTTGTATGTATTTGTTTATTTACAACAAATTGGTAAACTTTAGTTCATAGTTTGAAGGCAAGATAGTACTTATTTTCGGGTTGCAGGTTTACAAATCTTAGTGTGTTAACTTCGTGAGCTTCTCACCCACACCATAAGTATTCATCTATCCTGAATTTGCGCGAAGAAGCAGAATATGGTAATTCGTTCATTCCCGGCATAGTTAATACTAAAAGTCACATGATCTCATAACTCAGCTGAAATCGAATTCCATGATTCCACGAGTTCCCTTTTAACTGAATCTTGAAGTCACATTAATGTTGGGCAATGTTCCGCTTTAGAATTTACCGCGAATGTTCAATAAGTACAGGAGGGGGACGCTTTTGTCAGCGAACCAATGCGTCTATATCTCATAGTACGTCAACGATTTCCTTTTCAAATATTTGCCTCGCTGTTTCTCAAACCTTCGCGCTTGAAGAATCACGGAGTCATCATCATCGATCGTCGATCCTGGAAGATCGACGCGCGTTGAGCTCCATCATATCTGAATATAATCAAGTTTAGCCACTGGTTGTTTCCGATGTTTTAGTAGATAAAAGTGTGCTCTAGTGATGCTTGTACAATGGGAACTGCTACCATGGCTGGTAGTGATTTAAGATTGGTAGGACTGCGAGTACATTTTGTTCTTTTACTTTGTTGCAAAATGGATATTTTTTGACGCGTGTAAATTGTTTTCTCTTATGAATCTCACTACGATTTTCGATGTACTAAATAAGCTCCTGTAAATGCTTTTAAATTCTTTAGTTCTTCTTTAGCAGTAGAGATACTAATATTATATTTGGTAGAAGTACCGTAATATTATCAAAAAACGATTTTTTTCTTTTTAAGTTTTTACATTTTTAAAACAAAAGCTTTTTCTAGGCATTTAGTCATAGTCTCTATAGTCATCCAAGCTTGTTTTGTCATAATACAAGGTTCTCTGCATTATACTACTTACTTTGAAATGCGATTTAAATTTAAACGAACAATGTGGTCATTTTTGGTTTAGTATATCAAATTCAATATGCTTTGGAATTACATATTACGAAGTAAGGCGTCTATCTCAAAACAATTAAATTAATTAAGAAAATTTATTGCTTAATTAATTTAATAATCTCGATTGCGTTGTTAATAAACATAATCTAAGATACCGGGAGCCGAAAATTCTCGCGAATTGTTTACACAAAATCTCTATAGTCGAAAAGTCGTTGTTTGGAGTGGTGTAGAATCATTAGGTATCATTGATCCTGATTTTTTTGAGAATGAAAGTAACCATTCCATACCAGTCAACTAGGAGCACTATACATATGCATAGTTTCATCCCATAACCGATTAGACAAAGATTACTAAGTGATGGTATGTTATTTCAAGAGAATAGAGCAATTGCTTACACAGCTAACTAATTAACTTTAGGATATGAAGGGTTAGGGAAATTAGAGAATGTCTATTAAAGATAGTTATTCGTTATTTAACTGTCTTTTTATTTATATCTTTAGGAAATAAAAGATAGTTATTTACTTAGAGCTTGAACGGCGTCGATATATTAATCTTTTACAAGATGTATAATACATAATTAGATCCGTGTACAGTTGTTAAAAGAAAAACCTTGAGATCGTATAGTATTCATTCATTCTAGAACGAAAAATACAAGAGCATATGAAGTTGTTGAAAGCGGAAGAAGAGAAGCAAAGAAGATTACATGAAAGCGTAAAAGCGTACGAAGAATGGTTAAGGCTTGCAAAGTACAAACCGAAACCGATTCCTCTCAATCAGGGTCTACAGAGTAAGTGGATTTATCGAGTTCGATTAGTTTGCAAATTCAATAAAAGCTCTCGTTATAGCCTTACGATCAGCAGTATCAGTGACATACGTTAATCCGACGCCGTGGGTACCTAATATAGATTTGAAACCAAAGCCAGCTTCTCAGTGACATCGATCTTTATTGTTTTTACGTATACTTTTTTAACTTAAGAAAAGAATAGTCACATGTATGTACCGTTTATTTTTAATAAATATATCGATTGTAGGCTATACGTTTCATTTCTGGCGTGGAAAACTAAAGCACCAAAGGAAAATTATTAGGAAAACAAAAGAAATTGATAGAGTGAGTAGCAGGAATCTAAATATACTTATCGCACTTAAGGTATCTTTAGTTAATAACTTCCATCTTTGTTAATGATGGTTCTACAAAAAGTTATAATTACCATTTTCTTTGAACTTTATTAATCGATACTAAAACCATCGGAGAACTATTTGGTATTTAAAGTTTAGTTTAGTTTAGTTAAATTAGTAATCTCTTGATTGTACAGGTAGATTAGTATGTTCCTTCATTTGTTTTATTTTTTATAAAGAAGGTTTATCGCTACCTCCTACTTTGAAGGAACATTTCATTAAACCAAAATTAATTGCAATACCCGTGCTTGAATAGAGGCAATTGCAGAAGTTCTGGACCATAACATCAATTGCTCGTCACTCCATTGTTACAGGAAGAAATTACGGGCCAAACCTTCATTATTGACTGGAAATCGTTTTAAAGAATCTATAGAACACAGAGTTCACTAGGACAAAAAATTGTTGTCAGCTTTAATTGTAAGAGAAGTTACTGCAATAGCGCATTGGTATTCCAACGCTTGAACATTGAACAAGCAGTCAACGCGGCTCTAGAAAACTGGGAGAGAACGAGGATTTTGTTTTGATACTGTAGCATCCAATATCGGTCGACCAAATAGAGCAAAAATTGAAACGGGATGAAGCCAATGAAGTTCCGTAAATTATCATAAGCTCAGATATTTCGGTATTTGAACGATCGTAAAAGGAGCATCATAAAAAGTATAGTAAAAGAAACGAGAAATTTAAAATAAAGAAGGTGAGGTTCTAGGATTTGCGCAAAAAATATTACAACTTTCATACATAGATGACTACCGATAATTTCTTCAGTTAGTTATTATTAGAGAGAACAAAAGCCGGTGAAATCATACCTTTTTTACAGCGACTAGACAAACTCGTATCTATTCGTCTCATAAGAAAGGGTTCGTGTTGCCTATTGGTTTCCCTGAGAGTCGACAAAACACGAGTCTTTCTAGTCGCTATAAAACGATGATTTCACTCGCTTTTGTCCTCTCTAGACATAACATTCTAGGATGTCGTGCCATCAAACCCGTTAAATGAGTCGCGTTATCTACAGCCTTAAAGATATTTTTATTTGGGCATCAGCACCAATCTTCGGACGAAGTATTAAAGGACGCTTTTACTTTCTTCGTTGAAAGTATTCACTTTTTTCTACGTACTACATTTACATAACACCAGAAAAGAGGGGAACATGACACGCATGCTAATAAATCTTGCATTGCAAGTAAAAAGCATGTTTCTTTCTAGATGTTTTATTTATTATATAAACTTCATACACAAACTTTAAAATTTAACATAAATGCGTAATTACATTACACCACTATTATAACAGCGACTGTATATCATAACATAACTTTCACTAAGAATACATAAATGCAAAAAGTAAAATGTACAATACGTCTAATAGATTTAAGTGTTTATTATCTAATTCATATTTGCTTCAACAATCTTACAAAACATCAATATTGAAGACATGCAACCAAAATATTGTGTGTATATATCTACCTACACATATATAAATTTGGGGTCCAAATTATTTGGTACTTTATGAAAAAGTACCTAACAAATGCGCACGTTTTTATGAATACATGCATTCGGGTGGTGGAAACATGTCCAATCGTTATTGTTTCGCTACAAGAATCTGGGTACTTAGACGTAAGTAGTTTAGTATTTCGTCTAGGAAAATATTTTAATTGTGATAAATCTTTGAAGTACTAACATAAGCATTTACGTTTGTTTATAAGCTAACGAAAATGTTGCTGCTTTACTTAATTATTGTTGCATATCGCGTTTTATTTGTGGAACATTTCGTTTTACGTTTTACGATAGTAACATTTATGGGCGATTCAGACTGGGTTTTTGTGGTATTGTTGAACATTACAGATGTGGCCAAAATTAACTGCGGCATTGATTGACAAAGTATTGAAAGCAATGGCGATTTAATAAGCGGATTATTTGGTATTGATACAAAGCCTGCTTATGATTACAATTGATTGGTGTAACTGCTTATTGAATGTAGTGCCGTGGTTTTACTTAAGGCCAGACATAAATATCTATTATAACTTTTAAATGTTTTCACACGAAATTTTGATTGTCGCAGGCTTTGGCTAATACCGCTAATCGCATTACATTGACAATCTAAACGACCGTTCAGCAAAATTGCGAACCGCTATCGAGCGATTACCTCCGATGAACGTGGCCTTCTTAGGCTACTTAGACTGATTCCAAGAGTACCTGACAAATACAAAGTTTGTTGTAAGGACGGGATACTGTGTGAGTGAAAGTATAAAGTAATACAGGAGTACCACAGGCTGGTATCCTATGTCCGTTGTTATACGTATTCTATGTAATAAATGTCAAGTACTGGTAAGAAGAAGCAGGAAAACTGTTTAAATTTGAGGTATTATTTAATCAGTGGATCTATTTGTTTATAAGAATAAAGGTAGCCGTTTAGTTATTCTTCTCCACATTTTTCTGTCTTTAGCTCTACTTTTCCAGTTGTTCATTTTTGCTAATACCACATCTCCATTTTTAACAATTTATTTGAATGCAAGGATACTCTGCAAAATGCCGATTGCTCATAATTAACAATAAATATGCACATGTGCCAACTTCAAAAAAATGTTTGGTGATGTTAAAGCGCAATCCGAATGATTTTTGACGTCAATTCATTACCGTTAAGGAAATATGGATCCATTACAGCATACCAGAAACTAAGGAGCAAACAGTTGGTTTCTTGTGGCCAACCGGTGCCGAAGAAAACCAATGCCACTTTATTGGTCAATAAGAGATCATGGCCATAGTGTTTTGAGATGCACGCGACGTAATTCACGTTGATTACCTTGAAAAGGACAAAACGACTAATGGCCAGTGTTATGTCAACTTATTGGATCGTTTCGTTTCAACAACGCAATGAAAAAATCATCCGCATTTGCCACATAAAACAATGCACGCCCATCTTAACTTGATTAAAATAAAATTAAGAGGTTGCTATCGGGATCGTGAGGGAAATACATCCAGAGTGAGGGCTTCTGGATCCTAGCACTTGAAACCAAGGTTTTTGCGTTCCTTTGGTGGGTCAAC
Organism: Oryctes rhinoceros; assembly: GCA_020654165.1. Lineage (NCBI taxonomy): Eukaryota > Metazoa > Arthropoda > Insecta > Coleoptera > Scarabaeidae > Oryctes > Oryctes rhinoceros. The sequence continues at coordinate 2,658,861 of JAIOKQ010000399.1, read as the reverse complement.
TTGTCAAAGGATACTGTTTCAATTAAATTGAAAAGAGGACCTATAGTTTAAAAGCTATAACAAGGAGCGAGAGGAGTATAATTTGGAAATTGTTGCTAGAATTCATTTCATTAATGGGAACATGTGGACGTTGGAGATTCTTACTGTTGCATCAACAATAACTCATCACATCCGTTCATGACATAGTAATCTAAGAAGGCCACTAAGATCTCGATCTACTTCTTTTAGGTCACCTTCTTTGCATGTACTAAAAACGGTGTGATGGTTGTTTTATGGAAACCTAAATCTGAATCATCCCTTAATGGCTCATTCAAGTCCTATTTTATTCTATGTTGCATGCAACGACGCATACATAGCGTTATGGTAGGTAGATCGTATTGAAACGGTAGGACTAGAAAATCCTATAGACTAACACTTTTAATTTTAATCAAAATAGGTTATTATATGACCAATTGTTTCTCATAGTCTTCATCTGACCAACTCTATTAAACGGGCTTAACGTAATCTTTGATAAACACTAACCATTGTTTTTTTATTCCATTTCATTCTAATAATTTTTTGTCACAAAACATGTGGAATAACCAAATGATATTATTTACATCTCCTTGCTTTGCATGAAAGGAGGCATCATCTAAATAAGCCCTTAAATATCGAATGGGTTTCGATATAATAAATAAAATGAAGTGGTAAATTTACTTCATCCCTTAGGTCCTTAGAAGCCCTAATCTTTTAAAATGAATTAAGGGCATCGGCCAACGATCAACAAGAAAATTCTATAAATAAATTATAGAATATACCAAAACATTAGCAAATTTTGCAAGAGTCACATAAATCATTTTCAATATCGACACCAAAAATTAAAATCGCGTTTGAAGAAAATTACACAGTATAAGGGGGATCATGTTTGATGGACGCGGTTTGTACATGGTGGTGCTCTATTGTTGGCTCGAAATGCATAATCTCGTTGAGTTAGGAACTTTAGAAGTTATCAGAAAATTAAATGTGAAGTTGGACAAAGTTACTGACTTTTTGATGGGCTGACAAGCAACTTATGCTTCTGATTTAATTTTCTCTTTACCAATCTGTAGTGTGTTTAATATTATAACCACCATATAAGTTTGTTTTTGGAATACGAAAGATGTTTGTATTCAAATAAGATGCTCAGCTCCTTCAATAACGCGAAACATGATATTTATTTCAATCTCGCTGACATGGAAATTCTTTCTAAAACATCTCCTCTTCTTCCTGTAGTCGTAGTATATCTGATTTGTTCATGAAGTAATACGTAGGTTGTCGCCCTTTTAAATCTTTTACTACTCGCATAGCTCCAGCTTTGATTAAAACCCGGCTTATGGATTCCATCTTTTCTACTCCCATTGCATAATGTAATGCTGTTCTTTCAACCTGGAAAGAAAATGTTTTTTAATAGAAGCATTTCAAATGATAACGACGGCCAAAGACTTACATTATCCCCAATTTTTAAAGTATCTGGAAATGTGTTAGCTATGTAATCTACTATTTCCTCCTGTTGACATAAGACAGCAATGTGTAATGAGCATCTACCGTAGCTGTTTCTACCAATAGCTAATAGTTTTCCGCTTCCCGTTTCATTTTCATCCGCTAGCATTTCTTTGATAAGAGATAACGATCCTTCTCTTATACAGTGATGGACTCGTTCTCTTCGTTCCTAGAAGATGTTGATGATTGATCACAAATCGTAACGCGTGAAATTCAAGGTTTATTTTAATTAATGTAATCATATCACCTCGAATGCTAATATGGACTGCAGGAAAGCTGCTGTTTCTGACTGATTAGCTTGATTAACCACTTCCAGGATTGGGACATTATCTTCATCTACTATATCTATTATGTGATCGTATCCATCTAGAAGTAATTCAACCAGTTTATCGGTATCTCCTACAATAACATTAGTCTCACGGTGCTGTTTTCAAGTTTAATTTTTTCTGTACCTTTAGTGGCAATGTGGATGACGTACATGTCGATTTGCGCAGTGTTTTCCGCTAAATTTGCTTGGATACTTATATCTCTCGCTGTCCTATACAATTCATCTCTATACCCTATGTTAATCTCAGTCTCAATGAGTAATTGAAATAGAGCGTTACGCCCGTGTGCTCGAGCAGCAGCAAAGTGAGCCATACTTTGTCCATGTTCATCCTGAAACGAAATTGTACACATTGCATGGTCAATAATAGAGAAGGCAATTTTGCAACCAAGCAGTACAATCATATTTACGAGAAAGGTCAGAAAACCTTCAAGCCTCGACATAAAGGAGGCGTTATTTGTCGAAAATATTTTTATATATGCGTTGAAGGATACTTTTGAAAATCTCAATGTTGGATATTCAGTTGTTCTTTAATAGTTCTTTGTGACAGTCGATGTTAGTGTTTCTTAAAAAAAAATTATCATTAAATTCCTACATTTGAAAGACAAAGTGGCGCCACTGTGGGAAATGCTACCATTTGTTACAGTAAAATTTTGCGCTGCTGCATTTAAACGCAGTAGTATTGATAGTTGATAATGAAGGTTTGGGAGGGCTAAAAAAGGCAATCATTACCATGGCCAAGTTATTTACAGATGGTTTCAAGAGGTACTGGATGCGTGAACATCCAATGCTTCTAGGATTAATAAAACTATAACTTTTTGCAATAAATAGGCAGCCATTCGCAAAAAGCTTTTATAACAATACTCCTTTCCTGCCATTCCTGCAGAAAATTGCCCACAGCTCCATCGTCTTTCATCCAAATTCTTTTTCTTTTTATTATTAAACCTCCGTCTTATTAAACCTCTACTAAACTATTAAACCTCCGCGTTAAGTCTTCGCAGCATTATCTGTTTACTGATTGCATTAATATTTCACTGTATCTGTGCATGATCTTGGCTTTAGATAAATACGGAAAAAGGATTTAAAATCAACGTGCTCGGTAGCGATTGATTTCACTGTTTTATGAAGAGACAGTTTCGGCTAACTGTAAAGTTAGCGGAAAACACAAAACATATCAGAGCGGTCGTTATACATTATACTGCGGATAAAAACACAAAGGATTGCCAAAGAAATTTAAGCGTAGGATATTTTGGGATTGTTCGCTTTACTATTAATTAAATTATATGTGCAAAATAGAAAACATTAGAAGAGCAGATGTGATTGTTATAATATTGAGAATAAAGGAAAAAGAAAAGCGTATAAGAGAGTATTTATATTCTGATGTTCCTGACAAATATGTGGTGCTTAAATGTGCTTTAAGTGTTAAGATCAATGTGATCGTTTGGTTCTTTCTTATGTTTTTATTTTCTCAGATTGTCGTCTTTTATTTTACTGTTGTTGGTTTTTCATTATTTCCTGTTAAAATCGATTTTTTTAAACAATTTTTATAATCGTCTCCCTCCTTAACAATTCTAACGGGGATTTTTATCTAAAACAAATGGTGATGCATTTTAGCCCAATCTAAAGGGTAAAACAAATCACATCTCAATAAAAAAAAATAGCCAAAAGAGATTTACTGCTATAACTGTTTCTTTAAAGTAAACGCAGAAAAAACGTCATATTTTGATCCTCTTCACCCCATTTGGCTGTATTTATTATTATTGCTTAAAATAGATTCCCAGTATAGAAGCATATCCCCCTTAAAAATAATTATTCTTTTAACTCTTTCCTTTACGTACTCGACTAGTAGCGTTAAAAGCCGAATCCTCAGCTCCATCACCGCTATCTGGTTCTACAGTAACTACATCTATCGTAGCAGGGACGGCATCATTATTTTCTTGATCAGCTGGTGGACCAGTGATAATTTGCTGGGTTTCCTATATATGACAAAGAATATAAAGCATTAATTCTCGGATACGTGTTTCGTGTATTATTGTCGATTTACCTGGGTGCCTCCTCTACTTTTGCCTCTATTGTTGTTAGCGAAATTATAAAGATACGTTGCAAGATAAGCTATGGGGTCATCGGGTCGTTTATTGGCAACTTCTGTGAGGCCTTTGATGAGTGGATCACCAAGTGCTGTAAGCGTTTTAATTACTAGCGAAGCGGTACAAATTTTATATTAACTTACAAGATGCCAAATAACGGCCCTCCTCAGTGCAGAAAAAAGGCATTTCTACTTGAGCGGTTTTCGAAGGACTATCTGAAACCAAAATAATATAATAAGTTAATCAAATAGTGTGATGGATGAATAAATTTATTATTCTAGTGAACAAATATAAACATCTGCGGTGTTGGACCACCCAAAAGCAGACATTTCACAAGCTCATATGAACAACGATAAAGGAGAGAAAACGCACACACGATGGACGAGAAACACAACAGAAAGTGGGCTTGTGTCGTGAATGTAGCATTATATATAAAACAAAAACACCACATTGATTCCAGGATGAAGACATTATTTTAAGGTTACAATTGTTTAAAGTTTGGTGTTCAAAAAAAGCAATTTTCTATACAGTTTACTGACCTAATACGTCAAAATTCCTCTTCGTATTGCACTCCAGTGAATAAAAGTTAAACAACAAACGTTATTTGGCACTATTTACATTATTTCCTTAAAATCTACGTACTATATATATATTAATTTAAGTACTAATAATTACAATTTTTTATTTGGTTTTATTCATTTAAACTCGCCTTTTTCCGCCTAAATATATTGACGAATAAAGCCGCTATGTGCATTGAATTTGATAAAGCCAAGTCTTTCTCTAGTTGCAGAATATTTGCAACTGCGGTTGTAAAATCCTCGAAGGTTTGAAGTTCGTTAACACCGAGACATTGTTGGTTTCCTATTTTGACAATGTCATTGGAATGGTTGCTTCTGTTGAAGTGTAAACCTCTTACAAAACATAAATGGCTTAAGTTTTCTGGTTCTTTAATCAAATACGGGAATGACACTTTTAAATTAAATTGCAGTGTATTTCCTATAGCTGTTGGCCTTGCTGACAAGTAACCAAAGTGTTCATCTCTTTTGAAATTCAGATTCTTTTCCAATATTGACATTGCTCTATACATTCTGGAGAAAACGCGTCCAATATTTCCGGGATTCTGTTGAGGAGTGGAAGTCACTATTCGTAGGTGATCCAGTACGTTAATCCAAGCAACGAAATTTCCTGCATTACTTATAAAAACACCTCTGCCGTACGGCCAGTGTTTCCCATGTAAACGAAGAGATTCGGCTATATTCCACAAGGGTATTAATAAACCATTCGACGCCAAAATTAACTTAGCCTCTGAGGGATCTTCTAAAACCTCATTCATCGTGTAGTAGGTACCACTACCTTTCTCTACGATTTCTTCCTTTGTTGCATTCGGATATAAAGCACTAGCCATATCGGTACTTAAAAGAACCGTCGTCAAAATTCTTTCAACATCTTCCAGTTGACCCAAACCCAGACATTTCGGGAAATCGAAATGCTCTAAGTTTCTTGTGCAATCCAATGTGCCCGCTAGAATATGCTTAGAATGTGGATCTAAATCTGTTTCTAAGCCTAAAATTCGTTCAGATTCCTCATTGGAACTCGAAGAGTATATAGACTTAGGATGATCTCTTAAGTCGATATGAACGTCAATGCAGTTTATATCCTTGACGATGGGTTCTAAAAATTCCCTAAACACCATGTACACGCAGGAATCCGGAGTGACGATGCCTGCGGGGAAATCTTGCTCAAGAGCAAGTCGAAATGTTGGATTCGTCGGCAACTTCTTTACACTCGGCCATATTATATCGTATAAATTGTGATCTAATCTCGTTACGCGTAATTTAGAGATTTCAAACGTATGTCTTTTGATGTGCCTGTTGAGTTGGAATTGTGAAGATGCGGACGCCGTTGAAATCGTGGTTCTGGTGGAAGCGGCAGACGAAACAGCGGTGGAATTCCGTCTGCCATGAAGGACGTTGTAACACTTATCAAGAACATTAATCATGTCCTCGTCATCTAGGTCTTTTCTCGCCGAATAGATGTCATTCGGTACTGCGGCGATAGAAAATAAATAATTTTTTATATATAGTTATACATATATAGACTTTACGTTCACGGTTACACCATTTAATAGGCGAAATACATTTGAAAGTGAAATTGACAATAACTGCTAAAAACTCGTGACTGTACATGTTTAATATTGGCAACATGAAATAAAGCTGCTATAAGACGATGCAACTCAATTGTCAGGTCTTGAATACAAAAAATCTAATCCTTACCTTTATCGCTTAACATTTCATCCAACAGCGATTCTTCTGCGCCGAATCTTTGGAGCAGGATTCTGTGGGAGAGCTCGTCTTGATTGCTTTTATAGTACTCAGGTATGTGTTCAAACTAAAATCAAGAAAGTAAACGATCAACTAAAATTTAGGTCATGTCTTTACTCACGTTATCTAGAGCTCTTATATCAGCACCAAGATGCACAAGTAAATTATAGTAGTGACTGTTATCGGCAACCATAGCTGCGTAATGTAATGGAGTCCGACCGTTATTGTCTACAATGGAAACGGTTTCTGGGAAACGTCCCGCAAGGTATCGTACGATACTCGTGTTTCCAAAAATGATGGCAACATGTAATGGAGAAGCTCCGTCTGGCGATATCTCATCTTTCGCTATTGCAAATTTGCGTCTATCCAGAGCTGCCTGTAGTTCTTTAAGGGTACCATTTCTCGCAGCTAAATGTATCCGGTTAATTTTTGCCTGAAATCAATAAGTTATGGAAAAAGGCTAACATAACATTTATACCCAACCAACCATGTAAATAGGAACATTTTCTAGAAAAGCTTGAAGCTCTGCATTATCAGATTTTTGTCCGACAAGTTTCTCGCCTTGTCCATTTAGAACCAATGCGGCGAGTTGTTCCATGTTGCCAGATTCGATTAATGCTGATACCTCTGGATCAATAGATGTTACACTAGCAGATGTACCTTCCTCGTTCACTGATTCAATTTCATTCTCACCGTTTACTATACCTTCTATAACGCCCTCAGCTTCAACTAACTCTGGATGTTTCTCTTCTTCCTCTTCATTTTTGGTTTTTGATGGAGAGGAATGATTAGAATTTACTGGAGAGTTGTTATTTGAATTTTTAGGTGATGGGGATATGTGCTTTGGAGAAGTTGATGGGGTATTGGGATGCTCCTCTATTTCTGAATTGTTTTCGTTTTTTTCTTCTATTTCTGTGGTTTCTGTTTCCTCATGGTGGTCCGTGACTTCTAGGCTATTAGTGTGATTTTTATCATCTTCATCGACGTGTTGTTCATCGTTATCTGCACTTTCTGATGGGGCCTCTTCATTGGTTTCATTACTTTCCTTCGCTTCATGTTCTTCCGGTACTTCAGAATGATGACTAACGGGTTCGTCTTCATCATTATGATTTTCTGCACTAGTTACATTTTCTTCTTCGTTTTCTTTTTCCTTTTCATGCATATTTTCGTCTGTATGAACTTCATTTTCGTCATTTTCTTTTTCTATACCACTATCGTTGCTAATTACATCATGTTGAACGGCAGTTTCTTTATTTTCATCTTCGTTTTGTTCGTACGTTTCTTCCGTGTTTTCCTTTTCTGCATTTTCTGTATTTTCTTCTTCTGATTTCTGACTCTTCAATTCCTCCTTTTCCTGTTTGAACGACTCCGCTTCGGTTTTATTCCCAAACATTTCAGTGATTTTCTTTTCTGTTTTGGGCGTGTTCTCCGTAGATACCGCGGCTCCAATGAGACCCCAATCCCAGTTGGCGGGGAAGGTGTCTTTCGACATTCGAGGACACTCTGGTAACATTTGGAGTAGTTTGGCATCAATCTCATTGCTTCGGCTACGATAAAACGCGGCTGTCTTTTGTCTCTGTAATAAAATAATCGTTGAGGGAACTCAAATTTAAAACGGTTTACCGTACGTTATCTAATACTGATTCGTCAGCTCCAGCAGAAAGTAAATATTCGAACATCTGACCGCCATCTTTAACGATGGCAGCAAAATGCAGAGGTGTTCTTCCTTCGTTATCCGTGATTTGTACACTCTTAGGAAATTGCTCGACTATATATTGTGCGATATCATAATATCCAAGACCAGCCGCCTAGAATGACATTTACATGACAGAATGATTTTTAAGCTTGGGATTGTATTCCTATCGAGTGACTCACTTTATGTAATGGAGTCAGTCCGTTACTATCTTTCCCCGATAGCACTATTGGAGGTACCTCAGTCATGTGCGACTTCAGCGAATCCAAATCATTGTTCACAACATCGCTATGGGTATCCTTAATGAGATTCTGAAAGTGAAATTAATGAAAGCTTGGCGATATGTCAAAAACAGCCTAACAAATCGTCTACGCAAGTTTATTATTATATACTTTGATAGGTTAATAATTGATTTTAATCGCGAAATAACGCGAAACACTCCTACACGAATGAATTGCGTATTTTGAAAACCATTAACGAATTGTTTTGAATGATGTGGAATAACCAATATACGACAGTTGAAATCGACTATTCAAGGTTAATGCTTTAAACAGATGTAGAAGACAATCGATAGGTGTGTACTTCAGGAATTAAATATTTGTTAGGAATTCAAACCAATTTATTTTGAAAATTGAAAAGGAAACCCAGTGAACATATCGTTATTAGAAGTGCGACAATTTTCTTAAATTAGCTTTGGTAAAAAAGCGTTCAACCTGAAATACAAATATTATATTACTAGATTTACTATCACAAGTAGCAAAATCGATTGTTTTAAATTATAAGGTGCGCTACTTGTTGATTACTAAAGCAACCAAACGGTACATACATTTTTAAAATAAAAAAGATATGATCGAATATTGTTAGTAATTAAGCACCAATTATGTTGTACATGATTCAGGAAAAGGACAAAGAAGGTATAAGTTGCCGTTCCAGAGAAATATTGTTAATTCATGGAACACTACATAATTGAAATGATGTTAAATTGAGGACAAGTGAACGCAATAACGTAGACAATAAGGTAAGTATTTCCATTCTTGCCTATTTCACTGATTTAAAGAGAAAACAATGTACTAAAATCGTATAAATTAAAAAAAAAGACATTTAATTAGTCATTTTATTAATTAAAATTTTGTTTTGTAAATCAAAAAACAATCTGTATGGAAACCAATATTGATTATTTTTATCTCAAATGTACACACATATTTTTAAATAAAATTAATTTTTTGCTTCATCATAACTTCTTTTTCAATATGTTTCTGAGGCTCTTGTTAAGTGTAATCATAAATTATACATTTTAGGCATTCACTAACAATTTTCTTGTGTCTAGTGTCGACCAGGAAGCGGAGGGTGTCAGGTTCGATTTCTTTTTCAGACATTTAACCAATTTTAATTTTTGAAATGTTGGAATAAAATCTAAACACTCAATAATTTTATAAACAATATCTGACGCATATATTAAAAATCCATTTGAGATTTAGATAAGTTAAAAAGGGAGATACCTGCCATTTGTCTATGCTTGTCCGCTTCACAATTCTTAAATTATAACTATCGTTCCAAGTTCATAATATAGAGTTCACTGAATTTCACGTATTCATCGAGAGTTACATTGCAAATGAGGCGCTTAGTGCTATATTTTGTGTACCTTGCCCAAATTTTGATTTGGCAGCAATTACCCATGTTTTTTTAAATCTACACTCTATCGCACATCTCAATATTCTTTCTATTAGAGGTACAGGTGTTTAATTAATTTTTTTCAAAAATCATCAGATATCATATTATCATCATATATTAAAATTTTACTTATCAAATTTCTGAAATACTACATTTTATAAGTCGTTGTTGCGCTGGGTTATAGAATACTTCTCATACTTTTAGACACCAATTACTACGACCATTAGCCAATCCTACTAGAATTTTGATGAATCCAAAGGTGTTCCAACCTTTAGTAGGGAATCTTCTACTTCATTCTTTGAGAAAAACGCATATAAAATTTTGCGGACCATCGGCAAATTATGCCAAGAAAACTCACCATATTTGGTGTAAAGTATGTCTTACTTCAAAAATAAACCTTTGGTTTGTAAGAACGAGTTTCCCGCATTTAAATTTCATTTTTGTTTGTAGTCAAAAGGTGGGAGTAAGGAAAAACAAGGTCGGGACTCGAATGTTCAAAAATCTGCTTTTGAAAACGATACAGTGCTGTTATCAATTCAAATTTTCCCGGATGTAGATACGCGCATTTTATTTAAGATATCGAGCGTTAAAGGAACAGCGGCATTTCGCAAGAATCTCAAAAATTAAAATAAATACACATAGATGCCATAATTGTATGTCGTGCGGTGCTAGTATAATTTTTATTTAAGAGCCTTTTTTTCTCAATTATTCAGGGAAGGAATTATCTTGCACCCATGTACTATGTGGATACACCGTTCGTTGGAACCACTTTATTTTTTTTTAATTATCGAATTAAATTCAAAGAATGAATTTCATAACATGAATATTAGACAAGAGTTTTTCCCATTGACTTCCACATACAAGACAAGTTAGTTCCACAAAGTTTTCAAATATACAATTTTTTTATTTAACAAATTACTTACATAGGCTAAATTTGCATCTTTTTTGTCGCTTCAGTGTATTAAAAAAAAAGAGAATACCTATTCAATATAAACTGGTTTGTTAAATGTTTAATAATTTCCTAATTCTACTTTTGCTTCATGAGTTGTTCCTTACGTGTTAAATGTAGTACTCTTGCGAATAAAAGTTCGCTATATATTCATACGTTATATTCGTGATATTAATATCCAAGTTTTTAAAATGGAATTAAATTTCTTACTTTTGTAATTCTTTTGATATGAATTTTTTTTGCTTCATGTTTGTGTTGTACCCGCATTAACTCACGTGGCTGGCTATATATATTATAGATAATCAATATTACTAAAAGTTAATGCGTAGTTCATAATTTTATTACAAGTATCTGGATGTAAAAAAAAAATCAGAAATGATGAGACAAATCTACAAATCTGCAAAAAATGTACATACCATGATATGCGGTACAGCTTCCAAAAACTTCTTCACCTTCGGATTCGTACTGTGTTCGACCAGCAATTTCGATCCGTGTCCTTCCCATACGACTTGCTGAAGATTCGCCAAATTGCGTTGGTGAATCCATATCCTGATATTGGATTTCTTGATGTTAAGACCTGGAGAAGGCATCTCGGTTAATTCGACGAACCTTCGGGAGTATTAACCACGACGAACGTTCATATTTTATCACGTTCCGACGTTAAGTGATAATGAGTTTTGTTGTTGAATCGGGTAGCTACCCTCTTATGGTTGCTACACCACGTCGTACAACTAAAGGTCATGTGACTATATTGTTTAATAATTTAACGTAAAGGACCGATCGATGGAAATATTTTCCGAACAGCGTAACGTTATTCTCACTTAGAAACGCTTTCATTATGTGTTGGTGGAGTACCCGTATTTTTCCTACTTATACAATTAAAAGTTATAGGTGTTTGTAACGTTACATGCCGGGGATTCTCTAACGTGGTATCTTGGTATTAGCTGTTTTATTGATGCGATTTTATTATATGTATATAATGTTGGCATGGGTGCTGATTCGACTGTTACATACGTATATTGTATAAACATACTGAATTACAAGAAAAGAAAAGATAGAACGATGTTACCATATTAGCATAATATCAAAAAGACTACTTCCATCCCAAAATAACCAGTATGGTGTTCTTCCAATAATCTAGTAAATAAGAATTTACATGCTTTGCAGTTCGCGATTAGAACAGTCATTAAAGCCCCAATAACGCTTACTTAAGCGTGTTCTTTAGCAACAATAAATAAACATATATTTATTTAAGGTATTGACAACATTTTTTAGTGAAAAAAATGCTAAATAATCAGGAAAAACAGTAGCGAAATTGAGAGAATAGATACGTAGGCATCTTAATTCGAACTACTTTCCAGTAAAAGGGTGCACAGTGCAGTAGGCGCCTGTTCTCCATGTGGGACATGCTGAGTTTTGGAAATCTCAAAATCAAAACAAAAAATGATTGGTAACTGCGCCATTTTAACATAAGGCGGTGGAAAAGACAGAGACCACAATTAGGTACCATCAGGCTAAAAACGATAAACACAATTTTTTGTAATTTTAGATGTAAAGAGTGAACAGAAGTGGACTGAGCACTCTGAGGCACTCCGCTAGTTATCTTTAGAACATTAAAAGAATGTACATTTGACATAACTCTTGTCGTGATGTAACGGGCATATAAGGCATAATTAAGGAAAGCGCAGAACTAGTTAACCCCATCGATGTTAAAGTTGAATGATGTTGAATATTACAGATAATCATATCGAACGCTTTAATTTTAAAGCAAACAAATTGATAGCCAGTACGACGAAACGTCTCCGGATGATGGAAACTAATTCGAGGTGATTCTTTGGATAAGGTCTTATCATCAAATTTTTTGTCACATTACTCTACCTGCATACCTCGCGAGGAAAAGTGTACGAGTGGTCTGAAACATCCTGTATAATTAAATGTTTTGTATGGTGCGTAATGTGTAGAGAGGACAAAAGCGAATGAAATCATACCTTTTTTGCAGCGACTAGACAGACTCGTGTCTATTCGTCTCATAAGAAGGGTTTACTGGTTAATAATAGCCTATAATAATAAGCCACATTGGGCCGCATAGATAAATTATGTTTATTTATATTATACAGGATTCATAAGTTTTAAAAGTATTTGTTTAACCGTCCATTTATTAAGCATATACTTCCCAAGAGATATTTACAGATACTTAGTTACGAATTAAGTGTGTTATGGCATTTATGCTTTTGAAAAGTTGTGGTGACAATATGTCTAGCAGCCTAACAATAAAATTGATTGTTCAGTAGGCAACATTAAGCTTTATGATTGCATAAATAATAGCTAGGTATATTTCGCCTAAGTATAGATTTTTGCAGGAAACGTAGGTCGTAAAATATCCGTGCACATGTGACTTTTTTCGAATTGGCGTACGCATATAATACGTTTGTTAGTTATTTTCTGTTAAGCATGTAATTTTCTTTGGCGTATAAAAAAAATGTATAGACCACGTAAACGCGGGATTCAGTAAAGGCAGTAATCACTGTGCGTTGAAGAAATAAAAAGACTATCGATTTCAAAATGTTAGCGTGTATACCAACCATATGTGGATGTAAATTTGGATATTCGATTTGCGTTTGAAAGAATTCGGGAAAAGGTTATTTTTGGCGTTCGCGTTTGAACATGTGTGATTTTCCAAAATCAGTCGACCAGTTAGCATTAATAGATGGCACCTACTGCTACGTCCATTTTTAGCTTGGTTGCGATATTGATAGTCATTAAGAACTTTGAAGGTTTCGGATTTCTAACAAAATCAATTTTAATGTTTTTAGTATAACGTATAGAAAAAGAAATAAGGGACAATGCTAGTGAATCTATTCGATTTGCAATATGAATATTATTTAAGGTTCTTTCTAGTAGGAGGGCGAAACATGCTGATTTACCTGTAACGTATAAAATGTGACAATAATAATTTGTGATAAGCAAGTGAAAAAAGGGAGTCTCCTTTCTTCTACCGACACATCTGCTTACTCGATTACTATTTCCCAACGTTCCTTCTTTTTATTTTTTAATAATAATAATGTTTTTTTCTTTTATATATTTTTGAGGGTTTATTGAAATTTTAATGTATTTCTCCAAGTCTTCTAATCTAATTTCGTGCTAGGCGCAGAAAGTTTTCGAGGATCTCTTTTGCGAGACGTGAGTGGCAGCAAATCCCTGCGTGTGTATCCAGGAATGGACCACGTCCTAGCCACCACGGCCCACCTCCGCAAAACATTTTTTTTTTGATTTATATTAGCTTCAAACAAAATATAAACTTAAAACTAAATAGTTCGCACTGTAACTAATTAACATTAAAATTAATTTTATTCAATCAACTGCCACTAAATAGAAACTGGTCAATTGCAAAAAAATCTTTAATTTCTTTTGCTCATGTCAACCCCTAATTTATCCTTTTAAGGATTGCTTTTTTAAACATGATGAAATACGTTTTTTTTTTTCTAACTGGGAGCTTGAATAAAGTATTGCACCTTTCAAGATGTTACTGGTTTCCGCAATAAATTTAAAAACTTTACGCTTAAGCAGGTATTATCTAATTCTCTACTAATAAAATCTATTCCAGACAAATTTATTGGGAAAGGTGAATAATCAATCAATAAGCCCACGTGTTTGATAACACTATGTTACCTACTTGGTGAAGAGGACTGGGTCAATGGCAAGTGTAAACTTGAAGTGTACGCTCTCGTATCCGACACTTCAAACAAACTAGCGGGATTGGTAGGACATCAGGGTATTTGAATATTAATCAAGCTCGTATTGTCGGTAATGAGGGTATTTATTTGCATGGAAAAGTGCATGGTAATAAATTAGATACTTTAGTTTAAATGTTGCGGGGAGGATAATTAAATTTGAGGACAAGTAATCTACCTTTCTTTATTTACAATTTTCTATTGTTTTTAGAGATATTAATGTATTCGAACAATAGAAAGTAGTTTCTAGGTAATGAAACTAATGAAATATTAACAGGACAGAGAAACGCCTCGTTCTAAACATGGCTATTGATTGACAATAATTGCTCGTCTGGAAAATACTGTCTAGGTTTTTTTCCAAGGTAGAAACGATTTCCTCCGTAAGTAGCACCCATTAAAATTAATTTACCATATAACCAGGTCCATTGATTTATCGATGTGACCCTTAATTATTATTTCATGAACTTACTCTAGGTTATTTGACCTAGTTTTATCCTAAAGTAACTAATATTTATGGGATAGTATAACAGTAAATTGATAAATAATATAAAATGATTTAATATTTATAATTGTCTTAAAAATATTAGTTGTAAAACTTGTTCTAATCACTGAATCATCTTAATATAGTGACTGTGATGAAACCTATATTAGTTGAACAAAGGCTCATTAGGTGCAGTACTAACAGTACTACATACGAACGAACTGGACATAATAACTTAGAAAAGCTTGAGTTGGTTAAGACCTTAAGTTAGAAGAATACAGGCCAAATAAAAACAAGAACTCATACTTGAGATTTTTATTAAAACAAGAAATTATAATTTTGGAAAGAAAACTGTCATAACAGTAGCTTTTAATACTGAGTATTGCCACCTCTGGCTCTTATGACCGCTCGCATACGGTTTGGCAGAGATTCGATTAACCTCCGTATATAAGCCTGATCCAAATTTTCCCACTCGTCACGGAGAGCATTTTCTAGTCCATGCAGGTCCGCTGGGGCAACATTTTGGGTTCGTATCCGTCTGTGAAGGAGGTCCCACACGTGCTCGATAGGGTTCATGTCCGAACTTACCGCAGGCCAATCTAAAACTGGAATACCAACATCGTTAAGGTATTCCTGGACGATTATCGCAACATGCGGTCGTGCATTATCGTGCATTAACATGAATTCGTTTCCTATAATTGGCGCATATGGTACTACATGTTCTTCTAAAATGTCCGTTATGGGCTGACTGTGGGCAGTCAGTGTACCTCTGTCGACTGGTACTAACTCTGTACGACCTGTTAAACAGATGCCTCCCCAAACCATAATACAGCCACCAGCGAAATTAGGTCTAGGTCTGATATTACACTGCGAATAGCGCTCACCGTCTCGTCTGTACACTGAGATACGCCTATCTGAGGTGTAAAGACCAAATCTTGACTCATCTGTGAAGAGTATATTGGCCCAGTCATTAATGTTCCAATTTACATGTTCTCTGGCAAACCTTAAGCGAGCCACTCGGTGGTTCCTAGTGAGAACTATTCCGAATAGTTTGAGTACTCATACGAGAACATCTTGGACGACCTGGTACAGGTCTTCTACTGTAATTGCCTGTTTCCCTATATCTGGCTACGGCTCTAGAAACACTTGACTGATTGATGTTCATCAAATTAGCAACGTATGCTTGAGATCGTCCATCTTCGATTAAAGCAACTATAGCAGCCACTTGTTCTGAAGTTAAATTGCTCATTTTAGTTTTAAAAGCGTCGGTACAGAACTCTGACTTCGCACTTTAAAATTTGTCCGTATAGGAAGACTTTCAATAAACAACTGAACAAACCTTACACATATGTATTTTTCTAAATGTGTTCTTTTAGAAAAAAAAAAGTAAAAAAGCTATGTTCCATGATTTTGTTAGTGTTTTTATAGTTCACATACACGAGGCAAACTTTTTGTGAACGTATAAAAATATCTTGGTTTATAAATGCCCTTTTTTAGTTTATGCGATACTTTTTTGGCGGAGTGTATTTTTTCTTGAAAGAAAGGATAGAAGAAACTTGTTAAAATTTGAATTTTTTTTTCTCATATTATTCGAGCATACATCTTATAACGGCCAACCACGAATCCTCGAAACTGCTGTTCCAGATTAATTAAGCGAATTTATGTGGTGCGGAGTGCATCAGTACTTTAGTATTGTTTGCATACAACCTCGAAGTCCTTGCTATCATTATTGGATACTTAAGTTATCAAATGCCATATCTATCGTCTTCATGCATAAATTGTTTGAATTTAAAATTAGCTCAGTACGACTCATACATTTTTTTGCGCGCTATCGGTGTGAACCGTTTTTTTATAGTTTTACTTGAAAAAGCCTTTCAAACGTTAAAAGAGACTATTATTAACTTAGTCTTTTTGTTGTACGTGCAACCGTGATAGAGAAACTTCTCTTTTATTTTCTGAATACATTATCCTAACATATAGCAATAATGCCATGTTTAACCTGACATGTTTTAATTTATGGGCGTAATTAAATTTAGACGTTTATTAATAAAAAACAAACCAACAATTTATGAGAACAATATTTTCTCTATTCCTTTAGTACGTACCCATAGTTCATTGTTTCGAGAATTAAATCGTTTTGGTGACAATTAAGAGAAGCGGAAATTGGTCGCGAGCGTATGCGTATCTCGAATGCCGTAGATACAACGTCGACATGCTATAGAAATTAGCTTCTGCAAGATTCTATCGCGTATTCGACAATAACGCAAATTACCTCGCCTTCGCATGAAGCTAATCGGATATTCCTTGAACTTGAAGAAATGAAAGTTTTTAATGTCGAACGTAATCGGACGACCTTTTGCCTGTTTGCCTTTTATTTATTTCTTATTTAAAATTATTATTTTTTTCCTGACATGGAGTTGCACTGCGCTAAGTTGTAGAACCTATAATATGAAATAATAAAAAACCAAAAGGATCGTCGCCAGTAACTCTTTAATATCTTTTAAATGTAAGATGCGAAAAGAAGACAAACGAGTAGGCAGCGTAAACTAAATAAATCACATTTAATTAATGTTTGGAGAGTGGTAAGCGTTTCTTAATCTAAAACAGTGAGGCTAAAGAATGCAGCACGAAGTTTTGTTAATAAACTAATGTAGCAGAAAGAAACATTACCTGGCACAGATTCAATGAAAAAGGCGCCTTGGTTGGGTCAAAAATTACCTATATTGCTTAATCAAAGATTAGTCCAAGGTGAATCCATCATACAGACCTGATAAATGCTCGCTACACAGAAATGCTGGCGCAGGTATTGGAGCTATCAATTATTAATTATTAAAAATAGGCGGGTATATAATACATTTGCCCATAGCAATATATTTAACTCTTCAATCGCATGTCATATTTCTTGGAACAATGAGGTGACTTAACCCTTTATAACGTTGGAGTGGTTATGGTGACAAACTCGTGATATACTTTACACACGGTATTTACATATTAAAACATTTCAGTTGTGATAATCTTTGGGCCGCCAGGGTGCATAAAAAGATTCTTCCAGTATATTCTTTTTCTCTAATGGTTATCATGTCATGGGATGATCAAGTGGAGTATGTTACCAACAAATTAAATAAAGTATATTATTTTACAACTAAAATATTCTCTACAAAAAAAAAAAACGATTTGGTGGAGATTTATTATACACTAGCTCATTGAGTGCTTTCGTATAACGTATTGTGATATGAGGCATCGCAACTGAATGGCAAAGGGTGTTTATAGCTATTTTTAGTGTCGGCTCCCGCCAAAGTTGCACAGATGGTAAGATTTTATAACTTCTCTCCGTATTTTCGCTTATAAAGCTGCGGTTTGGAATGTTTTAATCAATATAATGTAAATCACGATTACGCATTGACGAAAAAGGCGCTCGTGATCATGTGTTTGAAGATATTCGATAGACTACCAAATACAACAAAAAAACGTTAATTGTGAGAAAGCATTTAAGAAACAGATAAAGTTTTTATTAGAGAAAGTGTGCTACTCCATCAAAAAGAAGATTTTTTTGTTGTTTTATTTTATACTTATCTGTAAACTATTTGTGTCACGCTTCATTAATTACAATTGATTTACTTCCTTATATGTGCTTGATTTATATAATTTCATTTATGTTTTATGTATATTTACATTTATAGATATTTCTTGACATATTGAATCTGGTTTTGTTGGTTTACTTAAATAAACTAACTAAATAATTAACATATAGTTTTAGGTACATCGCTTTTAGTAGCCGCAATCTCCATTACTACACAATTTTAATAGAGTAGATTTTGTTGCCTTATATAATTAATAACATAGAAATTAATAGAGTTCTAGATAACTTTCTTAAGACTTTATATATTGTATCCGATAAGCCCTTTAACCTTAACCAGTTTAGCCAGTTAAACCTTTATTAACCTTAGCCAGTTAAACTGTAAAATTTACTGTCATAAGTCGTAAGAAATAGAGAAAGCCTAAAAAATCTTCTTATTGTAGTAGTTTTAAGTGCTTCTCAACCACGATTAAATTAATTTGGCATATGAATAATACAAAATGTTAACGAAATTAAAACCAATCTTTAAAATAATCCATTTGGTACAAAAAAAATGCATTGTAGATTTATATTATTCCGTTCTAGATAAAAGACTAAATTAGAATCTATAAAATAGAACTCTTGACGCAAGAAGTTCATCTATGTTACTGACACTGTCAATGTATTTATTTCTTAAGTACTTTCATGTGAATCTCCTTCAACTTACTCACAACTCACTGGTGGTTTTATTTCTCCTATTTTTGGAGGAAATATAGAAGTTTCTAATTTTTGTGATAACTTTGGAGCTGATGGTGATCTAATTTTTAGTTCCATAAAACTACAGCGTTACGTATGGATTAGTTTAGTGTAATCTTAAGTAAATAACGTGTGCATTATGTGAGAGAAAACTGTAATTCTGTAAAACTGTTAAAAAACGAGAAATTTCACGGCCTTAATCTCGAGGAAATTCTTCCACGGCATATGATATGAACGTATGTTTTAGCTCGCGTAATATATAGGAAAACCTCCTCAAGTCCGTTTGATTTGTTAGGATACGTTTATGTTCTGTGCTACAATGACAAGAGATTTTTCTGTCCGTATTTTTCCTGATTTTTCGCATGCCTTTGTTTTAGGGTGTATAGGCAGCAAAAGCAGATATTTGTAAATAAATATGTTTTCTCCAGAATAGGGACAGAACCTGCGTGTTAGAGATACGGTTTTACTCATATCATCCGGTGATACGGTTGATAAGAGGTATTCACATATCTTTGAAACAGCTGTTCCAGACTAACAAAACTTGTGTGGTGCGGAGTGTGTCGATACATTAATGTTGTTTGTTCATTCAAATTGTTTTAACAAGCCAAAAGAATAGGCATTAATCGTGATTAGAACCTTATGAAATATTTGAACCAACGTGACACGCATTTTTGTCCCGTCTATGGACAGTAATGCAAAGGAAACATAACGCCTTTTAAACATGGATTCTCTTTACCGACTATTTTAAATTTTATATAAGGACTTAAGGTAATACTTACTGTCTTTCACTGCTGTAGCTTTCCTTGAATTATTCGCAGTCTTATGTGGACTAGGTAGTTCCAACTCGGACGGGTGATCCATGTAATACTTAGGAGAATGTTGTCTGAAGTCGGTAATGCCAGAATCTGCGCCTGCATACTTCAAAAGTTTTTGTATATATGCTTTATCCTTGCACATCGGCGTATAATGGTAGGCGGTTCGTCCTTCCTAAAATTTAAGATTTATATAAGAAAACGATTTTCATTCACGAATTGACGCATACTTACCGCATCTCGCAAATGGACTGTTGGCGGGAAATTTTCAATCAGATACTTGGCGATATCCTTCAGGTCATAATATACGGCCTTATGAAGAAGGCCGACGCCTGCTTCATCCTTAGCTAAGACCAATTTCTTCTTCTTCTCCGGTTCCTCATCTAAAAGAGATTGGAGTTCTTCTAGTCTTCCACTGTTGACGGCATCGTGAAGAAGACTGATTTTTGACTGCAGGATAACAATTTAATTTTACGGTGAATAAGTATTTATGTTTCGAAATAAGATTCTATTATTTTTTTGTTATTCTGATTACTAATTGGCTATATGGCTATACATATGGCTATAGCCATAGTCATGGTCATCATTTCATATTCGCCCAACATTTAGACTACTAGGTTGCGAGCTTCTCGGCCAGTGGTTAAGCTCGTAAAAAAAGACGATGCACGAAATTACATGTTTATTTTGTAATCATAAAGAAAATTCTGTCATAATTTGAAAATCTGGGAATTCCATGATCCTAACAATCAGGAATTGATATCCAATTGAATAATGGATTTTTTAATACTGTACAACGTTTTCTTGTGTCTTGTTGAAGATGATCTCGCACAGAATTTCTAATGGATATAAGGTACAAAGGTACGCTAACGTCTTGGTAATTATGATCCGGGGAAATATAAGAATATCATACGGCTAACATATAGCAAAGAGCTTTTGATGATACACATGTCCAACTTATAAAAATAAAGGTCATACGCTGCTTTGGACATATGCCTCAATAGTGAGATCCACGATCGGTTCTATAAGGTTCCTTTTGCTTCAATAAATTCAGAGTCTTGAATGTCTCAACATCACAGATGTGATGCATACCTGTCCCACAGCAGCACCGGAAGTTCTACTGGGATTAATGCTGCTTCACATCCACATTCAGAAGGAGCCTTACTCTTGATAGAATGAAAGGATTAAAGCTTGGGGGTCCTGTAGGGCATCTCTGAATCCTTGAGAATCTTAACATAATTTATCTGATGCACATTGTAATGATTTGAATTTTCCGTATATTCCAGCCAATGTTTTAAAAATTTTACACTTCATTATGAATCTACAAGTCGTGCAGAGCTTTTCCTCTAAAATCTTAAGATAAGTACAAAACTTTTTGAGGCATACAGCAGTGTAGTTCTGTAAGGTCTACAAATCACTCAAAGTTGTAAGTTATGAATTTTTTAAATATCAGTGTTACCCCCAGAAATGACAAACTAAACAATTAACCCGGATTATTCTGCTAATGATAGATCTTATTTACGTTGTTCTAGCAAGCACGGTTTTTAACCCAGTTTATATTATCCTTTAATTGCCCTTATGGGTATTGAGCGGATGTAAACTTTATTAAAAAAGCACCGTTTACCTGAGCCGTAGTGACCAGTTGCATGTCCAGACATGATACCGATCACGCTATAGAACGGTATTCAAACTTTATAAATAAATAACTTGAAAAAGTATACATTAAGTCCATCGGAAAAGTGACGCCGTTAAAAGAACACATTCAGGTTAGAAAAATAAGGTGAATACACCTATTGCAGGTAAATTACGATACATGTACGTTTACGAATGTATGCATTCATCAAATGATACATATTTCAAACATTATATCCGGGAACATGTCGCGGTGTCACGGCGGAATATGATATCAACATATGGGCGTGTATTACCGGAAGTGAGGCAAGTATTCGTACCCACATTGTCCGTATATTATTTCCATGGTGTTAAACGTAAGCGTTGTTTGTGTTATGTCAATGACCTATAAATATTTTATTCTGCCTTTTAGAGTCGGCGGGACTGTTGCGCATTAATTCGTGGTTAATGTGCTTTCTTATCGCTGATAGAATTGGAAGAATTAAGCTAAAGTAATTGATTAACGATTAGGGAATACGTTTCTTGACAGACAGATTATTGTTACAACACGAAATAAAGATCAAATAACCTATAATCTATACTCGACAATCTATAATTAACACTAAACTAGAAATTGCTACTGTAGCTCACGCATACTTGAACTTAATGCCTTTGAAATTCAATATTGGTGGGGGCGCTGGTAAAAAGCAAAACTTACCATCAAGGCCGGTACACTTTTTAAGAACGATCTTGTTCTATAATCGGCAGAATATTCACCAACTAATTTCCTTCCTTGTCCCTCTAGCAAAACATATTCCAATTTTTCGATGTCTCCGCTTTTGATCAATTGTTTCAAGTGTAAGGAGTCGATTTGCAATACTGTAAAAGAAGTAACCGTGCTAAATTATGATCACAATAAAGCTCATTTGTAAATGCTCATTATCTCTCAATCCGGTGGGCTTAGTAAGAGTTAGGTAGGAGAAGTAATTTTTATTGCCCACCTCTTTATCCAAAATGAGACTTCTAAATTGTCTTTTTCCAAAAATCATTAAAATTGTTGTTACCTTGCCTCGAAAAAAGAAACAAGAGTTTACATTTTGATCATTATAAAACCAAACAGACAAACAGTTTCTTTGGCCTCTTGTAAATTTTCTTTTAATGGATAGTAGAAATGTCTTCGGATGTTGTCACGTACTTGATGTTTGACAAGTACGGGACAAGCCCTGAAAGACATTTCCACTATGGATTGCAGTCGTGAAAGCCTACACCTACCCTTTTAATGAAGTTACGCGCTTTTGCTTCTCGGCCAACGATATGTTAGACTTCTTGAAAATCATCCACTTGGAATATTTCCAAAATTAATCAAAAATAAAAACTACGAAAAACACTATTTCTTTTTATTCCAAGGGGAGCATATCTGCGTCCCCACGTGCATCTCCCGCAACATTGTAAATGGAATTACCCATCGTTTGGTACCTCAAATAATATTTTTATGATTATGTTGGTGTATTGCCAACTTTTTTTTAATTGGTATTTTAAAAATGCCCAAGTTAGACTTAGATCTTGATACGAACAATTTTATGAAGACTTGTAGGTAGGCTGTGCGATAAAACTAAGTAAGGTTTAGAGGATTCATCACAATAATTGCTAATAGTTTTGCCCTCAACTTCACTGTATTGTTTTTCGTCAAAATGGTGTATATTATTGTTGAACCGGTGGAAATTGTCTCCATTTATGGTGCTGAGCAATGTGCCCGTGTCATACAAACGAGTTTTTAACCGAAGTCATCTAGATGCTGAATGGCATCTTTGTATTCCTATTAAAGAAAATAAGCCATGTTGTAAGCTTATCATAACTTGATAAGTACGTGATTATTGAGCGTAGTATCTCTAATAGAACGCAAAATAGTGCCGCATGTGATACTGTTATTTAAAGGACGTTTTAGAAGATGTTATTTACAGGCCGATTTCAATATTAAACCGATTCCCAAAGATATTTGGCTTGAGCAAGTTTTGCAGTGGTCTTATGAGCATAACATTATCAATAGCGGTCAGCATGGATTTTATCTTTGACTTTGTAGAACAGATAAAATGCGTTTCCGAGGTCTTTACTGCAGTTAATGGAAGATTTGTTGAAAAGAAGTTACAGACTGTTGATATAGAAGTAACACGCTTAGGTTAGTTGTACCGTTTCTGAATAATGAGCTGATCTCTCTGATGTCCACGATGTAAAACTGGGCCTATTCATTTTAATCTTATTTGTAAATAACATGCGTGGTTAGGTTTAAAGTGAACTACATTGATGATGTGTTTATTGTTGTGGTCGCTTGTAATTTGCAAGATGTCAAAAACTTTGCCTCTAATATAATACAAGTCCTAAAAGATGGGTCTAGCAGTAACCGATTGATCTAAATAGGGACAAAACTATTACTAAAATTATCGAATTAGTTGTTACAAAAAGATAAGTGAAATTTTGCTGCTGCCTTGATGTATATAGACGCAAGACTTTCGCAGTGATCACATCTATGTTGTTATGTAGGTATCACATCTATCTATCATGTTATCTCAAAACTCAGATGTTATTCTAAAATTAAAGAATTTATTTATGGCACACATCATGGTGTAGGATAGGTGAGTTGATACAAGCAAACTTTTTGTACTGTAAAAAGGAGAGAATATATCCCCACTACTGTACATATTCTTCATAAACGACATCTTTAACTTCAAAACATAGAGAGAAATTTAGGTATACTCGGATGAGATACATCGTTTGTCCAAATGAAGAACCACTAAGGCAACATATTTCTAAAGATAGGAGAAAGTAGAAGATTTGTGCTGCAACAACTTTATAACGTTAAACGAGAGCAAGACTCAATACATGGTATTTGCAAAAATAATGCATAACTACATTTTTAATATCGCAATCAAAAACCAAATTTAACATCAATTTAAATACGAAAACTTAAACAAACAAAGTCATGATAATATTGACAAAAACTTAATACAGAAATATACAACCATAAAACACGAAGACACTCACAGATAAGAGGAGGAAAAACTACAAATAGCAAACACGAAAACTCTTCAGCACCTGATACTATTCCAAAATACAATAAGTCACTAAATGATGCAAGAATTGAATTTTAGGAAATTCAAACATATTTAGAATAGGCATATAGAAGAACTATGAAACAAATAATAGATACATAATCCGATTATTTTCACTAACTGAAATGAAAATAAAAGGAAGAAGCGGATGATACATTTATGCTTGCATCTTGTTCTAAAAAAAAACATTATTAAATAATACGGCTGAAGTTTGATATTTAACTTAGAGACAGTTGGAGGAATGGGTTTCGTCGATATAACTGAATGATTTTTCCGTATAATTTATATCGCGGTCTTTGCCTTTAGCCAAGTAAGCAATAGCAAGCCTAAGCAAAACCAGGTTTACACTGACTTTGCTTATAGCGCAGATAACATAATATTTGACAGATTTATTTTATTATATAAATAAATAATAGTATAATAAATAAATTTTATTATATTATTATTCACTACTTTTTCATAATCGTAGTGTATGCATGGAGTTCTAAATGAAGAACGAAATATTGAGTTAGCAAATAAAGAAGTCTCTTCAAATACCGCAGACCGATTACCTATGTATTTGTATTAGTTGGGTAATTGAGGGCAGTGATTTTTAGATGATTTCACCGTTTGACAGAAGTTTATGAAAGCAAAGAACCGAGTAAAATAAATATGAGCAGTTTTTGCTTTTAGTATGTTGTTGCAATATTAAATGAGAACTTAAGAAATTAGTGCCCCAAACAATATAATCAGATATTACTATCGACGGCCATGAAATGCTGTCGGCTTAACTATATAGTCTAGTATATAGTAAACTCGTTACTATTATTAAAACAAGAGTATACATTGCAACAAATAAATAATAAGGACGATTAGACACAAGTTTCGAAGAAATTCATCGAAATTATAGAGTTTGATATGTAAATGCTTAAGTAATAGGTGCACAGTTCACGAAAACTCAAATACAGTATAGATATTCTAGAATCCCACATATTACCCGTGGTGAATTACATTTTCATCAATAAATCATGTTTTTACTTTGTGTCGTAAAGATACTATTTTTAACAAATTCCGAATCAATATTGTTACCAGAAGCATGTACGTGTAGAATGGAATTAGTCATGATAAAGCGGAGGTGTTAATAGATAAGTGGTATCTAGCAAAAGACGATGGGATATTTTTAGGGGGTCTGACTAATAATGTATTGTCGCTAACTTTATTTTATATATAGTAGTTAGATACTACTAAATACAAAATTGACCACTAAGATATTCTAAAGATTAGTTCATGGTGTACATTGGTGTGAAATATTGTTCCACATGAGGACAAATTCGAATAAAAATAAAGGAGACTAACGCACACTTAGCTAAAGCCCAAAAAAAGGCTCGTATGAGTTGGCGCAAAAAATGCTTCGAAAATTCAATCGCTTCTGCCAACGTAAACAGTACCATAACAGATGACGAAACCTGAATACATTCATACGAGCCAGAAACAAAGCAATAATTCGCCGTTTGGGTGTTCCAAAGTGAACCTAAACCAACAGTAATTGTTCGTTCACGAGGCCTCTAAAAAATTATTACTTTTTTTCCGTAAAATGTTGTTACTATTGCTCTTGAAGATGAGTTTTCGATGTAATCAGGAAAAAAAAACAGTATCATTCTGCGCTAGTTTGGAACATTGCATTAATGACTCATTGTCTGTATTCGCTCAATTATCGTCTGATGACTTCTTCCTGTTCCCTTTTGTGAAAAGGAAATTTCGTGGTGAGCGGCTTTCGACACCGGAAGAGGCTGTTGAAGTATTTGAAAAGGCATACCCACTTCTGATTGGAATAAATATATCGACAATTGGTTTCTTCGAATGCGAAAGTGCTTAAAGGAGAATATTTCAGTTTTAACATTTTTTCGATAAAATATCTGTTTTTTTCCCTTTTTCCGGAAACTTTTTTGGGCTCCCCTTGTATTTGGGTACTGTGAGCATTTTTTTACAAATTATTCAGGAGAGGAATTACTTTCGTCCCATGCACCAGGTAGACGCGCTGTATACATATATATGGAATAAAACATCGAAACTTACCTCCTTAACTTTTATTTAAAGACTTCATTACATCGTATGAACTTGCACTCCGACCGCTTTTAACTTCAAAATTTACTTCTAAACCAAATAAAAAGAAACATCGCAATTTCAAGATTATCGAAGTTGTGTTCGTAGTTTGACAATCAGTGCAAAACTGAAAGGTGGAAGGAAAGAAATGTGGCGTCTAACTGGGTGCTAGAACAGTAAAAACCTTATCGTGACAAAAAGTGTTCAGCTTCTCATGCCCCGATCGTTTCGTAAAATTTCCACACTCCGAAATATTCGTGTGGTAAAGTATTATAAGCAATAAAATTTGTTTGATCAATTTTTCCGGTTGTGGATGTATTTCTGCCACTTCGCCAGCATGCTTCTTATAGGTGATAATTTTATATATATATATTTTCGTGGGGGAAACGCGATGTTATAAAATTAGAAGACCTGTAGACATAACTGATGGTCTTAAGTGCTAGTTTTTTTCTCGTGGTGTGGAAAGAGGGTACATAAATACTGAATGTTAATCGTGGCGGATGTAACACCGGAAACTTTTATAATTTGCCTTCGTTTTTCCTATACTGTTGATTAATCTATGAGTTACGAAGTTGTATGCTTCTTATTGGTAGAGCGTATTCGTAAGAAGATTTTGTCAATATATTTGCCACGCTATTTGCTCCATCCAAAGCTTCAAAAATCATTTAAAGATAATCGTAACAACGCTGTAAGATTCATTTTGTATTTCAAATTCACGTAATTGTGGGAAGCAAAACAGAGAGATTTTTTTACGAAATCGGAGATATTCGCCAGAACGTATCATACATAATATTGAAAATTATTGTTTTTACGCCGTAGAAGCTTATCTCTATCGATTGTGCAAATGGATGTGAGGGAGCAATCAAATGGCGTAAGATCTAACACCGTACTTTTGTCTAAGTCCTTCCCTTTCAAAGACCTCAATCATCTGGAAGCCTATGGCGTCTGTTAGATTCCATTTTCGTGCAGCAATGTGTTTATATCGGTGAAACAAAGCGATTGGTCAGTACTCCTATTATTGAAGATAGGCGTTACATCACACGTGATGTACACACAACTGATTAAACCTTCTAATCAGTGTCACGTTTCATTGAGCCGAAGCAAGCCATATATAGAGCCTTCCGGAACGAATATTCCTGTCAGTGCACAACAACAGTCTTGAAAATGACGGATAAAGTGTGGATGAAACGTCTCTAGAAGCTACGACAACGCCGAAGTTTTAATTCGCAAACCAAGAATACAGTGAAAAATGAAATTTATATGACAAAAAATTAAGACATTTGCTACTTCTTGTTATACCCATTCAAACAATTGCTAGAGTCAAACAAATTGACTGAATTATTATATCTTCTTTGTACATTTAATAAATATATATGTAATAGAAGTAATGGAATGCCGCGTGCTTGTACGATGGCGCATTTAGTGGACGAAAATTAATGTTGTTCAATACCATGAATCACATTATAGCGTATCCAGGGTTTATTTTCTTAAGATTTTAAATCATTATTTATCTGGACAGATGTTAAATGCATGGATTAAATATTTCTTGCCGTAGGATCAAACCCAAATAATATTCGTTATTCACCAACAGGTATCACAACGAAACAATAATTCTTTTTTAATGAAAAATGTGTTTATATAGTCAAATCATTTTCATAATTAATGGCATTGGTAGCGCAATACTTAGTGCTCCCAGCCATCGGTCTCAGAGTTCTGAGTTCTAACCTTGGGCTCGCAACTTTCTCAGAGTAAGGTCTTCTTCTTCTCTAAATACTGGTAAATGCGTTTGAGGGACGAACACCTTACGCTTTACGATCGCAAGTGTTGATTGGTCAATATTCTCTGTAAATGGTTAAATTTGTTGAAGATGGGAAAACACATATGTATATGTATATGTATATGTATATGCATATGCATATGCATATGCATATGTATATGTATATGTATATGTATATGTATATGTATATGTATATGTATATGTATATGTATATGTATATGTATATGTATATGTATATGTATATGTATATGTATATGTATATGTATATGTATATGTATATGTATATGTATATGTATATGTATATGTATATGTATATGTATATGTATATGTATATACAGGCGGTTTTTATGAAAACGTTGAAACATTTTTATTTTTTTTTAGATCGATTTTATTTTTTAGAAATACGCATTAATACGTCCGATTCACCTTCCGACTTTCATTTGTTTTTTAGTTATGTCGTCATCCAACAGAATGTTAAGTAACAAAATACATTTTTCGCAGCGGAATCCGATAGTGCTTTTTCTACCCTGTATGATCATGGAAATAAAGTATATTTTATATACAGAATGTTTCATAATAATTATCTTAACATATGTAGGTGTTTTGTTAAGATTTCATAGGTTTTGCCCCATTTAATCTTGTTTCTTTATGTTCAATTTATTGTAATTTTTTTTTGTGTGAATAATCAATATAGTGAGGTAAGAGCTAAATATATATTTCCAGAAAATCCAATATTTACATTATTAAGAGTTTTAGAAGAATGACATAGCATTCCGAGAAAACTATTCACCCCAAATTATAGGAATTCAAAAGTCATATACAAGGGGATATCTGCTCGTTAATTAATAGTCAGTGTAACTTCTATATCTGTATCCCTATAGTCACTCCTTTAAATTTCTTTAACCGAATATCTTCTTCATCTTTTATTCATTTTTGTATTTTTCCCATACTTTAAATTGAATCATGTTTGAGGACTACAAATCATTTTGGAATGTCTACATGCAAAAATTAGCATGATGACTTAGGCACGCTTGGTTACCAATATCACATACTTAGAATTTACTCTCATATTTATAACTAAAACACCAAATAAGCTACTAGCGTAAACAATAACAGTCAATAAAATGTCGTAGATGATTATGTGAAGCTACACGTGTGCTATTCGGTG
This sequence comes from Oryctes rhinoceros, assembly GCA_020654165.1. Lineage (NCBI taxonomy): Eukaryota > Metazoa > Arthropoda > Insecta > Coleoptera > Scarabaeidae > Oryctes > Oryctes rhinoceros. The sequence continues at coordinate 2,629,219 of JAIOKQ010000399.1, read as the reverse complement.
GTCTCAAATATATAAATAGTTGCATTAGATTGTTGTCGGTCCTTTTGGATGATTATGCTTCTCTTTAGTTGTAAGAACGAATGGCATACTGTAATAATTATGCTCTAAGAAAATTCCCATTTCAGATATAGAAGATATTTGTTTGCCAAAGTAATTTCAATACACAAAGCTTCACCTTTGACTCCATTTTCTTTATTAATAAGCACACAATATAACGATGTGTTCTTTAATCAACGTACTTCTAGTTATTACAGCAAGGAAAAGTAACTACTTGATAAATTCTTACAACTGTTCATTAATACCATTCTTACAAACTTAATATTTTCTTTATTTGCGAACTAATTTACTCTGTACTTCTTACTTAACTTCTAACTTGTATCTAGAACGCTGAAATACCGCCAGTAATAAGTTTCCACATATATATAGCAGCCTCTTATTCTATTCTCAAGATCAATGTCGACAAATAAAAAACAGCTGGATTCATCTATCAAAACAAATTTCGATAAATTATTTCGGCGAAAATTTCTGATCGGATATTGATCGTGCTCCACATAATAACCAAAATAAATAATGCATCCTATAACTCACATCGAATTGCTTCTTTGACGTACAATAACGTTCGTAAGATCGACATTTAACGTAAATGTGAACTTCAGAAGCAGGTTAATTGGAAAATACCCTGAATTCTTGCGTATAAAGAATTAAGTAGTATATTTGTAATTTCTTACGTTACCATTCGTCGAAATTGGTTATGGATGATGAACGCACCATTTCGGTTTACAAATTAAATACAACTATACAGTTTTTAGCTTTGTATCAGAAACTAATTTGGCAACGTCGTTTAAAACGGCTGTAATTTGTGAGCACGCTAAACAACATTTTTTAATTTATAGAAATTCTACGTGTATTCATTATAGAGTTACTGAGACACATGACCATAATTTTTATCATAACACTTTATTAGTGGATCCACGTCCTCGACAGCTAAAACTACATTGTTTTATTCAATAAGACAAAAGTAAAGGTTGAAATTTAAAGATCCTAAATTTAAACCTATTAAGCTTATTTTGCCTCGGGGTTTATGTCACTTCCATCGAAATGTCAAGCCAAGCGTTTCTTGATGCCTTCTAGTCCCAAGAAATATATGCTTGCCATTTAGAAAGCAGCGAGAAACTGCTTACTGTTTCCCAAGCCAAATATGTATTTTTTTTAACACTAGATAACCTCAAGAAGTGCTTCGCTCGTCGTTTCGAAAGATATAAACGACGAGACAAAAAGCGGTGTTAACCGGAGAAAAACATGCTCAAAGCGACGGTGATGACGCCGAGTAGGCAGAAACATGTCCCTGGGTTAATGTTTTTTTCTTCTTCTCACATTGCCTTTACCGCAAGTGATTCCGTTAATATCACGAGGGAGCAATATTAGCATTCTACTTATACAATAAACGTTCTATTCGCTAATATATTTTTTTATTGTTCTTATACGTATGAAGAGGCTAAAGAAAATATTCTACGAATAGGAAGTTTTGCGATATATTGTGTTTCTTTTGTTTACTGCTTGTTAAGTAAAGAAAGGGAGATCTCGTGCTGCACTCATCCGACTTCGATTAATAAATACGTAATGAGAATAGCGTGACTGGCAGAAACTTTAGGGAGTTATTAATAAGAATAGGAAACATAAAAATGTTCTTAGACGCGGCTCTGAGTGACAGCTTCTAATACGTTGTAATTGAATAAGTGCTGCAAATTGATACTATACAATAATCGATGGGTATTTATTGCCGTCGTACAGATGTAATTTTAAGCAGGTTTGGCTTTTATTTTACAAAATGTTATTATAAGCTATTTTATTTATAATTCCAATACTTTGCGCCTCTACTCTAAATTTTTTTAAAATGCCGTTAACATTTGTCAGTGAGTCCCATGTGATTTTATCTGCGGAATCCAAAGATGTTATTCGTCCATCACAGACCATTTTTTTGAAATTTAATGCTTTGCCGTCAAACTAGCATATATTGCGTTTTAAGTGATTTCGACCATGTTCTGGATTTGGCAAATAATCAAGCAGAATATTTAGCTTTGAAGTTTAAAGGATGCAATTTATTTAACAAGGAGACGAGAGTCACATTCCACAGGAAACGCCAAGAACTATAACAGAATGAACTAAAATTCTGCAATGGAATTAACGTTTTACTAGAAGCATTGATCTAGGGTCACAATCTAGAAAAGTGAAGACTCTTTACAGGCTCCTTGAAGCCAGTTTTTAGAGCTATTTGCGTTACTCATGGTCTCGACATGAGGACCCTTACAAAATTGTGAAGCAGAACGTTAAAATCCCTAGCACTGTATTTGCAGTTAGCGTATAGGAAGTCTTAGGGATAGTAGAAAAAATCGTTATATTAAGAAGAAACGACCAACAACAACAATTTAGGATTCATGAAAGACTTCGTGAAGGCGATGTACAAATATGGCGCAGAATAAGCGAAGCTAAAATAGCTAAAATAAAAACTATGTACAACTGGTCGATGAACTGATGCAAAATTACACAAATTTGGGAATAAATATTAATTTCGTTCTTTCCTATCTGAGTTTCTTTTCCAGGCAATCTTAGTAACCCGGGTGACGAATATGGTGAGAGATTTCACCAAAATACCAGCCAAATTCAATTGCACTACAAGGGAAAATGGAGCGAAAGTATACTAATGGAGCTGTAAAAACTAAAGTTTCTTACATGCTACGAATTAGCAGGGAAAATGCTATCAGAAGCACGTTGAACACAACAGAAAATTTGAAATAAAAACGTAGGCTTCCACGGCTGGAGTTTGTTGAAACTAAACGTTTTCCGGGTTCGAACCGTGTCATGTCGTTAAATACCATGTCATGTCGTTATTTTTAACGACATGACACGGTTCGAACCCGGAAAACGTTTAGTTTCAACAGAAAATTTGAAAGTGCCGATTGGGTATCTCTTATTGTCAGCCTGGTTTGCCACCAAACCGATCTGAGTTGAACATGATTGTGAAAACTAAAGCTTTTCATGAAATTATGGGAAGACATAAACAACAATTCGCTAAGTGAAAAAAGCGGCAGAAATTTGAAGTTGAATTCTTTAAGAATTGAAGTTGTAATTCAGCAAAGATATTTGTTGGATTAAATTCTTATTCTCTTTCGTTTATACAAGAATAAAAATAGGACAAGCCAGCTTTACCTTTGTAATTCTCCATTTGTTATTGTCTCACGTGGGAGTAAAAAGTAAAATTGTCTACTTGTATTAAAAAGAAAAACCATAACGAGGCATGTGAGGATAGAATATTGATTGTTAACATTACACAACATATCGTTCCTCGATCTTCAGATATTTTTTCACATTCCTGCGAAAGTAATTACAGCACAGTAATTTCAAATCAATAACAGGCTCTGTTAAACAGACATTGTTTTCACGTTATCTCAATCGATACAAGGTATTTATTGAAATGCGACATTGTTCATAATACCGAACATTGTATGTAAATTGAAAAAAAAAGGTAATACATACCCTATGAAATATCTGTAACAGATTCAATGTTGTCTTTTTGTAATAATCTTTCGATTTCAAGTTAATATCTTTGGACCAGAGTGGGACAGTATCAAATTTGGCACAGAATGTACGTATTCGAATTAAGTATAACATATGCGTTTACAGTGCACATCTAGGGAGTCATTTAAGATTTGTGCCGAGATTGGCATATCGAAAAGGATCGCCGCAAACAAATTAGAGAATATCGGATTATTTTGTGCTGAGTTAGGCATCGCTACCAGTATAAAACGGTATTTTTCAATAAATATACGTATAATATTAGGGCTCTATAAAACATGCAGCTCATCCAATATGCCACTATACATATTTATTTACTTCAATATATTCTTTCAGTAGGATTACGCAGAAATTGAATTCAGAAATTTCATAGTGTACGGTATGAGAATCTTGATAGTCTACTAACTGAAAGTTACCTTTCGTAATAACGCTTAAGTATTTACTTAGATTTTATCAGGCAACAAGGGTTAATGCAATAATTTCATGACCGTTGGTCGTGTAATGAAGGGTACAGTCGCATGAAATATAGGAAACGATTATGTACATACTTTAAATCTAAAATTAATTCAAGTTATGCTATGACTTTATTAATCCTTGTTGCTTATGTGCGTATGTAAGGTCTAAGCCATTTACTTTGTTAAAGTAAAAAAACTTGGAAGAAATTAAAATATTGAAAATAAGATGTACCTGGTGTCGTGGAAAAGAAACGTTAGACTGCTTAATTTTTAAATAACTTGATTAGAATGACTACTAGTTACCGGATGTAACATTCAAAAAATTAAGCCGCGTGACTTATTTAAGTTACCAATGAAAATCTATTGTTGACGATAAAGTATTATAGTTTAGAAAGATTTTGTAGTTCTCTATACTTTGTAAACTTTGTATTATATATTTTGATCTGCTATCATATTGTTATTAATTACTTAGTTATTTGACACTAAATAAAGTGGTAAACAAAGAATCCATTGTACTATGAAGAAGATAAGTAGTACCAGATAAATCATCATAGTACATACGTCATGTTAATTAAAACCAATAAAGGACAAACCACCATTAATACTCAATTTGGCAATTTATATTCATATTATATTTATATCATTTAACGTCTTCGTGTAAAAATAAATCTATATCTATAAATATAGATCTACATTTGTATGTTGATGCTGGTTTTTTGCATTTAGTGGTAGTAAACGTGTCCCATAAATTACTTTATAAAAGATAGCAAGAATGTTAAATAGTTAAGCGTGTCCCTGGCAGCCTTCATTTGTAAAAGTTAAGTACCGAAAGCTAAAAAAAGCTCCAGCAATTTAGTTGATTTTGCTTTTATAAACGTTCGAAGCGTTGGATTTTCTCGGTGTTGTAAAGATGTAGAAAAGAGGCTCGCGTTATCTGTATAACAAACCTCAATTCAAATATACAGATCGAACTTACATGTAGTAAAGTTTTGAGGCAATAAATATTATTTTTTTATGGAGAAATTAATAGAGAAATTTTAAAATTCAGCCGATTTTAACTAATAAAGAGAATAAAAGAATCTCGCCAGAAATTTGTGGGTAAATAAAGTATTCGAACTACAGTACCCGATCATAGGCGTCCTTCTGGGAAATGAGTAATTTTCTTTAAGTAAGAATTTATATTTTAATAAATTGTATGTCAATTACATGTCGATTACACCTAATAAATTAAGGAAAGCTGGTTTAAAAAAGCCACCATTACGAAGAAGAGTCGGTCTGCTGTAAGACACAAACATTAGCATTTGGGTTGAATTTATGTAAATTAGCTAATATCACGTTTTTAATTGTTACACTAATACACGTATTGGCTATTAAATATGGAGGTTCATCCAATTGTTTTAATATTTGAATTATAATACCCAAAGGCGGCTTCTCCATTAGGTCAATAAGCTCCTAAAAATATTTCCCAACAATTGATAATGCATCTGGGAGGTCACTGAACAATTGTCCTAATAGAAAAAGTCGCCGCTGACAATTATATACGGACGATTGTTTTAATCAATTGATTCATCTACGGTTAGCCAATTTTTTGTTATCGCATTTCATGCTGAATTATATTTTCTTTTCTATTTCGCATTCACCTGGTACACAGAACATCTGAGACTATTCTTATTAATTGTTATTATGGAATGTTACAAGCATTTATAAATACTAAATCCTTGAAAAATTCAAATCAGTAAATGCGCAGAAAACACGTCGCGTCATATCCGTTTCATTTGAAGTCTTGGATGTTTTCAAATAAACTGTCAAAGATTAGTCACTAAGACTACGATAAAATTATTAAACATAGAGTATATCTATAATTTTCGGGTACAAAATGCCAATGTATAAATGGGTGCTTTTCGTTAATTGTTGAAGTAACAAGTTAATGTTGATGTTTATAAAAGTTGATAATCATTCATTTCGTTGAATGTAAATCCGACTAAATAAACGAAAAGGAAAGGAATTGAAATATCCTCTAAATATCCGAGTTAATTATCTAACATGGATTTTCGGTAATATTGCTGCATTTCTTTTTACAAGATATAAATTTTTTTCGGGAAATGTAAGGCAATTATGTCAAACATCTATTGCGTACATAAACAATTGCTTTTTAATTTTTGTTTGTTGGTTTTTATTTGTTTGATAAGAGCTGTAAGCTAAAGTGAAAGAAAATTTTAACTGTCTATATATCATACGTAAGGTGGTTCCTAATCCGACTGGAAATACCTAATTTTGTGTACGTAGTAAATGTTATTTCGGTATGTGCTTAACTAAATTTTCGAATCATGACATTGCTGCCTTAGGCTTTGCTTGGAGTGGTGAAAAACGTATTTTTATATGTAGAAAATGACCTATCGGTATTAAATGACGTAATGTATATGTAATTGTTGCGGGATTTGAAATAATTAAAAGTCTTAATTTACCCAAATTTGTACATAGGTTGCAAGGATTTAACTGACGGTAACGACGAATTTATCACAACTTGGCGCTAGTTATTGAGAATAATTTGTAAATCAATTTCACTTTACTCAACTTGATGCTCTTGTAATTTTGATTAACTTGATTTGAGGGCAGTAGCCTTCTTTATAGCAAGTTGTAATATTACAGATCGCAATGGATGAAAATATTGAAAATGTTGAAAATAACAGAACGCAGCTTCAAACTGGTTGTCATCAGGTTGATATAAAACGGACTGTGGGGTTTCTAGAATTATAGGATAACGTTCATGAAATTCTCAAATTCGAGATTTAATAAATACTACTATCACTGTCTATGCTATTTGTATTTGGATAGCAGTGATGAATAGTTTCCGCTGCAAGACACGCATAATCCTAGAAATAATAACGATAACAAGGAGGATGGGATAGTATAGCACACGACATTAAAGTATTAGCACACTCTGCACCACACAAGTTTAATTAATTAGTCCGGAACAGCTGTCCGGAAGGTACGTGGATCCGCATTATCCACTGTATGACCGAATGACGTGAAGAAAATCTGTAAGGGCTCTAAGAGAAAAACATCTGTTTATAGGTATCTACTTTCGCCGCCTATACACCCTAAAACAGAGATGTGAGAAAACGGAAAAATAGACGAAAGGGTGTAGCACGGATCATAAGACATGTGTCCGCCTTATCTTTATAAATAAAAAAGATCTGAGCAGGACAGCTGTCCGTTCTCTGTATTTATCTATTAATTAATTAATTAAATTAAATTTTATTAAATAAATTAAATTAAATTAAATTTTATTAAATAAATTAAATTAAATTAAATTTTATTAAATAAATTAAATTAAATTAAATTAATTAATTAATTAAAAGTTGTGTTGTGCAAATAATTAAAGTTGTGCGGTGCAGTATGTCGATACTTTCATGTTGTTTCGCACTCGCAAAAAATTTCAATTGAATCTCATCAACAAAGGTATGCTTGTACCTGGAGCGTGTTGTACGTCACATAACTAAGCGCCAACTTGACCACGTGCAACTTTTATTCATGTAGAACCTAAAATGCACATTTAGTTGCTTTTATTTTTGCACATAAACTTTCTGATAATATTTTTGATTAACTTGCTAAAAATCAACTTCAAATAAAGGTGAGATAGTCTAATTTTATTTCTTTTCAACAACTTTCGCTATGTATACGTAAGCAATTTAATTTCTGTGTTAATAGCGTAGACAATGGTCAACAACGTAAACAACTTGTTCAAAATGTAAAATGTTATAAGAACATTATTAGGCGACTATGTTAAACTAAGCTCAAATCTATAGAAGCGTTAGTAGTGGAAAGTTCATAAAATTATGTCTAAGGATCTTCGCAATGACAAAACTGTACAAATGTGATATTTCCCAAGTTAATATTTTAAAAACAGTTATTTTTGTGGAATACGTTTCGTTAAGTTATTGTTTTGGTTGAACCTTTTACATCGTTAATGTCTCTTACAAGGAACTTTTCGTAAATTTGGCCTTCGATAGTTCGATGAAAATCAAAAGGCAATTTTTTGTATACATACAAGGATAACGTATTCAATTGAAACCGTAACCGGAGATTTTGATGTTATTTCAATTGTTGATATTGTTTACATTTATGATGTTTACAATTTACAGCGCGTCTTAAACTGGTTACTAAAATCAAATTAATGTTTTTTTGTCATTTTTACCGCACAAATTTATATTCATAAATTGAACAGACCATAATCGCAAATGTATTAATTTTGATCGTGCATATTACTAAACGTTTTATAGCGCACGCAGTTCCAGCACTTACCTTTCGGAGGATTAGAATGAACATACAGGCCATTAACTTGCACTCGCTTATCTTGATTGTGCACCAGGCGTTTTCTTAGAACCGGCATTATTATTTACGTGTTCCACCAACATATTAATTAACACCAACTATTGTAGTACTTTTTCTTTTTGAATGAAATTCTTATCAAAAGCATATAAGACGACAGTCGATGTTCTTCTTCCATTCATTAATTTGTAAGTTTTTTCGTCGATTCCCTTATCGATCGATATTATAGGCAGTTAATTTATTCTATTATGCAAAGTAATATTTTTAGAGCGCACCATCGATGAAGAAGTGCCACGAACACGTGTTGGTTAAGTTTAATGAGGTGAGCGCGCGTACTCCACTCTGTAAGTTGAATTAGAATGGGGTGGAGATGTCTGCGGCGATGTTATTGTTACCGGACTTGTCCAACCCTCTTGCATCCCCGCCGTAAAGGTACTATTATTTGTTCACAACAATACGTGACCTTATTAACTGGGGAAACACATATATACAGTCGGACACAAATGTGGCGTAATGACATTAAGCGCTACAAAGTGGTAGCATCATTCCGATGTATTTCAGTACGTCTTTGTTTACAATGAACTTATCCGTTCATGTTCGAGGAATGTACTCAAATAACGACATCTCCACCAAAAGACAACATCAATTTAATTAAATTAATTGGTGTGGAAACAAATTAATTTTGCTTCTCAAGGTACATCCTGGAATGCGTAGAAAGAGATAGGTATTCTATAATATTATTAATTTGATTAATTATCGTTTTCTTTATAGATAGATAGATACATTTTTTTGAAAACTCTCTAAAAATGGCCGAAATTACATCATAGCAAAATTCCATAGTTCACAGTAAAATGGAATAGAGCGAAGTAAATGGCTTTCAGATACTTTTGTGATAGTCTCGCACTTCCATCAAACTGGTACAAAATTTGTCAGTATGGCTTTCCAAGGTTAGCTTCGAAGCTAATCTGAGAAAGCTCTTGGACTAACTTATACTTAATTTGTTGGTTAGAAACCAGTTGTATATAATTTATATTAATTTATAATTTACGAACAATATTCTAGCTTAAAATTAAGACATTCACTCAGAAGATATCGTCCTTGGTGTTCAGATAGAAGACACCCCTGGCGCTTCTGGACACGCCTTCACCCATGTATGCGAATCCGTAGCATGTACCGGACAAGAAATCGATGTAGGAGTCGCATCGATAAGCCAGGTATTTTGTGGGATTACTTATTGTTTCTGCATAGTATGTCCAACTTCTATAGTGACTGCAAATAAGAGTAGACGTGAATGCTCTCAAGCAATCTGGCTGCGGAGCTCGACCACCATTCGGATAAAAGTCAACATGGCCTATGGGTTTCAATTCGCCGGATGTGCCAGATGTAGTGTGTATGACGTCAACGAATTTGGCATCCGTGGATGATAGACCATTCTCAATTAATGGTCTAGCAGGATCCAAACCTGAAATTTGAATATTATATGATCAGTAAGGAAATGTTTTGTTGCCATTGTTCGTGCTAATAATTATAAAGTATTGGATAAACATAAGAAAAAACTTTTTAGCACATTTTTAGCTGGATTTTTGGATGATTGTTGAACCTACAATTTTTTTTTTTGATTTTGTTTTCCGGGGCTAGCGTAACAAGAACTTAGATTGAAAATCCAAGAAAGGTATGGAACCATTCATTTCTAAAGCTTTTTAAAAATATATTTTCCATACCGGTTATACGATCTACAGTAAATCCTTGCTGTCTTAATTTCCTTCCAGCAAATCCTACAACGTGAGCACCTAAACTAAATCCAAGTAAATGTACATTTAGGTCTCTAGTTGAAGAATTCCTGTAAATTCCCCCTAATAGATCACCGACGCATTCTCCAACGATTGTCGTCCCATTAGCAGGTAACGGATATAAAATTATTCTAGATATAACGCTCCAATCTACAACCAGTATGTTATACCTTCGTAATTTTTCGTATTCTCTTCTTAATGTTCTTGGCATTGCCGAGTTACGACTATTGGTCCAACCATGAACTAAGACTTTCATTGTTTTGTTGCGGTTAATGTTGATGGTTTGGTAATCATTGAGTTGGAATTCTATACCATTAGGATAATATCTAAAAATGAAGATTTTAGCAGTTCCAGTAAAAATTCCTTAGAATACATACTCATTGAACAGGAAGAAATATATTCTCTTGTAAACGTATCTCTTCACAAATGATTCGATTCTACCAGCGTAAGGTGACAGTAAATCAGAAAATTCATTAGCGCTTCTTAAAATATTATCTGGAAGATCATTAATGGTTTGGTTGAGATTTCCTAAAACAGGTAGTATAAAAATAAAAAACCGCTAAAAAAGTAAAGGTTAACTAAGATGATTGGTATTTAAATTTGGAGAAAGGTTAGAGTGGAAGTGATAAATTACCAAAGTGAAAACAAAGTAAACAGCCTAAATAGCTGGTGTAAATAGGAACAATTGTATTACAACGATTCACTCGGGCAAGCGAAAAATCTCTGGTAAGAACTGACGCAAAAGATTTGCTTTGTCATTACGGCACCAAAACATGAGATACTGATGGAATGTCTAAGCAGATGGTTTAGTTTTCTGATGAAAACTAACTGTCTTCTGCAGGCATTAGATGAACGATTATGTATTACATCAAAGAATACAAGTACAGGAAAGTTTATGCGTTCTTGTTTCACTAAAAACAAAGGGTTGAAAAGTAGGCCGCAAAAATTACTTGGATTCGAAATTTTCTGGTGCAACACGATTTTTAAAACAATTTCAAATAAGATACAAGCATTACCATGTTTAGATGAATTACTTATTAAAATATAAAATCGCTGGAAGATTGGTAAGATGAAGAAGATGAAGAATGCACCTTAATTGTATGTTATAGACTTAATGATAACACGAGAAAAGAAAAAAAAGACAACATTTTCTCGGATCTACTGGAAGAAACGGGCAGGGCAAAAAAATAACAGTAATAATGAATGATTTAAATGGGTGAGTGAGAAACCATAAAATTGAATGGCATGATGCTTTGGAAGATATGGAGAGGAAGTGCAAAATAATAACGCAGAAAAACTAATAGAATTAATTATGTTTGAATAACCAATTAAAAATAAGATAACCAGACAAGTATTTTCAAGAAAAGAAAAGTAAGTTTAGGGGATGTTTATAATAAAAAAAAAAATGCGGAGAAAAATGAAGGATATCGAAGTAAAAAGCTGGAACAGGTACACAAATTCAGGTACTTGGGATTGACATTGGCAAGAGAAGAAGAGAAGATGTTCTTAGCGGTATTAAGAACTCATTTTTGGATAAGAAAGAAATATTTAAAAATATCAGAGAAGTATTCAAAAAGATAATAACAGCGATTCTGACATGCGGATCGGAGACATGAACGGAAAAATCATACAAATCAAATTTCCGAGAAGAATTGAAAATAAAAAAACAAATAGTTAGATTAGAAAAGATTAGAAGCAAGTCAAAATTTGAAGGTCTACAGTGAAAAAAAAAGTAAAACAAGTAAAAGAGAACCAAGCGTCCCATGAAGCGGTTAGCAAAAGTGATGGCATCAGTTGTCAGGAGATGAGTCAAACGGAAGACACAAGGTAAAGTTATGGGGAGAAATTTGTAAAAAATCAGCTCTAGTTGGCGCCATACATCCTGTGGATGGGTAAAATGACTCGAGGATGTAGGAAAAATTACGGAAATTTCGAAATTATTTAGATGAGATTTAGGGCCGTGAGATCCGGAAGGGTCTCTAGAATATCCACTCGGCAATTTCAATTTTGATTGGAAGAGACAGATTAATTTCTTAAATAAGTTTCAGAAATTTAAACGAAAACTACCTTTATACAGGGAAGTTCCAATGTTCCAATGTTCCATAAACATTATGTTTATGTAATATCTTTCTAGATATTACATAAACTGGACACTTAATCTTAATACCTTTGGTGCGTCACTTCACGCTATTTATTTGAACACCAAATATTGGAAATATTGCAACGGGGTCACAAGTGATCCAAGGACGCAACTATACGGATTCTACGACATTTAAGGCTAAACGGACGTTTATGGATGAAATTTCACTTTGATATGTCTAAATTTATACCAAATATTGTTTTCATATTCATTTAGAAGTTTTGGGAAAAAAGAAAATGGAATAGTCCCGTTTCACCACTATCGTCGTTGTCTGAAATTATAATATCTTTCTAACTCCCTCGCTTTCTCGAAGATAATAGGATAGAAAAAGGAATTTGGTTCAAGAAATCGAGATCTCAACCGCTATAGAGACCTTCACGTTAAATAAGTGGATAAATTGAAGTCACTAAACGTAATGTGTGGGGGGCGTTGATCTCTAGGTCGATAGTCACTATCTATATATGTGGAATACACTATATGTATATCACTTCAGGAAATTAAAATCTAACAGCAAAAATGTAGCAAGTTTAACACTTACCTGGTAATATGCATGAAATAATTAAAATAAATAAAGTTGCTTTGAAAATTGTCATCTTTATGTTGCAGACACTTTCACTTTAAATTTAAATTGGTCAACTTAGGAAGTTAATCCAGAAATTCCATATAAATTCGCAAAAATAATTTACACACACTGTCTTCCCAATACGTTACTTTTAAAAGTACTAAGCTCACAATTTACTATTTATTCCCCTTCTAAATAGGCAAACATATAGAACAGTTAAAAACTATTTTCTTCTATTAGTCTCGTATTGAGGTAATTACAAAGTTGCAACAGCGATTTAAACATTAATGATACGGTATTAACTGTTTTGGCAATAGTTTATTTGCAGGGAGACCTGGATCAGTTCGAAGTGTGCAGCTTACGAAATGGTTTTTACACGGTTTACAGCTTATTATATAGACTTCTTTGTTAATGAAAATTTATTGTAACTAGTAAAAAAAAGAAGAAAGAAATTGCGTCAAAATAGTATTACATTGGTGGTAAAACCTTGATGATTGGCGTTAATATTGATTATCATCAGAGTTAATTGTAAAGAAAGAGAATTTTAAATAATAACAAATGATCTTGGCCTACATAATTTTTCTTCCATTAAAATGAGAAAATCATACATTAAAAATTTCTTGGTGTTTAAAAGTATGAATAAATTTTTAAATTCTCGAAAAATGCTACAAACAGAGCATATGCAACTTATACAGTGAAGTTCTAAAAGTTGTTGAATATGTGAAAACAAATAGATTAATTATTATTTCGTTCCTTCAGTCTTTTTTACTTGAGAGGTTGTCACTAAGAAGGGCATATTACTTAGTTCTTATACAATCCTAGGAAACTGAAACAATTTCAAGTTAGAATTGATACAAACAATGCAATTCACCCCAAAAAGCTTCGTCATGATAATTGTTACCACAAGTATAGAGTGCATTTTATATTCAAAAACGATATTTTTTTATCTTTGTTAACAAAAGCTATTCGTGAAAAAATTTTCAACGTGCGTACAAAAGCTAAATATTAATCCATAATTTTAGATTTTAGAGCTGATACAAGCCATATTAAACAAACAACTTATTCAAAGATTCGCAACAGAGGACAACGACAAAACATTAAACATCCGTGAACATTTTGTGGGAGACGACGTAGAAGTATTGGCACACTCCGCACCACAAGTTTAATTGTGCGGTGCGGAGTGTGCCGATAGTTTGTGTTGTTTACCATACCACCCCACAGCCCTTGCTATTATTATTAAATATTATGTTGGGTTTTATCCGATGAGAAATATGACTGGTGAAGGTTGAATTTTATGTTTTAAACTTACTCGTTACTTATGAATGATGTTGCAAAAAACATGTTTAAAGACATTAACATTATGCAAGAACTGAAGATATAGACGCGGAATGTATTGAGCATGCTTCTAATTTAGTGTTAAAGTTTGTGAGTGTTATTAGACGAAAAGGTGGTATAAACCAATTAATGGTTAAGGATAAAAATAATAAGATAAATAAGTTTAATAAGCTTAATATACATATATTAAAAAACAATGTTTCGAAAACCACACTTCGCCGACAAATTTGTGCCATAAAAGATATTATTTAAATGTTTCGTTTTCGACACTCTAACCGTTAATAGGTTAAAGCCGGAGTGCCACAAAGACATCAACTCGGAAAAGTTTACTATAGCTTACTTAATGCGATGGAGGATAACAATAGAGATATTTTCAATGCCATAATTTGGGGTGATGTGTTGTTTAAAGTTAATTTAGTCAGTAGATACTGCAAGGTCCAAATTAATTAAAGGAGTTACAAATAAGCTTATCTAATTGTTTCCAAAAATATCTATTGCCACAGATTTTTGACAAACTATTTCAGATGCTCGAATTTTCTGCAGTTTCGTACGTTACTTGACCAAATTATATATTTATCCGACTTTTGGGAAAATAGACGATAGCACAACAAGAATTTATTCCAAGAGCATGTACAATAAATTACATGATAGTTCTCGAAATGCGGCAACTATTATATTGCAAATTTTTTATGAACTGATATAATTTCGTAATTGCATTAAGAAATTTATTCATATTACTACCAGTGTCAGTTGCTGCAACAGAACGACCTCTGCCGTAGTTTAAAATTATCAAAAATTGTTAGCGATCAATAATGTCCCAGGAGAGATTAGCAGATCTTGGTTTGACATCGATAGAAAGAGATATAAGCGAAAATGTAGTTATGTCAATATCAAAAAGAAAGTTTGCATTTGTAGAAGCACGTAAAGAAAAAATTAATAATGCCATACTTGTAATTTTGTTAATTTTGGTTTTTAGGAATTATTCACATTAAGGTTCTGCACCTAGCTCGTAAATCTATTTATTTTTTGAAATCTGATAATGCTAATTTTCTGTCAAACACAATATACACGATATTAAACGGAAATACACGAGGAAATCGAAGCCTTTTTCTTGTTACTATTTCCTTTATAATTTATCTGAGTGAAGCCAAAGAATTTACCATATATACTACAATGAATTTCATTAGTTGTTTATCCAAAAACAGAGCAAAAGGAACAGAATTATTATTTAAAGAGTTAAACATTGTTTAGATATTATACTTACAGTTTTGCTTCTTATCGAAAAAGAAGGTATGATGTTTATCTGCAATTAAAATTAATTGCGCGAGCTGAGCTTCAAACCGCCTTTTGTGAATACCTATTTGTGCCTTCATCGCTTAATCGAAATTAGTTCAGTATATGAATTTCGTAATGCTTTCAAATGTAAATAGCCGCACAACGAAATCAACAATCAAAAAGATTTAACTTTCAACTAAATTGCTATTTTGTTGCGAGAAATACAATTTGCGAACCATCGTTTGGGTGTATGACGTTCTCCAAACCGAATTAGGAATTTTTCTGTATTTACGAAACAACATTATTATAATTGAGAAGAAATTAGTTCACAACAACAATATTATTTTTCTTTTTTAAATAATAAATAAAGCTTATAATTTAGTTTTCAAGAAATAATCACCATTAGCGGTCTTTTCGACAGCTTCTCCCATGTATACGGTTCCTGGTTTGCACTTATTGAAATAGAAATGGTAGTAGCTAGAACATTTTTTGGAAGGAAATTTTGTATTATTTTTAATACTCTCGGCGAAATATTTCCAACTTCGCGCATGATCACATGCTGGTTGTGGCTGAAATTGAAAACAAATTACAATTTATGGTACCACCCATATTATCTAATCGATAAGTTGGAACTACTAGAATAACATTTGCACCTATATCGTTAGATAGTGTGCAAGATATCGCAAAAATCTTACCATGACAAAAACAGTACAGCCTGGTTGGGTGATACCACCGTTTGGGTAAAAATCTACCGTTCCTAGTTTGCCGTCGTATCCGTATACGCCACGCGAAGTATGAATTATATCTACAAATTTTGCGGAATCATTTCCGATTATCTTATCACTCTCTACCAGTTGGAACATTGGTCCAGCAGGATCTAATCCTAGAAATTATAGGTAATTCAACCACTGATTAGTGATTCATATTGAAATCAATTTATTCCCAATAGATCCCAATAAATATACGTGAATACAGTTCTAAAGTTAATGGTTTCACGATTACAAGAATTTTCTGGGAAAAATCGGCGTTTGTAAATATCGTTGTTTCGTTAAAAGTACTCATGAGTAGAGTTCCCCAACTGCGTGGCGCACCATAGGCGTCGATAAGGAACATAAGTAAAGTACATAAAAACAAAAGAAATGAAGAACTTTAAAACGCTTACTTTTGTAATTAGCCGTATCCAATATAGTGGGTGTTAATGCACAAGGAAAATAGTATTAGTCAGCACACGAGGAGGTAGGCACATTAAAACTGTTACCGTAAGCGCAATCCGATTTCTCAAACATCTGAAGCATTAGGAACCTTTCCACAGTCGTTTCTTTCAAGAATGTTCGTCGTTCTGAAAAAATGTTTTTATATCTTGAAAATGAACGCTCGATGTCTAATGATGTAATACACGCGTAATTAAAATAATCTTTGAATTTAGTCACCGGATCAGTAGAGTTACCTTCCCAAACTTGTCTTAACCTGCTAAAATTTGTATCTTTCTTCATAACACTTTCAAAATTTCTTGTAACGATATCATTTTTTTGTTATTTATACAGTGTAGGAGTGTATTAACGTCATCTAATATTTGTACTGACTCCGTCAGGGACAGTGCACTATTTTGTAATTTATTTATTGCCTCAAGTACTTCTCTATAATTGTTGTAAACGGTTTGTAAATCTGCTTCAACGGAAATATCTTGGAATTTATCCTGGCTTTCCTTAATAGCCGCAGATTCGTTGGGATTGAATTGTAAGACGACTGATTTTATTTGCCGGAAGTATTTAAAATAATAAAACGCTGCCTTCAGCCATGTCCCCCAACGCGTAAGAATCGGCTCTGGTGGTTCGGGAATACCGGGACACTGTTTATGAAATTCACTGGTACGTTTGGGAGATTTGAGAAACACTCGTTTCGTACTTGTTATTAATGCATTTACCTCAGGGAAATTTGCACGAATAGTTTCAGCCACAATATGCAGAGCATGAAGTTTACAAGTAATATGTAACATCATCCCATAATGTTCTTGAAGAGAACGACCTACACAACGCATTGTCGCGGCACCATCGGTCATGAAAATTAATACTTGAGTAGTGGCAATTTCAAATGTTTGTAAAGTATCAACGACTACGCTCTCGATAGCGTCGGCAGTACACGATTTTAGTCTTTTACTAGCTAATAAAATTCCCTTTGTAGGTTGACGAGGTTCCAGTATACGTACAATCACATTCAAAATAGAATGTTTTTTACGGTCTGTCGTTTCGTCAATACATAACCACAGTAGTTTAATTTTTATTGCAGATCTGATCCTGTTTTCAATTTCGGTACGTACACTTGGCACACATCTCCTTAAGCTTGTTTCCGACGGTAACTCAAAGTCTTGATTATATTTATTCCAAAATTCACGGAAGGATTTCTTCCTGAGTAAGGAAAACGGTAAATTACACGCAGTCAGCATATAAAATAAATCAATTATAAATTGAGTTGCCTCAGGCGGTGATACACCCAGTTTTTTATTTTTGTGTTGCTGACTATTTACATGTCTTCTACAGCCATATTTATCATTGCACATCAGAGGTATATTACAAATTTTACATATAATCTTACTTCCATTATATATTAAGTCAGGAAATTCTCCACAGAACTTTTTCACTTTGTCGGCCTGTGGGCGTTTCTTACTACGCGCGTCCGCCATACCGTCACAACCCGATCGCATACGGTAATAAACTACCGAAATGCGATGCGAGTTATTTGCTTATATATTACATTACATATCCCCCCGGCAACGCCCGGCGGTACGCCTTCTGACTTGCCACGCACTTTGGGGAGCTCTACTCATGAGGTAGATGTGAATTTTAGCAGACCGAACATTGATGATGGTCCCACGCTTTTAACATAGGTATGACTTATTTCATCAACAATGTTCTTGTTCATTTAACAGTGAGCATTTTTTTATTTGTATTAAGATATTTCATGATAGTTAAAACTTAGAATCTTTGAAATTACAAATATAAAAAAGGAGAAAATACTTTGCGAAGATTCATCAAATTTTCTAATGAATTTCCGATTTAACTATTAATGACAGAGGTCAACTGCTAAATTAAAACAAAAACTTATATAATACCTGTTACCCTGCCAATCTTAGCATTCTTTACAAATCGTCCAGCTATACCTACGACGTGCGCTCCTAAGCTGTGGCCCACGAGATGTATGTCGTCTGGATTAGCTCCTTGACCAATTAGCTTCTGAATCATTGATGTAATTACTTGAGCTATGCCCTTTAATTGAAGTATTGCGTTAGTGTAAATGGTAGCCATTGATTTCCAGTCGACAGCGATAATATTATAATCTCCTTTTTCTAGGTAGGCATTTTTAATCATCAAACAGACAGGTCTCTCACAGTTAGAGCGATATCCGTGGGTTATGAATTTGATTGGCCATTTTAAATTTATATACCTCTTCAATTTTTCATCGTCGTCCAACCTGACACCATTCTTGTATATCCTGTTGAAAGGGACTAAGAATTAATAATGCTTTGCTGAAAATACCGAAATTATTTGAATTTTGTTGACTAAAGAAAATTGATGTGTTTATTGTTTTAAAAAAGTCTTATAATTTATATGGATGTTATTGTCTACCTGAGCATCGACAAAATTTAAAAAATGTTGTAGCTACTGTTTTGTATGAACGCAGCGCATGATTCCATCCAAATGTTCAAAATTATTATCACTTTTATTAATTAACTTATATTATATGAGATCCATTACTATCCTTTGTAAGAAGAAGTATGGTATAGAAATACTGAAAAGTTTTCAGCTGAACGCGGAAATAAGTATTTTTCGCTAAATTTAGTTTTATTTCTGAACATAGCCTTCTTGTAAGTATATACACTTTTTTCGTCGATCCTCCCATCTGTTGGCATCTTGTTCTGCGAAATAGGCGTTTATCCCTGCCTCCGAGTAAAGGTTTGAGCTTAGGAAACAAAACCGACTCATGAAATTTTGCTATGGCGTCCACCGAAGTGTAGGGTGGTGTGTTGGCTTGGTGGAAAAAAAACTTTCTTCTAATGTCGCTGTTCTTTCGTAATTCCCAAAGAACAGTTGCTATCACTTTCGCCGTCGAAGGAATACTCTCCACCTTTTTCGAAATCGATTAGTCTTTCGCAGCCCAATATTTCGATTGCGTTATAGCGTTTAGGAGCATACTTGGTGTATCCAAGTTTCATCTATAGTTATTAATCGACGCCAACAGGGCTTTTGAAATGTTCATTCGAATACATTTTTGTTTGTGAGCAAGTAAGCACGGGTCCCAACGGACGGTTAGCTTTTACATATTCAACTCTTCAGTACGACATGCATACATATACATGTACGTCTGACAAGCATGTTACTTCTAGATGCCCACAGCCTCTGTCCTTAATTTGTTGATCGTCTAGTACTGTTTCGTGAATTGACCCAATGTTTTTGGTAAGGATTGCAGTCTTTGCGTGTCGTGAACGTTCATCGTCGACCTAATCTATATTAGCACAGCGTAGTTTTACTGTGCGAACATGAGAGAAAGGGGAGGTCATAATGCAGATAGTAACGTGTGTTAGTTTCTTAGAGTAAGAGTTTTCCACCCATAGCGCAATCGTTTTGCAAGCTGGGTCCTCTTCGACGTTTTTAAACTTTTGGTACCTAACATTTGAAGTACAGCTGTTAACACCTTCAAAAAAGAGATTTCAGAGTGATTGTTTCGGACCTACGATGTACCATCAAAATACAGCAATAGAACTTTTGAAATGTAATAACGTTGGCCGAAGTGCTCAGTAGTTGGAAATATTTTTATATGATTTGGGGTATTTTGGCTAATATTGCTAACCAACACTTTAAAACAATCAAATTACTTTCCGCCATATCTGTCGTTTTTATGTTTTTAAGATAAAAAAGCTCTTTTCAAGTAAAAACTTTACTTGAAATGCTACGAATGAATGCTATGAAACAAAAAGAAAATTCTATTATTTCTACTTTCGACTTCAGTTAAATAGAGTATGCAACAATGTCGATATGTTCATGATCTTTACTTGGCATTACTGCTTCATAGAACTCATTAAAACAAATAATGTTTGTCTTAAATCCTTGCTCTATTCCTAACCATTAACGAGTTAGATGCATACAGTAGAAAATGTTAACATTACAAAATTTAATTTCATCCACTGACTATTATCAGAAAAATAAAATTGCGTAATGCACGTTCCCAAAGCTTCATAATTTTTGAGAATTTTCCGATTCGAGATCCGCTTTCGTAAGCCAAGTTTGCATTATGCCCTATGCACATTTGGCAAACTAATTAATATGATTAAAAATAATGAATAAATAATTATATAAACGATACACGTGCACGTGTATGTTTAAAGTAAATGTAAATATCATACATACCGTGAATACAATGTAAATTTTATCTCTTTTTCGGGTACAAATAGCCCGTGAATAATAGGCAGAGATCTACTTTCAACGTGAAGAAGTTTCAATAAAGTGTTTCTGTTAGCGATATTTTTTACAAACATATTTATATATCCTATCCTCATAGCTGAAATTAGAGGAAAATTGATTGTCGAATTGAATATTATATTAATTAATTGCGTATACAGCAACTACTTACCATATATAACAAAGAAGAGGAGAAAATATTTAGAATATAGCATTATTAACTACTGTTAGGAATCGCTTATGCAATATGAAACTAATTGTACAACAGCGTTGGTTTAACCATCAATAGATTTAGTTTACTAAATACAACAATGAAATAGAAACATTAAATCGGCTAAATTTGAATAGAGTTATTACGGCTTGTGTTTTCTAAACAATTCATTAAGTTTACTACTGTAACAAGTAAAGTAACAGCAAATTTAAGAATTAAGAAAAACTCATTTTTGTCTGTAAGTAATTCCAGTTTCTAAGGTCCTTAGGAGCTTGCAACAAGTCAATCCCAGTTTGAATTTATTGTAATAAGGGTGTTTATTTTAACATGTTGTATTCGTCTTCATTTACATTTCCTTCCACAAGTAATTTCTTTATCAGTACAAGTAGTATTATCATGTAAGACGCAGAAACGTAGCTTACAATTTAATAATTTTAATTATTATGACAAGAACTTTTCCGGCCATGCACGAAATCGATCGCAATCATAAATTAATCATGAAATATTATTAAATGTTGTTAACAAATAACTCATATAAAAACGCCACAGATTATTTTAGTTTTATAGTTACATAGTTATTAATTATTTTTATTTTTGTGCGGTGATATTGATCAAATATTTATGTTAAAAAATAAATTAACGAAGGCAATGTTATCTAAACTTAAAAAATGGTTTTATTTTTTCTATATCTACACTAAACCCTTTGATGGAAACAAGCTGCTACCATGAAGTACCTTTTTTAATTTAATTTCTTCCATATTTGTTTTTGGCTCTTTCCTATTCTGTGAAACCGGCTTTGTTCGTTTCCAGGCGATGTCTCTCTTCGCTAGTACACCTTTCACATATCTACAATTTTGATTCTTTCCTTTATTTTCGTATTCTACCGTCCCCTGTAAATGTTTATATTGATCCTAAATATAAACATGCAGACATTATGGAGATTAATGAATATCATAATTTGCAAAATCAACAGGAATAACTGTTTTAAAAGACAACAAAAAAGAGATTTCCAATCAAAAAGGAGTCTCACGGTCAGTTTCCTCTTCGTGTCTGAATTAAAAATAGGGAATTTTAAATTTAGTTTTTTTTAAAGATCAGTTACTGAATACTTGCCGGTGCCAGAGTATCTTACTCGCTGCAAAATCTCAATTAATAATTGATCATTATCATCGGCAAACGTGGTAATGAAAATATTTCAATTATAAGGTAAGTCGTAAGCAATAAATAAGCAAGCTTAGATCTCTAGCGGTCTAAACTTAGTCCATAGTGATCTATATACACTTGAGAAATGTTTTTATTAAAGCCTTACTGGTTAATATTACGATGAAATGAAAACAATGATTGTTTTTCAAGGAAATTAACTAACCTCATCTTGAATAAATCTTTTAAAATCTTTTAGTAGACTTTGGAAAAAACAGTAGAATTGCTATTGGTTAATAATTATTTTTTAAGTAATGGTAGAATTTTTACAACCTTCAACGACCAACGAATGTTTGAAAAAGGTTAAGTAATAATATATAAATAAAAAACTTGTACTTTTTTCAGTGGTGACCTATATAAATCTTCATTACTGCTATTAGTGAGAGATAAAATTACTTGATAAACGTTACTCTTTGTTTTGTGCATAATATTTAATACCGTAAGTTCATTCTGAATAACTTTTACTTCCCCGTCGTACCATTTTGGTTTGCTACAGTTACCTTTATATGCAAGTAGTTTTAACGGATAGGATTAATTAAAAGTGACATGAAGATATTGGAAAAGGTATCAGAATGCTAGCTTCATCAGCAGATAACTGCTCATTAGCATTCCACTTTCTATCAGCGAACATTTGAGCAAATTGTGCTTAATAATCTGTCATATTATTGAGTTATTTAGCCTTGCTGAAGAATATTAAAACCACGTCCTCACAGCCACTTTCGATCTTTCTGATTTCTTATACATGCCATATCGAATTTTTACACCGTTTTCGACTATGTATAACGTCTTTATTTGCAATTGTATCAGACAGATGATATCGTCTTCCATAATAGAAACTTAGGACGAAAATGGATCGTTTATCGAGAGGCGTAATGTTGGGGATAATGAATGGGACAAGATTGTATGTATTTGCGGAATCGCTTTATATTAATTATTAATATTACAGAAAATTTAAAATTTGGAAATGGCTATCGAGGACTGTTGTTCTTAGAAATAGCATAATAAAGCTAGAAGAATTTCATAATATTCTAATAGATCCTATATCATTTCTAAGTCATTCACAGGGAGATCATTACAAGATAAAAAAAAAGCCATTTCCGGGCTTTATAAATATTTCGTACATATTTACTCTTTTTTTCTATTATCTATTTATTTCTCAACTAACAGAGTCATTTAAATTCTAACGTATTAAATAAACTTTCACTAAACGGATCCTCGAAACTTGAAAATCCAGCGCAATCCTCCCTCTCAGTATCCATGCAGTCTAAAATTTGATTCTTGTAACGTTCCATATCAGACAAGCGGGTCTTGTTGTATTGCATCTTTAAGATATCTATGGTAGGTCCAGTGAAGGGTCCGACAGCAAACGGCGAAACGGAATCCGTAATCACTAGATGCATACCTTTCGCTGTTCTCAAGACATATTCCCCCATTAATATTTGAGGTTGCCGAGGGGGACATCTTCCTACCAAATATAAGAAGTAATTCGGACATGGCCAACCCCAGAAGCCTCTTTCGCTGTTTATAGATTCCGCAAAGTAGAAAGGTGCTCTATGATGGTTGCAAGCTATGAATCCTGAAAATGATGATAATGGCAACAACTCTGTACATAAAAGGCTTGGTAGTAGTTAGTTTAGGACTCAGTACGGTAGATTTGTTTGTCTAGATGTAGGACAAGGAACGAGGAAGTTGATTTGTATTAACCAGTTATTGAGTAAGCTCAAGAAAAATTTACACTCTCCTCGTTATCGGCGAAGATCCAATGATTCAACTTTAAACAAACTGGCTCCAATTAAAAATGCACCATGAAAAATCAATTTTATTAGTATCAAAATTAAACTTACATTAACTTCCCCCACATGCTTTACCTTTATTTGTAATCCAGAGGTTCCAGTATAAGTTTTATAAGTTTATAAGGGGCACGTTCGCGTCTGCGAGGCATCAATCTGGATTGCTTGAAACATACTGTACGCGTTGTACAACTGAATTGCAATGATTCGTTTGTAACGGGTGTTCATGTTGGGACTCTTGTAAATGCTAAAAAACAAACTAGACCAATGCTATATGATAAACAATCGTTTACAACAATTTATAAAATTTTAACGGAATACTCCAACAACTTAGGTTGTGTATTTTTAATCGCAGCCAGTGTATTTCAAGTAAAGTTTTGTGACTAGCGCTTTGTGCCAGGTAAGTACCATCTTTCTTGTAATATAGAAACTTTAGGCGCCTTTAATTTCAGTATTTATTCAAGTGGGATTTTCTGATAATTAGCGAGATGGAGAGAGAGAGATGTATATCAAGGAGCCCAATATGTCCAAAGACATTGTAGGAACACTAATTGCATGGCCGATCAAGGTAATTACTGAATCCAAGATGACAACTAAGATGCTCACAGAATATCCGCTAAGTAAAAGAGATCGGGGAGGACTGTTGGAGGAGACGAGAGGACTCTTTGGTTTTGTTGAATTTGTTTTGTAAAATTACTGTTTGTACGCAATAAGTGAAAGATATCTTCTTGACTTTGCAAATAATTACAGTCTTGAAGAGAATTAGTAACGATGTACAACCTTTTTCGATGTAAGGCAATGTTATGTAAGTAAAAATAAAAAATCCGAGGTTCATATAGAAATTAACCTGTTTGCCATCATCGATATTGTTAGGTAAACGTTGGGCTACCGTTACGAGATTGTCCACGGTCAAATATTAAATAAATGAAGTAGTATTTTCATTGGTTACCAAAATATTCAGACTTACTATCATCAGCCCAGCAACCCGGTTGTAATACGCCTCCGTTAACATAAAAGTCGACGTGTCCAGATTCTTGAATTTGTCCTTGAAAGAAAGCGTTCGTATGTATAACATCCACAAATTGGGCATCGCTTTTGTCCAACTTATCTTTAAAACCAACGGTGGTGAATCCAGGCATCGCCGGGTCCAATCCTGTTATCCTCGGTACTTTATATGGCAGTAAGGCGTTTGCTAAGAACGCCGACACATGGGCACCTGCAAATTTTGTAGGCGTTAGTCAGTTAAAAAGTCAAGCGTTTACCTAATTCTCGAATATATTTTTACCTAAACTGAAACCAATAACATGAATGTCTTCGACGTTCAATTCTCTTAATCTGTCTACCAATAAAGCCGAACATTTTCCAGCTGTACGTGCGTTCCATACTGCAGCGGGATAACAAGGTCCTTGTGCAAACGGTCCCCAATCAATGGTGAAGATATTCATATTATCCCTTATCAAATATTCTGAAATAAGCACTATAAAAATTCGTTCAATTCATAATATTTAATAATTTATAGGTTAGAAGCGCACCTACAAGAAATTATGTACATATATACATACTTACGATTTTTCACTTCAACCAAAGCTTTCAGGAACATTCCAGAATTATAGCCATGAATAATGATTTTTGTGGGTTTCAAAGGGTTGAAAGAGGTTTGCGTTAAATTAGAGTCAAATGATTTAGCACCTATTTGAACTTCTTCGGGTGTTTGAGGATGAATATGGCTGTAGAGGTAGTATCTAATCTCTGGGTTAGGACAGTCTCTGGAAGAAAATATAATTTAGGCATGTAATAGAGAATGTTGATTATTTATCTTTACCCACTTAGGATTATCTTACATGGACCTAGGGCGATTGCACTTTGTCTACCAACGCGGTGATTATTGAATGCAGATGTTATGTTTAAGAAGAGGTTTTCGTTCAAATCCAAGCTACATACTGCAAGAAAAGATAATCGTTGAGATGTGACAAGAATATATAATTTTTTTACTGATACCGTGTATCGGATCAGGTTACAACGTATAATGGAAGAAAATTTTTTTTTTAACTTTGATCAGAAGCATTGAAAGATATGAATATGGATTTTTAAAGTTTGGGACGCAGTAACAAGTACCTTTGAACGTAAGATATAAAGAATTAAAGGGCAAAACGTGTTGTTTAATATTGTGTTCGTACTGAATATGTTTACAGTCCTTCTAATAATTTCCATGTCACAAAATCCGTCTCAACATTAGATAAATTATACCTAATACCAATTTCAATCGCAACATTCTTAAATAAAGAATATCAAACAAGGCCAAATACTTTAAGCCTCTCACAATTCAGAAAGCGTTTGTACGTTGGACATTTATGAATTGAAATTTATTGTCGTATTTTTTGTTTAGGATTATTTCATGTCATTGAATTTAATTTAAGCGAATCTGTCTATTATTTCTTATATTTGGTGGTTTCTTATTTCGAAAACAATATCTTCCGACCATGATGAAATACGTTACGCTGTTTAAAAAAAGTTGTGAATACGGAGCTTTAACGTTATTAGTTTATTTTGGGTACTATTTCCTTCTTTATAAACTTTTTAATTACACAAAAGGGAAATAGATACAATAGTCATTTATTGAAGTGTGGTAGTCATCTGGTGAAGATTCTTAAGAAAATTCATATTTTAATGTATTTTTAAACGAAATTTCTCGGATATGTCAATTTTTTTAAAATAAAATATGAATTGCTGTTTCTCTCTCTCAAAGGGGAATATTTTTCTCACACTTAAGTTAAAAACGTATTCATAGAAAACGACAAATTTCATAATATTTTCAAAATAATTCGGAAACAAACGGATTTAATTACAGGAAGTAAAATTTATTTTTTTTGTTTTTGGTGTCCGTGTTTGGAGCAAATTTTTGGAACGCCCCATATAAGATTTTTATGGTAGAATTCAAAACTGATTTGTATACATATACCGGATGTTCATTTTAAAATTTACCACCCTAAAGTTTTGGAAATCTGCATTTCCTAAAACACGTAAGAAGTATTATTGAAGGGGACAACTTTACATGTAGAAATTGACTCACCACTGTAACCCCGTTTCTCCGGGAGCTAACCCCTTAAAAATCTTAAATAAAAAGGGGTATCGGGTCAAACCCTCTTTTAAACAGTACATTTTAACGTTCAGTTTCTTGAAATTGATCGATTCGTTTTCGAGATTTTTAATAAAATCTTTCTGTCTTGTTTGTTTCGTAGTTCTAGCTGGTCAATATAATTTAGGAGCATCAAAACAAGAACCATTATTAAAAATTTCTCAAAAACAAGGAAAATACGGAACAATCAAGTAATGGTAAAAAATGGAATCAAAGAACGCAAAATCAGCATAAAAACGTACCTAAAACATGCACTTTTATTTACTAAATAACTGCAAACAGGATGACAAATATCCTGCATTAATTTAAAAACTTAAGTAACCATACGGTTATTTGTTTTCCTTGTTTTTGAGAAATTTATAAACATCTTTAATATTGGTTTTGTTGCCTAAAATATGCTGATCAGCTAGAAATACAAAACAAATCAAACCAAAAGAGTCCCTTAAATATCTCGAAAACGAATCGGTCAATTTCAAAGAACTAACTTTTCATAAATTTCGAGATTTCCAGAAATTTAGGGTGGAAACTTTTCAAATGAACACTCGATTTTGTTGTTTGAAGTGAAGAATTGAAAAATGCCAGAATTTTGAGAAAAAAAACAAATTTCCCAAAATTCGTTTGGCAAAAATTAAATTTAGAAGTGATTTGAAAAATCCATCGTATACAGAGTTCGTATCTGTCTTTAACTAAGAGTGCTTTGCAGTTGAAAACAATTTTATGGAACGGAACTTTATTCGTAATATTCCTAATAGCTTTAATTTAAATTTCAAGTTGATCTTTTAACTGTTTTTGTTGTTTTTAGGCGTATGTCTAAAATTTGCTAAGCATGTTTTTATTATTTTCAAAAATTTAAAGAGGTAAAAATTCAAAATTTGTATTAGAAAACAACTCTTAGGAATATCTAGGAACGTTAAAATTTGATTTTTTTTTTCACAATGTGTGCATTTTTTTACTAACAGTACCATATTGATAGTAACAAAATTAACAATTCTGTTATTCTGTTATTCTAATAACTGGAGCACCCAGTACCGTGTGGAGCAAAAAATAATCACTAAGTTAGAAGTTTCTGCATTCTTTGAAACTGAGATCTAACCGGCCGTATGTACTGTTATAGGTACGTCTAGTTCAGCGGAAACGCATGAAATTTAAAATTTCTATTCGGAATGTGGATAAGTCGCGCAAGGAATGTTTTACCACAACTTCTTTTAAAATTGATATTTGTACACAAAATGAAATTCTAATTAACTCCTATATACTTGACTATTGTACAAATAAGGGTACTTTACTCTTAGAAAGATTTTAACATTTTATCCCTTTCTACCGAAGAACATTCACCCTTTTCTACTAAATGGTTAGTTGAAATTTAATTTCGAAGGATGATGGCGCTCTTATCTTGGTAATAATTTTCTGAAATTTTAGCAATAGCAACGTTTTCTACTTGGTAGCCACTTTCAACAGGCTATTTTACGAAACCCGTTATAAATATAATTTTTAATTATGTTATTATGAATGGAACTTACAGCATCAAACCTCATTCATTCTAAATACTTTTGTCCAATAAATATTTCCACTTGTTAAGACGTTTACTTTCGTGGAACGAAATGGAAGGCCATGCATATTCCACCTTATTGTTATCGTTAGTACATTTTATATAGGATGTTCATAAACTGTTTCCATTTGAAAAAACTTTTTCAAGAGGACTGCTGGACTGTTGGAAAATGTTTATATATGCAAACATTTATTTTTGTGAACAGACTGTATAAAATTTAGTAACGATAGCAATAATGTCTGATACACATGAATTCTGAATTAGTCAATATCAACAAGAGCGGTGCGAATGCTAAAATTTTAACGTGATCGTAAATATCTTAAAAACAGTTAATTTGAGGAATAAGTCGTAAGATAATGTGATTAGGCTGATAAAAAGTGTATTTAAAATAAGAAAGTTCCGGTTCAACCGGAAGTGTTTTCTAGATGAAAATATTTAAAGTTAATAGATTCGATGCTATAACTATCTATTCCAAGAAGCCGGAGTTCTATTCATAATATCAATAAAACTACTAACTAACCAGTTTAGTAAAATACTCTGTATACGATCGTGGAAAGAATACATAGTGTACGTTATGTTCTTTCATAATTACTTCTATCTAAGAATCATTATGAATAAATAAAAGCTACAAACAATCAATTGCTGCAAGCATTTCAAGTAACTCTCGCGCGCGCAATAGTTCAAAATATTCGATATGCGTTTGGTATTTGCCTTAAATTTCGTAAATAACTATTGTTAGAAAAAGTTCAAATTATTACGTTAACTTTTTATACTTACCTGATAGCAAGCTAAATATTAGCAGTAACAGTTTCTTCATTTTAATTAACAAATTCACAGCAGCAAAAGAAAAAATGTTCCACTTTCGCGTTACGCGAGTATGCAAAACATTCACATATATCACATTATATCGAACGCGCGCTCTAATAGAATCGAATGTGCCAAAATCGCAATAGTCTCACACTACACATTGTACTTAATTTGTAATGCAAAAGTTGTAGCAGGCGGCAAATTAACTGTATTTTTCTTTATTAAGCATACGCACTCTATGACATATATCCAATTTAGACCATTCCAGTCGAATATTTTCCGTGAACTACTTAGCAGCGGTCCAATAAACGCCTATACATGCAAAGTCGGTATGGAGCAATAACTTAATATTTTTTAATTAATTGTAAATCGTGCGGTGGATGTGCTTATGCAACTCCGTTATATATACTACTAAAATCGGTGATATAATTCACCATCGTGAAATTGAACTCATTTCGCTAACAAAAGAATAATTTGCCGGAAGCCTTTTGTGATATAAGAACTTGTGCTTAAATTCCGAGGGTTGAGAAGAACCTGTTTTGAAACTTCTTGAATTTATTTTGATTTAGTCCGATTCGTATTTATCATTTTAGAAATGCAACTAACCATTCTACGTTATACGTTGTTAAGAATAAAATAACTCACTGAGTCCGGTCTGAGCAATTTTCAGATTTTATATCTGGATGTTCTAAACTACAACCAGTGTCTTAATGTAGGTTTCTG
Source organism: Oryctes rhinoceros (assembly GCA_020654165.1). Lineage (NCBI taxonomy): Eukaryota > Metazoa > Arthropoda > Insecta > Coleoptera > Scarabaeidae > Oryctes > Oryctes rhinoceros. The sequence continues at coordinate 2,598,888 of JAIOKQ010000399.1, read as the reverse complement.
TAACGCGTGTCATCCGGTAAAGAAATATTTTTATTTTACTTCTAGAAAAATGGTACCGACTACACACATCCATTTATACATGTATACTGTTTACTATCATCAATAACTTTTATCGTGATTGCAATCACCAAATAAAGAATTAAATTGTTTGCTTTTATATTGGCTCGATATATAAATAATAGTGAAATGAATGTTTTCTTGTTTTTATCTATGTGGATACATCAATATGAAAGTTCCAATTTAACGTATAGAATGAGGAAATAAATACTAATACAATTGCCGGCAAACATATTTGCTATATTCCTTTCTCTTACTTGTCTATGTAATTTCTAATTAGCATAACCACTGCTTTTACGCGCAATTTAAAATTAGGTTCTTACGCAGTGTGTTATACAGTGTGTCATTGAATACTATAAAAATTCATTATACAGTGTGCCCAATTTCGCCCGTAGAACCTCTACTATCAAAATTTTCAAGGCGCACTATAACTGTTTTTCGTACTCGGAAATAGCTAAATCTTATTAGAGATTCATTTCGTTAAGAATTTGATTACACCATTGCATTTAGAAGATCTTAAAATGGCGTTAGCTAAAATTTCTCTCAAATACGTTTTTTAATAAAAACATATACGGAATGAAATTTTATTCAAAACCATTTTAGGATTTTCTGAATTCAGCTATGCAGTCAGATTCTTAATAAAAAATCTCTAATGAACCTTTGCTGTTTTCGACTTCCAAAAGTTATCACAGCGTGCCTCGAAATAAGCTTCTGAAATTTCACATGGAAGTAAACTTTTGGTTCACTGTGTATTAAAAAAAATTGTTTTACTTTTATGCAAAATATATCATTTATTGGGATGCTTCCACTTCAAATGGGTCACATTAGTTAACCCAACTACGGCGAATTGTAAAATTGCACCTATTGTTTAAATAACAAAATAACAATAAGTAACAAGTTAAAATTTACTAACGACGCAGATTATCAAAAATGTTTCCACATACAAACGATGGCTGATAAGTGGCGAACCGGACACCTACATTTGCTACTTTAAATGGACCTCTAGATGTATATTATTACCTTTTCAGGTTCTCTTTTTAAACTACTGATTCGATATTTTGCCGCCAAGTATCTAACGAGGAATATTGTATTTGGAAATTACATCTAAATGCTTTTTGACGTTATTATAGTTTGGTTACTTCGACAACAGTAAACAAAACGTACCCACAGTGACGATTTTAAACAGTTTAAAATCGTCACTTAAACTCATCGTTTCAACTTTAAGTCTAAGAATATGTTTCAGGAAAAAGTGAATTAAATTGTGTATGTTAGCCAGTAGGATATATAAGCTGCACCGTCCTGACCAATCATGTCCACAGCCGAAAACATTTATCAAATTAAAGTTATGATTTGATACTACTGGGAAATTTCACGACACGACATTTCAACGACTCAATCTAAATAACCGTGAGTGATGCAAATATACACCATAAATTTAATACTATGTATATAATAACATGTATCACACTACGAACAAGCTAATAACGTCTGTTATAATTTGTATTGCAATAATTGAAAACTATCTATGTATTTATGTATCTACAGTGAACGGCCATTTGCGATGTTTTATTTAAAATAACTAAGTAATCATCTGATTTGTTACTTATGCTGCGCCCTGTGTGTAGTAAATATTTCTAAAGGGCACCTTATGATACCTATTACATTATCCGAAAATTTTGACTACTCACCATTTATTCGATAGGCAAAATTATACGATTCTTGAAGATTGAAACGATCAGTACCATATCTACTATGTATAAACTTGAATAACGACGTTCTGAATCTTATTAGAATTTGTGTTATCACTAAAGAGTCCAAACGATGTGCTCGAGCATTGGCGTTGCGTGGAGAGTTTACCAGAATAACAGTGCGCTTATTTAAAAATAAATATATTGAATCACTTTACAAAACGTTAAGAAAAAACATAAATAACTTACCTAACATGTTTACATTGTTGCAGAAATATCCGGATGTGCGCGATGAAGTAATTGCACCATCATATATGTTTCTGTATTAGTCTCGGAAAGGTTCGTACGTAGCGACGTAAATAAATGCTTATATGCTGAAAAGGATTGTTCGACGTTGAGAGATGTTATATTTGCATAGTTAAAGTGCTCTTTGTATCTGTACAACGTATCTTCAGTATTGGTAAAAAGTTGCCGTAATTTTGTAAAATCTACATTTTTATCTAATACACTATTAAATTTTTCACGAACACAAACACTTTTTTCATCATCAAGGATATGCAGCGCTAATTCTACGTGGTCAATAATTGCTAATGAGTCCGATAAGGACAGCGCACTGTTCTGTAACTTTTTTATTGCATCCACTATTGGAACGTAACTGTCGTAAATAATTTTTAAATTTGCTGCAACTTGAGGATTTTTAAATTGAACCTGACTGGGCCTTATTGCAGCCGCTTCTTTGCCGTCTAGTTGTAAAACTACTGATTTAATTTTTTCAAAATGTTTATAATAATAGAATGCTGCTTCTAACCACGTACCCCATCGTATAAGAATTGGTTGCGGCGACTCGGGTATGTTAGGTCACTGCGAATGAAATAGGCGAATACGTTTCGGAGATTTAAGAAAAACCGCTTTCGTTTGTCCTATTAGTTCATCCACATCAGGATAACTTGTACGTATAATGTTTGTTACAAGGTGTAAAGCGTGAAGCAAACATGTGACGTGCAGCAGGTTTGGTTGAATCGTTTTGAGTAATTTTGCTGTGGAACACATAACCGCGGCAGCATCGGTAACTAACATTAACAGTTGCTCCGGTAAAATTTCAAATTTGTGTAGTGTTTCTATTAATACACTACGTATCGCCGTGGCAGTACAATCCTGCATTCGTTTACAGGCTAGTAAATAAGGGTCAGAAGATCCTTGTGGGGTCAGCGTCCTTACGACAATGGATAGGATGAACTGTTTTTTAATATCTGTAGTTTCGTCCATTGTCAACCAAAGGTATTTATTTTTCACCGTTTTTTTCGTAAAATTTATAATTCTTTCATGCACTGATGGTACGTAATTGTGTAGCGTATTTTTAGATGGTAATTTCCACGTAGGATTGTATTTGTTCCAAAACTGGCGAAACATTGGGTGTTGGACTTTATGTGTTGCTATATTGGTCGCAATTAGCATCATTGTTAAATCAACCACAAATTCATTATATGATTTGCGTCTAATCTTTTTCAATTTATGTTTGTCACTATTTATATGTCTTTGACATTGACTCGCTTTCCAAGATAATAAAGTTGTTTCACAAACTAAACATTTCACTGCCTTACCGTCATATATTAAATCGGGAAACCGATGTATAAATTTATTTACTACGGTAGCAGACAACCGATTTGACGCATTATTTTTACGACCTCGCAACATTTTCAACGTATACTTTAACACGTTAGAACGGCAACTAAATGCATCGTTTATTTTTACTACTTATGCGAGAGTGGAGTTTACCCCACTCTGCTCTCGCATCGACGCTACTGGTCGGGCACATCGTTTGGACTCTTTAGTATCACGTTTGTACTGAAATTACTATTCTAGATAAAAATCTACGTCTGAAAAAAATTTATTGAATGAATCGTTCAACGTACGATTTTGAAGATCGTGTGGGTTCAAGCACAAATAGAAAAGTTTTAACACTTTCTTCAAATGGAATTATTATTTTCCGATCGGCATTTTGTGATACAAGCACGTAATCAATGTTTATTTAAAGTTAATATATAATAACCACTGGACGACCATTTCTTTAAAAACTTTACTAACATTTTTCAAAATACTGTGAAAGGGAAGTTTCGTAAATTTCTCACCGCTAGTTTCCGCCGAGATTAAGGCTGTGGAATTTCTCATGTAATGCCTATGTTGCATTTCTTAAGCATGGGATCGACATCAGAGATTGCAAAAGGTTCAATGTGAATAATGAAACCATTTGTTTGCATCTTCACGCAATAATAATGAATCTTGAAAAGTGGATATTACGTTCAAATTTTAAGCTTTCATACCATTAGTTGTCCATAACTGATCCAATATCATACATTTCCAAGGTTTTCTTGCTCCCAAAAATGATTTTGTTGCATGTTTGGTGGTGAGCAGCCGAAATTGCTCATTATGAGCTTTTGGGTACTAAAATTTTTGCACTTTGCTGAGAAACATTACCACGCTTTTCTTATTTCTCTGATATTTCGCCAAGTGATTATCACTTTTTTTATCTCTTGATATCTCTTGATGAACGAAGTGTAGACTATTTAGAAGAATTTTATCCAAAAGTCATTATTACCGTATAAGGACGTAAAGCCAATAAACGATTCTTGAATAAACGATACACACCCTCATTCATTTCCATCTAATTACCAATGAGAAATTTCAATTTGAATTGTTTTTGCTTTAATAGCAACGTGAACTGTGCAAATGCTTTTGTTATTTTCAATTCTTCTTATTTCTTTTTTGGACGTAATTAATTGAGCGCGTGATTCTTGCTCTTCTAGAAAACAAACATCAGTAATAATAACTTGATTAATTAAGTAGGCTAACTTCTAATCTAAATTTACTGTGTTAATAAACCCGAAAGAAATAAAACACATCAAATTCAAAATAATTTATTGGCAAGTCAATTATCCCAGTCCATAAGGTGGAACATTTGCTGTATTCAACGAAAAAATTCCCCGTACACTGCAAAATAATATACTATTTTATTGATAACACCTGATTTAAACATGTGATGACTACTAGTACTAATAAATTAAACCAGCGATAATGTGAACGTATCATATCGTAGTTTAGTGGGTACAATATATTTAGTTGTCCGACGTCGGTATAAAAAAAAAGAGTAGTTAACACCATTGCTGGTTAATTACCATAATAAACCTTAGTGAACATATTCCTCCCTCTCGTGATTTCATTACATTAGCATATTTGCATGTTGCAAATAACTACGAAGCAATGTAAATCACAGCCATCCAGTCAGTCTTGGATGCAATCCCTAAATGAGACCGTAAAATGTCAGTGCGAGATGCAATGTTGATAATTTTAGTTAGACACGCTTCTCTAGATTTAGAATGTCGCATGTAGTGTATTTTTACTAGTCGATATGCATACATGTTATACCTTAAGATGGCATTTATTTAGCTCGAAAAGTTTCTTCTAAAATGTCGTTAAGTTAGATCTTGTTCAGTTAGTATTTGATTGATTGGTAGAGGTTAAACCCTGGCATGTTGACGGCGGACCTAAGCTTAGTAATATTTTTTTTTGTACATGCATGTTACTTTATTATGGAAACAGACGATTTGCATAAAAGTAATGAATATGTAATGGCATTACCGTGAGCTTCAATATTGTTTTTATAACTTTATTAGGTTTCAAGAAGTGTAGATTCTTAGTAGTATACAACCTTCAATATAATTTTATTCGTATTTGAGGCGTTTATTTGAAGCATAATGTTTGAACTAGTGGGGTGATATTTTTCTATATTTTATATAATTTTCTAGAAACAATTACTCAAAAAGTAAGGATATTTTTATAAACGTGCACTAACAAGGGTACGTGTGATAGTCCAAAACGATCTAACAGTGAGTTGGTAAAATATTGTAAATAGATCTTTCTAAGAAATTCAAATGGCACATCTTGATGTTAACAAAATATAACCTACTAGATGATGATAAAAAATTTGATGAGAGGCAACGCTAGACTCAATTCATGTCATAGATCAACTAATACAGAAATACTTTGAAGAATACAAAAAGCTGCATATAATACTCATAGATTTTTAGTAGGTCTTTGATAGTCTAAACGCAAAGTTTACTAAAAGATGTTGAGAACCTCCAGAACATATCAAAAGAGCTAATTGAACTAATCAAGTTGATAATCGGAAGGAGAAATAAAATATACACACTCAGAAGTGCAAGATAAGAGAACGAATTATCGACAACGTTGTTCAATGTAGCTCTAGAAGTGACTAAATCATGCTGATGATTTACAGTTATAAGAGTAAGTCAAGCGTGAAAATGGGGCTTAGATATAAACCAGTATAAAACGCAACACATGTTATGTAACCAAAAAAGATAAATCTAGTGTAAAAGATCATATTGAGATAGGAAACTATAAACCTGAAGAAGTAACAATTTTTTAATAATTGTGAATAACGATGTCACAAAGGGCTAATAAAGAACAAAGGAATTTTCCAATATTCCAGTGTTGCACTGTTCGAATACGTGATTTAGTCCGAAGGACCTAAAAATCGTTTTCATTTAGATTTTTCAAAATTGTTAACCAAGGATATTCAAATGTTATGAAAATTGGACTGCTCTTTTTAAGAAGAAGCTACTTAATTAGATTAATGTTGATAGTAAATTTAATTTTATCTGAACTATGCATATTTATATATGTTCTTTGTGAGTGTATTTAACAACTATATAATAATGTTTTAATGTAGTCCCCAACACAGAGAGCAACAAAGGATAACGTTATCCAATCAAGCAAATATGAAGCTGCATTTGTTTTTGCAATCAAATAAGCACTCTATTCGAAAGGCGCGATGGTTGACTTTCGTAGTTACGATAAATAGTATTATTCCTTATATTTGATTATTCATCTTTAGGAGTACATAAAGTGAAATTGAGTATCCAAAAAAATGTTTCTTAATTCTAGCAAAAAACCTTGATCTGCTAGAGTTTTACCTATGATCACAATGCTCTCCCATGGTAACGTTTTCACTTCTATCTTTACACCAACCTAGGAAAGGATCCCATACACCGCCACATTTTGCCGCAATAAACTTCTTCGATATTATCGATTCGGCATAATAAAAGTTCGCCATTAGATGACTACACAGAGGAACATCTGTAATATTTAAAAACATGTTCATATCACAATTCATTTAAATACTAAACAAATTTAATTGATGGCAAATGTTCAAATGTTACCATCTTACTTACAGATAAGATTTTGGCAAGCGGGCTGTATACTTCCACCATTTACATAAAAATCCGCGTGTCCCATAGGTTCTATTTTCCCAAAAGAACCGGCATTTGTGTGAATAACATCTACGAAGTCAGCATCGCTAGTGTCCAATTTCCAATTGTTATTGAAGTTAGCGAAGAATGGTAACGCTGGATCAAGTCCTAGACAAGTAGAAGTTAACACAAATGATATATAGGAACTTAAACGAAATCGCACCTGTTATTCGCCCGTATGGCATTTCCAAAGTTTTTTGAATGTTATTGCTAGCAAATCCCGCAATGTGAGCTCCCAGACTAAATCCAAGAACATGCACATCTTTAGGAATAATATCGTAGGCTGCTAAACTAACTGATAGTATAGCAACACACTGACCAACGTGCCATGTGTTCAAGAAAGCTGCCGGATAACACGGCTGTTTGCTTAAAGGACTCCAATCAACTGGAACACATCATCGAGCAATCAAAATGTACTTAAAATTAAGAACCATAAAATTACCTATAATAACATTATAACCAATCCCAGTGTAAACCAATGGAATTGCTTTAACGGAATCATCAGGTTCGTAACCACCGTAACCATGGATCACAATCTTCAACGGTGCTGAAAAATTGTATTCCTTGGGGAGAATTGTTTTAAACGGATCTAAGCTTATTTCATCCAATCTTTTCTCGGTAGATGTGGTGAGGTAGAAGCGAACTGTTTCTGAGGAGCATGGTTCATCGTAATGTATCACGCAGCTACCAAACGACAAAACGAAGGTGGAGATGAAGTGGATCCTGAAAATTACTAGAAGATTATGTTATTTTGGCTTTTTCAATGTTACTCTTTGATATTTTTATTTTAAAATAAAAAAATAAATATCGTCCAAATATTTCCCTTTCGGAAGTAAAAGCGAACAAGGCAAACGAAACAAAATATTAATTTTGTAATTAGGGAACGTAACAAGTTCAGACGAACAGCACTCATAGTATGTATCGTTGTTTCCTATTCCATCATTGAACTCTTGAAGATATAAAACCAACTAAGGAAAGTCTGCTTGCCCAAATTAAAAAAATATAAAAACATAGTATTCCATTAATTAGCAAAAAACGAAAAAAGAAACATGACATGCTAACATCTGTCCATGCAAATAGCTGCATAAGGCACATCTGAATCCTCGAACATGTAGCGATTTGAACGATTCAGGCAGTCGATTATAATAGAAGCAAATATAAAACGTGAAACAGAGCTTAAAAAGTTCTGATTTAAAAGATAAGCTGATTTTCTTTTGACCAGTACTCTATGGAACAGATTTAGAGTTTGCAGAAGATAGCAATTATGCGTATTTAGCCAATAGGAATTCTGCACTTTCTGAATATTTACGCATTAAACAGGAAACACACAATACGTTCGCAGAGCATTTAATACTAAAAATATCCTTACAAGGGTACAACGTTTTTAAATTTCTTTAGCCCTTACCAACTATCTTCTCAAGCGCCTAATTGCTATATTTAGTTGCTGCCAGTGGAATACCAATATCATCAGGAGAAAAGGAGAAATAAATTTGGACCTCATTAACGTACAAATGAAGCTGGCAACATTTTACTGCAGACCTATATAAATGGAGAACAAACGAGGAGTCAATGTAGAACCCTGAGCAACACCACGAGTGAGCACACGCACCGCACAAGCGCATACTTTGACAACGCGCGGTCAAATATGAATCAAATATGCTCATAGGAGATGACGCCAGAGAGACAACTGACAAAGCTCAAAACAGATAAGATTTGATGATCGACGGTGTCAAATGCTTTGTTGTAGTCTAGCAGCAAAATAGTGTCATCCGTTATTCTTAATTTTCCCGAACAGCAGTTATGCGCCTTTGTAATGCCCGGAAGTCTGGAAATTAGGAACGACACATGTTCCAAAAGTTGAACACTAACACTAATTAATTTAAGAAATAGCGCAGATTGTTTTAGGAAGAGGTAAAACAATCGCCGACTTAGATTGACTTAGCAATTGATAATGCCTGATATATGATATCGGTCCAATATTATTTTTTTGTCGCCGACCAGGAACATGGACATTTGCAATGAACCCATTATTAATATGATTAACATTCCTTAAATGAGGAGGGATTCCTCACGACGTACACATTTTATTTCCTGCGGTAGTTGTTTACTTCTTTTTATTATATACAGCAGGGGTCGCTAAATTACGTTGTCATTGTCGGTAGCAATTTAATAAGTAGGTAAGAGGTAATACGCATTCAACAAGCAATGCGGTGCATCGTCTGCAGTTACTGATTTATTAAATATTGTTAATCAGAATCCAAAAAATAAAGACACAGTAGTAGCATTTGCACAATAAAAAAGACCAAAATAATAAAAAAATTGCATTACTACTGAATAACAGGAAAAGATTTAAATCTAATAGCAACATATGATATGTACACGAAACACTATTCCGCCAAATATACTGTAAGTAAATCACGTGAAATAAGCGAAATACATAGAACTAACGGTATAGCAAAACTTGAAATGGAACAAATACGTTTAAACGTTAAGAAACAAAAACACATTTGTTATGGTAAATAGAAATAAATGTGGACTGTATATATATATACGATTGAATATAACTTTAATATATAGGTTTTTCATAACTATGTAAACTGTGTAACAAAGCTGACGCCGTTTTCTCTAGTAATTATGTCCTTTTTCCACTGCTCTCTGCTGGTTACAAATTGCACATGCGCGCGAACGCTGTAACCCTTAAATATTCGAATTACGCCCTAACAACATTTGTAATAACTGTACCACGCCACCTAGAAAACATCCTACCCCGACATATGAGGAAATCCCTTATTTACTTCAACCTGATCAACGTTTGAGGGGAAATTGCCGAAAGGAACCTAAACAAACTGCAAACATAGAAAAACAAAATATTGAAAATATTCTACAGATGAAAGAGGAGTATGCGTTCAGTAATACAATCAGCGTAACTGTCAGTTAGAGGGATATTATATTAAAAAATAAACTGCTGTTGTAATAAAATCGAAAATAACAAGGCACAGACTAAAATAAAATAAAATAAAATAAAATAATCAAATAAAATAAAATAAAATAAAATATAAATCAAAATATAAAGTAAAATATAAAGTAAAATATAAAGTAAAATATAAAGTAAAATATGAAGTAAAATATAAAGTAAAATATAAAGTAAAATATAAAATAAAATATAAAATAAAATATAAGATAAAATATAAAATAAAATATAAAATAAAATATAAAATAAAATATAAAATAAAATAAAATAAAATAAAATAAAATAAAATAAAATATATTAAAATAAAAAATAAAATAAAATAAAATAAAAAAAATAAAATATAAATAAAATAAAATAAAAACAATACCGTATAAGAAGGATATCCGATATAAGAACAGAGTGATAATACCCAAGCACCATCAACAGACACAATAAACATCTAAAACAGAAAGCAATGAAATTCCGAATCTTGGCTATAAGAAGCAGAATACAGAAATTACCCAAACCAAGAAATATACAACGCGCACCTAAGAGAGAAAGCTAAATGAAATAAAACCTAGGAGTCTTCGATATTAGTAATGCAGGCGGAAAATACTTGCTAAAGAAAGGCACCGTATATCGTGTACATATTGTACTTATATGTATGTGTTTGTGCTTCAATAAAATAAACGTTAATGTTAAAAAAAATGCACCATTGCTAAGAGCTCATCGAAGAAGACATCTAGATGGTTCTTTTTTAAGAAACTCGCCTAAAAATGGCCAAAAGCATGTCGCCAACTAACCGACAAAATTCTAGTGTGCTAATCTGGTTTAACTGCTGTAAGATTTAGCACACGAAATTTTATACAAATATCTAATGATGAGGCGGGGAGTTCTGGGTCAGTAAAATTTAAAATAAAAATTCATAAAATTAACGGAAGAAGTAATAAATATTATTATTACATGTTTTTGTGATACATTTGAAAAACAAGATCGTATCGTAGAACTAACTTGAGAATTGCAGATTAAGAAAAATGTTGGCTATGAGAAATTAGTTGTTGTTATTACAGAGAAACATTTCTACAATGAATTTAAGTAATTGAATATTGTTCATTAATTGCATACAAAAAGCCAATATAAAAAGTTCATTTGACCAAGTATATTTAGCGGCGTCTGAATCCTCTTTGTTTGCAAAAAGAATAATGTTTGTAGCACCATTAAACTTGAAAGTCGGTCATAATCAATTTAAATATAAAAAACACGCGTGAATATAATTTAGAACATATGTACATACCTACAATGAAGATCTCTATGTACATGCTGAAGACGTCAGGTAGCATTAGCTTCAGTATGCTGATAAAATCTCTATTTATAGTTTCAGAACAAAACAAAAAAAAAAAACACGCACAACTTTAAATGTACCGTTAAATTGCTTATTCGTATAACTATCTTTTATCTCTTCGCGGTAGTGTAATATTGCACGGTACTAGTCCGTTAAAGCTACGAAAACCTTCAAATTCTTCACATCGGGCACTATTATCAACCTTAACGGAACGTAGTGTAGTTCGTATATTTTTATTAACCGCACGGAGTTATCCAACATGAAGAAACATACCTTGCCGGTTAATTATTATGCGACACGTGCTTGATACTGGTTCTGATAGAGAATTTTCGTAATTTTTTTTCCGATTTCCCTGCGATGTCGGTCGAAATTTCGAAATGAATGCAGTTCGAGTGTAGACGCATAATCACTACTTTTTTACAAATAAAGTAGTCGTACTTATTCTAACATCTTCCACACTTAACGATCATAACTTGCCGCCTAACACATCACCTATACGCAGACATCTATTAAAGGCGCAAATGTGCCGTCGATTTTCGTATGTATTTGAAGCGAGTTAAACGAAAATAGAAATACAAACATGATTTTATTGTATAATAGTACTGTTACGCTCCCAAAGTCGTATGCATGTATGTATTAGATGCTGTTTCATTGAACAATACCATTGTTAGACTCTCAAAGTCGTTTATGTTTTATATTGTCCTCATGTATTTAAGGACGCGTACCTATACACAGAAATATTAGCCATCGCCAATGTCATTGTCATATAAATTTCCTTTTTGTCGCTTTTCCAATTTAGGTCAAGGACAAGTAAATATTGCTTGTATCTACGCAAACTTTGGAAAATAGAGTCTTTATCTGCAAATATTTTGGAATTTGTGTAAGTGTGAATAGGTCAATAATAAATAGTTACAACCGTATTTGTTGTTTCTGTAAGTTTCTGCATCATTGTATGTATTATCGGTACCAAGTCAGAGAACTTTTGTTTGCTTACGATGCTTGCTTATTTATTTCAAACAATTGCATGTGTCTGTTGCAAAAGAAAGGAATGTTGGCATGAGTTGACGAAATTTTTCTGAAAAAAAATTAATATAGATTTTAATAGTAATAAACTACGGGAAGTGTCGAATTTGTGTGAATTCTTGTTTATAAAAGATAGCGAATACAGAAGAGAGGTTCAATATAATATGAAGATGCTGAACGTTTCTAACTTTCTTTTTTAAGTTTTTTACATGGTATACGTGAAAAGCGTGGAACTACAAAGAAAACTAGAAAGAAAATTAACGCGTGATGAACAATAATAGTTATAAATGTCTTTATTTTTGTGCAAATGCAACATAAGAAACAAATCAAAATTAAAAATAATTTAATGTCTCCAGCTGAAGTTTAATGGAGGTACATAACAACACAATCATTTGTCCATTTACCTGTGTATCGTGAGGAAGTGAAGAATGCAATATCCTAAATATTTTAAAGAAAAGTTAGCAAACACTTTATTTAATTCTAATTTTAAAATTTTTTCAATAAAAAATTAAGCGAATTAAAATATTAATAATGGTTGAGTTACGGGGACAGAGTACGTAACCAACAAGAAGTTTATCACTTATTCATTAAAAAATATCCAGATCGTGTGTCGATTGCACAAAAACTTACATGAAATCGACCAAAAATTTAATTAGTTGAACCACGTTAGGGATGTTCCTAAACCGCGTCGTCCCTGTATCGGTTAATATAAAAAAAATACTACCATGCAGAAACCAATAATTTTGGCTGGAAATTTGCAAAGTATTTGCTTTAAACGTATTACATAGAAGGAAATATCACTTTTGTAAAATGCAAGTTATACGTTTTTCTTCGGTAGAAAAGTAACAATCCAAAATTATCGATTGCTGGTTGAGCACAAATCTTCATTGAGTATACGAGATACACGTAAAATCAACAAGTGGATTAACTAACTAACATAATTATCGGATCCTACTTTTTTGAAGGGTAATAGATATTTGTGGGCTCCTGGAAGGAGACCTTGATCAACTTTTAGCAACCAAGCCAGAAAGTCAAGAGCTACCGTACGACGGACCTTGGTTTCAGCAAGATGTGGCTTCGATTTATTATCGTTACGTTATCAGGATCAGGACGAAGGGCTTTATCGAGTGGCTGGCAAGATCTTGAAGGCTTCAAAATTTGCATTCGAAATGAAATTCGACTAATATCTCCCCAAACAATCAATGGATGGAGTTTCAACATTTAGTAATGCTACCTTTTTTCCTAACAACTTATTAAAATTCTAATAAATCAATGGAAGCTAAGATCAATTTACTGTGTAATAAAAAAGAAACAGTTCTAAAAACACCTTTCATCACGTCCATTAGTTTCAAATTGTGAACGGTAATTGTAGAAAGAAGTTTACCAATGGCTATCTTTCGAACAATCCTGTATTATTAGAGAATATCAAATCTTGAAAAACATTCTGATAACTTGTATTGGCCGTTTATTATTGACGCCTAATTCGCTACTTCGCTCTTTTAAAGTATCTCCTCTGAAGTAAAGTCTTTTGCGTTTTTCTCAAAACTACTTCATGTGCACATTCTTGATTTTTCATGAACACTTCTCTGCTGTTTATTTATATGTTTATATGTATGCTACAAAGATTTCCGTGAATTATTTTCACTTTGAAAGTTAAACATCATTGTAATCATCATGATTGTACAGGTTATATCTCTAAGATAGCTCCAAGTAGTCAAGTATCTTCCACTATGCTTCTTGAACAAAACACGTAATAAGAGTATTTCATTATTAGCTACGATATCCATATAAAATGTTTAATGAACTTTTAGATTGCATTGCCATCTTTTAAATTATGTACATAAAATGTATTGAAGGCTAATTGCCTTTTATGAAAACACTTCTCGAACAGAACGGTGATTAACACCGGTATTGAACAAAATATTAATGAGGTAAATGAAAAAAATGATCTAAATCTCGTAAAACTCTTCAATAAATAGTTGCCAGTTTTGAACTACGTATAACTCGTCGTCAGATCAGAGTTATAAAACAGATAAAAATTGTATTATATGAAGTATTTCACAAATAAAGATAGAAAGGTAACTAGTCGAATGTTTTATATTACATATTATGAAACAAATTAAATCTAAAGATGATATCTTAAAAGCAAATGTAGCTTAAAATCATGACGGATTTAATATTTTAATAAACTCAACCAAATGGAGAAGTGTAAAAGATGAGTGGTCAAAATTTCTCCTTGTCTGCTCAACATATGTGAAAATGAATGATAATTGGAGCCACTAAAAATGCGTAATAAATAATATCTAAAATATTTTATTTATATACACATATATCCTTTACAACAAACCTGCTCTATTTAATACTTAAGTACACTTACCTGTTCACTTCTTAAAAGCTGTTAAAAATTTTATGGAATAATTTTTACTACCTCAATATTGATATAGCGGTATGATTTATGTTAACATATTCTTGTTCACTCTGAATACACAAACATGATTGGGAGAAAACAAACAATGGACTTAGCCAATACAAAGCAATTCAGATAATATAATTCAAACAAAACATTTATTGATTTTCAGAAATAGCCAGAACAATTGATATATATGTACAAACATCTCTGTTAAGTTAGAAAATAAATTAAAACCTTAAACTTAGTAAGTAGAAACGCCGATTAATGTCTTCTACGTCGACCAGAAGATTCCGTTGTCGTTTTCACTGGCTTCAAACAACACCTTTTATCGCCCGGCGAGCCTGGTCCCGCTGGACAAAATGGAGGCTTATCGTCGAACATACAATAAGAACCAGTTGTTCTATAAATAGTATAACTGTGAAATTGTTTGCAAAAGTGTAAGAAATACCGTCTTACGTAAGCGGTGTAAAATGGCCCATTAGCACTGGAATTCCAATTCTATGTCCTGGTCGGGGCCCTGTGGGACATCGTCTAGAGCAAGGTTCCGCTTTCTTTGCGATTTGCGGGTTTAAACTCTCGGCCATGTAGCATACCGCCCAAACGTGACTGCATAGTTGCTCATCAACTGTAAAAGCGATATTTGTGGATAAATGTGTATTATTAGCATTATTTCTCCCAAAAAATTATGTTTGGGGTGACGTATGTGCATATATTCGATGAGGATCTTTGCGGCAGTTGGAATAAACCATTCGCATCAGCTGTGTAAGGCAAATTGGAATGAACAGAATGTCACAAAACATATTTCTTTTGTTTATTAATTCTTAATTAAAACTACAATGAATATTAACTTATTGTTTTTTTTTTTGTACTAATTTCCTACTCTTACGCCTTCATATGTTTTATGTTTAGAGCGCTCACGGATAATAAGTAGCCTACACAACATTCATAAATCTCAAACAGTATATTAAAGGAGGAGAAAGCCATAACGGCAGAATGATCTATTTGAGAAGAAACTTCAAATTCAAGATAATCTCTTCTTCTACAATGTTTGTAATTAATTTCACGTGAAATCGCTAGTAAAAGGAAGTTTAACGAAAAAGGGAAAAACGACATTGATACAATCAGCATACATATTCAAAGTTGTGTCAATATTCTCTAAACAGTATTTTTTTCAATTTCAGAGCAATCCTGTTGCTATAAAACAAACTCAAGCAGCAAAAATTTTTTGTTCATTGACTGAAAAATTGAAAAGTAGAGTTGAAAGTACAAGAATTAAGAATAAAACATAATAATAAAAAGAAAATAATAATTTTTTATATAAAAGACATCGGTTGATGGAAGATGCAAATAACTGAAAAATAT
Source organism: Oryctes rhinoceros (assembly GCA_020654165.1). Taxonomy (NCBI): domain Eukaryota; kingdom Metazoa; phylum Arthropoda; class Insecta; order Coleoptera; family Scarabaeidae; genus Oryctes; species Oryctes rhinoceros. Next base: position 2,582,729 of record JAIOKQ010000399.1, on the reverse strand, counting down.
CTATATTAGGTGTAGAAAAAGCGGGAATAATTTTAATAAATAATTTGGCATAATAATCGCATTTATTGTAATGTTGTATTTTAAGTCAATTAACTAGATATGCCGATTACTTCAAAAAATTGTAGCCTTGTCACCTTCGCCTTTCTGATACCACTATATCGTTTCTGTTTTAGACAAGGAATTGCAGTATGGCTCTTAGTCATCCTTAGTCATTATTTATCTAATAGTCATGTTGTCGGCTTCGCCCCGCTCAAGAGAGTTACGGTTACATTTGACGCGTTGTTCTCTCTTGAACCGTGCTAACCAATTTCGCGGCTCATTTTGCATCAATTTTTATAATAGCCGAATATCCGGACAGGAAACTTCAAAACATTAATTTTTGAAGTCCCTGTGTTCAACCGTCTATCATTCAGAACGATCTCCTCGACTTTTTCTGGTATCACTGCGGTAACAGACCCTTCTTTTTTAAGAGATTCTCTTGAGGTATTCGGTAGTACATAGTATTTATAAACCACCTTCCTTTACAAAGTGAGAAATTTTATGACTGCTCTATGTTCAATTTTGGACAACTTGTTTCACTTAACCGAGCAATGGCCAAATTATCGTTTGAATGTTAACAAGATAGAACTGTAGAATATGTAGCACTTGTTTTTGATTATCTTGTTACTAAATACCTAAGGCTTAGAATCGAAATCCATCAGAAGACGTTTAACTATGAAACCTCCCAAACAGAATAAAGACCATAAATATTAAAGACTTTTAGGACTACGTAGATATGTGCAATACTCAAATTTTATAATCAACAATGTAAAGATTGTAATTACTTACATCCAGCATTTTCACAAAACGGTTGTATTTTACCGCCATTAACGCAGAAATCAACATGGCCAGATCGTCCAGCTTCCCCATAATGGCCAGCATTAGTGTGTATGACGTGCACAGCGGCAGCGTCTCCACTAATAAGTCTGCTAGCTGATGGAATTAAGGGCCTCGCAGGATCCAAAGCAACTATCCTGTGCATCCGAAAGTGTACGAAACGTGATATTAAGCCACAAGTGTGAGCACCTAGGAGTAGGAAAAGATGTCGATTATTTAGAAATATTATGATCCAAAGATAACAACTGCTTTTCCTTAGTATATTGGGTAAATTTGTTTGTACAATAAACTCGAAAGAATTAATAGATACCTAATGAGTGTCCTATGCAAGTAAGTTTGTCTGTTCTTAGTCCTTGATGTCTTAAATCAGTTAGAAGGTCTGCCGTGCATTTTGCAATTGCTCTCATGTTATGTACCGCAGCTGAATAGCACGGCGGTTGACTTATTGGTCCCCAATCCATCATCCAGACATTATAACTTCCATTGTTGACATACGCTGTAAGAAGAAAAATTGTGTAATAATGTTTACGTTTAATTAATTTTTTCTCTTGAGCATACTTAAAATTCTTCTTTTTTTTGGTTTGTGTTGGTTGTGTTGTTTAAAAAAAAATCCTTTTACGTTTCGAAATTTATTTTTTTTCGAAATTTTTTTTTGAAAACTTGAAACTTTTTTGAACTTTATGGATAAATATTTTGTATTTTATTAACTTTATTTTGTGTTATACACCGAGTTTAAATTTTAATTATAAATAAAAATAAATATCTGTAAATAAATATCTTTTTCAAGAGTAAGAATAAAATGGGCATGTTAGAATTGCAGTTTTTTTTAACTTTTTTTCCATTATCATTCGGTCATACGGATGATAATGGAAATCCAGGCATCCTTGAAACAGCTATTTCGGATTAATTGCGTTGTTCGATACAAATTAAGAACGTATCAAATTTGTCACTTTTCACAAATTAAGATGTTATAAAAACAACAATTATGTCAAGAAAAATTATCATTAAACGAAAAAATTTTAATCAAAAGAAGTACTCTCTAGCTTATTCAGAACGGTTATTTACGATTGAACTTACCGTCCCGCAATACCGCAATTGGCAAGGTGTCGTCTCCTCCAGCATATCCATGTATGATAAGAACATCCTCTTTCTCTGCATCCCAAGAACTCTGTCTTAACCAGTCCGTTACGCCAATGTCGACAACTTCCCGGTTACCTTTAGCGGTGTACAGTATATACTTGACATCTGGGTCGGGGCAAACGGTTTTTTCGTTGATTGGACGCCACGTGCAATCTCGCATTGTTTTATTGGAAATCGAAGTGTTATGGAGGAACAATTCATCTTTAATTATCGCGTTTGCGTTTGGAAAGAATATGTGTTGGGCATTAATTGCAGCTGAAAAAGAAATTATCGGAGTTTACATTGTTTGATACTGACCGGGACTTATTGTCATTTCACGAAATTCATTAATTCGAAGCTTTAATGATTGGAACTGTAAATTTTGGAATAGGTCGGGCCCATTTGATTTAGAATATTTTCGCATTCGTAATGCTTCCAGTTGAAACGAGATTGGTTACCAATTTTTTAAATCTAAATATTTTTTTTGTCACGTAAGAATCATTAATATCTTGAAAACTATTAAAAACAGTTAAATTAAGGCTTAGTATGAATTCAAAGTTGTTGTTGTACGACTAAGATATATCATAGGAACCAAAGTTTTGCAAATATTCATATATTTTAGCTTATATCTTTTATAAGTTAAGATATACTCTCGTAGTTAATTAGACAAATATTTAAGGGAAAAAGTAAACAAATCGTCAAGTAAATTTGGGAATCAACAAGTATCGTCGTGTTATTAAGTTTACTCTTGACGTATCGTTGACCATATTTTCAGGTTTTTCCGATTGTTTCTAACGAGTGACTTGAATCTTCTTTAAGTTTGCGAGTGCGAGCTAAGAATAGGTTAGACGAATTGCTAGCTCTCGCCAACGTATTGCTAAATAGCTGGCTAAATATTGTAACGATATACATGTAAGGGAAGTTGTACCCAAGTGCGCGAGCGTTTGCAACGATCCTGAGATTTTGTTATCTCAACGTTAAACGTTGGTCAGACAGAAGTTTCAAATCGTGGAATGGAAGGGCAATATATCACGAATTATAGCAGCTAAGTACGGGGTCTATGCTTAGACCATCAAAATATGTTAAATATATTCACACAAAGATACACATATTTTCAATGGTGACACGCGACAACTAAATGCGCCTAATATTAAGCAGATGATTTCTTCTACAGTTGAAACTCAAATAAAAAACTTCCTAATAAAAAAATTAGTGTTACCCAATCAACGAATAAAGGCTGATATTTTAATTTTATTTACTTTTCTGATTGAATCTTTAGTTAATTTATTCGTTTTTTTTTTGTGTTCGAGTCTTTACAATTTTGTCGTTTTCAAATATATTTATTAACATTGTAACGCATAATGTCGTATTAAAGTGTTCGCTGATTTTGTTTCCTCACGGAATGTGTTTTGCTAGGGTTTGCGACGCAGGAAGGTCTGCGTTGAACTGGGCAAGTGGCTTTGGGTTTCCGTTACGATTAAATTTTGTTAGGTGTAAGCAGTGTAGTTGTATACTTTATTGGGCTCCCACTACTAAAAAAGCGATTTCCGTTCTTGGGCAGACGTGCTAACCACTACGTGGTGTAATAGTAAAGATAATTTTTAGGATCTAGTCTTATCTGCCTAGTTTAGTGTTTAATTTATTAAAGAACAGCAGATTTTGTGTATTAGGAAATGTGTATAAAGAAAATAAAACTGTTTCTATATCAAATCCTGGAGAAATACAAGAAAATTGTTGCGACTGGATGTCTTGACGGTTCCGATGGATTTATCGGTGGCACGTCTCTTATTCTGAAGTTCGAAGAACTATATAACTGTTAGTTATAAATACTTTGTTACATGTCGCCATTTCCCGGTCTTCTATGCTATAACTATGCTAAGTATAATACAAGTCAGAGTGCGAAGTTGATAAGTGTTGGAATTGAACGGAGAGCATGAAAGCGGAAATGTTAAAAATGCGTACAAATGCTTGTTCGTTTGCTAATAGGGTAAACACGTATTTATGGCAATAAAAGTTTAGTATGTTGGAAATTATATATGTGCAGCAACCATGTAAATAGCGCAACACACAAAATTAAAAAAAAAAAACGGAAAGAGCCCGGATAAAGAATTTCTATATGATATAATGATGATGTTAAGTGTGTGCAATATACCATTTGTAATAATCGAACAAACAGTGTTTTGTCAGTTTTGGAAATATTCGCAAGCGCTTCGTAGGTATTTGCCGTCAGTGCGCGAGAAAATTAAGAATTAGGGGAAAACTTCCGGAAAAAATAAACGGTTATAGCTAACTATAGATGAAGCTACAGACATTAAAACAAATTCGTACTATCGATTGTTGCCTGGACAATGACCTTGAAAGGGCTGTCGCACCCTTACTTGCTGGGCTGTAAAAGAGAGCAAAGATATACTGCCGAAAATGTTCATGATGTATTAGTTATAACTAGAGATGACAAAGGCAAGTGGAATTATTCCTTTTTTGCAGCGATTAGATAGACTTAGGCACGAGTCTAAGGATTCTTATTGCCTACTGGAGTCCCTAAGAGTCTGTCTAGTCTCTGTAAAAAAAGTAATAATTTCATCCGCCTTTGTCCTCTCTAGTTATAACACTACACAACTTTGAATTTCACCAAGGCAAGTTACCGATGCTGCCGCGGTTGTGTTCCGCGTAGGTGAATTATTCAAAACTGTTCAATGGAATTCAGACGAAAGCAGTTTTTCTTAAACCACCAAAACGTATTCACCTATTTAATTCACAGTGTCCTAACACATCGGAACATCCTCAGACAATTCTTACACGATGAGGTGCACGGTTAGAAAGATAGAAAAATAATAGCACTCTATTATTTTAAACAATTTGAAAAGATCAAATTGGTGATTTTATAACTGGGCGTCAAAGAAGCGGCTGTAATAAAGCTAAGTCAATTCCAAAATCCTCAAGCTGCGGCACATTTAAAAACTATCAACAACGACAATTACGTTGCAGCAGTCGATTCATTTAAAAAAATTGCAAAACACTTCGTTGTCCTTACGGGATTCGAGTGAAATTGTTGACCACGATACAAACGGTGCTACATATTGTATATGACGAAAGAAAATGTTTCAGTCGGAAAAAAACGTAATACTACATTACGTAAAATTGTTGATTTTTCTAGATAACGCCGTCTTTCTAACAATACTGTTGCGGAGCTAAGACCCGCTATACAAATTCAAAGAGCACTAATTGTAAGTACGCGAATATTATATCGCTATATGTAGAACGATCCTTTACAGACGGGTCTTAAAGATACCAGTGTAGAAACGTACGCTATGATACCGGTGTTGAGGGCCTCACTTCCGAATTTTTTTTCAACCATTTAAGTATTATTCGCTAAGTTGTCCACTATATTGTTTACGTTTATAATTCAGCGGTGACCAAATATGATGAGCAAAATATATTTTACTTAATAAAATAAAAGTATAGGTAAATTTCCAAATTCCTGGATTATACTGTAATTACAAGGAGGGATCATTTATACGATATAAAACATTCAGGTTGTAGCTGATATGACGGTTAGAGGTATCGTCTCTAGCATTATAGAGTAGCTAAGAATATTAAAAATTCTTACTCTGAATCATTTACAACCAGATTAAATTGTGTACAGTAATATAGATAATTAGATGTGGGTATTATTGAAAATTCGAAATTTCAGAAAGGTTTCATGTAATAAATAGAATAAATAAATATGCAATAAAACAGAATAAAATGATAAACCTTAAGCTTAATATTTGCTTAATTGCTAAATTACATCTTCCTAGGACTTATAGGTCTAAAAAGAGACGATTAAAATAGCATAATTCAACATGATAACGATTCATGACTATCCATGTACAGAAGCCAATTATAACATTAAAAAAAAATATTCGATGAACGCACCAAGTAATAATCGAACAAAATGAAATTTTACCAATTTTCTAAAAATTACAAAAATATAGGTAGGTAATTATAAAAACTATTCACGATCGTTGATATGAATTGGATAGAGACATCTACAAACGCAAAATAAAATACAGGCTGATCTTTTCAAAAAAACCAAACTGTATCGTTCGCTGTGGAAATTGAACATCCTGTAGTCTTAAATATATTTTTTTTGTTCTGCACCGCTTTCTCTCACACACTACGTGAACACCTTTTTTTAATTGGCAAATTTTATATCAAAAATAATTAATACTACTACAAATTTTGCAAACTATTATAAACAATCAATGTACTAATAAAAAACTATTATTTGCGGTGTTAATGATATCATTAAAAAATTGTCAAAAAAACATATTCTGCCCCCTACAGAATTTTTACGAATACCTTCGGAATAAAACATCTCGTTGCATTTAATCATAAATAAATATTTCTGAATAACATACCGTACGAATAAACCAAACAACAAATAAAGCACTTATACCAACTCATCGTCGAGCGGACTTAAAAACACTTTCAGCGGGCGACTTTGAATAATTGCGATCCATACAAGCTTTACTTTATAAGGCTGAAATAAAAACAATTTTATTTCTTTCCGGAAGCTATTATCGATATAAAAAAGGAGGTTCGTGCGCGAATTTAAATAATTCGCTTTTGCGCTTTTAAGAGAAAACTCCAGTATTTAGAGCGACCAGATCATAAACTCGATTGGATATGTATTAATTTTTGTTTAATATCAAATTATCTCAAACTTTACTATCAAAACTTCTTTCCGCGCTCTCATCTTTATTCTGTTATGCCGAAGAGATACTGTTATTTCATGTCGTCAAGCTGGCATATTAATTTCCAACTTCGTCGGGTTTGTTTACCGGAGAAATGTTCACTGCTTGTTGAGTATAAAAAATTAACAGCATACTCATTACGTTAAGCACATTATCTTACATGTATGTATGTCTGAATGTAGGTAGACCAGAAATGAGATGCTTTTCACCTTTTATCCATTTTTTAAGTGTAAAATTAAAAAAAAAGGTAATGGAAGATTACAATCGACAAGAAAAGCTGCTCTAAATTATAACTTTCGTGCAAAGAAAGAGTATATATGGGAGTATAGAAATCTCATAATTAAAATGAAAGCTTTGTACTTCGCCTTCAATATTTAATATGGTGAGATTGTATAGTCGCGTAGTGAACGCTGTTAATTTGAAATAGTTTCGTCTTACATAAAGCAATCGTTACGCAAATTGTCATTCACCAATGTTAGCTACGCCACTGCTTTAAAATTATTTCCATATGATTTAGTTTTTATTATTTTTATGTACATATATCAGTTTTATCTCACGCACCCTCAAAAATGAATGAAAGAAAAAATCAGGTCTTCTAAATTATTTGCGCTCATTTTCAAAGGTCTGCTCTCTAACTTGACAAAGAGGGATAGTCATGGGCGTAGCGAGAGGGACGCAGGAACGGGACATGGTTCTCTCTTAAATCTCTGAAATAATTGAACTTTTTATTGCCGGTCATACAAAAGTTTTCAAAATGTCAACTCTAATTGGTGATAACTAGAGAGGACAAAAGCGAGTGAAATCATACCTGTTTTGCTGCGACTAGACATACTCGTGTTTTGTCGACTCTCGGGGAAACCAGTAGGCAACACGAACCCTTTCGTATGAGATGAATAGACACGGGTCTGTCTAGTCGTTGCAAAAAAGGTATGCTTTCACTTGCTTTTGTCTTCTGTAGCGATGGCAAAGCTATACAAAAGCAAATGTTTGAACTCAGGTACACATAGAATCATAACTTAGTAATTAAGTACATTTTAGGCTTAGGATTTATTACTTTATTCTATTTTATTGGAATTTCTAATGATACCTCGATTTAATTTATATTTATTTGTATTACATTTATATTGCCGTATACATTTTAATTTGGTTGTAGATGATTCAGAGTAGGGGTTTTTAATATTCAGGGAAATTCTTGACCAATTCTACCTGCTAGAGACAATACTTCTGACCGTAGTATCGGCAATAGCCTAAATATTAGATGATAACTATCGACAAATTTCCCTATAATCCAAGAATTTAGGGACCATTAGTTTTAAGGTAAATTGCATTTTGCTTACCGTTATTGGCCAGCGCTGAATTGTGGGCGGAGCAACACTCCTTGAAATATAGTATTCAAGTAGTACTGAAGAAGAGTATTCTAGTCGTTTTTCGTGCCTTTTTGTTGTATTTAACATTTGCTCTTCGAAATACGTTTTGCCATATTTACAACTAATTTGAGAGAATATTTCAAGTTGTGATAAGTAAATTACTTTATTTTTGTGTCTTCTGTTGTACTTTTGTTTTTAACAAACGACTAAAAAAAAATAATTTCGTAGGCCTAATAACGCGCCAATACTTTCAATTCTTTGTGATTCCAATCTTCACCGGTAGTCGCATCCTGTTTTTTGAAATTTCGATCGATCGTAGTTGGCCGGCCATTAGAAAATGTGAGGCATTTCTGTTCTTGCATTGTTAAGGTTAATTCAATTTTTTGACACTATTCATGTCCTAATCATCCGTTAATATTTATTCTAGTATTAGTTGATTTCGTAGCGTTGTGTTTGTTGCGGAATTAATAAACAACCAGCACAGAGGTTCGTATTGCTTTTTTTTTTTACGTTACAAGACCTTGTATGTTTTGATTTGTTTTAGAATGGAGTACGAGTGGGATGATTCTAGTCCTGTAGTGATTAGTGCAAACAACAGTATTCAGAGCGCTTCTTTTCAAAATTCCTCGTTTCAAAGAAGAGGTAACAATAGGGGTAGGTTTAATAGATTAGACGGCAGTGGCGATGGACGGGGAGGCGGAAGGGGACGATTTAACAATCGAAGAATGGGAAATGGGAACTCTTTCAATAATCCAGGCAGAAGTGGTGATGCTAAAATCATTAAAATTCCTTCAAAATTTGTTGGACGTGTTATAGGTAAATTTAATGATTTTTCTATGAGTGATTAAAATCTATCGATAAATCTTTCTTGTATGTAGGAAAAGGTGGATCGAAAATTAATGATTTACAGTTTGAATCTGGTGCTAAGATTATTATCACGAAGGATCAAGAAGAAAATGAAACAATGGTAAAATTGATTGGTACGGATGACGAAGTCACTAAAGCCGAAGGATTGATTCGAGAACTAACGGTTGAACGTGATTATAGTAGTCAGAATCAAGCCTCACTTAATTTTGCGTATGAAGAACCTACGGAAGATGGTAGACCACCTATTCCTGTCATTGATTGGAAGGCAGCAGCGGAAGCAAGCGTAAGTTTATTTAAAAATAACATAGTTTATTTTGTTTTAAACATAAATCAAGTTGTAATATAAGGCATTTTGCGTACGTTAAGGCAAGTATGCAATGGTTTCAGGACCATATGGACTACATTGCATATTGTCTTCACGTTATATTTTAATTATAAAAATATGTACAATAGCACCAAATTGTATTATGAGAAATTCTTAAAAGGTATTTAATATGTGTTTAGAATCCATTGCATTTGCATCAATTTCTGCATGAGACAGCTATGCAATAATTAAACTGAATTGAAACTAGCATTACATGCAATTGTTTTTTACTAAACAAGGCAGCCATCCAGGATGTGGAACAATTTCAAGTTGCCATACCTACGAGAAATATTATCTAGAAACAAAAAACAAAATAAATATTTCTCCTAGAGCTTCTTGCAGTTCGAGACCTGTTTCTCTGTTTTTAGGAGAAGTATTTGAAAGCAAAATGGGCAAAATTACCGCCAATTATAAAGAACTTCTACATGGAGCTAGATGAAGTAGCGAATATGCCAAGATCTGAAGTAGAACAATTTAGAAGGGACAACAATAACATTGTCGTTTCAAGAACTTTCGAAAACTCAGAAAACAATGCAAAGCCTATTCCGAATCCAGTCAAAACGTTTTATCAGGCGTTCCACAATTATCCTGAAATTTTGGATGAAATTGTAAAAGCAGGTTTTGAAACGCCATCACCTATTCAAGCTCAAGCATGGCCAATTCTGTTGAGCGGTGAAGATTTGATTGGCATTGCTCAGACGGGAACTGGTAAAAGTTAATTTGTTTCTAAGAAATATGGTTTTGATTGTTTGTTTCTTTGTATAGGAAAAACGTTAGCGTTTCTTTTGCCAGCTTTGATTCACATTGATGGTCAGGCGATACCAAAAGAAGAAAGGGCAGGTCCTAGTGTATTAGTGATGGCTCCAACAAGGGAACTAGCATTACAAATTGACCGCGAAGTGAATAAATATAGCTACAAAGATATCAAAGCGTAAGTCTCCTTTTTATTGTAAAATTTAGAAATTCATCTAACAGATTGTTTGATTCAGTGTTTGCATATATGGCGGAGGCAGTCGTAAGGAACAAGTGAATATAGTAACTAAAGGCGTTGATATTGTGATTGCGACGCCTGGGCGTTTAAATGATCTTGTCGAAGCTGGTATATAACTTTTTAATGCTTTCTAAAATGGGTTTTTGCCATTTCTAATGATTCTCACGGTTTTATTTTTTTTTTTAGGGTATATTAAAGTTGAAAGTATTACTTATGTTGTGCTGGATGAAGCAGATAGAATGCTAGATATGGGTTTTGAACCGCAGATTCGTAAAACCATGTACGATATAAGACCTGACAGACAGACTGTCATGACGAGGTTAGTATGCTATGGCTCGCTCTCACTTATACTTTAATTATAGAAATTAATATTTTTTTTACTATATTAGAAACTTTTCTGAGGATAAATGATTTCTTCTTGAGTGTAAATATTTAAAGTAATTATTTGCTAAATTTGATAAACTTAAAGCGTGTGAAAATGCTGATCAAATTTGCTGTCGTCACAAGCACCAGTACGCTTAAGCCTTAAATACAGAACTACAATTCTATCAATAAAGTGTCTAGACGACTCAAATGTCGTCGGATCTCACGATATTATTGTCTTTACGGGTCGCCTCAAAGGCCTAATTTACTCTCAATCATTATTAAAAGAAAGGATATGAAACACTACAACAAATATAAATCGGGGAATTCGGAACGGTTTGAAAGAATGTAGACATTGCACAGAACTGTGTCTGTCTGTTGAGTAAATAGTTGATTGTAGAGCGATGTTATTGCTGCGTCTTATAAATTTAATTTTTGATTAAAATGAGATATGTTAAATCTGAAAGATGACGGTTTAATCAAGTAGGTAGATCTGCCTGAAATTTTGTATAGGGTCATTCTGGACAACATCTCTTCGTAAAGCCTTGCCTAATTGTGAATGGAAAAGCGACAAGCATTTGCTGTATACATGCAGTCCAATCAATTAACATATTTTGACAAAGTTATTTAAAAATACTGCTTGTAGATACGCTATTCTGTAACCCTATATTGAAGCTACATTATGATTTTTTACAAAAACAGTTCAATAACAATTGATTATTTGCTGACGACAATCTAACATATCCGTGGTTGTCCCGTCTCGGAATATTCATTACTTAAGAAAGACCTTGTATCTTCTAGTTTTTGACAGCGAGCATTTAAATATCTATTCCAGAATTAACAAAACTTACTCTGATTACAACTTTCAATATTTTTCAAAAACAAAAATTATCTAGACTTGTAGTAGCATTCTCGGAAAAGTTTATTGGAAATTCTCTAGAATAAACTGAAGAAAGTGAGAGCGCACTCCATATCATTTTTCTGTGATTGAATAAAATTTATACCCTAATTTTTTTTATACTGTATTCGTTGATGTATTTAGTGCTACATGGCCTGTGGGAGTACGCAGATTAGCTCAGTCTTACATGGTTAATCCGGTTCAAATTCACGTAGGATCGTTGGATTTAGCAGCCGTGCATTCTGTAACCCAAACTCTAATCATGATGAGTGATGATGAGGAAGAAAAGTTCAATACGGTACAAAAATCCCTTCAATGTTATTAAAAAACAATAGTAATGACAGAACTGATCACATAGAAGAATATTTACTATTAAGAGGCGACATCTTAATAATTATCTTTTTTCTGCTTGGTCAGCATAGTCTCATTTAGATAATGTTGGTTTATTGTGAATGTATCGTAACACATTGTGTTAAAACGGTAATGCTAGAATATACTTCGTTTATTAAGTTAACTGTTAGATATCGTAGAATAATTTTATTTGATTTTACTTATTTAACAATCCGCGATTTTTCCAGTTTATGGAGTTCGTACATAGTTTACAACCAGATCAGAAAATCATCGCTTTTTGTGGAAAGAAAGCTCGTGCTAGTCATTTGGCATCAGAACTGGTTCTACAGGGAATAGATTGCGCTAGTATTCACGGCGATTTGGAACAATGTGATAGGGAACAAGCTCTCGTTGATATAGCAAATGGATCTGTACAAATCTTAATCGCAACTGATGTAGCCTCTAGAGGCATAGATATTGAAGATATTACGTAAGTTACATGTTACTAAATTGTCAGGTCAGGAGAAACTTCAAATTCAAAAACACTTGCAGCCACGTTATAAATTACGATTTTCCGAGAAATATTGAGGAATACGTCCATAGAGTTGGCCGAACTGGAAGAGCTGGTCGAACTGGCGATTCAATAAGTTATTTTACAAGAGGTGATTGGAGTCAAGCAAAAGAGCTTATTGAAATATTAGAAGAAGCTAATCAGGTAATTAAAGATATTGTGATTCACAAACTTTGTTGGAATTTATAATTAATGCTTTTAGTATGTTCCCGAAGAGTTGGTAGAAATGAGTGAGAGATACTCTGCATGGAAGAAGCGCAAAGAAGAAGGCAGGGCTTTCGCCAATTCTGATCGACCTAGTCGTGGCAGAGGAGGTGGCCGACGTTGGTGAATTTGTTAATCTTTATTTAGTATTTCTCTTCGTAAAGATTCCATTATTTCGCATGGATAATTAGGTATTTTATTGACTGTAATCTATCTGTAATAAATATCTATTGATGCTTTATCAAATTTACTTTATAGAAAATGATGATTTTTATTTTTATTTATGAGAATTTCTTGTAATGGAATAAGAACAAAAAAATGAAACAAAGAATAAATGTTTTTTTGATACGTATTGTGTTTTAATTTCTATCTTATTGAAAGTCCAAAATAACCGGAGAAAGATCAGAAATATTATTAAGAAGTGTACAGAGTTTGTTTAAAGAAACAAAAAATTACATAAGATCGAAACAAGAACAATCTAAATTGTGTAAAACCTTTGATCCTACAATAGTACTGATTTAGGTAAACATAGAAATTAAACCATTTGGAGTGAGCTATTGAAAAATGGAAAAAGTATTAGTATCGGAACTGTTCCATGGATGACATGATAATTACAACGAAGGATGAAAAAACAGAAATATGGACGCATATATAAAATAACTAGAGAAGATAAAAATGAAAATCGGCGAAGAAAATACTAAAACGATTATCTTAGGGCATGCAGGACAAGATGTAGTTAAGATAGGGAACGAAAAATTGGTACAAATACATAGATGAAAGAATAGCGGAAGTAATAAAAAAAAGAGTAACAGCTGGGAGTACATTTTTATTTTTTTAGAAGAATTGGAAATAAAAAAAATGCAGATGACTGGATCAGAAATACTTACTTTTTAACCTTTGGTTAAAAATTGAAAGAAACACCAATAGTGGGGTAACAGAAGAAGTAAATCCTTCAAAGTATAATTTTGGATAGAAAGGAAATTAAACTTGAAGAGGTTGGAAAACCGAAGACCGAAATCTGGTTCACAGAAAGGTCAAGAATAGGCATTAGTTGTGTGTTACTCAGGCAGTACCATAGTGTTTCAAAGATGGTAAGAGGTGTCAAAATAGATCTACAACTCTTGACCATTTAAAAAGTGGTAAAACTTTCGACTATTTACATTAAACATAAAGCAACTTAGGACAATAACAATTTTACTGAAGAAGATTGTTGTTTGAAATAGGGTTACCAGATGTACGAATTTTGGGACGTTTCCTTTTAAAAGCCGGACGTTATGAGTTATGAGGTTTTCATATTAATTTAGCTTTTTGTTCTAATTAGGTTACCGCTTGTTAGATATTAAAAGATAGAAATAGATATTGTTAGATACCGTAAATTTAGATATTAAAAGTGCAAACCTTTAAGGTTTTATTTTAAACTTGACATGTTCCTATTGTATTTAATTCAGTAAGTGACCTAACAAGTACAAAACATAGTACAAATTACAAACTATGGCTTCTTTAGATGACTAAATGGGGCCAAGTTTACAACTTCAAACAGTAAGCAAACGAAAATCAGGCGAATTTATTTTTTCCAATGCCTCAGATTGATTCTCCCGGACGATTGGGAGATTAAATTATGATAGGGATCATAATTTAATTCATTCTTGCGATTGTGTATTTTCTCAAATTAATTTAATATAAAAAAATCCATATAGGGACGTAGGGCACCCTTGGCCCTATATTTTAAATAATTTTTTAAACAGAAGAAATATTTGCAGTTTCATTTGAAATTTGAATTTACGTGTTGTAGGTGTTCTCTATTAGTATAGGTAGTGCTGACCTCCCTTGGGTGGATATCGTTCTTGTTATTTGTAGCTATCTAAATCGAATGTAGTTTACACTTTATTCCATAGATGATACTGGTAGGTATTCTATTACAAAAATGTAACTAGCAAAAAATAATATACGATTGCTTCTAAAATTATATCATTCTCGGAAGCATTTGAATTGTCGCAAATAAAACGCCGCAACGAACTATATCTCTTTAAAAAGCTATCAACTACGATTTACTAATGCTGTTGTATTAACATCGTTCTTAACTTGATGTAATAATTACTGTTCTTTTGATAATAAAAAAGTAATGGAAACTTTGGAAAGAAACGCTAATTTATAAATAGAAGATAATCTTCTAAACATGCTATTTTTAGAACGAGTTATGAATTTTCCACGATTTCGGTCTTTTATTTTTTTTTTCCTTCTGGAATTTCCAATTCACTTCGAAAATTTACATTTAGAGGAAGATTGATGTACGCAATCTAAAATTCAGTTCCCTTATCGCTTCATCGGCTAGAGTAATTTCATTGCCTGAGATTTTTCGTACACGTGTTCAATACTCCGGAATTAATCTTATCGAATAGCGTATTCATTTTAGCTTGACTTAGTAACTTAAATAGATTTGGTTTTTTTCGTTATTAATTGATTTGGTAATTTCAGTGAATTCATTAAGTGCTTAATAGTAACAGAGAAAATTAGATGAACATTTTGAATTATTCTTACAACAAGCTTTAAGCGTTTGGAATTGCAAGTAAATCTCTTAATCCGACTTGTTATGAAAGGCAGCAAATGAAATTAAAATTGAAGGACGGATTGAAAAAATGGTATACCTACATCGTTGTCAAAAATAATTCAGTCTCCAGTTAGGTCTTGTTTATAGGCATAAATACTGAAGAAATACATACTAGGTTTTGTATTAGGTATACAATATGAAAGTAGAGCAGTAAGTCACAAAACTAGCAGTGGCAGATTTAAGAAAAGAACTGTTGAGACTGTTGCAAGTATAGTACTTGTTAGCACATTCTCAGAAATGACCTACATAAAATTGGTCTCTTACGAGAACTCAATTCTGTTGATTGATGATGTGATGTTCGAAAATCACATGAATGATGGTAATAATCCTTGACAAATCCTTCTTTTCAGACGAAGCTCGGTTTTACTTTAATGGTTTTATTAACTTCAGATCCAACGAAAACTGAAAAGATTTTTCTTTGAGCAGAGAAGAATTATAGTGGTCCATAATTTTTCCCACGAAGCGGCAAACGTATAGAAAAATATCGTAATAACTTATTGGAATCTTTTCTAAACCGGTTGCTTGATGACGGAAGTATTTACGTGTTTGGAAGCAAATAGGGTATCGGTGAATTGGTAATAGCTAACTGGTCGCGGTCGTTAGCGATCAGCGAGTTTGGAGGAAAATCCGCCTTAAACAATTTATTTGCGTCTGTTATAGTTATAGTTTTAACAGTATAGTTCGGATTAAGCCTGCAGAAACGAGTCGCGCTTCAGGAAATTTCAGATATTAGTCACACCTGCGTTTATTCGTCTCATAAGAATGGATTCGTATTGCTTACCGATTTCCCCAATGGTCGATAAAACACGAGTTTGTATTAATCTCCACTAATTTCGTTAGGCGCGCGAAAAGTGTACTCGTTTCTGCAGGCTATTTCGGATCGTTATCCTGTTGTAATTAGGGGATCGATATTTCCAATAAACAATGCTGGAGCTAATGGAACGCAACAAACAATACGCTTCTTACATGAACTATGTAATAGATTTTTCTCCACGTTCTGATTTATATTCAATTAATTTATTTTTTCACCCAAAATGTTTGTGATAATGCCTTAAGACCTCGTCAGCTGTTTAGCAGCATGAGACGACCAGTAAAAATTTGTAGACACTTGTAATCACTGAAAGTGTTGATACCTCCATTGAAACATACATACGACAATTTCCATTGCAGCTACCATATTTCACAAAGATACATTGACGAGACTAAACGACGAAAGGCATGATGGATGTTTGGTAGCTTGTATTATTATTATTTACTATATTTACACTTTTATTTTCACCAAGAATTTTTTTTTATTTTGTTAGCTTTATTATTATTGACAACATTAGCCATTTAGGTACACTTTACTCAGTAAATACAGGAGGGTGTAAGAAACGTCAGTACAGCGGACGCTGTTTTTGCACTCGTGTATCGTTTCAGCTGATAAACAGAAACAAATATGTTAAGTGTAATTTGTTTGTATGTTTTAATCTTGATATGATACGCGCCTTACCTTGAATTGCGTTATTATGTACGTGCAGGGAAAACGTGCCTAAATATAATAAAAAATACGTTAATGTAACAATTTATACTATAATGTAATAAACAGATTTATTAATACAAAGAACACGTTTGATGTGGCTTCGTTTTTTTAAATTGTCTTAACTAAACGAAGTCAACGAACACGATATACTGAATTCATTTTTTTCAGTGTACGTAGGCACATTATCGCCTAAATAGTTGCGTAGTAGTTTTATTTAGTTAGATTTTGCTTTTACGTTGGTGAATACTGTAAATTTACTATATAATAATCTTCTATATTTACTAAAGGCATCCGATAGACTCAATTTTCTTCCTTAAAGGAATAAAGACTTCTGTTGAGAAAACATCTTTCAAATCTGTACTCATTACTATCAAGCTATTTAGTTGTTTCGAAATTGTTTCTTTCGAACAATTCGAGTAAACATTCGATGTAAAAGGCGATAGTTTACGGTGGCCCTTACAAAACGTTATGCTTGTACTTTCCATAACAAACTTTTCTTACTTGCTCAACTGTGTAAGTCTTTGTAATAAGGTAGATTAAGTAGTTCTATGTTAAATAAGAAGCAAATCTACTTCGCACAATAGTTTGCGGTGGCTCTTGTAAAACGTAGTTAAAGGTCAATTTAACACTTAATTATGTGCTTCTATGCAGCTACACTCCTCGTAACGAACGTTTCTTACCAGCTCAACTGTGTAAGTCCTTGTAATAAGATAGACTAAGTAGTTCTGTGTTAGATAAGAAGCGAACCTACTTCGCTAATATTTATGCAACTCTCCTCAAGTTCTCAAGAACAGTCTTTACCGAGTTGAAAGTCGTACGTAGAAGCTCTTTAATTAATTCTCCTTTATATTCGTCACCTGCTTGCCTACACAACGCCAACTATGTGATATGGTGGCTAGGTGAATTAAAACCAGAAACCCAAAAGTTACAACGAACGACTAAATTCCTTAAGGGGATACGCCTTTAATGCGTGGTTAATTATTTGGCAATATGCGTCGTGCGTTGAGAGTCGTGACTTTAGAGAGATTTTCACGATTTCTCTCTGGGATTTGAACTATCGGCTCCTGATGTGCCGCACCTAGAACAAATTGTCTAATTAGAGAAACAAGTTGTCGAATTTACCTATACCAAACCCGATTAAAATGTAGACGTTTACCAAAAAAAAAAACTTTTATGCTCAATGGTAAGAAAATATTCGTTATTTACGAGTGGAAAAAAGGGAATTAATTATAATCCATAAAAGCAATTTAAAACAATTTCCGATTGTGATTTGGAAAATTGAGAAAGCAACAGCAGATCCTCAGTGTGTTAGAAGACATTCAGGAGAGTATCGCAAGGGAGACAGTATTATGAAGACATCCAGCTTCTGCAATGTTTTGGTAGCGTATTGCAATACAAAGTCTAGGTCCACCGAATTTTGTAAAAGAAACCATTAACCAAAATCAATGCAAGAACGCCTTAAAAGATTTATTACCATATATTGAAAGGTTAGATAAAATTAACAACCGATACATATTTCTACATGACAATACTCAGTGTTAATATATTAAAATTTATTTCAATTAAAAAAACATTTTCGTAGGTGGATTGGCCGGGAAATTGTAAGAATTTGAGCTCAGTAGAAAACATAGTAACATAGTTATTATATTACTATATAATAAATTAAACATGTCTACCATACTACGCCACGGTTCTTGCTATCATTATTTATTATTTATAAAGTCTTTGGAATTTTTCCAATATTGAATGCAAATTCATTGCCTTCAAGGCAATAAGAGAGGCAATGCCGAAATTGTTGTAAAGCATGCGATTCGACTAATTTAAAATAAAGTGTAACTATAAATATTGTATTTTTTTAAGAATATGGAAAATAGGCACTTGATACTGTCACCAAGTCGGGACGATAAAATTTCGCTTGAATATATAATTTCAGATTATATTAGTTGGTCCACACTAAAGCTGAAGTATGTATGAGAAGTACTATATGATATTTTGTCCATAATGTCAGTAATGCCATTTACTCTATACGAGAAACGTTTACTAGGTTTGAAGTTTTTAATGTAGGTAATGGAATTAGTGTCAAACAGAACCTGGAAAATATTTAGGAGTGTCCAACGTTTGTGTTGGAATAAATACATATGTTTCACTATGAAGAGACTGAAAGGTTTTTAAACAAACTATTTGAAATCTTAAAACAAATGAAAACATTATATTATAATTCACTCATAGATACGGAATAATTAAAAAAAATATTTTTTAAAATTATAATTTTTACAAATTTTTATTTTTATAATAAATTAAAAAAAAAAAAAATTTTAAAGATAACGTTACAGAAAGATACGACGTTTTTAAACGATACTCTTCTTCTATGAGTATACCGTTACGCATTTATATATTTGAAAATTAATGTAATTAACATCTTTATAACATAAGAAATAAAATGAAGATTATTGCGGAACCAATTCATTTAAAAACAATTGGACAAAGACCTTCCTGTCATCAAAATTTCGAACTGATTTTTGGCAAAAGATAATAAAGCAGGGATTATTGCAACAACCAGAATATTTTTTCAAAGTATCTTTATAGGAAATAGTACGTACGTACCTATAAATGTCATGAAATACGTAATAGTGTATCTGTCTCAGCTGGTGTTTTTATATTTACCTAGAATACATTTTATATTTGACTGGAAATAATTAGGTAGAAAATCAGTTTGTCCGTTACTTATGAGTTCCTAAAAGCCCGTTTCGTGCTTAGCTGAAACTGGATATATTGTATACCTTTTTTTCTTTTTTTGTAAAATGTTCAGAAAATAAATCTTTTTCGCTCAGCACTAGGAGCATACGCTGAATATGTTACACAGATTATTTTCGTTCTAATTTCCTTTATCGAAAATGCAGTATGCCATCGATACCTTTAAATTGTAAGTATAAGATGTCTTCCTGTTTCATAACATCCCGTTCAATTAAATTTTAATCAATATATTTCTAGATTTTCACGAGCGCTGGAAAATGGTTGCGGGAAAATATGAAATTTTGTTGTTGCATTTCTGTTTCCAATATATTTTCTTGTTTAACTAAAAATATTTTCTGTAGCTTATTTTTAATTAGTAGAAAATGAAATGAAATGAGACTTTATATTTTACATCAAACGTTGTTACTACTCTTCTAATTTGAAAAACTTTATTGTTAGTCGTTCGTTTCGGTGTATTTTCCTTAGCAAGATGGGAGATCAATCGCTTTTGTTTAAATGTGTATATTTGCCCGCTTACTCAGGATCAGTTGTTTTACAATACGTACGTAGATATGTTCACTCGCTTGCCACAAAAAACCAGACTCTTAGATTAGCTGCGTGCGCTGTGATAGGTATGGTGTGTTTTAAAATTTTTGATGTTTATCTGTCATCAATGTCATTTGAATATTAAATTTATTTATATCTATTAATTATTAAAGCGCTGTGACACTGTTCCTATAGAGTAGCCATCTTCCAAACATTGTAAAACGCGATATCTTGTCTGGATATCAATATGTCGTGGTATTTGTATAAAAGTCGTATTACCTTTGCACTGTACTACTACTGCTGTATTGACACTGACAATGACAAAGTAAATCAATCCGCATCAAACAGCTTAAAAAATATAAAATTATCGCTTAAGAGTCGTCCTGTTTTTTATGGCAAGCGAGCGTACATTCCAACCTTAAAAAAGCACGTGCTAATTAATTTTGTTTGTATCTAAAAAAATTAGTGTATAAATATACACTAATTTTTTTGATACATATATATAGATATGGTTATATACATATTTTGGTTGGTACATATACATATATACTATGTTTATATATATATATATACATATATAAACATAGTAAATGACTTGAATAATCTGTTATTTCAAAATTACTGCAAAAATCTCTTCTTGTTTGCATAATACATAGAGTACTTACGCCGGAGAATGGTGTGAGAGGTACCGATGTTTGGAGACAGATGGCACTCTGTGACAAAGTCTGTATTACCGACTGTCAATATGATCCTCTAATCGACATCTGTCAAAATTTCGAAAAGGTTTATTAAGTAGCGTTGCTTTGAGAACTATTAAAAGTGAGCAAGTCGCGCTTTTGTGGATTCATAGAAGAAGAAGAAAGAGGATGGAAAGCTTGTGTTGATATCAAAAAGAAGTTGGATGCAGTTTATAACGATCGTGTATTTTCGATAATTGCCATTAGAAAAGACACTCAATGGATTTTGCTCAACTACTGAATCAAAGCAATGTTTGGGCATATTCAAACTCTAGACGAATGAATTTCTGTGGCGTTATATGATTATGATTGCATCGTTATACGCCAAAAATTATAGGTCAATCAGTAAAATTCCGTTTTTCTTTCTTCCCGGAAAGGTGCACCAAAGAAAGTGGCAAAACCTTTCTCTTTGAAGAAGGGAAGAACAATCACAGGACTTCACGTAGTGAAGGAAAAATTCTTCACGTCAAACGCAGAGGTCATTGACAAAATGGAGCGTATTTTGTCGCAAAACAATTGCATTGTCTTCCTTATCAGAAGTATTTACTATTGGTATTTACGTATCATCCCATTGTTAAGTATGAAATTTAATAATAATTGCGTTGACTAATTGTGACAGTTCAGATGTTGCTCCATCCGATTATGGGTTATTTCGTTCAATGAAACATTTCTTGTACGTTCTAACAATTTTAAAGAAGTAGAAACGTTTGTCGTATCGATATCAAATTGACGAATTGATTATTCTAAATTAATATCGTAAATATACGTCCGTATAGCTTTAACTAATGATCGTCGTGGAACACTCTGTATATCTATATGCCTATTGCTTACGAGTTAATAAGCCTCAACGCTTAATTTAGAACGATTCCGCAATACCAACCATAATAATGACAATATTTCGTCGTTGAGCTTTTTATCTCATCTCGTATCGCAGATAAACCGCGCACAAAAGTATTTATATATTTATAATGCGCTTTATATCGTCCGCGCACTTAAGCGGAATAGTAAGCGCGCGGAATCTCGGACAGAAAACAAAACCTATAATACCTAGTAGTGAAAGAAAAAGGGGAAAAGATGCGGCGTCGCGAAGAGAACACGGCAGCAAAGTGTTCTAGAGGGACGTATAGAATTGCTCATACATCTGACGAGATCCCATGCAATCCTCGACGACACCAGACGCGGCTTTCCTGATGTCAGTACGTACAACTTTTACGTTTCCGGAATGTTAGCGCCGCGACACTGCTGACGCTCAGTCAAATTTTATCCGTACTTGAAGTCGGACGCCCAGTGGATATCCGGAACGCGTTTCACGCGTGTTACGAAAACACAATCCCTCTCCGTATATGTTAACATTATTTTTTGAGAATTATTTTATTCAATTTGAATTAAGTTCATAATTAGCCTTTTCCACGAAAAAAAATCACGTACTCAACCAAAAAAAAAAAGAAAACAATTTACTTTTACTCAAACATATTACACATACATGACATTTAAAACGGCCAATGCTTTACATATTAAAGCAGTTCGCGGCGTGTCTTAAACAACGCTCGTTTTAACTGTAAATTTTTGAAGCGTCCTTAAGAACGAAGATTTATGCGGTATTTTTCAATTTCCAGCGGTGCAAGTGTTGCTAGTGCTTCAAACCGTCAGGCACATATAATACAACATCACACTTTTCAGGTCAGTTACATATACATATTTTCTTGTCTTTCATCTTACATCGTGTATAACAGCAAACGCAGTTGCTGTATGCCGTTTAAATATTTTATCAATCACGCGGCTCTTTTTCTATACGTATTGTGACGCATTTTCGTTCAATTTGTTCCACTTTTTTCTAATGTGGGCCATGTTAGATCCGAATAACCGTTTACTAATTTGACTTCTAACAAACGTATCTATGTAATAGATAAGTCGCTTAAAGCGGATTATTGCATGTGATACATACGTCTATCGCAAGAATTTGGAGGAAACTACTATGATAAGGTGTAGTAATTGCGCTTTGTCTTTGTCTTTTTGTGTTTTAAGTGCTGATTTCTAAGCCTATATTAAGGGAATCATTATTAAATACATTTTTGTAGTTTCCTTCAAAAGCAAATGTTTTAGTAAATATTGTAAAATTTTGCTTTTAAATTTTGTCGTATTTGCTAGAAAATTATTAGAAGTTTATTAATAGCGATTGTATATGCGTATTTGCAGCTTAAATGATGTGATACCTTGATTTATTATAATTAATTAAGTTAAATTATCTCTCCGTGTCTCTTGGATTCTGTAACGTTTACGTTTGTTAACTGTTTAATAATTATTAATAAAATAAACTTATCAATGGTTTATTTATGTTTTTTACTTGTATTACGTTAATGCGACGCCATACATGCTGATTTAATTCTAATGTATCACGATGACCAGCCTTTGCAACATCTCCGTTTTTTACACTTACGAAATAAACAATACTTAACAGAGGCAAAGAAAATAAGCAATTCCTAATGTAAGTACCATATTATGTGGTCTTTACGCCATACTGCTTTAATTCTAATTTAAATCAGATTTTTATTGTTGTAAACATACCAAATATGTTCTACAGGGTGTTCTAGGTACCTAAAAATGTTTTCTAGTCGCAAAAATACAGGTAAAGCACCTTACGTCAGATATTCCTAAACTATCAGAATTAACAAGATTAGCTTTGTCTTGTTTAAGTAGATGATAAACGAATTGAAATAATGATATTGCCTTTGTTGGTGTTAAAATCCAATCTTCCTAAAATAATACGGACCGATGGTTAACTCAAAAGGTAAACGTAATTGGATTAATTTACAATTAACAAGACTTCAACATTTCCAACAAAATATGCCTGTTATAACAATACTGTATCTGCAAAAAATATTTTGTTGGCTATTCTTTTATTTTGGCTAAGTTGAACAGATTTAATTAGCCTAATTTTAGAATGAGGCTTAAGGTATTATGCAGTTTTTTTTGTAATTTTTGAAGTAGAAGTCCGATACATGATATACTAATTTCTTCTTCCATCTGGGAATTCCGCAAGATGTCCCAAAAACCATTCCAGCACAGCGCAACATGTATAAAAGTGATCCGATTCGACCACGCAGATGAAAATTGAGATAGATGTCGCTTACGGGAATTCTGCACCATCGTTTGACACAGTAATATTTCGGCCAGTTGAATTTAAACGTAGTTGTACCAGCTTGATTGACGGTGAACGTTCGGGACGACCAAATAATGTAATCATTACCGATAACATTGGAAAAAGTCACCAAATGGTGCTAAACGACCGCTGAGTTAAGGTTAGAGAGGTTATTTCGATAGAAGGCATTTTTTTGACACTGATTAAATTTGGACATGAAAAATCTAACTGCGCATTGGGTATTGAGCTTATTCATTCAAGGCCAAAAAATATGCGTTTAAATATCTCCAATGCTCTGTTGAAGCGGTTTATGTGAAATAAGTTTGTGTTTTGGCGTCGATTAATTACTGTAAATGAAACCTGAATATACCAGCACACTCGAGAAACCAAGGGACCGGCAAGACAATGGACTGCGAATGTTGGATCGGCTCCGAAAAAAGCAATCACTGTTCTAGTTCAGCCGGTCGACACTGTTCTTCACTGTCATGGAATTTTATTAATTGACTATTTTGGAAAAGGAAAAACAGTAACAGAGGCATATCGTACATCATTACTTGACAATCTGAAGGCAGATATTGCGGAAAAAACAGCCGCATTTGAGGAAAAAGAAAGATTTGTTTTATTGGGATGCATATTGTCCTACTCCAGGACGCTCCATTCGTCCGATTCCATTCGCTCCACGTTTCACATTCTAGTACGCGACAAAGCGAAAATTTATAAATAAGGTTTGAATTGATAGACCGCCTAACCTTGTTTACCGGATCTGTTATTATTTTCAATTTTGGGTCTGTAAAAGCTCAACGTGTTCTTCGTGTCATTATAAAATAAGTGTGATCTCCGGGGTTTAGATTATTTGAGGTGAGATTAACCACATGATCAACAGCGTCGTTTGTCGCAATTAAGGTACCGTCGAATGCACATAATTAAATCGACAATTTTAGGAATTTCTTGCTTGTTGAAAAGCTAATCACACATCAATGTAATGCAATAACATTGTAAATATTTTCGGTGAATTCATTTATATTCAAGAAAATATTAAGAAATTCGAAATATGAAATCGAAAGAATTTAAAATGCCAAATTTATCTATTTCTTTTATTCCTTCATTTTAGGCTGCTTCTTTCCAAATTCAATCTTAGCTTAAGTGGATGGAAATCTACGGAAAACACTATTTTCACCTGCTTTGACTATGAATGTATACGCGCCCCTCTGTTTGCCAATAGGGGAGTCGGCGATTTTCCAAAAGAACGACAATCGTAGAAATGAAAAGTTTTGGCAGATCGAATAAATCTTAACATCAACAAAAGGAGGTGTGAATTTTTGTTTCTATTTCAAGCATGTGCATGATTTTATAAATACACACATAAATCCAATTGATTACCAGCCTTTCGACATTGAATACTCCACATACTTTCGAGAGAATTTAACTTTATGTTCCTCCCGACAAAGTAGGCCAGTATTATCGTACATTTCGATAACATTTGCATTCTTGGCGGAGCGCCATCTCTCGCGAAGAACTTAAGTGGTTTCGTATCTTCCCCTCGATTTGGCTGATGAGTGATTCTTAATCGTAGTTGAACGTTTCTTCGATTTTGCAAGTGAAAAATGAGTTGACGCTGATAGAATTAGACTCGTACGCGTTATTTCTTTTTTTTGCTTATTGTTCGTGGAAATAAGTTTAAAATTTACTGCAGCTTATTTAATTTTCTATTAAAAAGGACAAGGCGGGAAACTTCGTCAATAGTGAATTCTTTAAATGACTATTATTACATGAAATATATAAAACATGTTCCTTTTCATTACAATTTAATTCATCCCAGTTTTCATTGGGCATCCTAAATTCGTCCTCAGGTAATTCTTCGAGAACTTTTAACAGCAAGATCCTAGAAAAACAAATACTCCATATCACCTTGTTAAAGCTTTTAAAGATGAACGCCAGCGCAGTGTTTGTTTTATTTGGTAGTTGAAAGCAGCTAACATAAATTTTAATAAAGTAAACAAATATTTTAGTTATCTGGATATGCGCATGCACGACAAAGTATTAGGCAAACATTGGAGTTGTTTAGTTTTATTACTTTTTCGAATAAAATTACATAGACGACGGTGCTCATCGTTATGTAGAGGATGTTCATCATCTATGTTCAAATTTCTTTGAAATATAGTGTAGGGTAGAATCGAAACACACACTTTTACTTTTACTTGGTTATTATTAAAAATAAAACGGACAACAAAAAAATTGTGATACCTAACCTAACTATACACCTTCTCGTATTAACGTCTAACCCTGATGTCATAATGTCTAGATGATGCGCGCGCTTCCCCTTCTCTTTGCTTTCCCCTACCCTGGTTTATTTCATCCCACAATTCGGCCATCCTACGGCAAATTCGTCCCCGAATTATTCGCTACTGTTATCGTCCACTCTCGCCCATGGTTTTATAAATTCCGCGCATGTCGTGGTAGTTACTGGTCCATTGCATGTACCAATTTTCACTACATCGTAAGTGTCTTTGGGTTTAACGCGTGTAATTTTATAGGGTCCTAAATATTTTGATTTTAGCTTTACACCTGGCCCTTGCTACGTTCTTTTAATAGCAACTACACCATCTACATTATATTTTCTAGCGTCGCGTCTCCGGAGGTTATACGTCTTGCGATTTTCTTCTTGACACTCTAGAATTTGTTTCTTTGCCTCATCTCGTAGCTTGCTCCTGTCTTCAACGAAAGTCGTTTCAATTTCCTTGTTAATCATTTCCTTTATACGTAAATCCTCTTTGTTTCTCATTTTGACACCAGTCAGCAACTGGAATGGTGTAAAACCAGTACTTCTTTGGCATGGAGAGTTTATAATCCTCTAAACCTGGTCGACGTAGCGGTACTATTTTGCTGGGTCTTCAAAAGACAACTTCGTTAATACAGATATTATTATCGAGTTTGGTCGTTCTATCTGGCCATTGGCTCTAGGTAAGCCAGTCGTAACGCAGTGATGCAATATATTTTCTTCTCTACAATATTGATTGAATTCGTCTGAAGTGAAAGCCGTGCCTCTATCAGATATGATGAGAGCTGGATTTCCGAAATTCTTTTGCTGTATCTGCAGTTTGGCGATCACTTCATTACTTGTAGTTGACTTCACAGGGTATAGCCATACGAACTTACTAAAGCTGTCTATTACTGCTAAGATGTGTTTATAATTTTTATTTGTTGACTTTAGCGGTTCCAAATCATCTATATGATACGTATGCAGCGGTATCCCTTCTTTTGGTACGGGATTAAGTAATCCTTCTTGCTTTCCGGTTTTTCTATTTGCCAAAATACATTTTATACGGTTATAAATATGTTGTTCCACTTTCATACTTAATTTTGGAATGTAATAATCTTGACTGATCGCATCTTCGGTCTTCTTCTTACCAAAGTGATTTCTTTCGTGTACCATCTTCACAATATCTATCTGCATGTCATCTGGAATAACGAGTAACTCTTTTCCGTCTTTCAACTTATACAACATATCATTTTTCAGGAAATGGTTATCATACTCGTGTGTCGTCTTTAATATTTCTTTGATAGCTAGAATTCTTTCGTCGCGTCCTTGAGCTTTTCGTATTTGAGCTGTGACGGTGCTTTCTATGTGAATCTGATAAACTGGGCTAAGAGCATCGACATGACGCATCGCGGAACCTACTTTATGGACAATTTCGTAATCGTAATCCTCTAAATACAATGCCCATCTAGTTATGGGTGCATTTAATTCCTTTTTCCGCATTGTTTGACTAAAAGCCATACAGTCTGTAACTATCTTAAATTTTATACCCAATAGATACACTTTAAATTTCTTTAATGCCTCAATGATTGCGAGCACTTCTAGTTCGTAGCTTGTATACTGACGCTCAGCGTCAGAAGTCTTTCTACTCATGTAATATACCGGATGAAAGCTATCATCTTCAGATTTTTGTAGGAGTACACCTCCATACCCATCCTGACTAGCATCACAATGCAATTCGGTTGGTCTTCCTTGATGGTAAATATTAAGAACAGGCTTCGTTGCAAGGATTCTTTTCAGCTCTTCAAATGTAAGTTTCTGTTCGTTGTCCTCCCGTTACATATCCAACTCTATCCCGGTTGAGCCCCCAAAGTTTGTGGGGTAGAATCGAAACACACACTTTTATTTTTACTTGGTTATTGTTAAAAATAAAACGGACAACAAAAAAATTGTGATACCTAACCTAACTATATATCTTCTCGTCTTAACGTCTAACCCTGATGTCATAATGTCTAGATGATGCGCGCGCTTCCCCTTCTCTTTGTTTTCCCCTACCCCGGTTTATTTCATCCCACAATAGTTAAAATTGAAGATGTTATCGACCGTTATTACGGAAAGATCTGTGATAAAAAAGTAAAACAGTAATTTAATGAGTAACGTGGTCCATTAGCTATTAAAAACAACTTAGCTGTGTCTTAACTCAACAAAAAATGTATGAGGACATAGGAAATTTAGATCTTGTACAATTATATTGTTATTTATCCGTGTTTGCTGAAAATTTCATTCTGTGTGCTTGAGTTCATTCAAGCTAAAATTGTGTTTATCGAATTTTACTTGAACGGTTCTCAAATGTCTTTGAAATATTTTCGTATTCTTACTATCAGATACTAGTTTAGTAAATTTAAGGGTGGCCCAATGTTCGTCTTTGATGAGGAGCGGCTAGGTCATTCCATGGATGTGATCAATAAAATTCATGATATCGAATAAGTAAATTGGAAGGGATAAGGATTAAAAAGATTGCTAATGTGGCAAACATCTTAAATGAGTTGTGCAAAACATCGTTGATGAAAAATTAAATATGATAATTTCAAAGTGGTGTTTGGCGAGTGAGTTTTCAGCGCGCTATCTGAGTATAGATAAAAGCATGGATGCATCACCACACGCTAGAAACTAACGATCAATCGGCAAAAGCTGTTCTTCCAGCCATTAAGGGAAATTGAGACGATTCCGTCAGCTGAACAAGCTACGGCGACGATTTTTTGAGATCTGCAATGCATAATCGGAATTGACAAAGACAGAAGGACAATCATGAATACGAAGAAAAAATTCTCCACCATCGAGTTAACTCATTGGCAATTGCGATATTGAAACTAGTCTAGTTACAGCATGAATTGGTACCTTATGACGTTTTTCTTTTTCCAAACTTGAGAAAAGTCTTGGCGGAAGGAATAAAGGGATCATTTCCAAAACAGATTTCGACGAATCTTATTATTTGAATAGTTTAAGTTGAAATATCGCAAGATCATGAATACGTGATGCTTCAAGAAGAATATGTCGGGAAATAAGTTTACTAAATGTAAGCGTTGCTTCCTGTAGCACAGACATGTTTCACGGTGTTTCCAAACGAGGTAAGAATGACTCGCCATTAATAAAAATGAAATTACATTACATTTCAATTATATTTGTGAAAACATCATTATCGAGCTCTAGTAGTCAAAGCGATGGCCCTAGCTAAATATACAAACCAAATATTTTGATACGTGCGAATAACCAACCATTATTGTGCTACAAGCAAGTTTATTTAACAATTCTTTTTAATGAGCATCAGATATGCACTGGCAAATAATCAAACAAATTCATATAACGCGCTATTTACTGATAACAACGTATCTGTTGCGGTTTGTCTAACAGTTCGGCGTTAACTACGACATTTATATCGCGGGTCTGTGGTGTAACTAATGCGAAAAGAAATAGTATTTTTATCTTTAACGGCTATTATAACAGTCGGATATTTATACAGAAAATCTAGGAGGAGGCTTTCGTTAAAAATATACCGAGAGCTAAGAACAACGAAGAGCCAACGGCCGCGAGGAGTAGACTTTAAAGTAGTTTTCACTCATTTATTTTTATTGTTACGAAGACAATCTACAATAGTTCATGACTGTTAATTTATTGATATTTTTGTCTGTTTTTGGCGGAAATACAAGCACATTTAGTTGCTTTTAGAAAAATACCTACCATAAAAAGTTACTTAAATTGTTTTGGAGGACATTATAATTCGTTAAAATACTTTTTGATATTTTCGTCCACACTTTATCTTTATAAAAGCGTTTTATACCTATCACATCAAAAATGACAATTTTTGATGTGATAGGTATGTCCTCTGAATTTAATTATACAAACAGGTTAAGTACAGCATTTTAAGTTAGAGGTTAGATCAAGTTCTAAACTAAGAAACCAGCGAATCCTCTATTCTTTATTACGTGTTTTAATTAATTTAATATAATTTAATAACTTCACCAAATGTATTTAAATGTACACAATTCTACTTAGGAATGTAACCAAGCTTAGATATTTTGTAAAATTAGATACATTCTATTGCGGAAACAACAAAAGTGTTTGAATTTGTTCATTTGCGATAAAATTAAGGCATTGAACGCCAAAAATCGTATTAGCTTAAGCTTAAGCATTGGCTACGCCTTAAGCAACCGTTGTAAATAGCCATACTTTTTATAAACAGTTAATAATTATTTTTGTGTAGATGTCGATCAGATATTTAACAAAATCCAACATAGGGCGTTAGGTACGAGATTCAACGTCTTTAATTTCGGCAGAAATCCGTCATAAGAAATTTGTGAAATGTTTTCTTTCATATAATATCAAAAGGTATTAGTAAAGCTCTCAAGGGACAAGGTACGCACGCGTGTTTCACTTCGAAAAACCTACTCGTAAACCTTGTACGTAATCCTAAAGATAAGGAGGGCACGAGTAAGAAGTCAGATTCAAAGAACATTGGATTGAATCGTCGAATGCAGCAAAACGAAATCAGTGCTAACATGAAATTAGAAAATACCAAATTCAGGATATTAGTGTTACATTTGCTGTGGTCACCACAGTACTTCGCTTGGTCTAGAAACAAGCGTATGTATGTTATTTTGATAGGTAAATATACAACACCTTAATAGGGAAAAGACGATTTGCCTGACACATACTATTTATCAGCTATGGGTGTAAATTTGAAATTCCCTACCTCTTGTGCTCTAATCTTTCCCATGTTTTATCTACTGTAAGTAGGTAACATGTAAAATGTTTAAATGTGGTAACATTTTAGTTTGCACGAACTTACGACTTCCTGGAAATTTTTTTTCCAAACCTAACCTTTATCTGAATTCCTTGGAAAAAAAAATAGATCCTCATATACACAATTATGTGTTGTACTTAGTACCAACGATAGTAAAGGCATTAAACCGCAAATGCTTCTATGGATGCGTGTTTAACATGTCGCGGTAATTTCTACTCTAATCAACAGTTCATGTAAAAATTGACGCAAAGATATGAAGTAAAAAATACCTAAGCTATACAGGGTACCGTGTTTTGCACGTAGAGGAAAAATTTTCGTACGTAGACACTATTTCATTATACAATGATTATTTAAAATATTCTTGAAGACGTATTCTTTTCGGTTATGCAGATAATGGACGCCAACTTAATTATTTTAAATGAAAATATCTCTTATTTTGCTACAAATTTGAATTCTTCTTGAAATTTTACCATTTTGCAAAAAGGTCGATTTTTCTAAAAAAAAATTACAATTGCAGTATCAACTTTAATTACTTGTTTATCCTACGTTATGCTGGCTACGGGAAAGCTGTGTAGTCAAACTAATATCGAAAACGTGTCGTTTTTGTGATATAATCAGTCCTTCCAATATCGTTCATACAAAAATATATTACTGCAATAATAATCTAAGTTACCGTGAAAAATAATATATTAAACATCAGACTGTGAGATATGTATTTTATTTGTTCAGTAATTATAAAACGATATTACAAAACGAAAAATCATAAATTGACGGGAGCGATACAGAAATAATGATACTCGGATACTTCACGGCATACCCTGCTCCTAGGATTACGTCGAGAACGATAGGATTGATAGGATTTCAGTAAACCATTTCAATATCATTAAATTTAACATTTACGAAATGAACGTCTATTTTAAAGATAAAATTTGTCGAACGGTTTTTAACAAGATATCGAGAAAATGCGGTATTGTCAAAATTAATGGTCTGTTGAAGTCTACCGTTTTAAGAACGGCTTATACATACAATAAACGCAAGACAATGGCAATTTTTTTAAGGCAGACGAAAATCATAGATTAATATGGGAATAACATCTGCAAGTATCTTTTCGCGGTATTTTTATGACGAAAATTTAATTTAGGAAGAGTGTACATTTTGCGAAACGTAGCGAGGGAACCGTCATATCAAGCAAGAGAGGATTCGATTTGCTTTGAATGGAATATGCCCTACCTTCATTCGACGTGCTAGTAACAACATAATGATTACAAGGATTTTAACTTATTTAGCACACTCTGAGAGTATTTTCGAACACAGGCTATAAATGTTTCAATAATGTTTATATTTTCTTACTGTAATGTTTGTTCTTAGACGTATTCACCGTTTTATCGTTTATCTTTGTTTAAGACTTTTAAAACCTCTTTTGTTTTCCATCTTTATTTTATACAACAAATAAAATATATCGGTTTCCCATTTAATATTATTTTCCAGGATAAAACTAATTATATCACAGTAACGACAAGTTTTTGACATTATTTTACAAATTACTCATTATTCAAAATGTGCATGGATTCAGGTTGGTGCTATTTGAAAAAATAGTCTTTTGCGAGAGATGTTTTCAGGGCTCTAAGAATTTATATATTTTTTTTTATTTTGACAGCTTTCACCAATATTATAATGCAATTTTTCTACATGATCTCCATCTCCAACTATTTTTTCTCTTCAAAGAACTTTCGATGCCTACGTAGTTCACATATTTATAATACATTTTACATCAGTTAAACACTCAAATCGAACAAATCCGTAAAGGTTTTTTCAAAACTGAGAACAAATGAAAATCACTGATTACGAGGTCTGGTGAGTAAGGTGAACGCGGAAGCATTTTACATCGTAAATCGTTCAAAACATCCTTTGTCTTTCCTGCGGTATAGGGTCTTGTATTATCCTCTTGTAGTAACGAAAGAATGGCCTGTATTTATGGAAGCCATTCTTCCAGTTTATGCCATTCTTTCGATTGATTTTCGTTCTCTTGGAATAAGGAGTCTACCGTTCGTCAGTGGTCATCCGTTGCCAAAATTCATTAACTAACATCTTTTGAAGTTGACGACAAGTGTCAGACCTACTGAGTTTCCGTTTCGATCCGAACAGTCTTCGAATCTAGCGAGTTGAAATCTTGTTTATCTTGCTCAAGCAATAAGGGCCATTCTTACGCGTACATTATTTTGTTTCTTCTAATGATGTTCTACCAGCTTTAAAACGATCGATCCATCGGTATGCATTACTTTTAGATTCTGCAGTTTCATCACCTCGCGCACGTTGAGTAGTTTCGCACTTTGTTTCCACAAAATTATTGCTTTTTGAGATTTAATCGTGTGTTCCATAGTTACAAAAACAATACTACAAAGACGCGTCTATATCGACCAGATGTCTGACGCAGATCGAACTATATTGCATTGGATACTTGAATAAACATGTCAAGACTTCTCTATCATCAACAGCATTGCGTAATTTAATTAGAGCACAATTCCCAGAATTTTGGAAGCACCTCTTGTTGATTCCAAATTTGTTTTGCTAATTTAAATGTTCTATACAGTATTTTTAATCTGTTGAGACAACTATTAATATATGGACCTTCTACTTTGATTTAACGAAACAACGCTTGCATACTCAGCATAGTTTACAACAAACAAGTAATTGAGGTTAATAGTGGAACTGCTTTTTGTGAAAAAGATTTTCTTGCAAAATGGTAAAATTTTGCTACAAAGCTGTTTCCAATGCTCAACCAATTCAACCAATGAATCAATTAAATGTGTGTGCTTGGACTCAGATGCATATTACAATCATGACGTAGCAATTAAGCTAATTTTAGGCCTAAGATTTGTTACTGTACTTTATTTTATTGCACATTCGTTTATTCTATTTGTTACAAGGAAACCTTTTTGATATTCGGAATTTCCAATAATACCCAAATTTAGTCATTTATATTGCTGTACGCGTATTAATCTGGTCGTAAATGATTCAGAATGAGAACTTTTAATATCCAGTGAAATTCCCAGCCAATTCTACCTGATAAGGACAATAATGCAAAATTTCCCTGTCATTTAGAAATTAAGGTTTTACCGAATTCGGTCACCGGTTGACGATGAGGACCGAACCTTGAAGGACCTTGAAACGGCCGTCCCGGAATAATTATTACATTACTATAAAATAAATTAAACTTTTTGGTGCTGAGGGTGTCGATACTTATGTGTAGAGCTCCCCAACCGCGTGGCGCACCATAGGCGTCGATAAGGAACATAAGTAAAGTACATAACAAAAGAAATAAAGAATTTTAAAACGCTTACTTTTGTAATTAGCCGTATCCAATATAGTGGGTGTTAATGCACAAGGAAAGTAGTATTAGTCAGCACACGAGGAGGTAGGCACATTAAAACTGTTACCGTAAGCGCAATCCGATTTCTCAAACATCTGAAGCATTAGGAACGTTTCCACAGTCGTTTCTTTCAAGGATGTTCGTCGTTCTGAAAAAATGTTTTTATATCTTGAAAATGAACGCTCGACGTCTAATGATGTAATACACGCGTAATTAAAATAATCTTTGAATTTAGTCACCGGATCAGTAGAGTTACCTTCCCAAACTTGTCTTAACCTGCTAAAATTTGTATCTTTCTTCATAACACTTTCAAAATTTCTTGTAACGATATCATTTTTTTTGTTATTTATACAGTGTAGGAGTGTATTAACGTCATCTAATATTTGTACTGACTCCGCCAGGGACAGTGCACTATTTTGTAATTTATTTATTGCCTCAAGTACTTCTCTATAATTGTTGTAAACGGTTTGTAAATCTGCTTCAACGGAAATATCTTGGAATTTATCCTGGCTTTCCTTAATAGCCGCAGATTCGTTGGGATTGAATTGTAAGACGACTGATTTTATTTGCCGGAAGTATTTAAAATAATAAAACGCTGCCTTCGGCCATGTCCCCCAACGCGTAAGAATCGGCTCTGGTGGTTCGGGAATACCGGGACACTGTTTATGAAATTCACTGGTACGTTTGGGAGATTTGAGAAACACTCGTTTCGTATTTGTTATTAATGCATTTACCTCAGGGAAATTTGCACGAATAGTTTCAGCCGCAATATGCAGAGCATGAAGTTTACAAGTAATATGTAACATCATCCCATAATGTTCTTGAAGAGAACGACCTACACAACGCATTGTCGCGGCACCATCGGTCATGAAAATTAATACTTGAGTAGTGGCAATTTCAAATGTTTGTAAAGTATCAACGACTACGCTCTCGATAGCGTCGGCAGTACACGATTTTAGTCTTTTACTAGCTAATAAAATTCCCTTTGTAGGTTGACGAGGTTCCAGTATACGTACAATCACATTCAAAATAGAATGTTTTTACGGTCTGTCGTTTCGTCAATACATAACCACAGTAGTTTATTTTTTATTGCAGATCTGATCCTGTTTTCAATTTCGGTACGTACACTTGGCACACATCTCCTTAAGCTTGTTTCCGACGGTAACTCAAAGTCGGGATTATATTTATTCCAAAATTCACGGAATGGTTTCTTCCTGAGTAAGGAAAACGGTAAATTACACGCAGTCAGCATATAAAATAAATCAATTATAAATTGAGTTGCCTTAGTCGGTGATACACCCAGTTTTTTATTTTTGTGTTGCTGACTATTTACATGTCTTCTACAGCCATATTTATCATTGCACATCAGAGGTATATTACAAATTTTACATATAATCTTACTTCCATTATATATTAAGTCAGGAAATTCTCCGCAGAACTTTTTCACTTTGTCGGCCTGTGGGCGTTTCTTACTACGCGCGTCCGCCATACCGTCACAACCCGATCGCATACGGTAATAAACTACCGAAATGCGATGCGAGTTATTTGCTTATATATTACATTACATATCCCCCCGGCCACGCCCGGCGGTACGCCTTCTGACTTGCCACGCACTTTGGGGAGCTCTACTTATGTGTTATTTACCATACCACGCCACAATCATTGCTATCATTATGGATAATTAAAGAGTACAACAGAACCGGGTATATACTAATTGATCTAGTTTATTTTGACTTACAAAGAGCAGAGACTGTAAAAATTCGCCCTGAAGCTTGTACTTTTTTGAAGAATGTGGCCCACCAATTCTTTTTCGTAAAAATGTAACAAGTGACGAAGGTAACCTCCAAGAGAGTCTATAAAAACAAAGAAACACCGACAATGACAAAGAAGCATCGATCTATGAAAAAAGTTATCTATGTAATGTTTTCAAGAAATACGAGTCTGGATGTGCAAGTAAATTGGATAAGCAAAAGATAGCTTCAGCTAAATGGTACACGAAAGTATTTTTACCCGAGGTGGCCAGCAAAGCTTCTAAGAAGGGTATTATGTAGCATCACGACAACGCATCGTTCCATACCGCAGCTTTCACGATCAAACATTTGTCTGAAACAAATATAACATTAATGGAACGTCCACCGTGCCCACCTGATTTGGTGGCGTGATTTTTGGTTTCATCTGAGTATGAAGTTGATATGGCCATTTATTAATATTTCGCAAGTATTCCAAACGGTGATTGCTTGGAGGCTTTTAAGAAGTGGAACGAGAGAATGGTCAAATGCATTATTGTAGAAGGTTATTGATTTTAATATATTTAAAATAAAATGTTGAAATAATGCGTGTCCCAACCAAAACATAGGTATTTAAATTCTGCATAAAATTCTTCGTTTTTAGAAACTCATCAATTGATTGACATCAACACGATGTTGAAAGCTTAAAATTACTTTCTTGAATATACTCAAATTAATTTCATACGGATACTAATTTGTATTAATTATATTTTCACAAAAGATGGCTAACCTAGTCGTTATGGTATTTCTTCCTTTGAAGCTTGAAGCTTCAAAACATGTTTCTAATAATAGGTTTCAATATTCCAGTAATTATCAAACATATTGCAATCACTCAGGAACCATTTTCTATGAGGATTTGAATTTGTACTTCAACACCAGAAGTTACTATTTATGTGGATTCCCGAATATTTCGTGAAAATCGCTCATACTTACCAACTATTGCAAGTTGCATTTCACTCCGCTTCATCACTTGATTATATAGCATTCTAAACTAATTGCGGAGAGGATACGAATTAAATACTAGAGGAACTCTACAGAAACTAAGAGAATATTAATGAACACGTACAATTAATTAAGCGTTTACAAGAGACCACGTATTCGAATAACATATTAGAACAATAATTCCAGCTGGGTTTCTCATTAATAAACGCGTGGGTTTATTAATGAGAATACTCATTTAAATCCAGCCAGATTTGCATATGTTAGACCCAGAAACAATCGATTTTCACAGAGTACAATAGTAAAGAATATCTTTTCTGTGGTTTTTGTTTATGGACCCACTTGCGTATGCATGCGTAGAGGGCAAATGTTTGCATTTATGCTCTAAACTCTGAAGCCCATTAGATATCCTATGTAAACAAAGTCTGTAACTGTAAGTAAGTGTAACATGAAAGATGGAAGAGATGGATATAGTTAAACATTGTCGTATAATCGGTATCCCAGCAGCAAAATGCTTAGTTTTTAGAAATCCTAAGTTAGTAACATTAATACAAAGTAGAAACCTTAAGATGATGTATGAGGAACAATCTCGGATGTCCACCGCGACTTTTTCTGAATATGATAATTCTTCTCTAAAGTTTTCAATTACTTTGTTGCACATATTCAACTTAATCTCAGCAATAATTATACGAATGTAATCTTTTAAATCATCAGTTGTCTGTGGATTACTTGCGTTGGCTTGGTTTTTAATAAAAGAGAAAGGAAAGGAGAAAGATCTTGGGGGTCAACCAAAGTCTCCATTTCGAAAAATTCATACAGCGAGAAAATTTTTCAATCGCTAAATTAAGTTTCTCTGGCAGTAAGGTAAGTAACTGCTATCTTGTTCGAGGAAAATTTATCTAGGCCCATGTCTTCCGAAAGAGGGCAACAACTGACAATATCGTTCGCCATTAAAAGTTACTCTTCCCCCACTTTTCAAAAAGGTAAGATCCAAGCAAAGCTTCAGTCGAAAATCTGCACCAAACGATTATACGACAAAGATACAAGAGGTTCCTCCAGAATATCGTTTTGTTCATTACCACCATATGCAGATAGGCTTCGTCGTTGAATGCAAAAGTCGTCATTAAGTGCAGTCTGCAATGAGATCCGATCGGCAAATACACTCAGTTAGTTCTCGGGTTTGGATATGGAGAATAAAGCTAGCCTGCTCAAATTTTTGCAATTAGACTTCTAATTGCTGTATCGCTATGTATACGATATCGAACAGAAATAACACACAGCGGGCGAATAGTGTTCGTAACAAAACGCATATTTCTATAATAATTTTGGACGGTTTTTATGCGTTGATCGAACGTGGATCACCGCACCATGAAACTTCCGTTTCAGCCGACGTATGTATATCAAATCTTCAAAGGGACAATGTTTGCAAATAATGTAAAATTAAAATCGCTAAATTCACGATGGAACACGCTGCAAATTACCATTTTTTTGTCAATGGCTTGTAATTTGTGTTTGATATACTTACTCAAATTGAATATTTTCCTTGTAACGTTAGTTTTCAGTTGTCTATTTCGTTCTTCTTTGCTAACGTAATAAAGAACAAAACTACTGCTGCTCCTATATCCAAACGTAATACCTTCAGATGGGACTAAGGACGATCCGGAAAACAGTTTTATTGCAATGTGATTTGTTCTTTATTGATCCCAAGTAAAAACTTTCGCTTTAGGGTGATACTTTTTTTTGGATAAGTCTTATTAGATTTATTATTACGGAAGTTGAAATGACAAGAACAAACAAAACTTTGCAAAGGGCGGACGTTTTGTTATCTTAATAAAGATATTCGCGAACCATCACGCGTACATTTGATAGCAATGATTTTAATTTATCTTAATTCATTATAAAAGAGTTAAAAACAAAAATATATTCTTAATTCAAATGTCTATATTTCACGGTTTTAAAACTTCTTCGTTGCTGTTAACGCTACAAAACAAGTTAAAGTGACAAAATAGTTGAGCTGAACAAAATTAAAGTGTTTGAGAAATACACTCCGCCAAAAGAGTATTGCATAAATTAAAAAAGGGCATTTATAAACCAAGATATTTTTATACGTTCACAAAAAGTTTGCCTCGTGTATGTGAACTATAAAAACACTAACAAAATTATGGAACATAGCTTTTGTGCTTTTTTTTTTCTAAAATTTAGAAAAATGCATATGTGTAAGGTTTGTTCAGTTTTTTATTGAAAGTCTTCCTATACGGACAAATTTTAAAGTGCGAAGTCAGAGTTCTGTACCAACGCTTTTAAAACTAAAAGGAGCAATTTAACTTCAGAACAAGTGGCTGCTATAGTTGCTTTAATCGAAGATGGACGATCTCAAGCATACGTTGCTAATTTGATGAACATCAATCAGTCAAGTGTTTCTAGAGCCGTAGCCAGATATAGAGAAACAGGCAATTACAGTAGGAGACCTGTACCAGGTCGTCCAAGATGTTCTATTCGCCAAGATGACCGCTATTTACTACTACAAGCATTACGTCGAAGACATGTAACTGCGAGACAATCGCAGAACAACTTGGCTAGAGTCAGAAATACTCGTGTGAATACTCAAACTATTCGGAATAGGTTACGACAGAGTGGATTAAGAGCTAGAGTAGCTGTAACAGCCCCTCGTCTCGCTAGGAACCATCGAGTATCTCGCTTAAGGTTTGCCAGAGAACATGTAAATTGGAACATTAATGACTGGGCCAATATACTCTTCACAGATGAGTCAAGATTTGGTCTTTACACCTCAGATAGGCGTATCTCAGTGTACAGACGAGACGGTGAGCGCTATTCGCAGTGTAATATCAGACCTAGACCTAATTTCGCTGGTGGCTCTATTATGGTTTGGGGAGGCATCTGTTTAACAGGTCGTACAGAGTTAGTACCAGTAGACAGAGGTACACTGACTGCCCACAGGTATATAACGAACATTTTAGAAGAACATGTAGTACCATATGCGCCAATTATAGGAAACGAATTCATGTTAATGCACGATAATGCACGATCGCATGTTGCAATAATCGTCCAGGAATACCTTAACGATGTTGGTATTCCAGTTTTAGATTGGCCTGCGGTAAGTCCGGACATGAACCCAAAATGTTGCCCCAGCGGACCTGCATGGACTAGAAAATGCTCTCCGTGACGAGTGGGAGAATTTGGATCAGGCTTATATACGGAGGTTAATCGAATCTCTGCCAAACCGTATGCGAGCGGTCATAAGAGCCAGAGGTGGCAATACTCAGTATTAAAAGCCACTGTTATTTTGTTATTGACATTTTTCTTTCCAAAATTATAATTTCTTGTTTTAATAAAAATCTCAAGTATGAGTTCTTGTTTTTATTTGGTCTGTATTTTATTTAAACAATCATAGAAATTATATCTCTTAGAGCGCATTAAAGTATATTTACAACATTATGCTACAAACAAAGATTATGCGATACTTTTATGATTCAAAACTAAATTATGCGATACTTTTTTGGCGGAGTGTATTAGGTTAATAGGTGTTTGATATTCTTGAAAAATAGAGTATTTACTTGGGTGAGAAGGTAGATTACATTTTAATTATTTTTCCAGATATACAGAATGTTGAAAATTTTCAATACATACAAGTTTTTTAAATTTTTTAAATTATTAATTCATTTATGTTTTCTTAGAAATTACGTTAGCCAACCAAATAAATAGTTTATGGCTAATATTTCAAAGCGATGTTGTTTATTTTTGTTGCGTGGGCTTGTGTTTTCCTAATATCGGGTCCTTCAAATCAAATATATACGACATATGAAAACTTCCAATACATCTCTCTTTACTTTGTAGGAAACATTTCGAATTAATTTAAGATGTTCGTGACAAAATAAAAACGTCCAATATTTAAATAAAAACGTATGTTGACTGGTGTCAAGTAAACGAAGTTATAAAAATGAAAAATACATGATATTGAAATGAAACATGTTCCTTCTTCCTTTCTTCTTGGTGTCTCCACGAATTAATTTTTGCGTCTTTACCATTTTGAATATTCATCTATTCGCATTACTACGATGATATTTAAATATTCTTGCCATTCAAATTGAAAGATTCGTAGAAACTGCTAAGTAATGTATTCAGACATGGCGATGAAGTTAATATAGTTATACAGAACAAGGCTCATTTATGAAGAGGACGAAGGTGGATGAAATTATTATTTTTTTGCAAAGACTAGATAGACTCGTGTTTTGTTGATTCTTCAAAAGATATGTTCGAGGTTTGCCATATAATCTCGGCAAGGATGTATTTAAGAGGTGGTGCACGCAAGAGCGTCGCAGCGGGCGTCCTTCAGGGATCGGTATTGGAACAACCAATGTTTTTAATTTACGTAAACGACCTTGTCGTTGCTGTACGACCAGGTGTAATGTCTCAGTGCGTCGACGGTACGAGTTACGTATTTCGAGCTTCTCGCGATATTGCTTTCAACATAGTGACATATTGTGATCGCTATCGTTTAAAACAAAATTGGAGCGAATACGTTAACACAAACAGGTCTGACGTTTAAAATACAGACAACACTATTTAGGTATTGAGACAAAGCTGCCTTCTACACTATCACAGGCGTCAGTTTTGCTTACGTTGAGCTCGGTTTGCGTTCTAGCTTAATTTTTTTGGGATTACCCTCTTACATTACAAAGGTGTTTTTATTTCAAAGAAAAATAGCAAGATCTCTGATTGGGTCAAGTAAGTCGATTGATGTTGCGCCTAGCCTCAATGTATATATGAGATAGTAATGCTTAAGAAAAAAGATAGTGCTCAATTCAATAAATTTTACAATAAATAAGCATCAATAATAAAATAATCCGGATTCGTGTCACGATTCAAAAATGAATTAACGAGTTCTTGGATTGTTAGTCGATATACAACTGTTTTATTTATACAACCATTTTACGCCACTTTTCCACCATT
The DNA here is from genome assembly GCA_020654165.1 of Oryctes rhinoceros. NCBI lineage: Eukaryota > Metazoa > Arthropoda > Insecta > Coleoptera > Scarabaeidae > Oryctes > Oryctes rhinoceros. The sequence continues at coordinate 2,540,633 of JAIOKQ010000399.1, read as the reverse complement.
TTTCACTTTATTATTTATTTATCTTTAAATGTTTTGTTGCTGAAGTTTTCTGTATATGTTTCTGACATAAATGGCAAATATATTTTTCTTATTATTATTATTAAACACACCAATTAAGGTTATTTTTTGCGAGTCTTTAGTTTTACCACGTTTTACTTTTATCCCCGTTCCTTTTAATGCATCTATCGATAGGATAGAATAGAGAATGCATAAACATATTCGTGCTTTTAATACATTTTTAGTGTAAAAAAAGTATAATCATACCTCCGTAAGTTGTCTGAATGCGACAGTAATATACTGTCGCCGCCTTAGCGTGAAGCTTTCCCCTTCGACATCTTTTCAGTTCATAATTTAATAACTTACTCGAACTTTACAAAACTTTACCTGCCGGCTCACAATCTTAAGATGAAATTAATGGGAGGTCTGACACTACTTTGCAATTAACTAGTGCATAAAAAAAATGTCGGAATAACTTCTGCAATTGTAACAAATGCCGCTACAAATAGCTGTAGAATCCGTGACACGGGTAATTTGTAGTAATTAGTGAAGCAATATTGACGAAAACAAGAGTGACGCAAAACTTGTAACATTTGCTGCAACAAGCTCACATATCTCTCAACAATTGTGTTTATTGAAATGCGAATACAACGAATATCTTGTAACACAAATTGGCAGGAATTATTCGAATAATCGAAACATTCTATATTAAACATATTAATCACAACAACAGCTTTCGGCATTGATTGGCTATAAAAATATAATACATCTGTACCCGTAAGTGTGTGCTATATTCATACAAGTGCTCGGTAAATTTCTAGGAGTAAGGGAATCGGGGAAGACCTTACTCTGAAAAGGTTGCATTATTCGGCCTCGATCTTAGCGAATTAGCCATTAATAATAAAAGTGATTTGTGTATATAAACAATTCTCTTATTAGAAAAGAATTAAATTTTTCGTTGCCACATCTGTTGGTGGCTAACCAACGTAGTTAATGCGGGTGGTGGTAGTATCTGGGCCTAGAACATATTGTATCAGTTCACGTATTTAGGTTAGAGTTCGATAAGGAAACCGTCCATGCAGATAAGTGATGTGTTATTTACAAAGTCTTTTATTTTCTATTATTTATTTTAAGATAATGTGATGTAGTGTTATAAAAGCTCTAAGTTTCGCAGGTAACGATTTGCCCAATATCCTACCTGACACAATGACGCAATTTTCTTCTCGAGGTTTACTCTCTTACTATTTGACGCATTTTTATAAATTATAAAGTGGAAATACAAGGATGATAATATAATTCGTTCAACTTCCTTACAATTGTTCGAATCGCGATAATACCTAACAGTAAATTCTTTTTTTTTTCTAGATAAATTTACTTGAAGTTTATTGATTATCCTCGACGTATTCTTTCGTTTCGTTTCCTAGTAGTGCGGATGGTTGGCTCCCGATCAAGGATGGCTTGCCTCAACGTCGGCATTACGTGAAAGTGTGGACATTTTACACTTTTGGCCGATCATTTGTTCTCATACTGACTTAATCATTAGGTAAACTATGTATTTACGATTTTTAACGAATGCCTCTCTGAAAATTTGCTCAGTTTTGTAACGTCACATGTTTACGACGCCTAGCAACTAATCCTCAACTAATGTTACGCCGATCGAATTGATTCAACATCGATTTGCGTATGTCATTCAAGTATTTATTGCCAACCGCGATTTCCCGATTGTCGGCTAACGCTTAACCGATTTTGATGACCTAGAGCCTATCAACACCCATTGGTTTGGTATACGTCTCTGACACTACCAAACATGGCTAACCGTTATAGATAATGTGCTGACCATACGGCGTTGTACCAACTACAAACCAACCGTCAGGCAACCAACTGCGCTACTAGGATTGTTATGACCAGAGAGGACAAATCATACCTGTTTTGCAGCGACTAGACAGACTCGTGTTTTGTCGATTCTCGGGAAAACTCGTACGCAGCACGAACCCTTTCTTACGAGACGATTAGACACGAGCCTGTCTAGTTGCTGCAAAAAAGGTATGATTTCGAATACTCAATTTACGAAGTTTTTCACTTACATTATTAAGATTTAAAATATCAAAACAGCAAGCGCTCTTGGGGATTGCCCTTGCAACAGATATTTCAAAACTGAAGCCGTGTAAATAATTTAAGTATTTTCAAAAAATACTCAGAACCGATATCGGCATGTAATTCTTTTTAAACGGATACAATTTGAGCTAATTCCTATGACGATTACTACATTTTGTTATTTGCGGGTACATTGATAACTTTTGCTTCGTGGTGGCTCAACGACTTATCAAGGACTTAATTTTATGATCGGTGACCATATTTCCACAGTCGATACGAGCCAGAACATCAAACCATTAGCTAGTTACATCAAAGCTCCGTACTTTAAACTAACATTAACTTTGCTAACATTATATAACGACCTAAATTTATAATATTTTTAGCCAATATTTTCTACATTTGCCGAAGTCCGACGAAGAAGCAATTTTGTGCATCCCGAAACATCAATAAGAATAAAACGAATAACGAACAATAAAGAATCCCTACTCAGTTGAGTGTTATTTAACAGTATTTCTATTCAATTCCCAATATAACAATCTTCAGCAGTAATCACTCGGAAATATTCATTCCTTTCAACTATATATAATATGCTATGTATGTATGTCGATATTATTTTAGTAGATTCAGGTGGCACCGAGGAAATTAGAAAATTAAATAAAAGTGAGGTATATGGAAGCATGAAAAGGGAACGAATATTGGAAAGTCAGCGAGCATGAAAGCTGTTATACGTATGGGTAGCTGCATCAGCTGAGGTTCTTTCCAATTTCGATAAAACCGAAATTACCGAATTCCTATGAAAAGGACTATTTATAATATAAGTCCATACACAGCTGCTCGTGCGTATGTCGGTTGGTGATCGTAAAATTCCATTAGCTAAGTATGCACGTAAGTTCTCAAAACATTACAGAAGAAACAATAAATAAGGTTATTATTTTGGACGTTTTTGGATATTAAGTTCTTTTCCGTTTATTTTTGACAGTATACGTATCAATAATTTCGTAAATCAGATATTTGCAGACGTAGTATTTATTATTTGAGCGCGCTAGTAAATGTTAACTTTTAGCACATGAAAAGCGCTCAGAGAGCGGAAAATGGAACTTAATATCTCCAAATTAGTTTTACATATGTGAAGCTTCTACTGTAATTACTGTATGAATATGCAAAATGTAACTTTAGACAGATGCATACCACTTTTATTCTTGTGTGGGTATTAGCAATGGTATTACATTGTTGAAAAAGCTACAATTTAGCGGGGCAGTATAATCGATATTTAAAACATTCATGTGTTACAAATAAAATAATTGTATTGGTAAATTGTAAAAGAGAAGAAATGCTTTGAATACGTTTAGTTTGCGATGAAAATTTATCATGTAGCAAACCGTACATGTGAGAAACTGGAAAGAGACCGTACAAAGAATTTTTACGTTTCTACGCTATCTTTTTAATAATAGTCTTGCGGTAGATCCATTGTACAAATTTAAAGACCGCTGCGTATAAGCAAATATACACGTTGTAAAGGACGGGTTTCAAAGACGCCACTGGAGAAACGTAAGCTATGTATGTTATAGACGTTGAAGGCCTTACTTCCGGATTTCTTTTCAGAAATCTAATTATATTGTTTACTGCTTTTTGATACATTCTTTTATTGTTTTTCGCTTTAAATAAGGCGTACATTTATTTAGGTTATAACTAAAGAGTCCAAACGATGTGCCCGAGCATTGGCGTTGCGTGGAGAGTTTACCAGAATAACAGTGCGCTTATTTAAAAATAAATATATTGAATCACTTTACAAAACGTTAAGAAAAAACATAAATAACTTACCTAACATGTTTACATTGTTGCAGAAATATCCGGATGTGCGCGATGAAGTAATTGCACCATCATATATATTTCTGTATTAGTCTCGGAAAGGTTCGTACGTAGCGACGTAAATAAATGCTTATATGCTGAAAAGGATTGTTCGACGTTGAGAGATGTTATATTTGCATAGTTAAAGTGCTCTTTGTATCTGTACAACGTATCTTCACTATTGGTAAAAAGTTGCCGTAATTTTGTAAAACCTACATTTTTATCTAATACACTATTAAATTTTTCACGAACACAAACACTTTTTTCATCATCAAGGATATGCAGCGCTAATTCTACGTGGTCAATAATTGCTAATGAGTCCGATAAGGACAGCGCACGGTTCTGTAACTTTTTTATTGCATCCACTATTGGAACGTAACTGTCGTAAATGATTTTTAAATTTGCTGCAACTTGAGGATTAAATTGAACCTGACTGAGCCTTATTGCAGCCGCTTCTTTGCCATCTAGTTGTAAAACTACTGATTTAATTTTTTCAAAATGTTTATAATAATAGAATGCTGCTTCTAACCACGTACCCCATCGTATAAGAATTGGTTGCGGCGGCTCGGGTATGTCAGGACACTGCGAATGAAATAGGCGAATACGTTTCGGAGATTTAAGAAAAACCGCTTTCGTTTGTCCTATTAGTTCATCCACATCAGGATAACTTGTACGTATAATGTTTGTTACAAGGTGTAAAGCGTGAAGCAAACATGTGACGTGCAGCAGGTTTGGTTGAATCGTTTTGAGTAATTTTGCTGTGGAACACATAACCGCGGCAGCATCGGTAACTAACATTAACAGTTGCTCCGGTAAAATTTCAAATTTGTGTAGTGTTTCTATTAATACACTACGTATCGCCGTGGCAGTACAATCTTGCATTCGTTTACAGGCTAGTAAATAAGGGTCAGAAGATCCTTGTGGGATCAGCGTCCTTACGACAATGGATAGGATGGACTGTTTTTTAATATCTGTAGTTTCGTCCATTGTCAACCAAAGGTATTTATTTTTCACCGTTTTTTTCGTAAAATTTACAATTCTTTCACGCACTGATGGTACGTAATTGTGTAGCGTATTTTTAGATGGTAATTTCCACGTAGGATTGTATTTATTCCAAAACTGGCGAAACATTGGGTGTTGGACTTTATGTATTGCTATATTGGTCGCAATTAGCATCATTGTTAAATCAACCACAAATTCATTATATGATTTGCGTCTAATCTTTTTCAATTTATGTTTGTCACTATTTATATGTCTTTGACACTGACTCGCTTTCCAAGATAATAAAGTTGTTTCACAAACTAAACATTTCACTGCCTTACCGTCATATATTAAATCGGGAAACCGATGTATAAATTTATTTACTACGGTAGCAGACAACCGATTTGACGCATTATTTTTACGACCTCGCAACATTTTCAACGTATACTTTAACACGTTAGAACGGCAACTAAATGCATCGTTTATTTTTACTACTTATGCGAGAGCGGAGTTTACCCCACTCTGCTCTCGCATCGACGCTACTGGTCGGGCACATCGTTTGGACTCTTTAGTTATAACCGAGCGGTATCCTGCTTTATCATAAATATTTTGAGAATATAAAGAAGGTGGTTCTTTTATTCAATCTGAAAGAACGTGCAACTATCAAAACAAGTCAGAAAAAATTTGAACCCTAAAAATGATTTACAAACTATTCGCAGCAATTACATTGGAGTAATGCAAGCAACAGAAAAACTAATATATATGTAATATATATATTGCATATGCATATGCATGCATGCAGGAGTTCACAAGCAAGCATGTATGCATTTATTTTTCTCTTGATTATTGCAGTAACTTTTCTGTTGGCCTTCATTTTTACTAAATAAATAAATAAATCACTAAAAAAGAAGAAAGAAGAAAAGATTGTTTTATATGTTTTACTACTGATTTCAGTATACTGTTTGTGTTGTGTTAATTGGGTTGCTGATTTTTAAAGGTTTAATGTGGCCGATGTATCTGTTCGAGGTCAAATCGATGCGCCGAAGAACCTTTTTCAAATATCGCGGGCGAGTTACTAGTTCCCAAGAATATAAAGATATATAATTATAAGAAATTAACGTCTCCTTATCTGCGATAACAATTATATATGTTATATTATATATTATTTCTTCCTCAATATACATTGCAAAGATTATGAGTGTGATAGTAATCTGGTGGGAATATAAGTAAATTAAATACTTATTTAATTTTATACTCTTCTAAATATTGTAAACATGTAATAATTATAATTTATTCATTTATTTATAATCAATTTATTTATAACCAGTAATATCTAAACTTAAAGTATTTTCCAAGAAAAATTTAAAAAATTTCTTGAGGTATATACAGTTGGACAATTTACTCGAAATAACATTGTGTCCCAGGTCTCTTTATCGCTGTTAGTTCGATAAACAAGAAGCTCGGTATCGATTAATATTGCTTACCCAGACGAAATTTTTACTCTCGAGAAGCATAAGACACGACTGATGTAATCTAAAGTCTTAGTAAAGCAAACTCCATAATGGTTTGTCTTCTAAAACAAATTTTACCGGACTGTTCGAAATTGATATTTTATTCTGGAGCTTGTAATATGAGTTAGGTTACAACGGGAGACGTACTTCTTTTGTTGTTGCGTGAATCAGCTAAAGTAAATCAGAATTTCTCGGATTTATATTAATCATTATCCAGGTATCCTATTAATAAAAAATATGTAGATGCAGTAATTCCGGGAAAAGGATATGTACATTTTCTTCCAACAAAAATAATGATTACTTTTCCAATACGGTGAATTTCTTTTATCTTTTTAATAAAATATAACAATATCAGCTGGCACATATCTAAATACTTTGAAGTGAACTAATCACTCTAACACCTCTGAAAAAATCTCGCGAATTCTTTAGCAGCAACTTTAAGGACAAAATTTTAGGATCGCATGTAGAACGGGGAAATACAAGATCCTTACACGGTCGCAGAAGAACTTATTCTATCGGTTGCTCTCGACATTGGTTAATATTATGCTGGGAGGAATCGGTCAGAAAATTAATTTCAAAGGTACCTTTGTACAACAACACTATTAATCGATGAATCCATTATAGAACTCAGGATCTTAATCATTAATTAATAGACAAAATTAAATGCACGATATTTGATTTCCAACTTGATGAGACAGTAACAACGTCTCACATCTTATTTGTTGTATGCTTCCTGGACGGTTAAAAACTTTCTGTTCTGCCAAAACATTATTGGAAGCGCAAAGGCTCAGGACTTACTTGAGATGCTTGACAGGTTTCGAACTGAAAATAATTTGAATTGGCGAAAGTGGATTGATACGGGCTCGATCATCTGGTTGTTATGAAGAATTATCCGCAGCAAGGTACCGCATGATGCGTGAACTTAGCATCATCCAAACACTATCAATGAATATTTGCGACGCAGTAATAGTGTATAATATTATTGTCGTTGACTTAAAATAGAAGTAGCCTTTGAAAAAGTGATTATTACTGTTTACATGGATAATTTTCGACAAGACTTTTCTCAAGGAAAAAATTGGTTTCCTGTGAAGTCATTCTCCTTCCATTCGTAGTAGTTGCAGCAGTCCTTTTCGTAGGTGTCTATTACTGTCGGATTTGCGACTTACTACATTAGCTTTAGACTAATGCAGCGAACAATTTTTTGATATAAACGAAAATATGACGGCGCAAAATGTGGAAACTGAAAACAAAATTAATCCATACATGCTTGCATGGAATAATACCATTCCATATCTTTTTTTCCTATTACGCAAGTAGTTTTCCACAATTATTGCAAAGAACTTGGAGTGAAAGCCACAGTACCAGTGGACTAACATATTTCTTAAATCGGTATTCCTTTAACACTAATTATTAAAAGAACAGCTATTAGCTATTCAAAAACCTATCTTATATAGAGGACGTTCATATTTCCAACATTTACCGCATAACTATGGAAAACAGGAGAACTGAAATGTACCTCGCATTTAAAATAAGCAAGCGAATACTATTTTTCAGTATTCAGAGTAAGGAAAAAAAATCGACCAATCGACACCAAAGAATTTCAAGCATACCTTGACCGCGGACGAATTATAATGTCCTAGAGTAAGCTGAAATGCAATCCTAGCTCATATTTTTTTTAAACTAACCGAGCGTTATGTAAGTTGTAACGACAGAAACGAATTAAAAATGTTATGGAATCCGATAGCAAGTGAAAAGGTTATTTGTAAGCGATTTTATGTAAATTTTGTTCGTTGAAAGCTCATCTCTAGTTTTCAGTCGGACGTAAAAGTTCAATGTAATGTTACTTTTTTTGTTTGCGTTTGCGTTGTCGATAGCTTTCTAATTTTAACTAACCGTAAGTTGAAGTATAGTAACACTTATGTATCTCCCGATTATAATTTGATTGGCTAAAGAATTTATAAAACAAAACATAATTTAAACTCCGTGTTGTTGTTAAGGTTGATTAATTAGTGGAATTTATACATAGGAAAAAGTATTTAACACTTATCTCAAAGGGTTTAGTTTCCAGAAGCAAAAGCTTGGTTTGATCAGTTTCAATAAGCTTGTAACGAGCTTTTCTCCAATGGCGGATCAATTGCGCTTCGCAGAACGAATCTGCGGTGTCTTAATTGTATAATACAAAGTTGTCAACAGTTAAATATTGGAAGGATATTCTCATCTTTTGTTGTTGTATCTTTGTCTAGTTACTTGATTCTAACAAAACCGGTATTGATTTGTAATCCACTCGTTAGTTGTAGTACTCTTAAATATGCACAAATTCGGTTTAGATCCTGAAATTCATTTGGGAACTTTCTCACGTTAGCTTGTTTGGAATATGATTGTTGTACACCATTGTGCCTTATATATTCTTGTGCCTTAGTATCTTCACCAAGCTGGTTAGACAGGGCCGTTTGGTCTGCTTTCTACGAGTTTGCACAAGCCCTAACAACTATATTTTATTGAGACGTTGTGTTATAATTCTACATTATTTCGACAACTAATGGTTGGGATGAAAAACTGACTCAGGTAACTTGTAATGTTTTCTTTTGACCTGATAGCCATTGGAACATATATTAGTATATTTTGTGTTAGCTAGTTGCAAGTTCCTGGTAATTTTTTTTAAATTTAATTAAATCTAATGTAACTAATTTAATAATTGTTTTATTCGATTGGTTTCGATGGTTTACTGAGTGCGTAGTAATTTTCCAATAGTGGGCAACAAGCTGACCTTCAACATTTCTTCATACTTTGCAATATTCAGCTTATTCTCAGTCAGCTGTAAGAGGCTGTATCATTTCCTAATTTGATATTATGATATTATACGAACATCAAGTTTACAGTTACCATAGTTTTGCGCCAATCGCGTATACAGAACGGTTATAATTGTTTACAAAATAATTGTTTTCAAAAATAAATCTAAAAAAAATTAAAACAAAATGTAAAAATACATCGACCAAAATATTAAAGATTAATTTAAATAAGATTGCCTACTTTGGTAAAAATTACTTACAATACATAAAGCTTCCGCAAAATAAAACCTACGAAAACCTGTAGCTACCCCAGAAACACCCGAAGAAAACGAAAAAGGACTTTTGCGTCAATCTACCAAAAAATACAAACTAAATACTTTAAAAACGTGAAACAAAAAAAAATAGCTATCAGAAGAGAAAGAAGCTAAGAAGTACAGAAAATTGAAAAGGAAAACAAAACAAACCCAAACGATTTAAAAGAGGTACCTAATGAAATAGATGGATATTTCGCAGAAAACAACATTTTTAAATCCAAAAAATATCCAGCAATAATGAAAACCTTAAAACGAAAAACAATTAAAAGAAATGATTGAAGAATAAAACAATTAAAAGACAATAAAGCACCGGAATTTGACAAAATTAACGCTAAGAGATAAACTGGCTCTAATACCGAGGAAGGAATACGTTGCATATCTAAAGAGGACTGTAATAACGCTAATATATACAAAGGAAAACAAACAACAGGCGGAAAACTATAAATTTCTATTTAAATAAAAATCTAGAAAAAAATCTACAAACACAAATAACCGAAATAGTCTAATACAACAAAGACAATATGCATTCTAGAAAAAATTATTCTCAAGCAATAACTGATTTATTAAATAAAACCAAAGATAAAGTAGAACAAAAACAAATTGTCATTACAACGCTAATTGATATGAAAAAGACTTCTGACTCTATATCGAAAACAGGAATACTCGAAAAATTAGATAATCTGGAAATAAAAGGTCCAAGAAATCAAACTACAATTAACCACATTGACGGCGACGAATTACAAGCAGAATACCATAAGGCGAACATCTACGACCTGTAAACATTTTCGAGATCTTCATTTATATTTCAGCAAAAACGAACAACTATGGGAATATCCACGCTCAGATATAACAATATGGATTGGTGCAAAGAGAGCATTATAGTGATCCATGAGGAAAAAGCAGAACACATGATCCAATAATTTGTGTGCTTAAATGTGGAATTTGTGCACATTTAAGCAATATTTTTAGAATAAATACGATTTTCGCAAACGCACGAATACAGAGGTAATTATGAAAAAGATTTTGTTTTCGAACTGAACACTGAATTAATACGACAATACCAATTTTAAAGAATAAATATTGTTTCTGATAAATAACGTAAATCCATAGTTTCTTTCCCAGCTTTTTGGTACTCCAAGAAGCACTTTTGTGCATCGCAGAGTTAACGAGGGGCTTGACAAGAATTGCGCCGTTCCTACTCATAAGCTCGCAAGTAGCGGCATTATGAAATGGGGGCGCATGTCATCGCAAGGCGTTGTGGAAAAGTTCACATGTCACGGCCGCGTGAATAGCCAAACGTACATATAAATTCTAAAGGCGACATAAAGCCAACGTTTGTAAACATTTTTGAGAAAGGACCAGCAAAATATTGTTTTCTGCCACACAGCTAGAAGCAGCTAAACTAGGTTCTATCCAACGTCTGGGCTTAAATCTAATCGAGTATTTGTTGCGCTTTGTAAAAAGTCTATCATCAAGGACCATAAATACTTTTCAAAAACACCTCTTAAAGCCCAAAGGGAAAGAAATCTGGGCTCTCTCCGGCGTATTCCGAAAACTGCTAGATCTACAGTAACGATTGTAGATATATTTGAATAAAGTTTTCAGATTTATAAGGTTTAATGGGCTTCGTTTTATTTGTCCAGACTGTATTGTAGATCTTTCTCTCTCCTACATTTCTTCTAAAACAAGTAAAACGATCCAAAAAAATTGCGAATATTAGTAACAGTGTCCGATCTTATCTCCATTGTTTCACCAACAGTGTTAAAAGTGCTTAAGGGAAAATCGAGAAGAGTCTGCTGAACGTGACACCTGTTGCTTATTTCATTATCGATCGCCATTTATAAGCTTTATGAGCTATAATGGATCATAACTAACTTTATTAGTTTCTGCGCTCGTAGATAGTCTGGAAAGGGAGAATTACGTTGCCATAGTATATTCATCTTCGCATTTATTACCAAGTTTAAATTGACAATAGAATTGTAACGATGATTGCGTGTGAATCTACATAAATATATTTTCTTTTATTGTTAGGTTGTTGTATAAATCTTCTGACTTTTTTCTTATTATTTCTGTTATATCAAGCTTGATTGACTTGTATTAATTAGCGATTTTATACAATTTAAAATGTATATGCATACCAGTCTGATATAAATAGGGAAAAAATACATGGTTTCTTTTAATTTTTCAAACATTATGTAGATTGGATATTTTCAAGTAAGGTGTTAAAAATAACGAAATATTTTTCCTCCTTAAGTAACGCATGGGAAAATAACTTCTTTTAAATCTCTTCTTATTTCTGTTGTGCGTATGATTTTTCAGCTTTTAAAGTATTTTTCCTCAGACGTACACAGGTTTAACGAATCGACAGTGAAAATTCCTGTAAATCTTAAATATACATAAGCACTTACGTTGAACAAATGAATTTAGCAAATTGTGTCCGTTAAGTCAATTTGGTTAAAGGAACAAAAAAATATTGTATTATATTAATAAATTAATCAAACCAATCGACAACTCCCTAATTGGTCCATTTCGATTCCCCATCGGTTACCGGTTGAGAATGTGGATCTCCGTATTTTTCTTGGTTTGCTTTTGTGTTGTTGGTAATTGTAATTATAAACCGGCCCACACAATGGCTAGTTAAGGGAACACCACTGCCATATTATAAAGTACTAACGAACTTAAAGAAAACTTAATTACAGAAAATATAAAGCTAAAAAAATAATGCTAAGAAGAAAGCAGTACTACAGTACCAAAAAAATAGTTGGCAACGGCAACGGAAATGTATATTTTGCAAACGCTCCAAGAAAATTATATATATTCCGCTTGAAATGATATATGAGTAGAGATGACAAACGCAGGTGGAATTATTCTTTTTTTACAGCAACGTGTCTATTTACCTCATGAGATCGGATTCGTGTTGCCTACTGGTGTCCCCGAGAGTCGACAAAGCACGAGTCTGTCTGCAAAAAAGTAATAATTTCATCCGCCTTTGTCCTCTCTATATATGAGGACAAAGATTTACAAGAATTCTTAAACAAAAAATTTAACGTACAAGACATTGTTGTAGACACTATTACAAAGCGAGATACTATACAGAGGAAGATGCCATACAACATAAGAGATAGCGATGTATTTGAACTGTCCAAGTGGCAAAAAAATATAGGTATTCGTCTCTCTTTCGGAAATCAAACAAAATAACAACAGATAATAGAAAAATTTTGACCAACAAATTTTCGGAAAGTAATGTTTATTAGTATCAAAAATGCTTATGATACTTATAAACATGTAAACGGAATACATCTTAAGAAGAGAAAAGTAAATAAAGTTCGTATTGTTTATCTACAGTCAGGTGTTAAAGGCAATTGTAATAAAAGCCTGCAGCTACGGATTCTCATTGACACCGCCTTCATATAGAGTTACGATCGGTTACCGGTTGATGATGAGGACCTCCTCCGTGACCGTCCCGAACTAATTACACTGACCAACAAGATTTTTACCCTAAGTTAGTAACTGATAAAACTGAACAGCATATATAAAGTCTTCTGAAGCTTTTGGAATACATTATGATCCCAGCTATTGGAGATTATTCATAGACTCATCAAAGACCAGCCTAAAACCAGTTTCGTTGCATAATGGAAACCATTATCCTTCTATTCCGATAGGTTATGCTGTTCGTATGAAGGAAACTTACGAAAATCTGAAAATTTTATTAGAAAAGATAAAGTACAAAGACTGGAATATTTGTGCAGATTTTGAAGTCATTGCAATTATTTTAGGTACGCAATCCGGTTACACCAAATACTGTTGCTTTTTATGTCTTTGGGACAGTCGTGACAGGGAAAAACATCACCATAAGCAAGAGTGGCTACTACAACAACAGTTTATGCCAAGAAAAGACAATGTACAACATCAGCCTCTAATAGAAAAAGAAAAGATCATAATACCACCTCTCCACGTGAAACTTGGGCTCATGAAAAACTTTGTAAAGGCACTGGATCTCGAAGGTGAAGGTTTTAAATACCTTCGTGAAAAGTTTCCAAAATGAACACAAGGGAAACTGAAAGAAGGTATTTTTGTTGAACCTCAGATACGGGAAATAATAAATTATGAAATCTTTGAAACCAAATTAACAACGAAGGAAAAAACAGCTTGGCTCTCCATGGTACAAGTTTTCACGAATTTCTTGGAAAACAAAAAAGCTGACAGCTATAAAACTTTAGTAATGGATATGTTACAAGCATTTCACGCTGCTGGCTGTAATATGTCCCTTAAAGTGAACATTCTACATTCTCACTTGGATTTTCGTCCGGAAAATATGGGCGAAGCTAGTGATGAACACGGTGAGCGCTCCCACCAAGACATCATGGGAATGGAAAAATGTTATGTTAGCAGATTACTGTCGGATGTTAAGAAGAGATGCTGTAGATATTGTTTATAAGAGACGGAGCAGTATTACTTCATATTTCTAGTTATAATAATTTCAAATGTACATTAAATTATGATCTAATCTAAAAAACTTTTTCATCAAAATATAAACAAAATCGAGCTAACTTGACCTTCTATCTTTTAATAAAATAAATGTTTATATGTTTTCTATGGAAATTAGTATAAATTATTTTATGGCAAAATCAAAAGTTGAAATTTATTGGCCAGTGTTATTATATATTGCTATATAATAAATTAATAAATTAATTTGTGTGATGCGGAGGTTACCAATACTTATGTGTTATTTACCATACTACGCCACAGTCCTTGGTACCATTATTTACGTTCGAAAGGAGTTAATTGTTTATAAAGCACTCGTTTTCGCAATTCAGGATTGCCTGAAACATACTGCGCACGTTTTATGTTTTTTTGTGCAACTATGGACTTGTAGCAGGTGTTCCTGTAAAAATATGTGCCGAACACCTGGCCCTTGTAAACGCTGCAAAACAAACTAGACCAATGCAGTTGATCTTTACAAAAATATTTGTGAAATTTTAACGAATACTCCAACAATTGTGATGTATTTTTCATTGCATCCACCGTAAATGTTTTAAATTACAATATACAGGATTTAACAAATGAAATAGGCTCTGCTATACAGGTTTTAAATCGTTTTAAATTAAATATTTTCTGAATAAAGAAAAGCCGAAATGTGTACATAATACGAGCTGCATTTTTGATAGGGCAATCGAATGAAATTATCAATATCCACACCTGCTCCGTTTTATCTTCTGTTCGTTAAGTTTCCCTTTTCGAATATGAAAGAATCCTTCTAACGGCAGGGAAAGCTAATAAATAATGAAACATGCTTACAAGTGTATTAGCGTAATCCAAGTCATTTTCAGTGAAACCAACCTGATTTAAAATTTGCTGTCATCTCTTATAACCTTGCGTTCAGTTAACTTTGTTGGATTATATTATTTATCAATGTGAATTATGACGAAATTTACCAAAGTCTAACATGTAAGTTTTGGTGCTCAAGTTTACGATGCTTCCCGTAAATTATGAATTAGTAATTCTAATAGATAATCCGTACACACTGACAACCTACTCGTATGGCAAATCACAAATTCCGATCTTCCGTGCCAAGGACACTTTCTCCCATCACTTGCTTTCCATTAGCAACGAAACAAAAGGCGAATGTAACCGTAGCAAATATGTGCGCGCTATACAGAAGTTTCTCAGCAGCTGCCTTATTGAATGCCCTAAGTTTAATTAAACCTCAGATGTTTCAATAACTTCGCCAAAAGTTTAATGCGAATCGCCGAAGTTGATTGATCATATCTACAGTAGTAACATAGTTTTACGCGACATAGGTTGAAGGAATATCGTTGTTTATTAGACATATCTTGTACCACAATTATGTCATATATTCTAGCATGTTCTCCAAAGACGTTGATACCGTTGCTTTTGGAAAAGTATTCAAGGTTTATTTTTTATTTTTCGATTTTTTTTTATCCACAAAATATTATAAAATAAATAAAAATAAACATTTTAAATTTGATCCAGTTCAGGCAAGAACTGTACGTGCGTTGATTATGTGTGCATTTTGGGTGTGGTTGGAAGCAAAAAATTGCTGTTTTGAGAACAATCTTGTCTTGTTTTTTGACGTTCTGTAAAAATTGATATTTCTTTTGAACCTTTTTTGTTCATTTTGTAGCGCAGAGTGCAGGTACATGTATTGTGTATTAACGTACGAACAATTTATTTCTTCTTTCTCATTAAAAAAGGAAACATTTTAATTTTTATTCTTCGTTTGGAAGCACTAAAGCCAGACAAGTACTTATTCTTATTCTATCTATCTATGGTCAAATTAATATTGACAATGGGTAAATAGTGAAATGCCATTGTAGATGCTTGAAAAGTAAACTAATAATATTGACTGTGAGCCGAATTCTAAATTAAGAAATCCAGCAAAATACATGCAAGGAAAGCGATGAAATCAACGTATAGAATATTTATATTTTCTAAATCTGCTTATATTAAGAAGAAGCATGTATATATCCTGAAATTATTAGAAGCAGGCAAGTCACTAACGTAAAATGAAGGATTGGTAGTAATCTTGACGAGAAACAGGTTTTCTACTCAATGCGATAAAGATATTTCTTCACCCTACAATGTCCGATACGTAAACAATTGAAGGTAACCCGTAACCCCTTGATATCCATGCAAAATGTGAACGCCATGAGTTCAGGCTGACGTGTTTTTAAATTCCATAAAAGTTAAATCTATTCAAGGTCGTCGAAATGTCCCACCATGTTTGCCACTCTTGAAATAATAGCTTTTTTGAGGAAGATAACGAAATTCATGAAAGTCAAATTTAACTTTAGAAGTACGAAGATTGCGTCCGAATTTTGCTAGTTGATCTGCGTTTTCGTTTTCTATAATTCCTAGATGGCCGTCTGTTCGCACAAAAGATAACATTTTGTCCTTTGATATGTAGGACGTGAGTAATCCTTGTAATTTGCCAATTCTTGTGTTTGCTGTGAATCTCAGTGAAGTGCACAAATCAGTTGCTGTGATGGACTTCAGGATGTTTTTCATATCGATCTTCTTAAATACGATGCGTATTGCTGTTAATTTAAAAGTGAATGTGAAGGCATAAAATGATAAGGCTTCAGGCTCCATAAAGCTATCATTCAGAATGTTGCTTGGAAGAGGCAAAGACGTAATACTCCAATTTCACTTTGTGTTAAAATTGATCGAAGAGCTGTACTTGACTAAATGTATTATGGTGGAAACAAGAGGGAGGAGTTGTTTACACCAAAAGAAGAAGTTTAGAAGAATCAATTGTGTGCACTCCTCCGAGGAACATCTTTTTACATGATTAAAAATAGGCAGGTACAAAGAGGTACTTGAATCTATAAAAATAGATTGAAATACTTGTAAAAAACGAAGTAAAATAAAAAGATAAAATCTCATATCTCTAATGCTTTTGGAATTACGTCGTTGACGTAGTTTCTGTCGACGTTTAGCCTTCACTTGAACGGGGCATCTTCAGGGCAGCACTGCGCGCTGACTGAGTACACAAATAATTCTGGGATATTTTGCTTTATAAATTATTCTTGGTTTATACTGAACGTTATTCACATACAACTGGTTTCATCATCGTATATAAAAAGGAAAAAGTGAGATACATGTTTCTTAATTCTAGTTATTACTGTAATTATTGAAACATGTGGTTTTGACTTCTGAGCGACGATATAGTGTATAATATACGCTATATATTACCTTGTTTTCGTCTAATTCATACGACTGGAGCTACTGGAACTAGCCAGATATTAATATAACCAAATTCTAAATAAATTTTAAGTGATGAAATACTTAATTTTATTCAAGCCACGTAATTTCTATATACATGAAGGTTATATTTATAGAACCCGTATATTTACATGTGTACTCATACGTGTAAATTGAATACAAACATGGTGTAACAACCAGCAAGTAGGCGTACGAGTACCCATTGAATTTCGTATTAACCGGTAACCTAGTTTTTGCGCTATCGGCCCTAACATTGTTATTATTGGATACGCTGCTGTATTCTCCTTGATTTGTTTGCAAATATATATACATGAGCCGAACAGGAAGTAGTTTCGTGAATAAATTACCGATAACGTTCCCATTAACCTCTTATCATCATATGAAATATGGTATAGGCGGTGATTTAGGATATGCACATATCCATATTGACAATATCTGTGGTTTAATACTTCACGCTGTGGAAATAAATGGTGTCGGCGTCTTGTCTGAAAAGCGGAAATTATCCTGGTTTATTTCCAGATGTAATCTATTATTTTTGGAACCGTTATTTTACTTATTCGATCTTATGTTAAAATTCACCAGAGATACCAAAATTTACGGAGTCCGGAACTCCAAATGATATGTATATGTACCTGAAGGAAAGAGGCTTCTGGCAAAATTAATCGATTTCGAGTTTTTCGGTGTTTTGACATATCTTTTTGACTCCTTCTCTTTCGAATAAAATTAGATCCACGTCGCTACAATTAAAAGTGAGAAAGCTATAAACACATGAAAAGACAATTTTATAGACTTATATAGAAACGACCAAAATATTTAAAGTAATGTAAGCTATAAACTCCGTGTTAGCGCATCAATATATGTGTGTGCTTACATTAGCTAATAAAATAATGATACATCTACGCAGTGCATCTGTAAATTCTGGCGTCATACATTTTTTTCATTTTTGGATAGCCATTGTCATTTTAAAAATGGCCTAAAGTACCTACCATAAGAAAGTTTTTGAAGAAAATAAATGTTGAAAATATGTTGTTGAAGACTTCCGCCGTCAATGTTTTCTTTTAAAGAATTTAGGATTTAGGATTGAAATTGCGTCGTAATTGCATGAAAATACCGATGTTTCGCTCTCAGCTGCATGGAGCTTCTTCTGGGCTGGTGCATGTGCATGCTGCAGCAATATAACAGACGCGGTTTCAGCCCGAAAAGTCAAATTCTTTAAAAGAAAAGTGTTAAAAATGTTAGCCTTGAACGTCTTGGCAAATTCCTATTCCATAATAAAATTCATTCTGAATGGCATGTATTACTTCTGGAGTGATTGCACGTGCTTCAGGTGGCTATTCCTTTATATTGTGAGGTTTACTAACGAATTATCGGGATCACAAAACGAGAGTCCTACGTTTGAAGAATGGAACAACAGATATTTGTTGATTGATAATTAAACAACAACAAGTGATTTACGTGTTAATTAATTAGGTGAGGTAAATTTTGAAGGACGATACTTTCACTTTCACAATTCAAGCTTCAGGATACGAGAAAGAAGCATATTTAATAGAAAAGTAATAAATTAAAAATTATGTACATTGAAAACAGTTGACCATTTTCTTAGAAACAAACAGTTAATAGTCAGCATCAATATCTGGATCAAATTTGCTTGAACTGGAACCACCATCACCAAGTGATATAATAAATTCCCTTTTTCTCTCCTTCATACTCCACTTGTCGATGCTTTCCATTGTACATTACGCAATTTTTTCAATTAAGAAGAGCCGAGAAATATTGTCAGAAATATGTTCGGATTGTTGGATTCGCATCGAGACTACTTACGGGAGAATCTTGGTATTAAAGAAATGGAAAGAAGGTACCAGGGAAGATGGAATGTAAATAAGATTGCCGATTATTGCTGGATGTTCAAGAAAGATCATTCGCAAAACGTTCGTAGAAGGCGGATACTAAAAGTAATCTGGAATATCAGCGCGAAAGGTTCTACATATAAAAACTAAAGATAATAATGCCTAGCGAACTCTCAATGAACAAATTATTTGATTCGCTCAACACTACACAAAGTTCAATTTAAAATGTTTCAGACAATTTCCAAAAAAAATAATTTCGCAGCCCTGTGTAGTTTAATTATAGCAGCTCTTTAATCGATTCAAGATTAGAACAAACGTACATACATCTGTTTGTCTATCGAATAAAGGATTTTTGCACTTATCTGTGCAAAAAACTAGCGGACCAAAATTGAAAAACAAGCTCGAGACAAGATAAGAAAACTAGGTATGCGCGACAGGAAACCGATTTGTGTATCGGTAACTATTACCGCTTCGTATGGGGGAAAATGCTACAGGAGATTTCATAATGTCCATCTCCCCTATTTAATTTTTACGTCATTAAAAACGCAATGTTACGTGTCTAAAAAAATACATACTTAAAATATAATCACATGAATATGGATGTTTGCTTTTACGACGCGCTCAAATAATTACTATCACGTCACTAAACGGTCAAGCTTATCATCATAAACTACCGAAAAGGCATTTTTTCTAAGTAACGATATATTTTCCAAGTAACGGCTACCCTCGATTTGCATTTATATTACATTGTTTACGTTTTAATCCGCGTTTTGGCAGGTTCCTTTGTAATTTCATATAAATTAATTGCCACGTAATGATCAATGATTGTACCTTAGTATTTTGTAGCAATAATGATAATTCATGATGTGAAACGTAATATGTCGATGAGAGGATGCTCTCATCGATAAGACTTCTAGGATTACGGTCTGTGAGGGCTGCAAGGATCGCCTAACAGCTGAATTAGTCAGAGGACTAAGTAGAATAATAATTATATTAAGCTACCGCCCAGTCTCTAGGTACAGATGCGAGTTTCGGACGGGTAACAGCTTATCAATGTACATTTGGGGAAGGTGGAAATCAATAGACTAATTGTCGTAAAAAATACTTTAGCAGTCTAACTTCGTTATTATATTCATTAATTCTCTGGTTAATTAAGCTGTTAGTTGATTCGTGCTGCTCTCACAGATCGTGATGCTGCGAATCTCTTAATTTTCAGTGCTATCATATAGAATATGCGTCATTATTCATTATCAATTTTGATTTTTTATTTTACTCATTTCTACGCAAGACCCATTATCGCATGGATACTGTTGGTTGTATGAAAAACCATGCGTAGATAGTCAGATTTATTGATAAGAATTAATTCAACAATCCTCAATCCCGAAGGATATAAAAAAGAAATGAACGTAAGTTATACGCTTTTCGAAATTTAGGCGTTCGCAAGTGCTTACTTGGGAAACATTGACAAAAAAGAAGGACACGAATTATTTGCATGATGATGGCGCAAGGTTGTCTGGAATTAAATTACTGTATTCTTTCTTGCTCAGATCCACAGCGAAATAACACTGTTGACTTTGGTATCTAGATGAATAGCGTTTTATTTCTGTACGGTTGCAAATTGTCCTTTCTTTTACATAATGAACGGTCCCAATGTGTAACAATAAAACCATCCCCCAGTAAAAAAGGGTTGCGTGATGGTGCCTAGATTTAAAATGTAATTTAGTTCCGGATGGAAGGAAAATGTGAAATAATTTCTCGTTAAATACGATTATTATGCAGGGTGAGGAAAAACAATTCTTGAACAACGCGAGGATGGTAAAGGGAACCGATATCATTAGTTTTAGCTTCGGAACGTTTACGACATGAGTAGAGGATAAAATATTTAGAACACAATCCTTTTCATATAATGCGAGTTCTTATCCGGCAATCAATTTTTTCTGGGTGAAGATCCATAGCCTGTCGTAGAATGAAGGAATTTTTAGAATAATATTTTGCGAGAAAATTGAGATATGTCAACTATCAATGGATATATTAGGCTCATCAGGCACATTTTGGACTAACGAACAGTGATCAGCTAGTTACGTTCGTAGAACATAGATGGAATGGACTAATTTAGAAAGATCCCTGTACTTGTTCATACCTAATAGACTTATATCGTAATAGAAGTTTTACGGGAAACTAGTGCATTTATTAATATCGTTAATTTGAGAATTCTTGTAAATTGCAGTATATTGTTTCTCTTCTCTTGTGAAGTTTTCCAATATGTACATATATGTATCGTATATGTCAATTGTAAAAATCAATTTATTAAAAAGAACACAAAATATTAGAAAATCCAATAGAAAACCTTTATTGACAATCTGGAACATACAGAAAAGATTGCAGCTCAATCGATATCCTATTTGCGTATAACCAGACAGTACATTTAAAATTAATAAACATAACACATGTGAAAGGTAGTCAGTAAATACGTATACTTTGACGAAAAGGTCCTTCGATATTTTGAAAATAATGCAAATCTTATGAGCATCAATCGCACAATTATTTGGAACGTTTTTCATGAGGAGCGACTACATCCCTTGCACCGTCCCTTACCTGAAGAGTCGTGCTTTACTTCCACGTGACTTCCTTGTTAGAGGTCAACTTGCTTCTTGGTTTTTAGAGCAAACAATGGGACACGATGATTTTCTAGCTGCTGAGAGGAAATCTTCGATATCTTTAATATAATTGTGTAAAAGACGGCCTCATGGGATGTTCTACCACAAACATCAGCAAAGATTTTTAGATAAAAAGGTGGACCAGAATATAAGGATCCAGT
Source organism: Oryctes rhinoceros (assembly GCA_020654165.1). NCBI lineage: Eukaryota > Metazoa > Arthropoda > Insecta > Coleoptera > Scarabaeidae > Oryctes > Oryctes rhinoceros. The sequence continues at coordinate 2,518,688 of JAIOKQ010000399.1, read as the reverse complement.
TTAGTTGAATCAGACGAAGAACTGGTTTCTTTCAATGAACCCAACAGTTTCTCACCACAGATGTACTCTATGTTGAAATTTCGGATAAATTTTATTAGCCTTAACTAAATTAATTGTATTCATTCAAGTTTTACTAAAACATGGTGCTTATTTGATTACTCAGAGGAAACATTTGGGGCAGCAAATCTTTGTATTTTTAGCACGAGGATAATTTCATTAAGAAATGTAACACGTATTTTTAATCCAACAACTATGTTGTCACTTTGCATTTTATGCCATTTTGGCGTCTAGCAAAGAAATTATGCATTTTTGACCCTGTCAAAGTATGAGACTTGTTTCAATTCTCTACAGAAAAATCGGAAATAATAAAGCATGATAGTAACGCGAATATTTTGTAGCGTAGTCACGTGCCTCATAAAAGGATCGAATCCATTTGGGGAAACTTTCATTTGTGGCATCAGTTGTTCCATTTCTATTCTCTTTTATGATGGTTGTAGATCGCTTTCCAAGCGACCTAATATCGTTTTCGTCGTGCTAGCTAGAAAAAATTACCGGATCGAATTCAATTATGCAATTTTCCATTGTTTTTAAATTCTACCTAACAAAATCGTTACAGATGCTGTCGTTTCCATACGATTATTCATAAGTACATGGGGCGCAGCTGTTTCAACTGCGCGTACATGTGGGAATCTATTCTGTTTATGTGTATCATGCATTGAATGCGTTATTGTCACGATTTGCCGGTATTTGCATGTCTATGGGCGTGTACGCATACAATATCTGAACCAATTAGGCTTTATTATATTTGTTTGATAAACACACACGTAGACGTCGATATTTTAAAAATGAATGGATAATTAAAAGCGCTGTCTCTAGGTTTTGCATTTAGAAAAGATGGTTCGCGAACTTGCTGATTACATATTGTTAATTGAGTATCGATTTTGGTACAGACAAGTCTCCGGTATATCACAAAATCGTATTTGTTTGGAACCGTGAATATAAAATATAAAATGTGCAAAAGTCATCCCATTCGATTTGTCCTTTTCGTAATATCGTAATCGCAATCAAACAGATATTAATTGAAAATAAATAATTACATAACTCAGGTATTCGAGAATAAGTGAAAATTGTAACATAGTAACTTAGTAACATATGTCAAAATCTGCTTTTTTTGCTTGCTCCATGACAAGAACTTTGATTTTCTTATGTGTGCCAGCCACTACCTATCGCAGGATCTATGCTAAAAATGAGGACTTTTGCATGTTAAACTGACGTAGCATTTGATAACCTTTTAACATGTTTTGATGCTGCATTGTTAACTGAGCAGGAAGCAATTGATTATTGTCAAAACTTAATTAGCTCCACCGTGACCAATTGCTTGTTTCACCTTTGGCGTGGTTTACACGTTTAGCGCGTTGATGATGTCGTTTATCAGCTTTCTTTCTCCCGAAAAAGCTCCAGAAGATTGCGGAAGAAACGAAGTGACGCGGTCCAAACACGGATTGCATAGAAGATCGTTTCTTCCGTTGTATGACCTGTGCCCATTACGAAAAGCACAACAAATAAATGACTATAGGAAATTCAAATGAAAAGTGATGAGCTTATGGACGGAGAATTGAACAATGTAAGAGGAATTATAGCATTTCATTTAAAATAACGAAGTTGATGTCGATTTCCGGCATACGGGAAGTGATATTCCGATAAAAATATTTTATTTTAATATATCGGATTGGATAGATAATAGCTTCAGAATATTAAATGTACGCAAATACAATCAACTTTTAATGAACCGGTTACGTAAAATATCCTGTATAACTTTTTTTGAAGTAATGTGTTGTAACAAAAAAATTATTTGATAATATATTAAAATGTAAGATTATGTTTAACGAAACTATAAAGAACAAATTTTAAGTTGTTTCGTTAACGACAGTTTACTTTTTTTAAGTACCGAATTGTGTGGATGCATGACCTCAAACAAGCAGCTAAGCGGGAGCTCATGCTCTAAAAGGTTAAGAACTCCTGCTGTAAACACAAAGTTCTGGAAACTATTCATTTAACCGTCTTGTCAGGGATATTACGGTAAATTCATTTGTTCTCTGAACGTTTTCTTTTTGTTTTATGTGCCTTGCTTATAGTGTCGAACTGTTTGATGTTAATCGGCTTGCTTTTCAGGATGTATAACCCTTGGAACGTTTTGCGTTAAACATGGAAATAAATTAATTAAACAGTTAAAATTTTACTGAAAACTGTGGAAGTGATCTATCAAATGTACTTCAGTACCTCAATTCACGTGCTTTTAACTTCATTCAGCTACTCACAAAGAAGTACTTTAGTACAGTACCGTATTCGCTTTACAAAAAAAAAAAAAAACTCTATCACTCGAAGCAGTGTAGTAAGCGGTAGATGTATGTATATAACGAGACTTTCAGAGTGACATTAATTTCAGGTGATCCGATTCGACTCATTAAACTGCAGTAGCGTACTTTCCAAACTAGTCCGTGGTAATTAAATTTTCAATGTACAGAGAAGTTAAAAGAGAATCTCGTTAGAGTTGTCCATCCGTAGTAATTTGCACTTTTACTAGAACTCTACGGTATTTTTTAACAACGAGGATTGATGATCTTTTTGAACGCGAGATCTACATATTTATTTTTGGTAAATTTGCATTTGTTACATATGGTTTATATTATAGCCCTTTATAAGTTTGAAATTGTTTTATTAGAAGCAATACAATTTCATCGTCCTTGATTCTTCCTTGATGCGCCTGAAACAATAGATAGAACAATTTCGCTAATGCAGGCAGCCTTGGAATTGTATTAGCCATAGTACAGCATCATTTTTCATGTTGTCAACAGCGTGTCTCCCGAAACATGTTAAATATAAATGACAAAAGCAATTTGTTTCAGAGACTTACTATCCATTTTCAGACGGTCACATGAACGATGTTTGGCGTATATACGTAGCGTGTGTAATAGAAGTGTTTACAGTCCTTTATAAAGAACACTTGCTGGTATTTATCTAGTATTAAATATTAATATTTCCGACAACTGTTGGAATCTTATAGAACGTGAAGGTATAATTGCGTGTAGACGAATGTATTCACCTATAATAAAAGAATATCTAGAGAAAAGAAAACTCTTAAACAAAATCTTGTTGAATCTAGGTCGTGCAAAGGGAAAAGCTTTATGAGATAAAATGATATTCAAAATCGACGTCAGGCAAATACAGAATTGCGGAATATTTTAGAGAGACGCTTTATTATTTTATACGTATTGTACGATCTGAATGGCAGACGGATTATTGCTTTTGTGTGGTGACGGTCCAACAGGGTGTATAAATTTTTTTCGTTATCTTTTTGAAATGTAAAAAAAGAAATACAACTGTACATCGCTTATTTGTTTCAAACGGTTCCTTCTTACCATATACAAATTATCTACAAAAATTTTGTTTTTTTTTAAATGGAGGTTTGGGGCCTTAGGAAAGAATACAATTACAATTTTATTCTTCCTTTACTTTGCAACGTTTCGTCGCTAATGAATGTCGACTTTTTCAAGCAATCTGTTTGTTTCTTCCTGCAATCTCTTTTACTTTCTTGTTATTGTCATTATTTCCATTTTTTTTCTTGTCTTCATTCTTCCTTATGCGTATTTTCCCTTTTATATTATTGTTTTTTTTTGTGTTTATTGGTTACGAACCCTTTGAATAACAATTTTGTCAATGCAATTTTTTTAAATTATTTTTAATATATTACGGTAAGTTGCGGACACAAATTGAACAACACAAATACCTCGACGAAACGCAGCAAAGTAAACGTAGAACAAAAGGAGGGACGGCTTTCTTTCCTAAGACTTCAAATTTCAATATTGACAAAAAAAATTGAGAAAAAAGAACAAAGGAAGAAAGAATATTACGCACCATAAGAAAAAAATTAGCAGCTGTCAAAAAGGCAAAAGTTTTTGTATTTTTCCCGCTTTAAGTTAAGAATATGGTAATAACGGGTAATTGTATAAGAATGCGAAAAAGTCTTACTGTATAGAACGTTTTTTTTTACATTTTATTGCAAAATTGCATTTTTCTGAATGATCATAATAAAGAGAAAATACATTTTTGGGAAGGTAAGCGCGAGATGTTTGATTATTCTTATTTCACGGTGTGATTAATATATTGCGAATATTTTAATAATTTTATGCAATCAAAATTTTGGGAGTGGACAACTTAAGAGTTAATTAACATAAACAAAGGAAAATCTTTCCATTGCGTAATTTTCGAAAAACAAAGCAGATACTTGATTTAATGTTAAACATTTAACGGCCATTTTCTGTAAAAAGCATTATATATATAATTGAAGCAGTTCTAATACCACTTAACCCTATTTCCCGTATCAGCTACATAAAGATTATGTTGATGATCAACATGATCAGGTTAAACTGCGAAAGCCATCGTTGCATAATTTCGATATTTATACTAAAAATAGTGGCGTGCATTTATAACATAAATGGTATGCCATAAACCATATAATTTAACATTCTGAAGAATGTTAATTTATATTTGAAGGTATTTTTAAACATAATACCAGCAAGTTTATGGGGAGCATTTCACTACATTACATAATTTCTTTGAATAAGCAATATTCATTCTGTTTATATGCATTGCATCGTCCATCATAATTGTAATTATCTTGATTATGTATTCAATTTTCGCGACAGCAGCACTCATTAAAAAATAGCTCACTAATGGTTGACTAAACAATAGACCGTCATACTGGCTACTATCGTAATATAAATTGAATTAACGCTATTATATACATACAACAGGGGATATTGTGATAAAAGTTAACTAATCATAGGTTCAGTAGAATATTTATATAATAATTAACAAGATAGCTATTTGGAATTTCATTTTTATATTATTTGAATTAATTTAAAAAATAAAAATAAAAATTATTTTTGTATTTAATACAAACTTTAAATAGTTGTTGCAGCTTTATTGCTATATAAACAAAAGGCATATCTTCAACTAGTCTGTTCTCTAAATTAATTTAATATTTAACGTAGAACTTATAGATAAAAATTGTGTGTATTGAATTGCCCATTATAGCCTGATGATGAATATCTATCTGATATTAGAAGGAGAACTTTTTTTTATAATACGCAGTTTTTACAACAACAGTTTCCGCCTACCCAGCGTCATCAGCGTGGTTTCGCGAGTATTTTTTATCTCTACCTTCAACTACAACTTTCAAAACGACAAACTCGAAATTTCTTGGCCACCTCCAATGCTAAAGAAACGCATAGCTGCCGTTCAGGGAGCAGCGACATAAACCAGGTGTGCTGTTCCCCAAACCGTCCCTCGAGGAGTTCCCTGACTGCTAAACACGAGATGGCGATGCTGGTAGAGCTTTAGGAAACTGCACATGTGAATATTCCGAAAGGCTTATCATGATGTATATAAATAAAACACATCGGAAAATGTTTAGCAAACAATAACTAAAGAATATAATGCTAAGATAGCTTAGCTTCATCGTGGTATCGATGGAATAATGTACGGCAAATGCAACAAAAAGAGAAAAGAAAAGCTAACCACAATATACAGACGGCGCAATGTATACTTGTGTAAGACAGCAGGCTAATTGTCGTATAAATTAGCCAGAGAATTAATAAAATAATAATAATGAAATTCGATATTATTGCATTGATTGTATTGATGAGCCGTAGCACGGAGAAACCTGTGTCTACATACGGCCATTTTGTGTATTCTCGTAATGTATTGCTGGCAATTGTTTCATGAGATCAAAATAGCAAATTATTTGAGGTACTAAAAGTTACACCGAAAACATAAGTTCTATTTATTGTTTAATCTATGTATATTAATACCTACGCATAATTAATTTGACAACAAAAGCTTGTGCCTATTATATTCTGCGCATTTTCTGAAATGTGCCAATGCATGTCAAGAAAATTGGAATATGATATTTATTAGCGAGATCTTTCTTTGTTAAACATACGGTGTAGGCACAGAATATAATTCCGTGCTTTCTGTATTATTAACCAATACAGCGTAGCTAAACAAAGTGAAGTAATTCTGTCATGTATTTCTGCATAGTCCCTTAATTCAGCATAAGCCTAGACATAGCCCTATGATTCTAGTATGTACAGTATAAAATTGATACTACGCTAATGAACTTAATTAGTTAATGAATTCTAGATAAATTCCGAATTGGTAAACATATGGTTTAATTATGAGAAAGGAGGTGTGTATAAAACAAACAAGTGAACGATCACTATGTGAAACTAATTAAAATAATTCAATAAATTAAATTATTTCCGATGTAGGAAGCTGCGAACCTCCTTTTATAGAAAGTGATAAAGACGAAATAAAAATAGCAAAACGATTAGAGATTGGAAGAGGAATACAAGAAGATTACTTTTTCAGAGGGATTCTTTGAGCGGAGCAAAATCCCCATGAATTTTGAGAATACGGTCACCAAAGGAAGTTTTCCGTTAACTTTCTGTCGGGCACAATAAATACCAGTTAGTCGCCGAGCATATTTACTTACTAATCGTCTTCATGCCAACGAGCACCGGTATTGAATTAGATTATTGACGAGATAAACATGATGAATGAAATATGAATGAAACATGAATGAAACATGAATGAAACGTGAATGAAACGTGAATGAAACGTGAATGAAACGTGAATGAAACATGAATGAAACATGAATGAAACATGAATGAAACATGAATGACGAGTGAAACATTCGCCAAAACATGATTTACTCGCATGATGATGATGATGATCTTTTCTTCACTTTGCTCATTATGTAAAAAGTGACTAGTTGCGGTGATCCTACCTTATGACTGCGAGATCTTTCGAAATGAATTGTTTAAAATTTTTGTTCGAAAGTTTAAGAGAAAAAATTTTTGGCGGACAATGTGAAACATATTAACAAAACAAAACTTACGAAATGTATTTACTTTGATGACTGTCCAAATTCTTTTGGTAGATCTACCATCACCGCCTTCAAGCATCCATCCAAAAAAAAAACACCATCCTTGCGCTTTTTTAATTTAGAGAGGAGATAATAGCGGTTCGAACTGTGAAATGGATGCCTTATCTTTATAAAACCATAATCATTAATTACTTTTTAAACTTGGCGTCATTGACGTGAATCAACATAATTTCTTCGCTTACAATGTTAAGATCTCTTCTATTGAATGGCAGTTTTCAATTCTTAATTGCTTCGTAATGCATTTCTACATACATTCAATTAACAATGTCCCTTCTGCATGGCGGGTGCCACTCGCGTCTTATCACTTGTTATAACTGTTGAAAAAATGACTTTGTTATCGCCTGAACTTTCTCAACAAATTTGCTGCCGTCATAAGTTTTGTTCAGATTCTTATTTCTACGTTTTGTCCAATTTTTATGTTATTCAAACAATAGTTTACGGCATCCCTACTTCAGCAGCAAACAGTTCATCAACTTTCTTCTTGTTTGTTTGAATTTATTCTTTGTTGCACATAAATTGTCCACGGCAAAACTTTAGCCTAAAATATTCATTCAGTCATTCTGTCATAAATATTCTTGTGCAAGAACTTGACAACACTTCGTATTTTAGCTAAATCTCACTCATTTTTTTTAATTGTGCAAAAACAATACGAAGTTTTTAATATGAACGAAACTTGGTTAACCTGCGTCAAAATATCGAAGCAACAATATTCGAGACGTAGCTAATTAAACAATCTCGTAGATTGTGTTAATGGGGTATAACAGGCGCATTTTCTATATCGTCACTAAAAACATCAACGTAGATTCCAACGCTATTTTCGTGGCCTTAGAAATCTTACCTCCAAAGTCCAAACTTACATCACCTTCGTATGCATTGAGAAAATTAAATGACGGAAGAAGCACCCTACAGCGCTACCAGGACCTCAAGCTTTGCTGCATTCCAATTCCAGTTATAGTGTTCCATTCTCGGGACGAAGCGTCCAGAATATTTCCGCTTCAAGAAGAAGCTATCAGATTGTTGCGCCATTTAGTCATGTAGGATTCACTTTGAACAGGAAGAAATACTTGTCTTGGCAACATTGCAGCATATCCTACATATATTATACATTCCTGCAACAACGAGGATGAATACACGATAAATGGCTTCAACAACAACTATACCACTACATAGACTCGGATGTTCGCAGAACATGTTCGGATATTGAGGCCGTAAATTCTATAATATCAAAAGTTAAAGAAGAAGTTAAAAACATGCATCCATGTGTTTAAAACAAACTTAAAACATCTTTTCATGGAGAGAGAACGTTACTATATTAGTTAATTCGTAGATCGCTATTAAGTGGATACGCCTCTTGATACTTGGACGTTTGCATATGTGTGTTATTTATATGTGCTTTTTTCTCATATCTTCTTGTTTACACATATATACTTTATACCTTTTTTCTGTTTAATTCTATTTTATGTTTTATAGTTGTAATGATGTAGTAATTGTAGTAATTTCGTTGCAAATAAACCTATATTATTACTAATAAAGAAAAAAATATCGAAGTGAATGGAAAATTTTTGGAAACACATTTATCTCGAGGGGTTATGTTAAGCGGATTATGATTCGTTTTTTTCTTAACTTAAATTAATTTCGTTAGCGAAATTAATTTAAATTTTTTTATTTAATAAAATCAAGCAAAAAAATCTCATCTAAAGATCTACTTATTTAATATTCCAGGCCGCGTTACGCCCGCGGAAATCTGACGTTATTATTTCATATTACGGACGTACATATGTGGTCGCAGTATTCCGGTAAGAGGATAACTGAAGTAATTCTCTGTATCCCGGCTTCGTAACGCTTTACAACTCAGCACGTACATTATCCCGCCTAGCATTTGCGGTGACACGTCACATTAGAAGTAATAAAAACAAATGTGTAGCAATAAAGTGCAGTCCACTTTAGTTGGTATTAGGAGCACATACGCGCTATGTTGGTAACGAGAAAAACGGTGCGCATTGTTGTAGCAGGCGTGAAATGTGTCTGTTGTTGCGTTTCCGATGTATATATTATGAACTTCAAAATCGCGGTTGCGTAAATTAGACTTTAAAGTCCTTTTCTCTCTAGTTGAATATTTGTAGGATTTTAATTTTTACTTTTTCTTTATTTCTTTTCCCTTTGGATGATTAAATTAAGTTTATTAATTTTATTTATTAAATAAATTAATAAACTTTAAGTTTAAAATTCTTCATTAGCGCCTCTTCTCTCATGTGTTATCGATAACATTTGTAAGTTTACGACTATAGTGATGTTCACATAGCTCATTTAGTCCTTTCTATTGATTTACTTCTTTGTTTATGTTATTACTTTATTTGTTGTTACATCTACATGCGGTTTATGGTGGCATATCTTTAAACGGTCGCTATTTCAAGAAATCAATTCATGAAAGCCAAGAGGCATCTGAACTTGTGTATTCTGTCGATCGTTGTGCCAATTGCAATACTCATCCTTTTCAACAACGTTATTCTTACTAATAATATTGAAAGAAACTTGATCGACAGTTGCGCATCTTTATCTAGAAGTTCGTCGGCTCTTAAATACAGCGTGGATTGTGTCTTCAAGTTTTTCGATTCAACACATAGTTTTTGGAAGACAAAGATGCTTCTTTAAAAATGGGCTTGATTTATTCAAATGCAAACATAGCATACTTGATAGATGTATTTAATAAATCTGAACCTAAAAATGCGCAAAGGGAACTTGGGACGGGAAGAATTTCGCTGGAATTGTGGTTAAAATTTAAACCCATGCAATATTGACAAATTGGTAGAAACCTATCGAATTCATCCTTCCTACGACGTACACGTTCAATTGAGATGTTTATCATATTAGTAACACGCTCCAATTTTCACCCAGCGGTTCGCTAACGCGATGTCATGAACGTTGTTCATCATATTGTCCACAGTTACCTCAATGTGATGACTTGACCGATCTTCATCAAAGACGCATGTTGTGTCACGCTTAAATTAATTAAACCAGTTTTTGATGTGGTCATTGAGAGTTCATGCTTCTTATGATCTAAACTCAACTTTGTTTGATTTCCACGCACGTCTTCTCATCTAAATAAAAATCGAATCACTCACTGATGTTGTTCATTCTCCATGGTTCCACAAATACTTGCTCACCTTCAACAGTTCTCGCAACAATACTACTCGATGAATCTCTCCGAAATGTTGACAGATGTCGTATAAAGAATAGCACCCATAATCAGTAATGCGGATGTTGAAAGTATATCAAAAGAGTTTGGGAAAGACTTGCCTAACAGGACCGGCAATGATACCGTATGCCTTAACTGATTAAATTAATTTTTTTGCAAATACGCACAAAACACTTCCTAGTTGAGGAGAAATTTATTTGTTAATAAATCTGTTAGAAACTATGCAAGAAAAAGTAACAATCTACAATTCAATTGATCTAATGCTTTCTGCTTCGAATTGCAACTACATGTGCTGAGGCAACATATTCCAACTACTACCTGATAAGTAGTATGATTAAAAAAATATATCGAGTCTAATATTATTGTCACGTTACGTTAAAGATTGCTTTTCGAGCACGTATACAATTTTTGAACAAATTAAAAATCCAACCATTTTTAAAATAAAGGGGTCAATAATTTCGGTTACATAGTATTTTGCGCAACCCATCATGTGCACTAGATAAGTAATAAATAAAAAAATTAATAAAATAACAGTTATTACCAACTGTTGCTATAAGCCCTCGCAATTTATTGCGCCGTTGCAAGCGCTCTAATTCAATTATAAATTAAAAAAAAAGTAGATTAAAACCAAATGTTTTAAAACATTTGGCTTTAGTTCCTATAATAAAATTTGTATAATGAAATATAGGTTCGTATGGAAATGAGAGAATTAAATTCTGCCTCTCGATAATTTAAACGTTTGATTCATTAAATTTTGTGAGAAATAAGAGCTAAAATAGGTGAAAGTTTATTATTTCTGATTCGTTCGTCGATTCAATGTATGCAGTGTTGTGTATGATCAGTAAAGATACAAAGCAGAAATGTTTATAACGAAAAATAAAAAATATCAAATACCGGTTTAATTTAGGTATCTTTAAAGGGAAGCCCAAGAAACAAGTTCTTTTAGATAGTGTTTTAATTTAGCTTTATCATCACGGGATAACCTGTACTAACAGTGATTTACATGAATATTCAACAATGGAAATGGAATATAATTTTTTTCGAAGTTTTTCCAAAAACGTTTTGATTTTACATTTTTAGCAGCTTTCAGTACGTTAATGTTACTTTTTTTACTGCTTCCAAAACAAATCTACTCGTTCTTCACTGGTTTCCAAAAAATTTATTAATGTTATTTTAACATCAACAGCACTAAGAAATGAAAGATTTTAAAATATTTTTGAGTTTAAAATCCGCGAAGAAGAAGTTAATGAAACTGCTAACTGCTAAAATCCATTGTTCAAGTTAGTTCTCACGTATACTTTCAGTGTACCACGAAGAAATGATTTAGATTTATCTCCTTTTCTAATTTTTACGACTTATCTTTGCTGTTAGGTTGTAAAAACTGTTGTTCGCGTTCGTTTTAAAGTTATTATCTTCAAGACCAACCCAATTTACTCAACTGGTGATGTGTAAAGAATGATCCCAATACATCGAGGTGCAATGCTGTATCGTAAATACACGTTGATTCAATATCACCATTAATAATATTGTGTTCTACCGTTGCAGTATTATGAATAATTTGTCGGTGCCAGGTTATATTTATTATTGTTATTTGTTGATATATATTAATTAATTATTAATTAATATATTAATTATTAATTATTAATAATATTTTTGGCTTTCGTTGGTGAATTATGAATATCCTGACATAATTAAATATTTAAAAACAGCTCGCCTCTAAGGAAATCGCTTGCTGGACAAGCATGCTAACCACTACACTGTGCCTGACTGAGGGTCTATGCCAGGAATGATTACTTTTTTAATACTGAGTTGTTCAATGCACCCTCACAAAAAACGTTCAAGGATGTAAGATCAGGCGATCGCGAGGATCACTCCATGTCTCTACTTTTGGAGATTCAATATTTTGGAAATAATCCATTGAAATCGTTCATGGAAAGATGTGGTGTGTGTCTCTGTAGTTACCACCATTTTGCATTAGCACCATTTTGCTAGAACCATGTCATATCAGCGTCACGAGGAACGAGGTTTTAAAGAATTGTCAAGAAATAATGTATCATTGCAGAAAATCGCACAAACACAAATCTCGAAATTAATAACTACATCGATCGAAATGAGGTCCACGTTCTGTGAGGATTCGACTTCGACTAGTAGCATCCCCCCAGTTACAGTTATTACCGTCCACAGAGGTGTATTGATGTGCTATAACACAGATAAACGAGCGTCTACGAATGGTGGATATCGGTTGCTTGTCGACACGTTATATGTGAGACATGCGTTGGACATTAGCGGAAGTAAACAAACTGAAGGATAATGAGAAGATGTTTGAAGTTTGGATGGATGGATTGCAAATGGATATGTTTGTGGGGGTACACTTGTCTGGGCATTCTAAAGAAGTATCTGTTCTAACATTCAACGATGCTGTGAGAAAATCAAATAGAATTAACTTCTGAAGAAGTACAACAGGCAACATATCTAAAGAATGCGGCAGTGATTTTGAAGGACCCCGCATTTCAGTCAGCAGGAGCCAATCTTAGGAGAGCTACTTCTTAATTGGACAACTTATGTATCGTTTCCTTTAAATAAGTACTTAATTATGTTTTTTTCTAGCGTACCTTAGTAGATACTCGTAGTTACTGTCAGTATTAAACGCAATCACCCGATAAGTTACAACAGCTATCATCATAATATCCATTTATTCAAAAAATGCGTCATGTATATACCTACACCTATTTTAATATCACATCAATAATATGGATGGTATTATTATTATTATAGTTTAGCCTTGCGTGATTGAGCCACTTCATTTCAGTCGGAACATAGATATGGTTGCATATAAACTCCCACAAATGTTGAAATAAATAATGTTTATCGTACTCCTTTTATCGTTCATTAATTAAAACAAAACATGATGTTGTATTATATAAACTTTCAGTAACATTTTTCTCTTCTTGTTTCAGGAAATCCGGACAAAAACAGAGATTAAACAAATTTAATTAAAATTGACCATGCAATTAGGAGTACTATTAATGTCTTTAATGAGCATTACGACCAGCAGGAGCGATACATTCACAATGGGCTACTTAACCGGATCGAAGAGGCTACCAGGCGACCTAGAGTACCCGCGGCCCGGCCTAACCATATCCGGGGCGATATCGTTGGCCGTCAACGAGGTTAACCGCGATATTCTGGAGCCGATGGGTCACAAACTTGACTTCATCGTCGCAGAAACGTACGGCGTAGAGAAGATTAGCGTGAATGAGACTGCTAACTTACGAGAAAAGAAGGTTTCAGCTTATATCGGGCCGCAGGAAACTTGCGAACACGAGGCTTTTCTGGCGGCCGCATTCAACTTGCCTATGATCTCATACGTAAGTAGTTTAATTAAAATCTGACCCAAGTTGCTGAAGACATTGTATATATTTCGTGTACATGGTGATAATTAAAACAATCATAATATCGAGTTTTATTCCTTCGAAAAGCATTTGAAAATTAAATAAATACTTCAATTATGAAACGATATGATTTGTCAGCGTTTGTTACATATATTTTCGATAGTACGTTATCCCATTACCGATAAGTTGCTGCTACCGTCACAGAAACTTGGATACAATGCGCCGAATTCAGCGCTCGATGTTCGATCCTGATGGAGTTAAAGCACAATTTATTGAAGACTAACTAAACAGTTGCATTTCTTGATATTATCCTTTCACCGAGCTGTTCTTGCGATATATCGACGGTCGTATTACCAGTATCATATGTGGTACCATTTGTCTGGGTCAGTCCCATCGAAATTTGGCCACAAAATAACTGTTAACATAAATTAGTACCGCTCCCTAGTTTTGGCAAAAATATGGTCCGACAATGCCATCGTGCCATAAACCAGTCCCGTGATGCTTTGCGGTTGCGAGAGAACAACAAAATTGTTATTTTTGAACGACAATTTTGTTTGGAAACACGTCCACTTTTTCGCCCAAAGTTGTGATCTGTTTCAAGCAGCTTTAAAATACCAGCAGCAATGTCGCAGCATTTGCGATGGTCTAGTGATTCCTGTTCGTTGGCCAACATAATCCCGCACGGGTGTAAAACCAAATTTTAAAACGGCAAGTAATCTGTGCAGTACGATCTTTCACGGCAGCAATGTTTTCTGCACTTCATTCATGTCGACGTCTTCTTGGTGCTTTCGCAACGCGAAGATTAAGATTCCTTTCCATATTTTCAACGATTCGATGAATAGCAAGAACTGAAAAGCGATTATGTGGACAATAATTTTTGCGATCTGTGCGTTGAGTATTTATAAAGGAGGGGCTATTTTGTATTATAATAACTTGCGAGAGTATACTAAACATAAATGATAATTAGTAACATTCGTTTCAATGTCCGAATATTCTTATTAGGAAACGCTTCATAATGCAGTACCTACCGAAATTTCTTTAATACAAAGTACGCAGTCTCGTCATTTAATTTTAGCAATTGAACCTAAAGTCTTAAGTGATCATATTCAACGTTTCAATTATGAGATATTATAAAAAAATGCGAATATAGAAAAGTTTTTCGATCAAATTTAGCAATCCCAAATTGATTTAAGTCAAATATCTTACATTGTTCCGGCGCTGCCGCCAAACTTATATTCAACGCATGTCTTTCTAGAAAATTGAAATTATATTTATTAGATTATATATATTCATATAGAGTACAAGAACGTTAGTTGTGCTTATATTTAATTACATTTAAATTCTTACGGGAAGATATTTCCAAGCTGTTCTTCCGTTTGTCAAATATAAAAAAATTCTTATTCCGGCTTTCGTTGAATCTATTTAGGACGCTAGATTCGTCGTCTAGGGAGGTCTCATGAGCTTATTTGCGAAGTCAGCTTTCGACAGTAGCGTAGATTTAATATAACGCCCCTTACGCAAAGTTTAAACCGAATTTGTCGCGTATATTAGGTACTAGCTGAATTGTATTCAACCGCATTTGATTTACACGCTCCGTAATATGTTTGCACGTGAGTTGCAATTTGTATCTCATCGAACCGTTATGTAATAGTATTGACGTCGATCTAACAGTAAAGTATAGTTTTATTGTCGCTTTGTTACATTAGTATGTGATTAAATAGTTTTACCGAGTGATACTATAATGCTTTAATAAAGAGATCTCTTTTTGTTATAGTATCGATTTTATCAACTTTTAGTATTATTAGTAACATAGAATAGTCACTGGTACTGGAACTAGACAATATCGAGTGTATTCGTGGAGCAATAGATTAGCTTTATTGGTATTGATGTTTCCGTCAAAATTGCTCTCTTTTCCAATTACAACCTACTAGTAATCGTTCAAAGCTGGCAATAGATAACTTAAATGACAGCAATTGCACACAATGATACATACTACAATGAGTTACGACAGCCATATATTTGATTTTAACGTCATAGTGTAGGAACGGAAGATCGTATCGCTTGTTAAATATTTTTCGAGTGAATCTGATATTTATAAGCCCGATGTATAAAAATTGTATTTGGCACTACATGATGTGCCATTAATTCGTAAATATCCAATTTCTAAGACGGAAATTAGCAAGCTACTGAAAATTATGAGTTTAAACTTATTAGGGTAGTTTCCCTCGAATAGTGCCAACCAGGGTGTCCATAAAAGGACTCAATTGCACATATACGATTGAGTATTTCCAAATTGCTAACGAAATGCATGTAATATTGCATTAGCACGATATGGCACGTTTTTGTCAATTTCTTTGTATTATTTTTTGCATTTTCTTTTAACATCAACCTTTGCTAATTGTTCTATTTTTAACAACATTACGTACTGCAAAATTTCAGTCTAAAATAACATCCTATTGGTGGATATTCTACATACATTAAATACATCTACACTACATTTTTTTGAGTAGATTCAAATTTCGAAAGAATATACAAAACCTTCTTTAATAATTTTGGAATTACCTTAAAAGAGGTCCCATAATAAGGCCCGAAATATGTTTATATTTGTTTAATTACCACTAACCATACTGCGCTTCATTCGAAATTTGGTACGTCTATCGTTAACTTGGCGCCATATTTGTCACACACTTTTTAATTCAGTAGGTGTGTGATGGATGAAGACATACATTCCAATTGTTACCAGTGTTTCTACGTATCCCGCAGATGTTTTTCTAGATAAGGTTTTTCAATTACTGCTTCAGTGCTTTACCGCCGAAAACAAGACTAGTTAGATATTGTTTGATTTTACCATCAAATGCATGCTCGATGCACCGGACATTTCGAGCGTTCCGAAATGTTCGTGGTCAACATAATCGACCACGCGAACGACCTCTTTATTGTTAATTTAAAGATTTTAAGCCAAATGATCAGTGTTTCGAAGATTCCACAACAAGGCTTGTGAACAGTTGAAAGCCGATTTATATTTCACAGAAGAGATATCGTTTTCGGGTCAAACTCATTCCTGGCTTAATGGATTTGTAGATTTGTAGACCTATTAAATATTTCTTTATCATGAGAAGATATTGTGACGTGGTCTTTGGGCTCAAGGGCTGATCGAGCCCTGTTTTTTTTTTGAAGATAATGATGGAAGTCGTATTACTGTTGATAGTGGGCGGTACAGGAAATATGTTAACGGAGTTTCTTTGCCCTGAGCTGTGAAATGTTGGCATAAACAACGTTTTCTTTCAAATGACTCTTTGCTTTATTAATTGTTGTTTTTAATTTGTTACACAATTGTTTTATAGCAACAATGGGGACGGGTTATTTCGAAGAATGCTATCGTTAACTAGCCCTTGCACTTGTTCCTATGGAATCATGTAAAACTTCTGGTTTATAAAAATGATCCAGACAAAATTCCAGGCTTTAAACGGAACATTTAATGCACCATCAGAAATATAGCCTACAACATGTGCCGAGGGAAATTGGAAAGTCGCTTAAACGATATTATTCTTAAAACATAATGGCAACCATAGTTCTTCAAAATAGAATGAAGATCTTATCATTGTGTCCTATTTAAAAGTCCTTGCAGAATAATCGTAATAATTAATGACTATAATAATTATAATAATAAAATCATAAAAAAATACTTACTAACCCCAAATTGAAATTTTGCAGTAGGAGGTTTTTCATGGACGCTAATGTAGCGCTAATGTAAGCCGTATCATCTATAAACGCATTAAATTGGACAACGTTACATATAAATCATCAAAAAAAGTTAGAATTAGTAGTGGTCCGTTTGCACAACGTTATAGTACACCTTTTCGTTTCAATGCAACCTTGTCAAATCTTGTATCATATTGTAGCGTTTTCTACAATTGACTAATGTAATCAACAGTATTCGAATGAGCTGAATATTCAATTTATTTTTAAAAGTTACACTTAAAATGAGCATTGGAAGAATACCCAACACCCAAAATTGAATCGTATCCTATGGCTATAAACTAACGATTTTACTTCTACGATCTCGGTCGATTTGTGCACAAGTGCCGCTCGTAAACCATAAATTTAAAAGTGCGCCATGAAATTGACGCTACCTTGTTGCTTCTTCACATTGTAGTTACGTACACTTAGCGCACATGCACGTCAATGTAACGAGGCGACTGGCCGCCCGAAAATATAGCAGAAGATCTGGGTTCAAACACGCGAAGCGGCCATTAGTTTTAAAATTTATGAGTATGTCGAACCTGTTTTTGAGAATATAAATTTCATAAAGAATTTGCGCGAACAATTTATGAGGCGTGGGTATTATGCACATAATTTCGGTTACATTGATGTATTGTCTATTGTTTTGTCGGAGATAGCAAGCGTGCTCTAAATTTTCTAGAAATATTGTAATTTATGTCATTTTACAAACATAGCGATAATGTTGTTCTTTGTTATTGTATAAAATCAACTACCATGACTCATTTGTTTTTCGTTTTAGAAGCATGCTGCAACAAAAAACATATTGTTCAGAATTTTATTTCCTGTTAATTCGTCAATTGTCAATTACAACAAGTTACTCTTGTTGTAATTGGTTGAATACATTTCTGGTAAAACAATAACTGTTAATAATATATCTTCAAAAAGATACTTTAAATAATCTTTGTATAATTCATTATTTTTTTTTGATTTTTTGCAAAATTTTGATTTTCTATTCTAATTGCTTCTTGGAATACGAAGTACCCTGTATATACTATATCATTGAAATTATTGTCTAAAAGTTGTCTCAAAGTGACAGAGTGCTTGTTTTGGAAAGTATTGGTATTTCTTTTAAATGCGTTTAAGAGGCATAATAGTAAGAATAATTACATTTGGCAATATGTTATAGCGTTCGATGCCACGATGATTACTTCCATGTCTACGTTTGTTGAGTGTATGAGATCTGAATCGAATATTTTTATTTTTCCTTCTATGATGATTATGGTGAAAGAGCACTACAGCTATAATCATCTAAATTTACACGCTTAAGAATGGCAGCCTCCTTGTTCAGCTTGTAGTTCAAATATTTTATTATTCTATTATCCTTAAAATCGAAATACCATAGCTCTCTTAAATAATTTATGAAACGCATTTAAATAGGCCCGCGAACTGGACCTACATTTCTTTAAATTGTTTCTTACAAATTATATCATTAACAATAAGCCTATTGTTTTATTTAAAGAGCAAATAATGAACATTGTTAATTATATGTAGCTTATATTCCTGCTATAGTCTCGTATCACATATTTCTTGTTTTGTTACAGTTCTGCACTCATAACGAAACATCGGATAAAAACAAGTATTCGACGTTTGCCCGAACGAGACCGCCCGATTCGCAGATTTCGAAGTCTGTTGCATCAGTGCTTATTCGATTTAACTGGAGACACGTAAGTGTAAAGGCTATTGTCTACAAATTGCAAATTCTAACTAGAATTTCGTACTAATTCTAAAATGCTGCGTCAGCGAAACTGAAGACGAATACAAAGCGTTCGGCCTAGATCTTGTTAGATGAGATGCGATGAGAACCCGGATGGAATTTGATTTTTTATCGTCAAATCTTACCTCTAAAATACTAAATATTTCTTGGTTGTATCGTGTTTCGATATCGTACATTGTTTTATAACGAATTAGTGGAAAACCAATAACAAAATTATATTGAATTGATATTATGATGGTCCTTTTTACTACAACTAAGGATCCTTCAGCTTTCCAGCTTTCACCTCCAAATGTTTGTACTGCCCGACACACTACTCTAAATATATTTTTGTACCGTTACTTATTTCCTTGTTGATAATAGATGTCTTAAGTGTTAAGAGGATGGTATATTTTAGCTGCATTGTTTATTTCCTTGTTTGTTTCTTCCTCAATTCTTCCGCCGCTTTGAATTGTTACTTCCAGACACTTAAAACTCAGAGCATTTCCATCGACTTTGATACTTATTTTTACATTTCCCTTCCCCAGATCACTTTTATTTTGCTTGTATTTATTTTCATATTTTTGTTGCAGAATACCTCTTGCCGCATTTTTTTTTTAATTTTCCCTTAGTTGAGACCTACTTTCCGCAGATATCACCGAATCATCACCAAAAGCGCATTCCGCAAATTTAACCAGTCTTAGCTTCTTGTAAGCTGTGTATATACTTTTGCTTTTAAGGCAGGCTTTTAAATTCACCCGCGTAATTTACTTTTTGAGCTTTTCCAAACTAGGTTCCTTAGCATTTTATCGAAAGCTTTATCCACGCCCAGAAATACCTTCTGTTCAATGTTTTCTCTATCATAAAATAAAAACATGGGCTTCCACGGCCGGAGTCTGTCGAAACTAAACGTTTTCCGGGTTCGAACCGTGTAATGTTGTTACAAATAAAAATAAAAAAATAAAAATAAAAATAAACTCGACGTTTCGCCCAGAATCGCATGGGGCTTCTTCAGGAGAAAGACCAGTTTGCACGGTAACTCAACGTGTAAACCACGCCAGAGGCGAAACTAACTGAGCGGGAAGCAGTTGATCACGGTAACTCAGCATGTGACCCATGCCAGAGGCGAAAACCAAGGTTGGTCGCATTTTTATTTTTAACGACATGACACGGTTCGAACCCGGAAAACGTTTAGTTTTCTCTATCATCTGTTTTAATCTCAAAATGCGATCTTGTGATGTGTGCTTGTTCCGTTCTAAAGCCCTTCTACTTGTTCTTCTAATTGCATCCTCAATTTTCCTTCTAGTATCCTTTCGTATAATTCAGCTCTTACACTCATCAAAGTTATGCCTCTGTAGTTACCACAATCTTTAGTGTCCCATTTTTTATATACCGGTAAAACTTTCTGGGCTTGAGGTATTTCTGTATTATTCCACACATTATTGAATAACTTTGTTAATACATTCAGTTCTTCTCTTTCTAGATTCGTTATTATTTTCGTAGACATATTTAGCTGCCTTTTCTCTCGTCAGTCTTCCTATTGGTCTCATTCGTCTGAGAATTCGATTTTTTTGTTCCTTCGTGTTATTGTTAAGTAATTTGTTTAGACGTACGTATTACAGGGTAAAATTGATTTTTTAGATTATCTGTTAGAAAGTTCTTTGTTTATACAGTTGTAGTGATTGTGCTGTTATTATATAAATGTCTATATAAATCTCTTTGCAATCTATTTTTTTTCTAATTTTTGGTGATAATATTCGCTTTGGAATCCATATAAAAAATTTCATCGTGTCCACAAAGATCATCACTAGAGTACAATTTCGTAAAATGTAAGTTTTAAGTCGTTAAAAAGATCGTATATAGCTGATAATGTTTCTGAATTTTTCGCAAAAACATATTGTTGTTGTTCAATTACTTTGCGTAGGCTGCGATCCTTTGTTATCCTTTTTTGTGTAATTTTTCTATAATATAGGTGTTGTTCTTATTGTTAATTCTATGGTTATTTTCTATTAACTTTCTTGTATATAACGATTATGACTGTATTGAGTAGTCTAAAATAAGTACGTTGTTTATTAATTTCTTAATTATTTGCGTTTTTCTTTTTTTAATATGTTGTTTGTAATTCTATCAAATCCAGAGGCTTTATTTTATGCATTTCGTTTATGATTCTCCCTATTTCTTTATATGTCGTGTGTTCCAATATTAGTGCCGAATTACCAGGTTTTTTTTGTTGGTTTCTGGCCACTTCTTTGCCTATTTTAATGAAATAAATATTTGTTTCTTTAGTTATATCCTTTTGCTCTTTAATTATTTGTCCTCATATCTTGTTTCTATTTCTGCTATCCTCTATTCACTTTCTCCACTATTTTTATTTATTTCTTGATTATTAGTTTCTCTTGGATTATTTAGTACAGTTCAAATCTTCGTTGGTAATATTCCGTCTTAATCCTTTTGATTGCACTTCTGGTATGCTTCTTCTGCTCCTGTTATAAATCCTTTACGACTTCATTATTTGGCAATTTTTTGTATTTTCTTATATATTCGTTGTTTAATTAATGTGTTCCCTTTTATAATCTTGACGATAAATTAAAATTCGCAAGTAATAAATGGTCATATTTCTTGGGATGGATTCGACGTTTTCAACATAATCTGGATGAGTTCGACTGTGAATTATGGAAATAACGCTAAATATCTGCGTTTGTGAAATATGCGGTACAACGTTTTTACATGCGAAAAACTCACTCCTCTAGTAATATTTTTGAATGTACTGCGGATGCATAATTACGCGGTAGGAGGTATTTTTATTCCAAACAAGGTACCTATCGTTGCACATTTGCCTTTGTTAAACGAAATGACAATATCACTGCAGCGTTACGTGCTCTAACAATTTCAAATGATGTATAGCTTCCATACAAATACACTTAACTGGGTACCGTTCAACGCTGAAAAGTCTATATAATTTTATTTTTATCTACGCGCCACTATACACCTTTTGATTTGTAAACATGGGCAATGTGGTCGTAGTAGCAAGAGATACATGCATAAACAGATGCATGTCACAAACGGAACATATTGCTAGATAGAAGTACGTGATGCATGCGTTTCGTGTAGGGAATACTCTTTAAAACATTGGGTCCGTTATTAAACTTAAGTATAGACACTTTGAAAGATAACTCCTAGTTTTTTCTAATTCTTCTATGATGCTAGTAAATATCTTATAAATTTTCATCTGATTTCATGTTTGGTTCACTTTACTCTCCAAAACACTTGGTATTACGTGCCCTTTCGCTTTATTTGCATCGCGTCTTTACTTCTGGCCGTTGTTGTATTTTGATATTTTCTAACGTATTCGTTATTCTCAACGCACCCGATTTTCTACTACCACGCTTAGAAGCTCTTGGAAAAAGTCGTAGCTCTTTAGAACTTGCAAATGTTATGTTCGTGGTCGTCTCACTACATTTTTACATAATTAAAAAAACTTCGTCATAATCGAGAATGGAGGGGTAAGCAGGATAGAAGTAAGTCAGTTGATCAGTACCACCATTTGTACGAATTTTTTTGGAAAGCATTTTGGGACAATCTTACAACATTTGCGAAATGTTACCAATAGAACGAGCGGGAGGTCGTTTTTATATTCACGGACTAGACAGTTTTTAATTTGAATGTAATCATTCATTAAATAGTTTTTTTATCACACATGTCTTGATAACATGTTTGACAATTTACAAAAAACTTCTAGCAGGTATTAAAATCAACAAACTCGAATATCGATAAGTAGTTGAGTAGAAGATTTCCAACAAAACAAGGAAAATCTCCAATAATTATTCGTCAAGAAATGTTGGGTGTATACGGAGAAAATTGGCCTTCAAAGCTGACTAGTGAAAAAACCAGGCGCTTGATATTGAAGGATCCGAGATTAAAGAAGCGACAATTAGCAGCTTTATTTGAATTTTGACGAACCACCATTTCTAGAATTCTAGACGAATATTTTAAAATGGCAAAGGTTGTTGCAAGATGGGCTCTAGCAATGCTTTCGCCATTCTAAATGTGTACCCGGATGAAGGCGTATGAACAACTTTTGGCGCTTTGTTGAGACGAATTAGATTTAACTATGAATCGAGTTGTCACCATCACTTTGACCCTTAGTCAAACCAAGAATCAATGCGGTGGCACATTAAAAGCTCCAGCTAGAGTAATGGTAATTATTTGATGAAATTGTCAAGGAATTTGAGTGGTTGAGTATCTAAATAAGGGTATCCTGTTGTGCCATAACGATGCACCTGTTCATAAATCAAGACCTTCAAAAATAGCTGTTGCTGTTATTCACCTTATATTCCAAAATCAACTCCTCGTCGCTATTTTTTATTTTGAAACCTCAAAAAGCAGTAAGGAGGACAAAATTTATGGACGATAGCCGCTATTGAAGGGTATTTTCCAGACAAACCAAAGGAATTTTTTATAGTGGATTAGAGATGTTATTCAAATAATGTCAAAAGCAAAAGCCTATATTAAAAAATATGTTTTTATTATTGTTCTATTTTTTTTTCATGTCCATTTCGGGAATATAACGCACGAAGATTCGTTAGATATAAAATAAAACATCTTTCCTCTCTTACACAAAACTTCAGGAATAAAATACTAATAATCCGCTCCATTGTTAAAGATTTTACTTATGTGCACCCGAAAAAATACAATATTAAGGGAAACGACATTAAATTTTAAAAATACTCTATGGGGAACGGCACGCAATCCGACGTATCAAAGGGAAAGGTTACGATATTGCCTTTCTGCGCAAATCGAATCTACATCCTTGCAGAAAGATCGAGAAGTAAAATCTGGTTTATTGTTTTTTTACAGGTCGTGCTGTTGTATCTGAAAAGTTCCGACTCGGAATTTGGACATATTGCTAGGATAATATTGCATTCCTTAGAATCCGTAGGTGTAACTGTTGTGGCAGTACATTCCTGGAGTACTGCTTATCATCACGAATACGCCGAGAATCCGTTCCATAAGTTAGTAGAAGACACTTATAGAAAAACTAGGAGTAAGTAATTTGTATTAAATACCTCGAATGTTATATTAATTGTAATGATAAGAATATACATGAATATCTTAATGCTTGATCGCTTATAAATTTAATTATAAGCGATCAAGCTATCAAAAATTACTCAGTACTCATAATTCCTCAAAATTGACTAAAACCTAATTAGAAAAAATTTTAATTATGAAGATTTTTATTTATGTTACAAAATTGTGCAAGATTGTTCATAAAGAAAGAAAGATCCAAGTAAGCTAAATATCACCAAAATTAGACCTAAGGCCAATGGAAACATGCTGTGGTTGGAAATCAAAACTTGAGCTGTATTGTTTCAACCGCCGTATCGAGTATTTGAGCATCTTGCGAATTGCAGAGCGAAACAAACGGCAACGTTTTACCAAAACTAATAAATATGGGAATCGTGAGAGCACTATGGAGGTGGTATGTTGGCAGATTATTTAAATAGATCGAGATATAAGTTATAGGATATTACATTACATATATTTTCGAACTATAAATTTAATAATTCTTCGCGTGTTTTTTGAGGGTATTCAAAAAAATGAGCCTTTTGAAGCCCAGTGCAGACAAGACCACAATCAAACAAAGTAGACTATTATTAAGGTTATATTGTTTTTAGATGCAAATGTTCTGATTATTAAAGATAAAATTACTCGTTATTTAGTTATCATTAATATATTAAAGGTTATTTTTTAAATTTGTAAAGGAATCAGTTTTAAACGAAAGAAAGGATTTAAGAATCAACGTTTAGAAAAAGGAATAACTAAAGAGAAACCTACAATAAACTATGCTAAAGTTGATCGAAACCCTTCCTATTTATTTTGTGAAACAACTATACAATGAAATAGATATACCGAAACAACAAGGAAACAGAGATCAAGAGAAAAATAAATATGGATCAATGGATGGAGGTCACGGTGTTGTGGCGAAGCGAGGATTACGATTAGCGAATATCAGCGCATTATTTGCGCTTCTACTATTCAATTAACTTTATGAACGGTAGTACATATCTTATTACAGCCTAACGTGGATTATGATGGGTTAGATACACCGGTTATCGTTGAAAGCCATACTAAGTAAGCATTTGGTGAACCTCAAATCAAAACACATTGGACGGCTCGAAAATAGGTGTCGGAACTAGTAGGAGCATCGGTGCACCTAACTGCCACCTGAAAAGATCAACAGGACTCTACACTAACATGATATAAGAAAAGATTTCCGCTACGCGCCATAAAGAATCTCGAGATAGGGGCAACTATAAATGTTTTCAGCGACGTTAAGGTTGTTGTAAGGGTTATTGAAGCCGGCATACACTAAACTAGTCTGATAGACGAATGTATGCACGACTTAAGGCGATTGGGACGTAAGAGCCGCGTTCTTTTGCGGAGCGTCCCAGATCTTCAAGGAATCGAAGGAAATAGTGAAAATGAGGGTATGAGAAGACGATCAGAGAGCCTCGAACTAGGAAAGTGCCCTAAGACAAAAACAGGTGAAAACATTCATATTAGGCTCGCCAGCGATAACAAAAATAACGCTATGCTTCAGCAAAAGGGAATGGGAAAAAACAACGTATTTGTTGTAAGAGATTACAGATGGATTAATATACAATTTTGTAACGGTCTCTACCGGAGAGAATAAAGGTTTAAAATGATTGTAGATTACTACTGAGCGTTCAAAACATGTGATTTGTATGCGTGTAGTGCTTTTCTACTTTACATTTCTAGGCGACAAATCGAGTAATTTAAGAATGTATATAAATATAATATTTTTACGCTATATTTGAATCAAATAAAGTTATGGATGATATGCAAGCCGTAAACGAAGATTCCTTTATTCCTTAGTCTAATCAAAATCGTACCACAGATACAATCAATCAACACTCGAAGCAATCAGCTATATACAACGGATACTCTGACGGTTTGAAACTCGATACGTAAACTGGAAATTAATTTCGGAGCTTACCCAAAACACGCCGAGACAATATGAATCTGCTTGTTTAATATTACAGAATGCTCTACCTCATACACTATGTAGCAGCAACAACATTATTAATAACGGTATCGATCTTTACACTTCCGAACAACGATGTTACATTGAATTCAGTACATAGCAAATCAAAAACAGAGCAAGAAATTGCGAGCGATTGTACAAGAGACAAAATTATCAAATCAAGAATGTAAATAGTTCGAATTGGATTATAAGCGGATATTCAATTATTATTCAGCTGTAATTGGGGGCCCATTCCGCGCAATAAAGCGAATTCAATCTTTTAAATTTCAAAGCCGCTGTAGAAATCCAAATGTCGCCGCCATCTTTTACAAGCAAGGTCATAAAACAAAGAGGAAGAGCTTTGAACAGAGGTTTATGTAGATAATATGCGTATTTCTTTTTAAATTAACTTCCTTACAAACGATAATTTTATAACAATGGTAGTGTAGTGGTTTGTTATTTTTTTTTGTTTCCTCGAACAAATAAGGAAAAGATACGGAAAACCATTTTCCTTTCGTATTGATTACCCACGTTGCGAAATGCAATTGTAGAAATAGATAATAGGCGACAGTAAACGCGTAGATGTGTATGGGTTTTCACTAAAAATTACAACAATCGATATCTGGAAAGACATGAACTGAAGAAATCCGAAAATGCTGTATACACTGCGTTTCAAAAGAAATGAACCACCCCGAAAGAGTTGACGCAGAACTTCGAAATTACGTAGAAATAGTTTGTGCATAGAGACGAACAAATGATTAAATTTTCAAAAACAAGTGAGTAACAAATAAATTTTGCTTCTGACGTCTATGTCGTCTGATCAGTAAACGTCAGTCACGATTCCATAAGAAAAATCGAAATTCGTCGCTGAAGACGATAGCTTCTCATTGATGTTCCCAATGTTGTCGGTTTTGGCTCCACTGCAGTCTGGCATTTTTATGTTGTTAAGTCATAGGAGGACGAAGATAAGTACGATATGAACGCAACCCAAGTGTGCGTATTTGACAATGAATCGTACTCATAGACACTCTACGACCAATTGCTCGCACCCAATTGAATGCAACAACACGCTTTGGTTCTACTGGATCCTGTATTGCATTTCACCTTAACAGCCGATCTTCGTGTAGTGCTGTCGTTCTAGGACGTCCACTGCCTCTACGACGACTTTCTAAGCGTTCTTCCTGCCAATCCATCCAAGCCCGTTTGCTAGTGGCGTGAGGTCGGCCTATCCGTCCGCCAATTTTCCGAAAACTTAAACCAGCCTCATGCATTCCGATAATTCGTTCTCTTTCAACGGGCTTAAGATGGCGAAAATTTGTACGTCTTCGAACTCGTGGCATTTTTGACACACTAACTTTACTAATGCAATAACAACAATCACAAACAAACTGCGAACGACTCCGAAAAATATTATTCAACAACACGCAATTTCAGGTCCTAACAGATAGATAACTTCTATCAGCAGTGACAGATGGCCGTCAAAATGTAATCCTTTGTTTGTCTTCTTGCACTAACTCATTCTACATAATTTCCAAGTTCTGGATTTACTCCTTCGGGGTGGTTCGTTTCTTTTGAAACACAGAATATTTATCGTTTATTTGTTTAAATTCTTCCTTCTTCTTTTCTAACAGCGATAGCTAATTACATTTTAGTTTAAGAAAGTAGGTAATAAATACAAAAAAAAAAAACAAGAATTGAAACACAAAGAAAATTTTAATCATATCTGAGCAACTCTACATACTAGAGTGAAAGTATTGTACAGTAAACATAAACATAAGGCCTAAAGTAATAGTGTAATCAAAGACGTTCGCAAGCAAGTTCGTAAGTCATAATTCCAAATAATTATTATCAGATATATTAAAATATTTTGACCTTATGAAGTACATCGGAGACTTTATCCTAGTTCTTGGTACATTAAGAGTAACACCATGCGTGGTGCACCAGGTATGTTATACTATGGGATATGTGATACTACAATGTGGCACCACATTGCTTACGATGGTAAGATGAATTTTCAGAATATTATTATTTCAACATTTCGCATCCCGTCATATCGTTGAGTATTTCAAAATTGGTAGAAAATACCAATGTAATTATATAGAGCCACTCTATCATATCTTAAGCTTTAACTATTCTTTTGAAAACTGTATCTTTCCTGCTGATTTGAACCGTGCAAATGTGATATCTCTTCATAGAAAAAGATGTTGTACAATCTATAAGCAAAGTTATAGGCCTATAACTTTGCTTATAGATTCCTCAAAAGTTTGTGAGAAGGTTGTATTTGATCGGCTAAAGAATCTTTTTATTAAATACAATTCGATTAGTTGTCATCAACATGGGTTCCTTAAAGGTAAAAATATTTAAACCGCCGTTTTCGATTTGAAATATCTTATTGTTTCCGCTCTGGAGCGTAAAAGCTTTGCATGTTGCATTCTATTTGATCTGCCGAAGGCGTTCGACAGTATAAACCATTCTAAACTATTCAATAAACTGGATTGCTATAGTGTTAGGAATACAGCTTTATCATGGTTCAAATCCCATTTGAGCCATAAACATCAGACCTTTGAGATCATTTTTAATGGTGTTGGCGTTCGTTCAAATCCCATTTATACTTGAAAAGACGAGCCTCAAAGCAATATCTTGGAGTCACTATTTTTTGTCATTTATTGAATATCCTTCGATGAAGAATAGACCCATGTCGGTGAACTACGCCGATGATACATCTTTGGTAGTTATTCGAGACAGTCATCAACAACGGTTCCAGGTACTCGACGCTACTTCAGCAATGGTTAATTTCCAACAGCTTAATTCTTAATCACAAAATCAAATTTCGTAATTCGTTTCTTCTTTCTCCTGAATTGTCGTCTTTGAATAACCGCATTCAATACGTCTTTTGGGCCTTGGTGCAGTTAGCGCTGATGTATTACGAACGGTTTACTTTTTTGTGTGCTATCCGCATTTAATGTTTGAGGTGACCTTTTGTGGAAGCGGTAGAGAACTTGATCGTGTTTTCATCAATCAGAAAACAGTTTTGCGTTTAACGTTGAACCTCAATTACAGCCAATCCTGCAGAGGGCATTTTAATGCTAACTAAACTCTACTATTCTTAATTAAACATAAAAATGCATTTGAGCATAATATTTTCTGTCACACTCACTATACTAGACATAAAACAAATTATTGCTACCCCAAACGCAGATTACTGCTCACTGAAAGGAATTTCGGTTATGCAGGTTATTGCATTATTGCAAACTTAAGTTAATAGTAAGCAATGAAGTTCTCAAGAAAAGAAGTGATAGAAATGGTTTTTACCAGTAGGATTTACCATTAATTGCAGCAACACCTTAAGTCAACGTGCTAATGACTGTTGGAAAACTTTACAACTATAAGTAACTAATATTCGGGTTTAACTAAATAAATTAAATTTAATTACATCAGACGAATTAGTCTAGTGAGAACATTAAAATGCAACAAATTCCATCTGTATCAGGCTCAAGCTAACAGTTAAGTATAATTCACCATTATTCAAATAACTTACTCGACTCTGTCATGGCAAACTGGCAAAACAAATAAGTTGGTATTGTTGTGTATGTCACTTGAAAACGATTGATTCTCCAAATATTTTAGGTGTACTGGCGATATTCGTGTTACTAATTTGCTAACTTTTCAGTTCTCTGCAGCTCAGACAGAAAAACATGTTAGTTATTGTTAAAAAAGTAGCTATTGTTTTTTTTTGTGAACAATCAACGTGCGTTAAACAAAGAATTAATGAAATTGAAAGTAGATTCAGTTGAATAGGACTTTTTGACAATTATCACCGAAAGAAGTGCTACAACGACTATTACGTTAAACTTAACGGGAAAAATGCATATCATAACATTTCCGTTATTTACCAATTATGCGTTAGATCTAGATATATATTATTGTATTAAATAAATTCAATATTTATTATTTGAATTACTGGAGGTAATATTAGTGTTTACGAATTTCCTAACAAAGAAAAAATATTTTTTGAAGCTGTGTTGTTTCCTTTTATATCTTGCTCAAATAAATCGTTCCCAGGAAACTAAAATTTCACGGAGAAAATTATAAAGAAAAGAGAAATAACCATCTTACTTTCTCTATCCTCCAACTTTATAATTGCAGAAAATTTATGCGAACACATACATATATGTGTAAACACATATATGACTTTCTCGCCTTTGACAAGCTTTCTTAGGACGTTATTTTTATCACCGCGCGCTGCCGCTATCTCGGTTGCGCTTCGTCGAGATGTAAGTCTCGATGGTTTTTTCAAGCCGTGCAAGTTCAACAATGGATACGTCTCTCTGTTTCAGTTTACGTAATTTTGGGTCATCACTACGAGCACATCGGCCTCATGGTCGCTATGGAACGGAAGAAGTTGTTTGATAAGGGTAAGTACACAGTTCGCTCGACTGCGCTTATTTGAAGTAAGTGTATTTGTTCTGTTGCAAGTCGAAAGGGCGTATAAAGGAGAGAAAACGTAAAGAAGTAGGATAGTTTACGGGTGGCAGATTTGCACAGCTTCTTTATTTATAACTTCGGAGTATTTGTTTTGAATACAAACTTTATCAAATTCTAGTAAGGTACTTGCGGGCAAAGGTGAGCATTACCACGATAACACATAAAACACAACACATAAAACAAAGCATATTGGCATTGCTTATCTTAGACTATTGGTTAATAGGTATAATGTATGTGTTAAGGGACGGCATTATCTCGATTAATGAGGTCCGTATTGGAACACATTTTTTAAATTAAAACTAAGAATTGGGGATATTGGAAATATTCATTGCTAATGTAGAAATTAAAAAAAAAAACAATCACAATCCTAATGCATCGTGTTAATGTTAGCGAAAGATAACAAGGGAAACAATATTTTAATAAAAGTTCATACAGGCTAACAATAAGTTGCGTGAACATACATATTTATATACAAATTGGCAAGTCTGATGGTCGCACCTACCTTCTAAATATATCCTGATCGGATATAGTTGGAATTATAGAGGGCGTATTCCTTCATTATTCAAACGTGCAATAACCCACGGTGGCTTATCTGTGGTCTTAGTTGTGGCGTATTACCTTTTTGGTAAGAACTACATCAAAACTAATTGATTGCGCTTCGAATACATCCGATCAAGGGAGGTGCAACCATAGGACCGATTCTCATCTCAATCTATATACGCCAACATTAATTTAAAATCAAAATAAAAAGAAACTTACAAAAATTATGAAGAAATTTAATAATCATTATTGCAAATTTTGTTGCAATAATTATCTGTTTATAGTGAACGTTCGGTATTTATTCCTTCGCCCACGATACACTTACCGTTTGTAAAAACTTTTTTTTTCACTTTCCTTACTACGCCAAGCGTTCGTTCTACGATCTCTAACATTATTCTTCACTACATACATAGCGTATATGTATGTATATAACTTCCTTTCGAAGTACTTCATTTTGTAAGTAACTACCGAAGAGAATTTGTGCGCTGGAGTTTCACATTTCTGGTGGCCGCATGCTGAAAAGCTGTTGTTGTAGCGGTGCAACGCTAAGTCGTATCTTTCTTGCTCTTGTTAATGAAAATACTCTTAACGTTAGCTACACCTTATTTGATTATCTTTTGTGAAGAATGTGTCGGTATAATGGTTAAAGCAGAGCTCTCGGGCGTTAGTAATACGATTTACAAATAATTTGGAATTCTTAGGCTGATACAATCATATTCTTTTTCCAGTAATTCGAGTCTAATCGTATTGTTTCATCTTAGGTATAGTGCGGCTGTCGTAAATGGGTAATTAAATTATTTCCTTATCGGCTGTTTAGGCTTACTTAGAACAATGTGAATATGTTTTGTTTACTATTGTCATGGTAACTAAGCAATACTAATACTAAAAACCACTTATAGTTACAAAGCTGGAGACAGTCATTTTTAAATGATTTCAGTGTTCGGCAGAAGTTGATCAAAGTGAAGAATTGAGTAAAATAAACGGTATGAACAGTGTCTGCTTTTAATATACTGTTGCATATTCATATGAGAGCTCGTGAGACAGTTATGTAAATAATTATAATTGCATTTGCTTTGTTATTACTAGTAGAGAGGACAAAAGCAAGTGAAATCGTACCTTTTTTGCAGCGATTAGACAGACTCGTGTTTTGTTAACTCTCAGGGAAACAGACAACACTAATACAAATCCTTTCTTATGAGACGAATGGACACGAGTCTGTCTAGTTGCTGCAAAAGAGGTACGATTTCACTCGTTATGTCCTCTCTAATTATTAGTATTAGTATTAAATTAGCCTAACTCTGAAAACAAGTTCATGCAAGTGGCAGATATTGATCCTGCCCCGTTTAAGAATATTTTTTTTCCACTTATTATGATATAACCAAATAAATTTAGATTACGTTAATTATTAAAGTTATATTATAAACAAGAAATAAGAAGTAGTATTGTAGATTTGTAAGAAAAATCATTTTATCATATTTGCATTTAAGCCTAATCATTTTAATAATTATAAAAGACATAAACAATAAAAAGCAGAGAATTTCAATGGCGATTTTTGGAAGGCAAGCGTTTTGTAATTCAATTTTATTATTAAATGTTATCAAAAATGTTATTTCCTTGAAATTCTTGCTATAAACTTTTAAAAATATAGATTGCTGCCACTGCACCTTTGGATAGTTGAATGGGTAAATCGGGAGTAGACAATTTGCATGAGCAAGTTTCGAAATTCGATAGTATTTCTTTTTTTTTTAACCGGAAACCTAAATACAAAATTTCATCTCTCTAAATTAAAAAAATTGAGACACACCCAAACAAACACTCTTAAGGGCAAAATTTCCAAAAATTATTGCATGCCTACACATAAACAGTTTCATCGTTGATGAGTTAGTCAATCCGGGTTTCTCTCTTTAGAAAATTAGTATACACGGCGAGAAACATTCTCGGCGAGAATAATTTTCAGATAAAGAGTCCATCGCGTATGAAACAACAAATGGTGAAGATGAGAGTAACGGGGAAAATTTTATTTGATAAGAAATATATAACGTAATAAATTTAAAATAGAAAGGAGAGAAATTATCATTTTAATCTCTTTTGATATTCTTTTGTATTTTTCTAGAGACCCAACTGAAAATAAAAATGCCAAGAAAGAAATCGATAGAATAATTAATAAAGTTATTCTTTGTTTAATATTTGTATTTATTATTATTAAAAATGCAGCAACCTAAGCGTCTACCTTCCATACATTCCTAATCTGTCCTGTGCCTTTAATACAACATGTAAAAAGCAAATGACATAATTTATTACAGTCTTTTCGCAATTTCAAAAGTCATTAAAAAAATTAACGTTACCTCATTTTCTCTAAACCATACAGATGCGAGCTGTATTACATATTAATATTACTATTAACGGCGAAAAAGTTATATACCCAAATTGCCAGGACTTACCAAATTAGTAGATGAAACATTCAGCAGGGTAGCTGTAGAAGTCCAAATATCTCCTTTATTTTCAGTATTAGACATATTGATCATTATACAAAAACGTTAGAAATATAAATTTTCAGTGGAGTAAATATAGAAAAAATAGATGGGGCTACTGAACACCAAATTCGAGACATGATCCTCAATATCATGAAATCCGTTAAATATTAATTTAATATATCTTTATATCTTACATTTTTCACCAGAAGAGAGAAGAGAGAATAATTCCATGCGTGACATTTTGACCCTACTTGATTCACTAATATAAATCGCGTTGATTTATATTACGTAATCCGACTTATTATAAAAAAATTAAAGTATTCATTTAAGTTCAGTATGAATTTAATTTCAATTCAAGAAATGCAGAATATTAACTGCGATAGCTGTTTAAAAAGCTTTAAATTTCAATGCAGCTGCACTTGAAAACTACTTAATTTTACATAGATTAGGTTTTCTACTTAAGCGTTATGAATATGTTCGTAAAAAGTATCGCTTGACACTATTTAAATTGAATTTGTTGCCAGCGTAGGGAACCTGTCGACACCCTTACCACTGAATCCATTCTACGTCTGGTGTCTGGAGCTTTGTAAATGTAAATTAACTGAATATTGTTCTCATGCTAATGACCCATAGGACACAGGTTCTCAGACACGTTCCAACCGCGCGAAAGGAGCGAAAGGAGCAATTTTCGAGTGGTAGGTCAGTCGCTATGTTTTAATTGGAAATTCCTTACTTTCAAAGGAATTTTAATGATTTCACCCTATTACGTAGTCGTTCACATTAATTGGGTCCACACAACCTAAAGAAATTCATAACTGTAGAAACGGTATTAATCAGGAATTAGTATACAATCTATAGAAGGCCAAAATAAATTTGGTGGATGCGCTGGTAACATTGCAACAATTTAATTTTAGATTGTCATGTTTCTTTAATTGTTTATATGAAAAGTTAGAGAATAGATACCAATCAAACAATAGATTTATTCGATTCTGCCGAAGATGTTTTAGCATAAGTAATAAATCTTATTTACATGAACCTGTTACCTTTTCAGTTTGAATGAAGAGCATGTGATTATTTGATAAACGTGCGCTGACATTCAATGTTCCACATAAACAAACATAAACATTTGTGACGACCATTTACTTACCAAGTATAGGTCACGTATCTCACATGGTATAAACTATATTTACATCACGTCCAAAGAGTACACTGGATATGAGCTATTCTTCTGTCGTATCGTTCTTTCTATTTACTTTCCAAAATAAATGACACATTAATTGTCATGACTTTCATTACGAATAATCACTGTGAATTATTTAAAACATAACTCAAATTATATTTAGGCCTATTTAGCTGCGGAAATCCATCAATAATTAGCGAACCCAAGAAAAGAGGAGAACACAAATGAAATCATTTTATTTGTTTCTTAAGTTGCCAAATCTTCAAAACATAATTGTCAAAATTTGTGATCATCCGATCGCGAGGATGCCTTCTATTCAAATAAAAAAATTAACTGCTTTTAGTTTGTTTAAAAATACGGAAAAAGTCTATCTCAGATCACTTATTATTAAGGAACATAGCATATGTTTGTTAAAATGAAAATTTCGCTATAGACTGTTACGGTGACCAACCTTCATCGACTGCAACCGTAAAACAGCTGAATTTAAAAGCAGCTAATTTCATCAACTAAGCCTTTGCGATCCTTCCCGTAGGCTCCGATACGTATCTAGCCGAGCCGTCTGCATAGTAATGTGTTTCAAGAAATGGACTAATTACTCCACTTCGGACGAATTCCAATTTTTAGGACCAGAACTTACAAGAATTTACTTGAAATAACTAAACATTTACTCACTTTTACTTTTTAATCTTTCTGCTCCAATTTCAAGTATAGGTTCAAAACTACGCGTGAAATACAGGGAAATGTAAAAACTTAGCCTTACTTGACGAAACTTTCTTGTAATAAGAACTATTCTTCCGAAGAAAGTTCAAATTCTAGAAATGATCATAAATATAAACAATGCACTTCTAAAGTATCTGGAAAACAATTCAATACAAAGGAAAATCGGAATAGGTAAATATGGGCGCAATACAACTGAACGAATAGATGTTTGCATTGTAGTATATACAGGACATACGAGACATACAGGATAAATGCTGAATATGTATATTCACTTGCTCAAAGTTAAGACCTTCTAGTACTGTGAGCTTGTTTTTGACAGATGCAGATCTTTTTACCTCCTATTATCTAGGTATCGTGGAAGTTAAGAAAAAGGCAGTCGGTTTCGTTACCAAAGAGTAGAATTATCAAAATTTCCACAAATTTTCTCAAAATAATCGCTACGCGATTATGTAAAGAGGTGAAATTTATGTCTTGAATTCTATCTATAATTCGAAGAACGAGTCACGTGTGGTGTTTCAAGAAGGCTGAATACCAGAATGAATCGTATAAATCGTGCTTTTTGTCTTGGAATATCATTATATCGGGTTAGTTCTCGTTTTCCAATATCGTTTTCTCATTAATTAACCGAACGAATGTTCTTGAGACACTCTCGAAGTCTACGAACTCCAAATTTAATTAATTAATTTGGAAAATCATCCATTTCTAAATTTCCCCCTCACATAAAACATCACGAGATATACATAATTACAGCAGATGTTCCAAGCATGAAATGGAATACAGTCAGATATTGAATGGAGAATAACAATAAGAGATTGATGTAATAAAGATTACATAAGAACACTCAGAAGCAAGCTATATTGGATGTCCTCATGCTAAGCAGAACGAAGGCAACTTAAAGAGCTTCTTATAATCTCCAAGGATCCCAACACAAATTAGCTGATGTATATTGCAAAAGACAAGATCTTTATGCAATACAATTTTGATTGGCCTTGTAAGGTGATCATTGAAAGCCGTGAGTGGACATCGGTGCAGGCAGCAAAGCAAAAGAGGTAGCTTGGCATGGTATACGAACGCCTTAAGAATAGAAGCCGTTGTAATGGCCGTTACTAAGCCGTTGTATATGTATTGCCATCAATCGCACTCGACAACAACATTTCAGTAAACCATTCCTGGCATCTACTGAACTGAGGGATGAAGAGTAATACTAAGGATTATTAGGAGCCTCCATCTTCTTTGGTACATACAAGGACATTTTGTTACAATAGATCTATCTAGGTCGCGGTGACTAAAGACATTTGTGCCTCTGTCCAAAAATATTAATACTACAATAAGCGGGAAATTTTAAAAGATGAATAGCTATAAAAGCAATAAATTTCAAAATGAACACAATATAAAACATTCTTTTTTTCTTAAAAAACATATACAGACGATTAGAAAAGTCCTTGATATAGTTTTATGCTGCCGGTACATATTCGGATATTTGGCAAATGTACTAATATCTACATATTTGTCTGAATACTTGTTATTTGCCTTCTGTTTGACGAACTCACCATCCTCATACTTGTGAAATATATATTCCTGTGTATTTCTGGAAAAGCAAGGTGACACTAATTTAATTACTTACTTTGACTTTAATTGTAATTAAAGTAAATCGTATTGCTTGTATATTCAATTTCGAAGTGTTTATCACTTGTTTATCAAAGCTGCGGTCGCGTATGATGGTTAGAAAAAACTGAGCTGCAATAGGGAACATACAAGCATACTGTTGATGTTTTAGAATAACGTAATACAAAATTAGCTTGGTTTAAAATTTCTAATTCTTATTTAAAATTTTATACTTCCACTTCCGTTTAAATTTAATTTGGCGAAAGAATGTTTTAAAAACACCGATTTCTACAAACACAAAATTTAATTAACCAATTTTGAAAAATCAACTGTTCCTAAATTTTCCCTTCGCAAAAAACATTACATTATCTATACGGCGTTATTTTTGTTCGTCGCTTAGCAATTATGTTGCCGTTATTTATATATAGCTTAGGTCGTTTTCGAGTGCCGCCTGAAAAAAAGTCGTTTTAAAAATTGCTTGGTTGAATTTTACAAATTATTCAATCTTTATAATAAATTCGTAATAAATTTACACTCGATTCTTCAGACTATTGCTTCTGGCAACTAGACATGGCGTTTTCTTTGACTCGTTAATTGCTTTTAGTCAACCGTTATGAAGTCCGTGTTCCTCATTATCCCCGTTCTTTCACGGTAAGCTTGCGTGCACCCAATATATACGTTACCGTTAATTATTTACGTTGAGCCGAAACGGCTGCACTACGGCCGTTTCGATCAAGTCTTCACTTGTTGACTATGAAAGCTTTATTACAGCGCATTAAACCCTTCGCCGGTTTTTAATTTGCTTCTATTTTTCAATATGCGAATGACCTTTTCATCCGGATACTGAAAAATAGAAGCAAATTTTTTGCTTGATTCCATAACAAAATCCAAATTACTTCGAGCATGTTTAATGGCTTTAATAACAAACTAAATTTTGTAGTTGATTTTTCTCGAAATACACAATTAAATACACAATTGACTTGATTCTTGTCCTAAAATAAACCTACACTTAACATTTCACATCTACTCTACCACGGCAGGATTTTACTACTTTACGACGTTGAGAGAAAATAATTCTTCTTTTCATTAAGCTACATCTTTCTCGGAAGGAATGATCTTGAACTTTGGTAAAGTTACTGATCAACCCATTTTCTGGAAGGTTCAACATGTACCTGATTTTAGCCGAAGGAATTCTAACTTGTTTAAGAATTATCCATATATAAAGAATTCAATATCTTCATCTAAACATGAAAATAGCCTGAATCATTTGAAGATATCAAATTTATCGAATTATCTTCAAGGACTGTTTTGGTTGCTACATTGGTCAAACATCGAAATAGTTTTAAAAATATATTTCCGGAGATCGAAATGATGCCAGTTAATATCTCGCATTCCTTAAGGATTCACTCTTTGAAGTAAGGTACTTAGTATTTTAAAGGTTGCTTCTTAGGCACAACCCTTCACATTAATCAATTCATATCCAATCGTTGAAACGCTGAAAACTTGGGCTGTGTTTGAACAAATTTACTACATGACTTGAATTTTATCATTTTATTGTGCAAAAACCTTGCAATTTACCACTTAATTTTTTTTTTGATAATTTTTAATATTTCTTATTTAATATCATGAGTTTTTTTATTAGTTCTTATAGTGTATTCTACACACATACTTAAACGTTTATTTTAAAAAGGAAAATTTCATAATTGCAGGTAAAATTTTTTCACGATTTTACGTATTTTCATTTCTCAATTACTCACCCTGATGAATAGTGGAAATTCACTGAAAAAATACTGGTGTTTGAAATTTAAAAGAATATATATATATGAATTAGGTTTTACTGATTTGTTTGTCCTTCTACTTGGTGGAGTCTATTGACTGGCGTTAGAGGTTCGGTATCTAATTACTTACATACAACAGTTTAACTGAAGTCAGACGTAAACATCTTGAACGAGTATGAGATCTATTAATTCTCGCTACAGGAGGAGGTGACTGCAGTTTTTTCTTTTATTTTCAGGCGAGTACTTCGTCGTTGGTGTCGCTATAAATCAGTACGATAAAGACAGCCCTACGGCGTATTTTCATGGCCTGTTGCGAGAAGAAAACGATCCAGACGCGCCGAAAGCTTTCCGCAATTATATAGGAGTGGTGGCTTCCAGTCCCGTTGGTTACGAAAACTTCACCGAACTGGTTAATTCGTGCATGATGGAAGAACCTTTCAATTTTACGAATCCACTAAAGTCTATAGGGCAAGGAAAGAAGGTAATGATTTATGGTGGTGCTAGTTTCAATAGCATGGCCTGATAATCCATTTGATTAATTTTAACTTATGTAGATTGATCCCTACTAAATGAATTCATATATCTCTGATTTCTTACGCCGTATTCTAATGTACCTGCTTTATTCAGGAGAAGGTGAGAAGCAGGTGTACTACGGAGCATATAAGACTGATTTATTTATACAACGAAAAGAAAATTAGATATATCTAATGATTAATAACTGAAGTACCAGGTAGATTCAAAAAAATCCCAGAATTTACTTCAAAATGTTTGCTTACCGTCATTTTTTTGTCCCAAACCTTTCAATTGCAAGAAGCATCTGTGAAACCTCTCTCTTGATAATAATTTCGATTTCGATAATAATAACGATTTCGAAAAAACCAGCAAGAAGTACAGCGACCGTTCTACATTAGGAAGTAAAAGCCGTTCGGGAATCGGGAAAGCGGTCAATTTTCAATTTGATCGCTTATAATTTAATTTTTATCATATATGTGCTGAACTTACCGGAACGACTTTTTTGATATAATTGTTTTTGGCATGATTATTACAATGCAATAAGTTGTTCATGTATTGTCATCATGATGAAGAGTTTTATAACATTTTATTTTTCTCGTTTGTGGAATCCGTTGACGCTGATACTGAAAAGTGATTCAGTCACTCTAAAACTCTGAAAAGTCCCTGCAAATATTCTGTCAAATTTCTTTGCTAACGATACAAATTACAACATTGAAGACAAGTTTTCCTTTTGTCACTGCAATCAATGGTTTCCTTCTTTTGGCGCATTACGTTCTCCTTTCTTTGGGTATTGTCTCCTTATTCACTAACACACAGCTGGATCTTACGATTGAAATTATAGCGATAAAATGGGATAAAAAGTCCAACCTCACACGACCCTCAACATACATTCGCCTTTGGAGTTAATTACGTTAGTTTTCAGAAACTCCTTTTTCTCCTTTTAGAACAACTTCTATCTTAAAACTTTTGGAATGTACCACCTTCATATCGGACTTCTCACTAGATAATGTTAAAAAGACTTTATTAGTAAACACCCATATTAACAATAATGTTAGCAATAATAATAATATAGATTGATCAGATAGATAAAAATACAAAAATACATGCATAAATGAAATGTACAGTAAGAATAACCTGACCGGACGGCCTTAAATTTTCTAGTGTGGTCAATGCTCCTCATGAATAAAGTAGCTGTTTCTCAATTTTATGCTGTGGCACTTCAAACAAATGCGGATTCGCTTTAACATACAAAGCGGTTCTCTACATCTACATCGATGGAAATATAAAAAATCGATATTTGATAAATTCCTCGCTGCATACTACATCAAAAGATCAACTGAAAACTCCTTTCTGGTGCAAGAGAGTAATATAAGTTCAGTAAGCAACTGATATGGGAAATAATGTTCTATTATCATTAATTTCTTATTAATACCAACAACAATGCCACCTAAAAATCAGAAAAAGCGACAAGTATTTTCCTGCTAACATTTCATGTCGCCTCCTTTGTGCAAATAGCCTTGTACATACGAGGTTATCGACATTTCTTTGCGTAGCGACTAACAGTACGTAAGTAAACAAGATATAGAACTGAAAAATGGAATAGATGGGCGTAGGTGACATGTATGCAAGTTGAAGCACCATCTGCAACTGAATTGTTTGTGTTACAACTTGGTTTCACACTTTTTGTTTGAGTAAACACGTATGAAATATGAAATAACTGCAAAGCTTCTAAACATATAGTGGTGTCTTCGGGTCTCCTCCTCTACATTAATATTTACAGGACAAAAGTAAGCGTTTCGCGAAAAAAAGGGCCGATTTCTATTTTCGGCGAAATTACTTGGTATTATCGCTACATTTCTGGTATCGCCGGAACTCAAGTTTTTTACAAAAGGGCGAATATAGTTGCTTGTTACGAAACGATGAGGAAAATCAAATAGTTACTTATCTAAATAAGAAGGGTCATTGTTTTAAGGCGATCTAATAAACACTTTCGAGTTGCTCCCATGAAAAATCCTTACTTCTCATAACTTTGCTCAAAAACTTTATGATTATTTAAGTCACATGTCTTGAGCAGAGAGGTCAGATTGTGCATCCTAATTGAACTTCCTATTGTTGATAGCTAAATAATTTACCTGTCTTACGTCATTTATAAAGTTATCAAAATAACGTTAGTCATCGTTAAAAATTATTTTTCGCGTAAATATTTTTTCACAGAAAGGGCATTCCTCAAAGATTCAATCTTTTTCTGATTCTTCATCAACAATACTTATATTTCCATATAGCGGGTGTTACCTTAGCGTTATTTAAAATTGGAAGCATGGCTTAAATGCTAACTGTCGTTATTTGCGTGGACTTCGTGAGCTGTGATTAGACTCTTGATCACTTCTTTGTTAATTATTTCTGGCACATCTAATATTTTTTCCAAAATATCGAGTTATGCTTCTTTAACAAATAAAGTTTTAATTTGTCTCCTAAATCTGCAAATCTTTGTACATTTGATCATCATTACAATTTTCATAATCGACATCATTGGAGTTATAAGAATCCACGCTTAGCCATGCTTAAAGATCTCCAATTTTGGTTAAAATATTTGTGTTGGTTTACTGGGTGAACTTATTTTTTATAACTAACTTAATTTCTTCTTAATTTTGCGGTGTCGCATAAATACAGAAAATTATTTAGATTTTCCGCAGCAGAACTTTTTTGCGTGACGTGCCTCTAGATCTCCGACGAAATATTATTTTTGTGCGCGACGAGACAGGTCCCCACTTTGTCGGAATTGTGCGGGATTACTCGGACAATTCTTTCCTTGACTGTTGGTTTGGCAAGGATACCTTGGCCACCGCCTAACACCTTGCGATTTCTTCGTATTAACCGTTTCGAAAGCGTCAGTCTACCAACCACCTGTGGCCCATGTTAATGAAGTAGAACACTGCACATTTCAAGCGACGCAACAAGTAACACCGCAGAAGTTACGTAACACTATTCGAGCAATAACAAGACGTGCTGAAGCAAGTTTAACTGCTGCTGGAGAATAATTCGAATAAATGTCGAATCCATTCCAGTTGTCTGAAAAATGTTTACATGTACAAACTTCGAACATGGAGTTCTTGCTCTTGCGGAAGGTAATTTTCATTCCACACACAGGCAAGCTATACAGATTGTTTTGGGCCTTTTTTAGCAAAAATCATGTAAAGGCAAGCGTATGCTATTCCTCCTCTGTCGTTATTTTTAAATAACTTATTGCGTAATTTGAAATCGAAAAGTATTACTTAAATCTTGCAATATATCGCGGTATACGATTAAAATCAATCCTAAGAACTTTTTTCTATAAATAAACGGCATAATCCCCAATACGATTTCGTATATATTACATACAGACCCGAATACGCTACACAAATCTACTACGCTCAGTTATTTACACGCCAAATAAAACCTCGCCCTCTAAAGTACGCACGTACAGACTACATTTGTATAGAACATGCTTTTTTCATCCAATACGACCCAACATCATTCGGTAATCGAATGCCTTGTCTGCGTGTGGATATCGAGCACCACCTAAAGCGCAATACAGTCAATTTACCCTGTTGTCGATTCCGCTACTACATCGGGGAGTCGACTTGACATCGTACTCTCAACTTTTATGTTTATGGTTGGTGCATGTTTCAGAACATGCACGGCCACCCTCTAAAACACACTACCACAGTTCGATAACCTGTCCGAAACCGGTTCCATTACAAATTCTAGATCGGAG
Organism: Oryctes rhinoceros; assembly: GCA_020654165.1. NCBI lineage: Eukaryota > Metazoa > Arthropoda > Insecta > Coleoptera > Scarabaeidae > Oryctes > Oryctes rhinoceros. The sequence continues at coordinate 2,475,524 of JAIOKQ010000399.1, read as the reverse complement.
CCGAAGCTGCATTTCTCTACGACGCCGTCCATATATACGCCAGAGCATTGCAGAGGACTTTGTCGAACGGACAGGACCCTAGAAACGGTTCGATAATTATCAATTACATGAAGGGGACGTACTACAGAAGTGCCATGGGGTGAGTATTAGACTACTAATACATCGTAATGGATATCTATTAAATCGGTTAAAATGATATAATTAGTGCTTCGTTAGAATCTCCCCTAGATGGCTTCAATGTAAGTTTACGCTGTAAATAAAAATATTGATTAATAATTTCAAAGAATTTAGTTTCTTCTTGTTATCATAATTACCGAATATATATTTTAATTTTCGAATGGATAAGGGCCTATTCGAGGTACATTTTGAAACTATTTTCTTGGTGTACAAGTGTCCCAAACATACTCATCAAAGTTGCATTTCTTTTTTAACTGGAACGGCCGGTATATCACTTTCGCTTTATAGGATCAAAAGAAAACCAGGCTTCATTAGAGTCTATCTCATTTAGACTTAACAGTTTTTGAAATATTTTGTATTTTTTTAAATGTAATACTTGTTTCCGTCTATCTGAAGACATCGACGTGGTTCGGAGACTATTTTAATTCTACTTACAGAATCAGAAGATATCTAGTTTGTCGTTTCGAAATGTTGTGGCACTAATTGTGGTATTAACTGTGATTTCAATATTTCAACCATTCTGGATTTTCATATCACGATAACAATAACAAGCTACCACCACTACTAGTGAAAGACATTTGCAAATAAACACAGACGAACAACAGTACAACTCTGTTATTCTGATGTTTGCGTTTTGTATGAAAACGTGAATAGTTAGCTGTAGGAGAGCATAATAATACGCGATAGACAACTAAATTCTACATCTGCTATTGACATAAAGTACAGAATGGTCCACAAGCAAGTTATCGATGCTTAATACTTTAAGACTCTATAATTATTTAGTTTTAATCGTTTAACACCTTGTATACGTTAATAAATTTTAACTTAACTTAATGGACTTAACGAACAACAATCCTGGAAAGCGAAAATCAAATAATACACAGGGCACCTCGCTAAAATGAAGTGTAAATTTTATATGCTTTGTATTTTTGGAATACACTGTATGCTATGAAAATAACTTCAAAATCTACCTTTAATAGAACTCTGCCCACTCAAAAAAAAAAAAAAGCTACCTAACAAATTACCAAAAATTTTAAATATCTTTATGATAGGAGTACGCTTGTACCTATTTCAAGCTTCACCATACTTTTAGATTATCGTTTGTGGATCTGAAATTGTTTTGTTTCCTGGAGACTGGAGAAGATAATTTTCAGATGGTAAAGGTTTAATCATAGATAAATTCGAATAGAATGCGAAATAAAATTAGCGCAGACGATAATTTTTCGACGATAACCGGTTAAAGTTAATTAAAAATTTACGATGTTTTCAGATAACTGAAAAACATTTGGAGTAATTAAAAACATAACTACGTTGATGTTCGACTGTTGATTCTTAACAGAGGCGGGCTGTTTTGGCATGGCAGAAGAATTCGCTTTTGCCGAGACGGCTAAGCTTTACTTAATAAATTTCTTCATAATTATTTGACTTAATCTTTGCATCATTATTTTTACGGATAACACATTTTATTTGATATAAATTACTTGTTTATAGTTAGTGATGAAGTTTACTACATGAAAAATTTTATAAAACGACTTGTGATACCAAAAGCTATACTAGTTGTATAAATAAGTTGCAATGGTTTCGCTTGCTCAATATAGAATCAATCAATGCAATATAGAACTTTGAACTAGTACAAAACATTATTATTATTATTCCGCGAACTACGTAACATAGGCGGCTTGGGGTATTCGACAAAAAAGTAAAATTATATTGGTGAATAACAATAGTAATATTTATATATTATATTACTCTTCAATATGAATTGTGAAAATTATTTATGAGGATGACGTAGCACAATACCATCGGCTTATACACAAGGAAACTTAAGAGGCGTGCCTGTTTCACATATTTAAGCTAAATATTTGAAATTGTATCCAAATATTGGAATTGACGATAAAATGAAAATGATCCTTAAGAATTGTAAATACAAATTTTCGTGGTTTTCAACAAATGACAAATCGAAAAATCAAAGGCAGCGTATACTTATATCGGTTTAATTATCTAGCAACATAGATATTTCATCATAGTTGAGTGAATTTTTGGTGATAACAACAAAATAAAACCGCAAAATTGCCTTGTATACTTCCCAGACAAAGATATCGCTAGGTTATTTAGCTGATTGACTAAAAGAAAGCTAATTTCTAAATTCTAATTAATTAAACAAAATGTGTCATTTTCATAAAAAATTTAGATGACGTCAATATGTTTTAAATTCGTTTACCATTTATACAGGAACCGTTTTTCTTTTACTTGTTTTTTTTTTTTACGGTTATTTCAGCTTATACGCGAACTGAAACAGAAGTATTATTAACTTTTCAGTTACATGGTCTACATGGATGAGAATGGAGATGCCGAAGGAAACTACAGTCTTATAGCTCGTAAACCGCTGCCAGATAAACCTACCGAGTACGGATTGTTTCCTGTTGGGGTATTTACCGTTAACAGAACCAACGGTGTTCTACCTGTAAGTAATTCTTTTGTTTCTTCGTTACTTTGTCTTTATGACCAAGGACAAATATTAGCTGACGTATGAACTTCGATATCCGATTGTATGTTTTATGTGCGAGGAAAAGAGCTTTAGAACTATCTACATATTTTACCAAACATTGAATATGATATGGTTTAAAGCTATTTTCATGAGTATGTAAATGAAATGAAAATGCATATCCAAGAAAATGATCAATAATTTCTCAGTCGTTAATTTGTCCATTCTGAAGAAATAAGGAATAACGTGTGGTTGTTAAATAAAATATCTATTAAACTATTGTAGATTAATATAACCTGTAGTTATATATAATAGCAGTTTTAGAGACTAAGGCAAAATGTTCCATAAAACGTAAACAGGTTATTACCGGTCAAATTTTTCTACTTTAGCAACTTACTTAGGATACTTAGGAGTTGGTAATGAAGTATAACATTTTCAAGTTTCTAATGACAGAAAATTTAAAAAATGCTAAACATCTCCAAAATGATTAGAAAATGTAAAATGTTAAATACCCGTGTTAAGAAAGACAATGCAATTATTTTGCTTATTTCCCGACATGATCTCCTTATAGCTCTACACATTTAGTCCAGCGATCTAAATAATAGGATTCATCAAACTGGGCAAAGTAAGCTTTTGCTTCGATAATGATCTCTTCATAAACGTGGACCGCTTGCCGTAAAACAATTTTTTTTCAACCTTGAAAAGAAAAAAGTAACAGGAGACTAATGAGTGGGCCTGAATGTTATCAAGATGGGGGAGAATTTTTTCATCGCTAGATGAAGTTTTCTTCTCTTTAGCTCAGGGTGAAGTCGGTTCAGCAAATCAGCGGAGTGCTGCTGCGCGACCGTCCTTCCCTCTTTCAAATGATCAATTATGATTATGGCTTAGAATCCCAAAAAATTGACGCCGTAACTTTTCCGGCTGATGATGTCATATTCACTTTCCTTGGCGCACGTGTGTTGGCAAAATGCCGTCTGATCACTTGTTTCTGAGATGTAGTGAAGTAACCATGTCTCATTTACAGTCTCGTAACGCTGCAGAATCTCATTCACATTGCGCTTAAACAGGTTCAGACATTTCTTTCAAGCTATCACGCGGATGCGGCACCCATGTCGCCGATAGCATTCTCATACTTCATCTTTCGGTAAGAATGTTTTAACGCGCTCAATTGAGGAGGTTATCATATTAACAATCTTTCTAATCTTCTACTAGCTTTGGTCACGTTTAAATTGATTAAGGCGCCATATGTCTCCAGTCATGGGTTCTTCTTGTAAAATCGTCGTATTTCTGGGTTCGGTACGAGGTAAATTTAATTGATATGATTGTTTCGTCTGATGAAGCATCATGTTTTATTAATTGCCCAGGATAATCTTCAATTGAGAATCCTGACCATGAAAAATACGATAAACATTATTGTTGGTCCTTCCTTTTCTTTTCTTATTCTTCTTTACAAACCGGAATTCTTACTAAAGACAAGTATTTAAGGATTGTCTCTTATAACTAATAACTTATAGGCGATAGTCTCATTATCAACTGAAGGTTAGAAATTATTTAAAGGAAATTTTCCCAAAACTATTCAATTGGAAGAAGGGAAGTTGTAGAATGACCATTCTACAAATGTGACCATCGGATTTCACGCTGTGAGACTTATCAAGAGCAAGAAATCCGACTTTATCGCAATCCCCGTGAAGATATTTCAACATCGGAACCAGTGATCTGAAAGGAAATCTCATTTTCTCGATGTACACTCGGAAATACGATTCGTGAATTCAGTGACAGGCTAGCTACCATCTAGCTGTTGACGGTGTCCATTTTGAAGATTCGTTTTAGATTTTTTGAAATTATTTTTCAAATAAAAGCATGTGGGTTATATTTTTTATTGTTTCTTGCAATTTCTGTAACATTTTAAAGATTATTTTGACGGTTACAAGTTAGTAGAAATGTTTGCTATTAAACAAGCTGAAGTCTTGACGTCGTATCTTAGTTTTTTTTTTCTTGTGTAACACAGAACAATTCCAAGACTTCACCAAACAACTTTTATATGGAACATTTTTTTTCATTTAACGGCTCTAGAGATATTATTCCATTCGATTTTAACAAGCTGCCATGCTTCTATGCTTTTTCAGGTTTGCAACGATCTCCAAAAAAAAAAGAAAATAAACCAATCCTGTACATTTTAAAAATTAAACCTTGCCATCTGCACGTGACACTTGCCTTCGTTAGTTATTCCTATATGTAAAACAGGTCTGGTGACTTCAAACGTTCTGCATTAAAATGGGAGTAATTGGAGTAAGTACATATAACGCGCTTACGCGCTTGTTCGAATTCCATCTATAAAGAATCTTATTTCCCATATTCGTTGTGAGTCAGGTGTATTTTCGTTTTAATTTAGCAGACGAAAAGAATAGTTTCCAAATTCATACAAACGGTAATCGCTTTACATAAAGTTCCTCGCCCGAGGAAATATTTGATGCGCATAGATACGCTAACAGATTTAATTTTTAACTGCACTGGTGCGCTGGCGCTCGGGAATTTTATGAACTGTTTCCGTTGGTAGCGAATCGGAACGTTATCGCGCTGTGAGAATTATTAAACATCAACATCTGCTCGTAAAACGGCACGGCCGCAGCGTGGATATGAATTATGGCGGACGCTATTTCGGATGTTAAATGAAATGTCGACAATTTCGTTTAATTATGATAGAAATATATAGGAAGGACGATAAATTGTGGGAGAACTTCAAGTATAGCGGTTCTATGATTAATCCTAAATCGATAAAACTAAAGGAAATGAAGTTAGAGGGCTCCTTATTAAGAAGCTACGCAAGATCATCGAAGTATTATCAAATTATGATGAATTATATCCTAATTATCTTGAACCTCTAGGAATATAATATAACATTTTTATTTTTTTTATTTTCAGGAGTTTATACAGAAATGTTAACAAACTTACTTTGATTTAATCCTTTTTATATGGTGGACGCATATTTTGGAATCCTCTTTATATTTGATTGTATGCTTTTTAATCCCTTTTTAGATGTTTTTATCGTAAATTTTGCGTTTTCTTCCTTTCCCAAACGTTTCCAATGTTGTTTAAATATTAAACGAACATTGTCGGCAGGATCACATGATAAGTTAAGCTGACACAACTACGATTTTCCGATGATACTTTCACGCCAGTTCAGTTACAATAACTTCACCTGTTTCAACTGAAATTGTTTACAAGTTTCATTTGAACGGAGTTTCCGGTGTTAAACGATTGCAAATATTCTTGGTAGTTGATGCTAGAGTTAATTTTCCTCAATATTTTAGTATTATTCACCAAACCTCCAGCAACTCTAGATTCATTTAAGCCCGTCGTGAAGAAGAGCCCAATTTCTCATATTCTCGACCTTGAAAGCAAGCTGTTCAGGTTAACAATGAACATTAGAAAGCTAGCTTGCTAGTTGACTAATAAAGTTAAAATAGAAGGAGTGGATATAAAATGGGGCCCCCTTCTCACAAAATTCCATTTTTGTAAAAATAGTTAGGCGATAGGTTTCAAATTACAATTGATGAGACGTCGGTTCACTACTTCAATTTCGAGTCAAAACAACAAAGCACGGGATGGTGAGATCGAGGATCTTCACCACCTGACAAATTTAAGATTTCACCCTTAACGAGTAATACTATAGATATAAGAATATTTTGTGCCTTTTACATGGAATTTTATTAATTCGTTATCTTGAACGTGTCTAGAAAATTACGAGTCTATATTGAAGAATATTAATTAATTTGCATTGAAATTGCTTAAAGAAAGAAAAAGAAAGTTGGCAGGTGGTGTTCTCTTAGATTAGGAGAATGCTCCAGTACATAGAAGCCACGTTCTCTTAAACATAGTCTACAAAGCAGGTTTACTCAACTCACCTAACTTTCAGCGTATTTTCTTCGCCTTCGGAATGATAACGACGACGATGTTAGGGCAGCAGTTCAAGAAATATTCTCGAATCAAAACCGTGAGATATTTGAAAAAAGGTGTAAGTATGTTAGAGCATAGGTGGAATAAATCTCAAGTGCAATACTAAACAGATCTCGTATTAGCTAAGTGATTCAATTGATATTTCACTCATTTAAAAGTAGGTAGTAAGGTTGAAAATTAATTCATCATTAATTCATATTCTAGATATTTCGTTTGTTTGAAACTGTTTATAAAATGGGAAGTAATAAGTTATAATAAAACCTCTCTGAAGAAAACTGTGGCACTAGCGTTCAATACACTTTTCATTAGTGAAGGAATCTTTCACAAATTAATTGCCAGATTTAATAGAGACATTCCAAAGAGACGACGCAATTAGTTATCTCTTTTATTTTTATCAAGCTATTTGTACAACAAAATTAATGAAGATCTCACTGTTTTGGATTTTAAGAAGTTTAATGATCTCAAAAAAATAATATTGAAGATGAAAATATGAGCTTTTTCACTTTGGATAAATCTGTAGATTTGATTTTATGTGTAAAATTTATTTTATTTTTCAGCATAATCTCTTTTAGGGTCGATATATATAATTAAACATTTTTCTATCTTTCGTATCCCATCTAAAAAATACGATTTCTCCGACCCTGCAAAATAAGCGTTTGTTTCTACAATCACTTCATCGTTTGAGCCAAATATTTCTTCACCGGGGCATTTTTTCATATTCAGAAGTAGAATATGATTGTCGGAGCTAAACCTGGCGAATATAACGGGTGCGGAAGCAATTCGTATCCTAACCTATATAATTTTACCACGGTTATAATAAATGGTATATAATTTTACGACGACACAAGTGTACACACGCACATTGTCTTAAAGAATAGTTGGCATAACACTCGCTATTAATCGTTTTGCCGTTATCAAGGTGGTGAACATGGGTTATGCCGTGTTGACCTTTTTCAACAGCGGTTGCCCACGAAAAATCCTCTTATATGCTGTGATGAATCCATGTTTCGTCAACCGATATAAATCCACACCAAAAATCATTCGAATTACGCTTAACTCGCCAAATATTCTTTGAACTTGATGCACGCGTGCGTGTTTCTCGTCGATTGTGAACAATCGCGAAACCCATCTTGCGACAAGCTTCTATACACTCGAATGAGTTGGCCAAAAAGCGGTCAAATAAAATGCCCACAATCTCATCAATCGTACGCGCTTCTAATCTCCGATCGTCGATTACCATGTCGCGAATTTTTTCAGTTAATTCTGATACGGTGATCTCATTAAAACGACCTGGATGTTCCTTTATCAGATTTATCTATCCAATATTTTATGAGCGATAAGGAAGATGTAAAGTTCCAATAAACTTCACGGGTATCCTATCATTCGAAAACGATTATTTAATTCCTGTTCTATATTTGATTTTCTCCATTAATTTTTAGATCATAAATGTTGTACACCTTAAATCTCCGTTATTTACAAATTGACGTATCATCTCTTGCCCTGGCGAGGTAATTATCGAACTTCCATCGTCTACGTATACAGATTAAGAAAATATAAAACATTTTTAGTTAACGTACAGAAATATAATTTATGCGTAAGCGTAACCGAACTATTTTTGAAAACTCCCGTTTAATTATTGCGACATGAACCGAACATTAAAACTAACATACAAAACATTGCACAAGCAGAGAGTAGTGTAAAACTATTTTGTTTTATATTATTGTACTGGTCAGTGATCATGTAACTAAAGTCACTTCGATTTAATAAGGATATATTGATAAAGAATGTTGATGAAAGCAGCACGTGTTCGAACTTAGATTAGGAATCAGACCCTTGTCAACTTTTTTTTATGTTTCCTATAAGGTAACGTCCGTCACAACAACTTATAAGATAATATATCTCCACATTCTGTCTAAATCATCCCTTTCAATATGTATGTAGGGTGTGAACTCTCGTATATATTTCCTCTGCCCACGTTACTAAATTGATATTTTGGAATTTAAAGCTACATTTTATTGTTCTGCAATGAAATTAGTATCTTCAAACATTTACATCTGCTTTACCTCTGTATCAAAAGTATTGTCAACGTTCTTCTTCTGTTGTTCAAAGAAACGGAAAAATTTTTAACCGGCACGAAGAAATTTCTCACGGAAACCGATAAACTTTTAAAAACTTCACCGAACAAAGAGAAATTTTTTACGGAAACAAAGAAATAGAATATATGTCGCATTGAAAATTTTTGTGCAACACCGTAAATTTTTAACTACGTCCGTAGTCTTCGTTTTGAGTGTTAAGAACATCTCTATATGAATAAAACAATAAAGTTGTTTTTACTGCGTATTGCTTGTACCTAAATAAATTACACTGACCAACAAGGTTTTTACCCTAAGTTAGTAACCGATGAAATTGAACAGCATATATAAAGTAAAGATGATTCGAAAAGCGGCAACATTGGCTTAGCTCTGGTTACAGAGAAAATGCCTTTATACTATGGCCAGTAATCTGGTCTACTGCAATAATGTTTATAAACTTTCTGAAGCTTTTGAAATACATCATGATCCCAATTCTTAGAGATTATTCATAGACTTATCAAAGACCAGCCTAAAAGCAGTTTTGTTGCATAATGGAACCCATTATCCTTCTATTCCGATAGGTCATACTGTTTCTATGAAAGAAACTTACGAAAATCTGAAAATTTTATTAGAAAAGATAAAGTACAAAGACTATTCCTGGAATATATGTGCAGATTTTAAAGTAATTGCAATTATTTTGGGTATGCAATCTGGTTACAGCAAATACTGTTGCTTTTTATGTCTTTGAAACAGTCGTGACAGGACAGACAAAAACATTACCATAAGCAAGAGTAGCCAGTACGACAACAGTTTATACCAGGAAAAGACAATGTACAACATCAGCCTCTAATAGAAAAAGAAAAGATCATAATACCACCTCTCCACGTGAAATTTGGGCTCATGAAAAACTTTGTAAAGGCACTGAATCTCGAAGGTGAAGGTTTTAAATACCTTCGTGAAAAGTTTCCAAAATTAACACAAGGCAAACTGAAAGAAGGTATTTTTGTTGGACCTCAGATATGCGAAATAGTAAATGATGAAATCTTTGAAACCAAATTAACAGCGAAGGAAAAAACAGCTTGGCTTTCCATGATACAAGTTTTCGCAAATTTCTTGGAAAAACTGACAAGTATAAAACTTTAGTAATGGATATGTTACAAGCATTTCGCGCTGCTGGCTGTAATGTGTACCTTGAAGTGTACATTCTACATTCTAACTTGGATTTTCGTCCGGAAAATATGGGCGATGTTAGCGATGAACACGGTGAGCGCTTCCAACAAGACATCATGAGAATGGAAAAACGGTATCAGGAGAAAGGGAATCCTGTTATGTTAGCAGATTACTGTTGGATGTTAAGAAGAGATGCTGTAGATATTGTTTATAAGAGACGGAGCAGTATTACTTCACATTTCTAATTATAATAATCTCAAATATACATTAAATTATGATCTAATCTAAAAAACTTTTTCATCGAAATATAAAAAAAATCAAGCTAACTTGATCTTCTATCTTTTAATAAAATAAATGTTTGTATGTTTTCTATTGAAATTAGTATAAATTATTTTATGGCAAAATCAAAAGTTGAAATTTGTTGGCCAGTGTTATCAATAACCAGCGTTAAATTTTTTGCTTCCGTACATAAGGGAACTGTAAAGGGAATAATTACATTAACTTTCTCTATTCATATCACTTGGCCTGCCAGAAAGCCAGTTCTTCCTCTTCGGAAGATATAGTTTTTGGTTTCTAAAAATTCGTTTATGGCGTAAAACTTCAAAACATGTTTCGAAGCGATTTCTTCGACACCGTTCGACCTACAAAATATTAATTTCCTGCTGTGAAAGTTACCCAAGTTCAAAGATCTCAATATTCAAGTAATTACAAAACGCATTGTACTTACTGACAAACTATTCCTTATGAAGACTTGCATGTTTACTCCACTGAATACGAATTATTTATGCGGATTTCCGATTTCGTGGAGACAACTCATACTTGGCAACATCTGTTGCAACTTGTTTCCTTCGCATCTTCACTTGGCTATTGTGCAGAATTCAGAAAGGGTATAAACTAAATACTAAAGCAGTTAAACAGAAACATACGCTAAGAGAATATTAATGAACTCGTAGAATTAATTAAATTGTTATAAAAGAACTCGGATTCGGATAACACATTAGAACAATCATTTCAGCTGAATGTGCAGATTTATTAATGCGGATTTGCATATGTTGGAATCGGAAACAACCAACATTTACAGAGTTACTTCTGTACAAATTTTTTTCTGTGGTTTTTGCGTATGTAGACCTATGTGCCTATGGGGAGCAAATGTTTGCATACATGTCCTGAACTCCATTAGGTGGCCTATGTAAACAAAGTATCTAACTGCATGTATGTCTAACAGAAGAGCTGGAAATACTAATAATCCAGTCCAATACTGTTATGTATGTTAGTATATATATTTGAATGAGTTTTGGACGGGGCATCGAAGGATTTTTATTCTATTATGTTGGTGTAGCATTACTTTATAGTTTTACTTAAATTAATTTATATGTTAAAGTGAAAGTGCGAAACATAGTGCTCCAAAATTACAACTTAGAAAAGTCAGAAGCTAATTAGAAAATATTCATAATAATAATTTATTAAGAAAGTAAATCTTTTAAGTCTAATAGCTCTTTAATTGCTATATCTTCTCCAAGAGAAAAAAATGGTATAGAAAGTCATAACAGTATCTTATCTATTATAATTTTTTTTAGAAATGGTAACTTACTTCATGGATTCTCCGTACTTGTCAATAGTTTAATTACTTTGATTAGTCTAATTTTTCTTTTTAATTTTAAGTGCTCTTAAAGCTCCCTTAAAATGTATAGGTTCAAACACGAACATCTTAAAAACATATGGTATTAATATCGGCGCCAGTACGTCAACTATAAAGGGAGTGGGACATATTTTTATCACAGTTGTTTTCGTTTATTTCATTTGTTATGTTATTTTTGCTATTTGCGCGATGTTTTTGAAGTCTATTAAAATAAAAATAAAATTCGGAGGGAATTCATTAAACATTTGTATTAAAACTAACATGTTTGTTTTTTGTTTGTTCATAAAAGTATGAACTAAGAGGGTATATCTTAAATAAATTTCGAATTCCAATTCTATCATTGACCGATTTTTGTTTTTTGTTTTTGACAACAATTAAAAATTTATAATTCCCAATCTCCAAAAATCTACGGCTAACCAAAACCACTCAGATGTCGTTAGATGTAACATGACTATATGCAAACATATCAATTGATTTAGCAATTGAAACTGTCAATTGAGGAATTGTAAACTTTCCAGATCTCCATGCATGAATTTATGCAAGCATCAAAACTAACATTATCAACGATCTATTCTCAATGTAGACAAACATTTTACAAACATACGAAAGGCGTAATCGCACAATTAGTGATGGCAAATCTAAAAACGAAAGTAATGCCGAATTTAAATTTTAAATCAATAAATTTTAAAAAGTACGTAATTGATAAATAACGATAGGAAAGACATAAACAACACATAAGTATCGGCAGCTTCGCACTACACAAGTTTATTTATTATATAGTAATATGATATTTAGTCCGGGACGGCCGTTTGGAGGACACGAATGGTCCGGTAACCGGTCACCGGTTGATAATGAGGGCCATTCGTGGCTTCGTAACCGCCGTCCCGGACTAATTATTATATATTACTATATAATAAATAAACTTGTAGAGTGCGGAGGTGCCGATACTTATCTGTTGTTTACAGTACGTAGAGGATTGTTTCACAATAATTCCGTCAAACAAAATCAATTATATACATAAAGAATTTAATAAATAAATAGAATTAAAGAATTAATTTTCTAAACTTAACATTAATCAAATCGGCGTCTTCAGGGATATACGTAAATTATTAAATTAACGTAACAAGTCTCAATAACAGATCTGACATTAAATTAACATTGCATAAATGTAATTACAGGTCAAATTATGTTAATAAAATAATAAAACAAAGAGTACTCGAATAAAAATTAAAGAAAACACAAGAATATATCATATAGCGAACATAAAAATACGTTTTAATCCCGTATGTTAATCGTTTGTCACAAAGAATTAATAGTAGTTCTAAATAAAGAGGCGAACTAGAAAACTTCAAACCCATTCAAAACCCAAATTCAAAAACAAAAAAAAAAAATTGGGAGAATCAGTGACAGCGTCAGAGGCTAATATTTGCTTTCTTCATAACTACTGATATTGTTTCTTGTTCCAAATAACGCACACGTTTATTTCAGTTAACCCAGCGCAGTGACAAGGCAATCTGCTTATTGCGCTCTAGATATCATGATGAAATGATGACTAGAGAAAACAAAGGGAGGTGGAACTATTCCTTTTTTACAGCGACTAGATAGACTCGTGTCTATTCGCCTCATGAGAATGGCTTCGTGTTGCCTACTGGTGTCCCCGAAAAAAGTAATAATTTCATCCGGCTTTACCCTCACTAATTATGATTACCGATACTACCGCGGTTATGCTTTGCGCAGGTCAATTATTCAAAGCTGTTCAACCAGATTTGCTGCAATTAACATACCCGCTTCATGTTTTAGTCCCTGTAGCGTACACTATACAAAAATGTTATCCCGATGTGGAAATCAGCTAATAACACAGACCAAAGCAGTCTTTCTTAGATCACCGAAACTTCCGATACGATGGGCACATGGTTAGAAGCAGCATTCTATTATGCATTTTGAAAAGATCAAATTGGTAATTTTACAACTGGGCGCTAAAGAAGCGGCTGTAATAAAGCTAAGTCAAATGTAATTCTAAAATCCCCAAATTGCAGCAGATTTAAAAACTATTAACGGCAATTCCGACCCAGTACCCGACGCAATAAAAAAATTGCAAAATACTACTACGTTGTCCTTACGGGATTCGCGGGAAGTTGTTGGTCACGTACAAACAGTGCTACATATTTTAGATGGTTTCAATCAGAGAGGAATTAGTTGCGTTTTTATATTTTTATTGCTTTTTGTTCTAAATAACTCTTGTATTTATTTCGGTTAACCCAGCACTCATAGGAAATCTACTTGTTGCGCTCTAATGATATCTAACAATAGCATGCATCTTCTGGTCATAGCTACGAGACTTGAAATAACTTGAAATAAATCGAATATAGGGCAGTGATTAAATATTTGTTTCTGAATAATAAGACAAAAGTAGAACGCGATGAAAAATGTATGGAGACTCTGCACCTTTGTTATCTACCATAAAACATTGGGAAACTGAATCTAATTGCGGTCGCGAAAGCGTTTTAATCACAAACGATTGAAGAAATCCACAAAATGTAATGAATAATCGAAGATTGAAAGTGCATGTGGTTGCTGAAGCTATAGGCATCTCAATTTTTTTAGATCAAAATTCCATACGTTAAACTATTAAATCTAAAGGAGCCATAAATGTTAAAGACGAATAGACACGAGTCTGTCTAGTCGCTGCAAAACAGGTATGATTTCACTCGCTTTCGTCCTCTCTAATTATGTCAGTTAACAGTGAATTGTTTTAATGGGATTGTCGCAATTTTAATAAATGAAAAAGTTGTTAAAATACAGAAAGAAAGCTGTGTATTTCAATTGCAGGTTTAGCAAGATGTATTAATATAGAAACCACAAAATTGTGACTTTATGCGTTATTATTATTATTATTGGCCTTGATGCTATGCCATCAACCCTTACAAACAATAGCCAAATATACAAATATCTGCAATTCCTAACAACTCGAAACTTTACGTGTTAGCTACTGTAGGTTTCTTAATAGCTTAATAAATATTTTCTCAAATTTGATAGCCTGAAATACGGGAATTTCTTCATGGAGATTTCAGTTACATAAACGGTTATTATGCTTTTCGAGGGGTCGTTCTGTTAACAGGGTAATTTATCACTTGTTAAATTGAGATAAATGAATTCCCGCAGGAAATGAAACAAACGTGTTTTAGGGTAAGCGGTACGCGGAGCAAGGATGCAAAGTATTTCTTCAAGTTAATATCATTTAAAACTTTAAAGGTTTTATTTTTACTGTTGTCAACGAATATATTAACAATAGTTACGTTCTTTGCATGTACCTATTCAATACGCTCGTTTTGCTGAATCCGCTGGAATGGTTCGCGCAACTTGATGATCCCGTGACATACTTTTCTATGAAGTGTGCCACTTAAAATCAATTCCCTTTTGTTCGTCTCAATGAAGTATCGTACAATTATGTTGTTAAGAAGGAGAACTATTTATGTTTTGTTGTACATTTACCAGGTAAGTGTTTCTAATTAAATTAAACATCTTATTTAAATAAATTCAATAGATATCGATTAACTTTTGTATCTTTTATCCAAACAAATTTTTACATATACGCATGTACTTCTAGCTAGCCTTAGCAGGCAAACCGATGGGAATCCCAACTCAACAGGAACAAATAAACCTATTAACGAATGTTCAAGAAGTATTTGAGAATATTAAAATGCTCGTAAACGATGAAGGTATATCAACAGTTTCGTTTGTGATCGAAGATGTTGAGAAAACTATACGTAGAAATGAAGATCACTTGAAACTAGCTGAAGAAAATGCTATTATCAGTAAGTGTCAATATCTTACTAACAAGCGAAGGCTGTGCGGGATCAAATTCAGATTTTAATTAAACTTGGTGGAAATGTAAATCATACTAAAGCATGCACATAATCTGACTAAATTCATTTTGAAGAGCGGGAACATCTTCTATAATTCACGATCTTCTGGAGGATCTCAGGATCTTTTAGAATACGTGATTAACATATAGGAAGTTGCGTTTAACTTTTGTGTTTCAATTTTTTGTAATAATACGTAAAAATAGTTAATAATAATGTACGAGTTCTGTCGATGAATACTGAAAAACCTTGGTCCATGATTTTAAATACAATCAAAAAGCAAGTAATGTTCGCTTAATACGTACGACTCTTTACTTGCGCGTTCCAAAGTACTATTAACCATGGTTCCTTCTATTTTTGTCCGTTCTGTAGTATTAAGAAAATCGAGAGTCTGCCAGGTTTCGAACAGGGTGTTCCCTCACTTCAAAGAGAATTTCGGCAAATAAACAAAAATTGTTTTACAATTCCAGCTACTATTATCAAAATCTGCATTTAACACATGCGAAACTAATAATTAATATAACTAAAATAAAACGATTGAAGTAGATTTTATTATAGATTAATTCCTTTTAGAACTATCGAATTTAGAGAACCAAAATTGCACCCACGAAAAAAAAACAACAATTAAAAAGAACACGGAAGAGTACTTATCGCTACTTAAAAGTTGCGGATCCACCATCACGAATGAAATCAAAGATACTTCTTCGAAGGTAACTAATATTACAAGTTTTGCAATGGAAGACGGTCAATCGTTCTTGGATTCGCTGAGAAATTGCGCCAGCATTTCCAAATTGCAACTGATACAATGCTATAGGAATATCATTTCTGAGAAGGTAACACCTTTGAAGGAGCTCCTTCTGGAAGCCATTCGAACGCACAAAAGTGGAAATTTGGAGTCTACTCTGATTAGAGCAACAGCTAGTGATTGTGTAGATGATATATTGAGAATGTATAAAGAAAAAGTGTCTTACTTATTAGCAGAAGCGAAATCTTGCACGTAGATGTATTAATTTTTAAAAATCTTCTGTTCCTATTTTAATCATTTACCAGCAAATACACGCTGCAAGGTCCTTTTCGAGTTTCGATTTGCCATCTCGCGCAGCTAATGAAATGCCCAGCGTCTTCCGTTAATTACGCCTAATTAAAAAGAAAATAACACAATTTCGGCTGAGCTTAGCGAAGCACTTTTAATTTAATGAAAACATGATTCTTTAAATAAAATTGAGTCTCTGTCTGCGAATGAAATTCCATTAACGAAACGCTTTTGATCATCCGTTACGTTTTACGAACGGTAGAAATCCGTATGTAAGCGAAATAAACATTATTGATGGTAACCTCTTAGAAATCTAAGAGAAAGAGAACAAACAACGAGTGGATGTAAGTGTTTTTAAGGGGAAAACTGTGCCATATATACGGGAGACATAGGGATTTGAATTATAACCCATTAATTGATATTTTTTGTGTCCGTGCCGCTCGCACGTTTTATTGTTAAGCGTTCACATTCAACTTTTTTCTTTATGCACAGTGGAATGAAACGGTGCTTGCCTGGCCAAAATTAAATAACTTTTGAATTAATACTCGCAGGCCTATGAAACTAGATATATGTGATCTACAATAGTTATCTCCTTGTTTGAAGAAGTCAATTTGTTAATTTCGTTAACGTCATATCATTAATTATTAACAATTAAATACAATTTAATTGTTCGTAAAATATTAAGTAGATTTAGTGAAATAATTGAGAATTGTAATTGTAACAATTTATTATTTAACATGTTGATGTTGACCCAATACTGTTGATGTGCTACATACTTTCCTATCAATTATTCCAAGATATAATTGATATTTGATAAAATCATTTGCCATGAATATCTATTATAGCAATAATAGTAATAACAATTTATAATAACAATATTTTGGAGATAAACAGGATATTATCTTATCAGAAAAAAGCAAATGTACCATAACGTAGCGTACTCTGTAAGGAGCAAGTATAGCACGAGATTTGTTACATGTATGTACATTGAATGGACAACGATATGAGCCGAAATTCAACCTAAAGGCAAACAGACCTAAAATGCTTCGACAGTTTTTATGTTAACTCCGTCTAAACTTTTTGGATAGAGCATGCACTAGTAACGATGATCAACGAACTACAAGTTTGAGGCCTATTTACCAACACTCTCGCAACTGTATTTACTTTAATAAGCTTGAACAGAAAAGATATTCATTTTAGCATCTGAAACGACAAATATTGATTTTATTCAATATTTGTCGTTTCCTGGTCAATATTTTCATATATTGAAGGGAAAAACACCGTTTCGTTTAGTTGGCGGTGCTTCCCTGCCAAACCAAGAAAAATGTCTTATACAATAAACTTCCTTAAAAGTTGCCTTTTTTAAAAAAATATGGGTAAAATATGCCGCAATTTTAATTTAATTTTACGTTGTTGGTTATTGAGTTGCGTCCGGCCAAATTGCGAACTACCAATTAACTGAACCAGATAATAGTTGAGTGTAGGCTTTCACGACCGTAATCCATAGTAGAAATTTCTTTCGGGTTTTGTCGTGTAATTAAAATTTTTCTTGACGTTTCGCTGACTATGACGTTCAGCTTATTCATGAGATTTCTAAAGACTCGAATTTTTATTTACGTAACTTATGACAAATGAAAATCGGATAAGAACGTACGAGTTTTCTTACATTATTTTCACGTGTACAATATATTGTATGTTAATTTTTTTCGATAATAATAAGTACATCTGCAACGCCACCCATAGTTACCATCAGAATAAATATACTGGAATTGCTATGGACGAAATGTTTGGAACCATGGCAAATATCTTGCCGGAGATGGGTGATAAATAATGAAAATGTTTTTAGTAAGCTTTATTACAATTCTGTTACCTTTTAATATTCGCTTTTTGTATGTAGTTAGTTCCAATGTTTTAAGCATATTAAGAGTAATAGTGGATGCCCTGTAAGCTATAATGAAATTGAAATTGTTGAAATTAATGAAGGCATTTTAAGGACATTTGGGTCATAATCCTACCTCTCTCTAAGCGCATTGTCAACATTGTTGAACAAAAAGAGTATTGGTTATATGTTTCTTTTGAGAAATTTGATTAAGCAATTAGATATAATATTATTTAATTAAACAAGATATCACATCAGAAAATGAACCTAAGAAGAAACCTACAAACAATAACCAAATATATATAATGCTAAGATAGCCTAGCTTGCTCATAATATTTATGGAATAATTCACGGCGAACGCAACAAAAGCAGAGAAAAAAATCCTCTAACAACATATGGATATGTTTCTGCCAACCCGTCGTCATCAGCGTGCTTTCGAGAATATTTATATATATATATTTTTTTAATTTTGTATATATTTTTTTTATTTTATTATTTTTTTTATTATTTTTTTAGGGGTACAGTACCCGGTTTATGTCGCTGCTTCCTCAACGGAAGGCATGCGTTTCTTTGGTACTAAAGGGTGTCAAGAAATGTCGAGTTTGTCTTTTTTTGTGGCATTAACTGTGAGGCAACAACGATAGAAGGTAGAGATAAAAAATATTCTCGAAACCACGCTGCATTAGAGTATTTTTTTTCTCTCTTTTCGTTGCGTTTGCCGTGAATTATTCCATCAATACCATAAGGAAGCTAAGTTTTCTTAGCATTATATATATTTGGTTAAACAAGGGGTGTTTGATACGCATAGAAGTATTTAACGTAGATGTTAAAATGGGGATATATTAAACGATAAAGATAATTTAAATAAATAATCATACAACTAGTTTGAATTCAATTCACAGCAGAACTGATTCTGGTCCTTAATCCTATTTTTGTAAAACAAGTAAAAGAGCAGATGAATAAAGATATCTAATAGATCCAAGTTCTGTTGGGCATATATTTAGACAAACTAAAATTATTATGCAACTGTGACTTAATTGAGAAAACGATATGTAGCATTAAAGGCAAAGCTCGCCATCTCCCAATCACCAGGAAATGACGTAACTACAATCTAGATTCGTTAAATGAATATCCCCGTCCGCAGGTAAGTTATTACAAAATTCTGAAACATTATTAATACACCATCGTTGGAAAATTGAACTACGAGTAGGAGGGGTAATAAAATTCTTGTACTGTAGTCCCAAAGGATGGACTTCTATATCAGAGTTCAGCTTATTTTTAGCCATTTAGGAAACTTGGACGGAATAATTTAAAAATATATCGTTCCCATCTACAAATGTAATCGATTTCTTATACTTAGTCAGATAACTTAACTCTAGTAATAGAAATCTTGACGAAATTTAAGAAGCATTCGGTAACTATTTTTACCAGAGAAAGGCCGAACAGTAAAATTAAATAGGTTTAAACGGTAATGAATGTCATCGAACAATTTAAAAAACATTGTCTGTGTTTATATATTCAACGCTTGCGCTCTATTAGCGATATTAAACGTATGTACATTAAAATGTAAGAGGGGACTCGATATATGAAAATTGGATAAATATTTTTATCTGTAAGAAAATTAAACAACATTGAGAAGATATTACAGTAACTTGCTATACCTCAATCCAAAGATTTCCATCATATTCATTTAATAGAAAAGCATTCGTAAGGATTAATGATCAGTTCACCAGTGTAGTTAATGTAAATCTGAGCGATCACCAAGACTCTACGTTAGCACCATTAAGGTGACAATCTAAGTGTACGTGCGAGAGTTACATATTTCAGCGAATAATAATATTATACCACAAAACGCAATTAGAAAGACTTTTTTAATTTAAAACATCGAAGCGGCCATGCATCAAAATGTAAATGTTTCATACCACTTCTTGGCACGAAAAAATTGTTATATAAAGACGTCATGATAAATACGTTTGTTAGGTAAGACAATATTTGCACTTATTTCCCGACATAATCTTCTTTATAACACTAAACACTTACTTCAGCGTTGTTCCAACTTTTTTAAGCCCTTCAAATAATAGGATTTATCAATCTCTGCTCGGACCTCTGTTTCGCCAATCACTTCATTCGACATGAACCGCTTCCTACCGAGATATTTTTTCCAGTTTGGAAAAAAAAAGTAGCTACACGAAAGCAAATCTGGTGAATACTGTAGATGGAACGCCAGTTCGAACCGTAATTGGATAAATTTTGTCGTTCTTTTTTCTGTTCAATCAATGTTCTCCAGATAACCAATTGAGATTATAACTTGCCAATCCCATAATTTTTCCGGCTGGTAGAACGGCCTTCATTTTCTTTTGGCGTACCTTCTTCTAACTGAATTTCTGATGTATGGTGATGTATTCATCCTACTTAAAGCTTTCTCATACTCAATTTTTCCCGAAGGATGTTTTGCACACGTTCAATGGAGATGTTTACCATATTAACGATCTCTCTAACCTTCACTCGGCGATCTGCCAACGATGGAACGATCTCACTGCTTCCTCTCATGGTTTCGGCCACGCCTAAATTCTGCATCGTACTTTTCTCTGATTTCTGCACACGTCTCCCCTGGAGTCACCGACTGCTTCCATGATTCCACAAACACATAAACTAACTCACTTTCAACAGCTCTCAGCTCGATGAAATATTAACTAAAGAATAGTACTCACAAACCGTAATGCGGATGTTAACGTAAAATGCCATGTGCTTCTCATATCGTCCCCGAAGTTATCTCTACTTTCTATTGCTAAAAATACGAAGTGGATATACTAATGTTCTTTACTTAATATAGTACCTAAATTTAAATTTTAAACAATTAATTAATGAAAATAGACATCTTATATGTAGAGCTTCTAAGTATGTTGTATTGTTCTATAAATCTTTGTTTGCGATACAAATTACGAAAAGGGGATCCATTTTGGTAAAATTTGTATACGCTATTATCAGCTTTATGGTCTCAGGAAAACATATGTACATCATGGCCCCCTCAACACTTTAATTACTGGTACACACAGAGCTGGTTTGACTATTTAAGCATGACTCTTCCACCCCTATTAAATTCCGATGCGGTTGGATGCACGCACTAATTGACTATTATACACTTAATTATTTTAGAGGGATGCATGCGATTCTAACTTAATTTCTCCCAGGATCCTGAACAGAAATACCCGTACATCGCAACGCAATGACTATTAACAATGATGTCTTCTCTAGTTCTTAATTAGCACGTATATCTAATTTTTGAAACTAACGTGCCAAAAAAATCGATCATTTAAATAAAGTCGTTACAGTATTTAGGACAGAGAAAGAAATGTATGTATCAGTTTTAAAGGGAATTTAAAATACATTTTGCAAGTATCTAATTTTCTTTTCGCCGGCGGCCTGAAGAAATCGTATACTCGAGGATTACTAAGACTTCATTCTATTCCTCTAGATTATCCTGGAAAGCTTGTTTCATTTACCTTTATTGCTGTAAAGCTTTAAATAAATTATTCACATTCAGTTTTATTAAAAAGCGCTTTATTTATTCTGCATTAAAAATGCTTATGCAAATCGAATAAGAGTTGCAGTTACGCGAACTGGTTCAAAGATATATAATCTTAACGATATCTCAGGACTCAGATCGAAAACGTTGAAATATTAAGATATTTAAGATGACATTAAGTTGACTTCTACTTATTACTACTCTTAAGTCTTTACATTAAACTCCCACAGCAACTAACGCGTCTTTGGCTCATTTAGTTACAAAGCACGTCTCTACGTATACTATTTATTCGAAAAATAAAATAAATGCTTTATATTATTTTTCAGGATCTAGATTTATTTGACAAGATAGACTGGATATTGGGGAGACCACCCGTTGCTGTTCCTAAATGTGGATTCGAAGGAGAAAATTGTGTATGTAAGTGTAAAAAAATGCCTATAACTAAACTTTAGCGATTGTAATATATCTCGCCTGTACTACCACGTACTCAAACACGTCTTAAAGTATGTTCTTAGTGCTAAATGATGCTTAAGTTCCTTAAAGTACGAGTCATCTTATATCGGAATAAAAGTAATTAACGGTTACGTTTTAAGTAGTTCTTATAGTGCAAATATGCTTATGGATACTGTGTGTAAATTAACATTAAATTTAAGTTTAGAACCCACAAGTTCATAAAAATACTACTTTAAGCTTTTTGAGGTTCGCAGTATTTTCGTCAAAGATAATGTTGGCATGTTCACTAGTGACTGTAAACGGCGTCGAATGGAGATTTCAACGTTTTCGTTGAAATTATTGTTTCAGGTCTTGAATAATCCTACTCTTAATATTATTTTAGCTGGTATTTGGATCAGGTAGTATTGGTTATCTTTTGAAATTATCTGATTTTTTAGCAAAATACTTTCATTTTACTTTCAATTGTTGTTCAACCGCGTTACTTCTGATTCAGCAATTACAGTTAACCGAATTCTTACAAACTTATCAGGAAATGTTTGCGTGCTTGTAAACGCTATATCTGATCATAGTTCTGTTTGAATCTGGTTGTTGGATGATCCATCGTAGTCAATTTTTTTTTAGGTTAGAAGGGATATCAATCGATCCGTTTATTTTCTCTTTCATGAACGAGTTCCGGCCGGATGTGTTTAATAGTAAAGATTTAAATATTCGCCCTCTTTGTTTCGATATACATTTTCCACAAAAAAAATCTTATTCAACAAGAAAGTGAAGTGAACAGTTAAGAGATGCTAGAAAAACTCAATATCGTCAATCAAAAAATATTCAGTCAAATATTGTTGATTATCAACAAGCTTAATATTTGTGAAATAATGTCGAAATATTTGTGTAGAAAAGGTGTTGAAAACTTTAAAATATTAGTACAGTTCACTGAAATCGGAAAGAATGCCGTATATGAGACAATAAAGACGATAAAAAATAGGAGAGACACGAGCCATGGACCAATTTCTAGAAGACCGCGTAAGATTAGCGGAAACAATCTAAACGCTTTAGTGACCATAGGACAACAAAACTCGCGCCTAGAGATTCGAAATCTGGCTAACAAATTTGGAAAACAACGTCAAATAAGAGCGCGTCCAGAATCTGTCTGTATTTCACTGAGAAGACAAGGTTATTTATCAAGGAGACCAAAAAAAAAGTCTCCGCAATGACACCTCTAGAAAAGCAACGAAAAATTGATTTTTGCCAACGATAAAATTATCCTCTTGATAATTTTAATCATGTTTTTATATCTGACGAAAGTTGTTTTTAGTTTGGTGCAGCAAATCATTTAAACATCCTAACCAGAGGAAATGATACCGTTCAAATTTCCAAATTTCCCGCAAAAACAATGGTTTTGGAAGCTATCTTTCAGCGTGGTGCTACACCTCTCTGTATAAATGATAGTACCGTTAATAGTGCAAAATTGGCGAAGTATGTATGTAGTAAGGCGTATGGCGAAATTCTCAATGGCTTTCTTCTTGAAACGGCTCGTGCTTTATATCCCGAAGGTTATATTCTTCAACAAGATAATGCAAGATGCCATATTTCTGCCTACACTAAAGCTTGGATGCTAGAAAAAAATTGGCAACAATTCCATGGCCAGCAGTTTCCCCAGATCTTAGTCCCATCGAAAACATTTGGGGAGTAATGAAAATTGAAGTAGAACGAGCAGCACCACGAAATAAAGAAGATTTGATTCGGTCAGTTTTACAAGCCAGGACCGTTATTACCGAAAAGTGTGGCGTTGACCTTGTTTTGGGATTACCTGCGCGTTAGTTAAGTGTTTACAGTTAAATGGAGATTCTACCAATAAATGAGATGAATTATTTATTGTGATTTTATTATTCAAATAATAAAAATATATACCGTAAAATTGTAGCTGTGCATTTGTTTTCCGGATACTTTTACGGACTATATTTTGCAAACCTGTAAAGTTCCATTAAAAGCTGATTTCCTTTGCAAAAATAGGCTAGAGATTTTTCATTCATGACATTCCTAAATGGAAAAACGTGTACAATGCGTACGAACATGTATGAATTTTTTGTTTATATTTCAGCGTATTCCGTAGAAATCGTGGGTGGCGTAATGGGAAGCATGGTGGTCATAATGTCGGTGATAATCTTCGTGCTCTACCGAAACTGGAAATACGAACAGGAATTGGATAGCTTATTGTGGAAGGTGGATTTTCGCGACATACAAATATGCGACGACACAAATGCCAACTCCTTCGGAACGAAAATAAGTAGAGTAAGGCGAGATAACGTAAATTGCTTATTAGTCATTACTTC
The DNA here is from genome assembly GCA_020654165.1 of Oryctes rhinoceros. NCBI lineage: Eukaryota > Metazoa > Arthropoda > Insecta > Coleoptera > Scarabaeidae > Oryctes > Oryctes rhinoceros. The sequence goes on along the minus strand of JAIOKQ010000399.1, from coordinate 2,450,943 downwards.
TAGTTCCTTTCCTTCGCACTTTTCTATTTTTATCATACGCAGGGATTTCGTCTAAAAGAGGAAGAAACTCTTTTTATTTTCAGTGATTGAATTTCTTTTTACAAAAATAGAAGCCGTCACTAAACGTAGTTAAAAGAATAATAATAATTTGAAAAACTTTGGATCGGTTAAGTAAAAAAAATCAAAAAGATAGTTTTTACGAATGTATTTTAATATGGTCTTTAGAGCACGGATTGTTTTTGATTGACGCTAACCGGCATAATTTTCATTACAGACAGAATTCAACGTTTCATCATTGCCGAATTATTTTTTTGCTGATGACTAACTTAGATCTCTCCGGAGATGGATGACGTTTAAAGAAAGATATAAGCTACATTGTTATTGCTGGATACTTTCATTTTTTGGAAGAAAACTATGTTACAATACTGATTTTCCAAAAAAATTTGAAACGTATAAATTTTACATGGTTTCTTGTAAGAGTCATTTTATAAGAAATTGAAAAATAGATAATTGTGTTTAGGAAGATCATGTGTGGCGATTTTTGCAGTTGAACGTTTACCATAGTCATGGCCGTGATAGTTCAGATACACTCGTCCATTTGTCAAACATTTTTAAATGTAAATGTTTTAAATTTGGTTAGAAATAGCGACATAAGTAATTATTCAAATTACCAAACTAACGTTGAAATGGAATTAGGAATACAAAAATTTAATGAAATGCGAGTGTCCCATTTAAAATAACAAAGATGACGTCTTCTTTCGGTATAATTGAAAATGTCAGATTATTCCAGGTATTTTGATTCAATTCGGCTTTAGTAAACTTAAGTTTTCAAACTGATACAGTTCCTCGCGAAACAGTCCGTATACAATCAAATTCGGATTGTTTACGTGACATTAACGAATTTGTTTCTTTCTCAAGTATTGACATTTTTCCCGTCAGTAAGGAAAAAATTAGCGACAAGTGACATCGATAGTGTTCCTATTTCTTTTCTTCGAGATTTAGCCGGAATTTTCACACAACTTCCACATTTTCTATTTAATTTCAATTTGAAAAAGGTCAGTTTTTCCGAAGTATTTTCAATTCAATTTGGCGAGCTCTTTTCAATATACTAGCTTTTGTATACCGCTTCCCAAAAAGCATTCGGTATATGTATGTTCTTAAAAAAATTAGAACATTTTGGGTTTGTCCCTGAATTGTTGAAGTTACGGAAATTATACTTACCTTCCAGAAAAACAGTTTATAAATACAAAATTGATAAGTCTCACACATTTTGCCCTAGATCTCGCATTCTCCAAGGATCAAACTTGGGATCTATACTCTTTACAATCTCTATTAACAATATTGTCAATTGCTTGCAATGTGCAGGTTTATTGTTTGAGGATAATAGAAAACTAGTTTATATGATAAACTCTCGTGATAACTGCTTCATAATCTTCTTTCACTGATGGAATAAGAAATATAAAACTCTTTTCATATAACGTAACATGAAGAAGGTTCTTCCTCTTTTGTACCAAATCTGTAAGCACACCGTATACAAGTTCTAGTAACTGAATGGTTATTTCCAAAAAAAGAGCATCAATTCTAAAGTCTAGTTTGTGCCCGTTATAGGCAAAGTTTTACAAAGCTTTACGTCCGAACTCAAACTTGTTTGTTTTAATCGATAATAAAGTTTCCGCTCAAATTACATTCCAAAGTTTAGATTACAATTTCCGAGTTCATATCTGGAACACATTGCAGAGTATATTAATAATAAAAATTAATATGAAACAGTAAGTAATAAGATCAAAAAAATAAAATGGAGGTTAAAATGAAGCGCAGTTTAAATCTAAGTTGATGGTTATTTTGCAACTATTGTTCTATCAGTGTACGAACTTAATAATGCACTGTAGTATTATAGTAATTTAAGTTCTGGACTAGTACTGTTTACTACGTTTAAAAAAGGAATTCCGGTTATTAAATTATTGCTTAATACTATTTAAAAATTACAAGGAACCGAAATATCTAAAGGTGTATTATATCCTTCCTTAGTTCTTGACTGATTTAATGGGAACATCATAATTTCTAATGATTATTGTTTGTAAAAAAGAAGCAAGACAAAATAACTGGAGAATGAAGATGAACGATGAGGTTAAAATTTAGTGTGAAGTAAAGAACGTTAACACGATTTTGTCGATTTAATACTGATAACAGTTCGAATAATTCTTTTTGTACTGACAAAATATTATTACAATATTTTATCTTTCAGATTAACGAAAAAATTTGACGCAATTCAATATTGTCTAGCCTCTAAAATAACGTCTTATTATCAAAAGATGTGATTACAAACTTGATGAACACGTATCTTTTTCAGCTTGTCCAGAAGAAGGCAATAATTGTCACAGGTCATTCTCGCGGGAATTCTCACGACAAACGATTATTTGTTTTATTAATGCTGTTAGATTAACTGCATTAATAAAAGAATTTATACCGATAACCCTCTTCAAGACCATGTTGTTCTCATTAATGTGTTAATAAACATATTATATTCGAATATTTGGATTTTTTCCTCTCAATAAAAATAACTGAAAATATCTTCAATGTATTGGGGAAAATATAGAGTAACTTAACCTAGCAATCAAGAAGGAACATTTTCATTTAAATAAATTCATGAAACTCACTTTCCATAAATTGAAAGATATACGAGGGATGTTTCAAAATTTCTGGGAATTTAGCTATATATTTTTTTTTGTTAATTTTCATCAATAGTACAATGTAGTTCTTCTACATGATCTAAATTTAACTGAATACACTTATCCCAACGATAAACTAATTATTTTAAGACGTCCTCAAAGAACTTCTTGAGTATCTCCACAGTCCACCTATTTATGACACGTATTACGTCAAATCGAACAACCCGTAAAGGTTTCTTCAAAACTAGGACCAGACGAAGATCACTGGGTACGAGATTTGGTGATTAAGGTGAAAGCTGTAACATTTCCCATCGAAAATCCTTGAAAACATCCTTTGTCTTTCTTGCAGTATGGGATCTTTTATTATCCCGATGCAATAACAGACGTTCACATAACCTTCCAGGTCGTTTTCTGACAAGTGCCTGCCGCAATGTTTAGGATAACATATTCGAATAATATTCTTGTAGTACCTTTCAGCATTTAATTCCTAAAAATAATTCAATCGTAATTTCAGATTGTAGTAATCGTTACCTTTCTAACAGACAGAAATGCACGCGCCTTAAGTGGCCGGTTTACACCATTCTTTGGATTAACTTTTGCTCTCAAGATTGAAATGAGGAATACACGTTTTGTCAGTGGTTATAATCCGCTGCCAAAATTAATCATCGTAACGTGCTAACAGCTCTTGAAATTGACGAGAAGCGTTAGACCTATTGAGATTCTGTCGCGAGCCCAACAATTTTGGCTCTGAGCGCGCTGAAATCTTGCTTACGACCAAACGATCATGTAAAATGTCGTGTACCTATTTCTAGGTGTACACTAATTTGACAGTCACGTGTCCTCTTTCAAGAGGTCCTTTACGAGAGTAATGTTTCTTACCAATTCGTGACCACTGCATAGATCATCCTCTAATGAAAAACTAGTATAATAAGTTTTAAAAGTATCAATCCACCAATATGCAGTACTTTTAGATTCTGCAGATTCAGCAAACACTATTTGCAGACGTTGAATAATTTCTTTTAACGGAGTCTTCCATGGTTACAGAAACAGTGCTACTAAGACGCGTCTATATATAACCGAACACCTGACTCTCAGACTGAACTATGTTGCATTGGATAGCTGGATCAACATGAAGAGTTGTCTATTACCAATAGCATTACCTATAAATTCTGCGTAATTCAATTAGAGCAAAATTCTGAAAGCTTCTGAAACATCCCTCGTACATATTGTGGACGTTATAATAGCAACGAGTCGATTGGAAACATTATTTTTGGACATATGTTTATTGCTTTTATTTAGAAATTCGAGAGATTTCTGTATGACAAAAACGCATACGGATAATATCTTTTCTCTTGAATTAATAAAATTTTTATAGTCATTACAAAGTATCATCTACAACTACTTCCTATCTGAGAACCTAGGTATCAAGTAAGTGTACAATCGTTTACACAGTAAACGTAACAATTATTAAAAATCAGTAATTCATATTTTTATTGTCGCTAGACTTTACCCTACAATTCCACCCATTTTCCTGGTTGGCCTGTAAATATTGATTAAACAGTTTCTGGTCAAATATCGGTTTAAATTTCGTACGCCTTCTTCTTAAATCTTTCACGGTAGATTTGAGCTCCGTTATACGTTTATTACAAAGGAAATGTATCGCTCGCTTGATTTCGCTAGAATACTATGCGAAGAAGTATTTATCAGTATCGTAAGAACTACATTTTATAGAAAAATTGTTTCATCATATATTGCGAAATTACTTAAGAGGAATTTAATTTTAAAATACTTTCGCATTATTAGATTAAAGAAGTAGCAATAAGAGTACTCCCAAGCGGAAAGTCCTCCTCATTGCCCTGCCACGTGGCAATAAAGGGCTTCACGTTGATGGGGTTAGTAACCTCCTCCATCAAAAAAGAATTCCTTTATAGCTTACATAAGCTCATCGATAATATAATTTCAAGTTATCACCCATAAACCTAAATGAAAGCAGATATTTAACGCCCCCTTCTAACTTTACGATTCTTACTTTTTTTCGTAGCCCATCCACCCATTAATACGGACCAGTCAAGTGTCATTAAGTTCCAATCCCGACGCTGATTTTCGGTACTCTTCCATCTTTACACAGATTGGTATTTTTAAGGGGAGGGTGTTCGCGATAAAAAAGATCCACAAGAAATCGATAGATATCACGCGAGAAATGAAGAAGGAATTCAAAATGGTACGTATATTTATATATAATTCTTTTTTTCTTCGTTTTGTGTTGTCAGAAACACACATAACCCGCTTGGAAGGAACTAAACGCGAATAAATTAGAACTGAATTTTTCCGGAAAAAGAATTACGTAGGATAGAACTACGTACATGCGCATTATGGGAAAATTTCACAACATTATTAAATCCATCTTCTTGGTGAAACTTTTGACAGTTGAATTAATAGGATTATGGAAATATACCGGTTTTGGTATGGGTCGCGTTTATATTCAATTAGCGGAGGTACCTAATATTTGAAATAGCCACTTATATAAATCTCTCGGCATAATGGAAATTGCTATATTCTAATGGAGTAAGCAGTATTAAATGCGTAGCCACGTGAATATAGTAATATAATATTGATTTTTTTTTTATATGGTCTGTGCAAAGTTGTCAGCGCTGTATTGCTAACATTATTATTGTTGATCCCATAAGAGAGAAAATTACACATGGCAATTATTATTATTAAACAAATAGATGGAAAATAATGTTTCAACGCTTCTGATATAGTTTTGGGAGCGTCAAAGGAAAACAAAAGTTTCAATTTTTCGTACAACGTGATTACTAAAGAGGACAAATTCGGAATGAAACCGCAAGCGTGACTAACGATTGCGCTCCCGCACCCCGAAACCCACATACGAAAAGCTATTCAATATGTTGTTCACGGCCACTCCAATAACAGCGCCGTTCGCAAACGAACGCATACGCATTCGTTAATCACGCCTGCAGCTTCACTTTGAGATTGTCCTCTTTAGTGATTACCTCTATTTCTAATTGTACTAATTACATTTTCCTATCCTTCTTTTTACTAATATAATTGGAACATTGGAAAAAACAATACTCGAGGAAAAAGACGAAATTGAAGGTATATGAGATAAATTTGTTAATCAAATAAACCAAGCATTTTTCAAGCGAACCTAGAAAATCTAGTTTTTCGTTATTTAGAACACCACCCTATTAGTCTATCGAACCAAGGAAAACCGCAATTTTGCACCCAAACTATTTCTTTATATTTTTGAAAATCCGTGAGGTGAAATGCGAAATATGCTTCCAGGTAACAATAAATTCATTGAAAGAAAAATTAGACGTCATCTGGATGCTGTGAGATAGGTTAACCAATAGTTTCTTGATTTTCTCCGAACAAACTTAATTAGCACAACTTAATCAAGCAAAATAAAGCAAATGTTTTAATTAACTTAAATTTGCAGGACGAACAGTTTTGTAAGAAAATGCCATATAAAACAAAACAAAATTTAACTAAAATTCAAGAACTTGTGTAGCAACAAAGTTTCTTCACTTCTTACCAACTTTAGAGATTCAGAATAGTATTCATCGATAACTAAATTCCGTGATAAAGAGTTGATATCTCATTATTATAATGCAATATTCTATCATTATAAATACATTGCCAAAGAACAAATTCTGTGCAAATTAAAGTTGAACATCCTGTATATAGAAAAAAAGTTTCCCGAAATTTCATAGTATCTATTTTAAATTTTCGGGCTAAGGATAATCCCTCGTAATGTTTTCACACAAGGAAAGTACATCTTTCTAATTAAAATTTTTATTTATTAAAAATGTTATATTACAAATTAAATTATTCTTTTTTAACGTAGAAGGGGTCCAATTCAATAAAATACTCGAATTTAACATTTCCTAACAACACTTTATTCACCTGTTTTTTTTAATTGTTTTAAAATAGTACCACTTTGTTCACTTAATCTAATTTATACCATTAATACTCACTAGAGAGGAATAATGTGCACGAAATTTTAATTACTCTAGATATTGTATATGCGACCACAACTTACTTTTATTTACTTTGGTTTCCGTAACTTTGCGGATCTTTAGGAACCTAGAAAAAGCGGGTACCGCTAAGACCGGTAAGACGATCTTTCAACATCGCCATCAACATTGCCTGCTACTTTTTAAATAAATTAATTGCATTTGTTTACAATTGCCTAACTAACATTGTTTGGTGAATAAGTGGACCAAACCATTGAATCGTCCTTTACATCGAAATCCAAGCTCTGAAAATTTGGCATGTCGTTTTTGATGTACGTATGTTAAATACGCAAAAAGTAAGATAGTTGACCTGAGATTTCTAACTCGGACAAAATATCAGCTTAAATTTTTTATAAAATAAGTAAATTACACAGTTAGCAACACATAATATGTTTTTTTTTTTTAATGATGCATTAAATTCCACGTTAGATTTTAAGCACGCTAGTTTTTTAATGAAAGAATAACTTACCTTACATTTTACATTAACCAGATTAGAGACATCCGCCATGACAACCTAAATGCTTTCATCGGGGCGTGCACCGACCCGCCGAGCATATGCATCATAACCGAGTATTGTACAAAAGGAAGTCTGAAGGTAAGATGTTCTCCGAAGTTTCTCGCTCGGGACAGTTTGCAAGGGTCTAGTTTTGAGAAACTATGGTAGAACTCTGCGAAACTTATAATAAGCTTCTTAAAGTCAAACTGGCACAAGTTGAATGATAAATATGAATATTAGATATGGACATTTTGCTCATTGACGATCCTTATTTCACCCGTTACAGGATATATTAGAGAACGATGACGTAAAACTGGATAATATGTTCATAGCGTCCTTAGTGGGAGATATACTACGGGTAAGTACATCATTTGCAAACAAGCGATTCAGAAAAATCAAATATATTTCTTGTAAAAAAAATTGAATATGTTATATATCTAGCTTTACGCCTTGAAAATTAGTTGCAAACATGGAAACAAATTATACTACAGACTACATAAATAAGCTAGAAATAACAAGATAATTTAAGATAACTTTCCACATATCGACATGGTGTATATTACTGCATATTAGCATGACCTATCTTTATAAAGGAAAAAAAATTGAAGAATTTTTGAGTTTTCAGCCTGATACTTGGATATCCTCGTCATTAAGCTTATTGAAATACTCTTAATATACAAAGCATTTCAATAAGCTCGTGATGGCTACAGAGAATTTTTAAAACTTACAAAATATTTGCCTTCCCGGCGCTTTCTATCACGCCCAATGATGCAAAAGCGATTTATTGTTTAAAAATATTTTTGTTTTAAGATAAATTTAAAATGACTGCAACAGAAAAAAAAGAATATTAAAGATACGTGTGGTTTTATTGTTAAATCACATTTTCAAGCATGATTTACCGCTCCTTTCTCTCTAAAGCACCATGTCATGTTTTTGATGTTAAAAAAAAAATAGTAGCTTACAAATTACTCCATTCTTTTGTATCTTAGGCCGCAATAAAAAAAATTACTAATAGTACTTAAGGATCAAAAGCATCGTACTTTGCCTTTTCTTTTGATGACGAAGTGACTGTATCATCCAAAAAGGATATGGTTTCGGCTTTAGAAAAAGAAAACTCTAATAAAAAGAGTATCAGGCGGGCTACATTTAACAGACTTATTTAAATTGAAGACATAAGCAATGATTATTTTATTTCCGTGAACACAAACCTATTTTTTAAAAGATTTAATTTGATTACAAGCTTTTTTTGTTGAAAATCCAGTAGAATGGAACAAAAATAAAGAATATAAAAAATACTTGGTCGTAATAAAATCAATTGACATAGTTAAAGACGCAGCTGAAAGGGGAATTAAGTTGATTGAAGAATATAATATATCAAAAAAAAATTGTGATAGGAGACAATGTTTCCTTCAAGCAGCAATTGTAAGAGGGGATAATTTGTATTTGTACAACAAAGTATTTTATGCGAAAAAAATTTCCTTTGCTTCGGTCCCGTTCAAAAATAGTGAGTGGGAGTGAAAACCTGTAACCTGATTTTCAGGCGAATAAGCTCGACAAAGAACAATGGTCATGTTGTTTTTCGCCTGAAACGCCTGTACGATGAAAGTGATGTGTGGCTTAATGTTACCATAGTGGTACCCAGTGATGTCTTAGCTACCCTACAACATAACAGCTCTAACGTGACATCGTAAGATAGCTAATAAACTAGAATTCTGCATCAATCGTTTCATTTAAAAGTATGAAGTCTGCATATCCCCATCGTTATTGAAAAAAGCGGATCAGTAAAGCCTCCATGTTGTTTTTGATTTAATGGGTTCTTTTGTCGATGCGAGGATGGACTCTTCCGTTGTGTTTGTCGAAATACAGTAGTCTATTTTTTATCCTGTAATGCGTCTTGGATTCTTCTAATCTCCACCATTGCTAATGGATGATCTTGCACGTGTTGCTTGAAGGTAGCCAAAAACACTTTGCTATCTTATTTTGCTGCAGTTTCAACGCTTTTAGTTGATATTCTGCCATTTTCGCGATAGTCCACCTGACTTCATCAGCATCGTCTGCGTACATCAACCTCTTCACTCAACACGAGATCAAGACTCACCTGCTTTTCGCAGTTGGCATCCCTTATTTTATGGGTGAATCTTACTGCTACATAGATACTTGAATCAATAGTAAGTCTCCTGTTTTTTGTTCGGTTAGTAGATAGCGATTTAGGCCTTACGTATAAGGTAGTTTTCATTGCTATAAATTGAGTGTATGGCCGATATCAATTTTTCAAAAACGACCCAAATTTTTATTTTTTGGTCATACGTGTGTGTGTGTGTGTGTGTGTGGCCCACAGCGTCGTTCCCAAATGTTTTCTTTAATTTTGTCTTGTGGGTCTTAAAATAGAACTTGATACGGATAAGCTGTAAGGCCTGCTCAACTCCGCAGTGACGTTTCATTGTAATTTTCACACCCGTAACTCAAATTTCGGAAACTTTTGGATGCCACCTCGTAAATGTTTCTAAACGTAAAATATGAAGTACGAGTTACTTTAAATTATTTTTCTGACTTATATTCAACTATCGATACATTGAATGAGTTTCTTGGTAAACCACAAAGTCTGCTTCTGCGATTTACTTATAATTAACAGCAAGTAACAAGAATACTCTAACTTACGTTTTATAGCCTATTGAAAAAAAAAAAATAGTCACGCTATAATTCCCACAAGCCACGAAGCTAGCTCAATTTGCGAAATAAATACGGGAGTGAAATATTTTGTTTCTTTCTCATTTAGAAACGCCGATATGAACAAATGTAGCATATCATGATCAGAATCTAATCAGAAGCAATAATCATACTTCACGCTAACTTGGCGATCGGATCTTTTCCTCAATTTTCACCAAATACGTTGTACGTTCTAGCCAAACGGAAACAACGTAATCACGCAATTCGTTTACTTCGTACCGAATTATGATCAAGCTCACCGAAATCTATATTCTGCTTCCGAACGATGTTTCAGGGAATGATATACCTACACGAGTCCCCTATACGCTTTCACGGCTCTCTGCACACGGCCAATTGTTTGGTGGATTCCCGTTGGGTGGTAAAACTCTCCGACTTCGGACTGGGGGAATTCAAACGCGGTGCCGAGGATCCCTCGCTGAAAGATCCCGCCAAGATACTCGAAAAATGTCGAAGTAAGTTCTACGTACCTGTTTCCAAAACCTGATAGCGGCTTCAAATTGTCCCATTTCACCAAGTACCGATCGTCGAAGCTTTGGTGTAATTTGTTCGCTCTCTTAGTTAAAATTTATTTTCCCGTTAATTTTGGATAGGCGGTTTTGGGAAGGTATAAATTAAATTTAACCGCAACGTGGTTACACGTGGATGAGTTTGGATTTAATTGAAAGCAGGTATTGACTTTATCAAGTTTCGAATAAACTAATGCTCTAAGAGGTTCCTTTTTGAGTCGTAAGCATACACTGCGTACTCCATTAAGAGTGAAGTTCGGCGATATGAGTCTATAAATAATAATCCTTGTAGTGGTAAAACCACTCCAATGGAGTTTGTTTTTGATAGATCTTCGTGTTACTTCTATAATAATTATATGCCAAACTTGGTAACTTACATAATTTTTTATGGAGGGAAAATGTTTATAAAAATTTGCTTGCATTTGAACACCCAATACAGCTTAACAACAGAACTAAAGAAATTACAACAGAAGTGAAAAATATTTTCGCGGAGGTCTTAGAAAGTTACTTATATTTACAAACTTAATTATTTAAAGGGCTTTATCTTCAAGCAATCTTCTTTGATAGGCGTACTTGCATCAAACCTGGATTAAATCTCACGTCCTGGAAATTTTAATTTAGTTTTGTGACAAAAACATTTTAATTTTGTCGTATTCCTTTCTTTTACCGTTACTTCTGTCTCTTCGTCCAACCCAAGTATTTTAAAACTTTCTAATACATACTACACCCTCGCGGGAATAATTTTGCGTGTATTACAGTGAGGGAAAGTTTTCATGAAACAGAAGAATACTTTTAAACTTTTAGCGAGTAATTGCGTTAGTTAACCGAATTTTGCTCCTGTAAAGAGCATTTCGCGTCGAAAAAGGTTCGAATACATTTGAAAGTGTTTTTTGTAGTAATGCTTGGTTTCCCTCATTTGCATTAGGTGTACGGCGTTTAATTCTTTGATGTTGAAGAGTACTTACTTGCTTATGCAGCTCTTTTTATTTATATAAGGTGTTGCGATGTTTAACATGGGGATCTCGTTAGTTCATCCAGTACCTATAGCTCTGTTATTATTGACTTTAAAAAACACTGTAATGGAGAACATTTGATTTGAAGGAAGCCATCATTTTATTTTTTGAATAACGACGCTTATTTTTGTTTTCGTTATCAATAAACTTAAAAATTTTTGTTATGCGGGATCTTCAAATTGCCGCAAAGATGTTTATTTTAAAAAAGTAATATTAACCCGTCCGAGCATTTCTCTGAAAAAGAATTTGCTGATCACCTTTCATACCAATACAAAAATTATACATTGTGCATATAGCGCCTACTACAAGCAAATTCGATTAGCAGGACGCTTTTAGCACGGATTCTAACCGTTATTGAGTGCTACTCGACGGTGGTGACTTCAACCGTTTCAAGAACACGTCACGCAACGTAATTAATTGTATTACGATTACAGCATTATTGTATCGCGCACCAGAATTGCTTCGTCTTTCCACATCCTACATCACGAGCTTCCAACCGATTGGTACACAGAAGGGGGACGTTTATTCCTTTGGCATTATCCTGTACGAGTTGTTCAGTAGGCACGGACCCTTTGGCGACGTTGGACTTTCAGCGGCCGAGATTCTCAACCGCGTTATACATTGCGGACTGATTCCGTTCAGGTAATTTATTATACATGCGAACCATCTCTCATCGCAAATTCGAGGTATTTTGGTAATTTCACGGTGAAAAAGTAGCCGAATATGGTATTAACTCCTAAATATGTAGTATATATATTTACATATAGAGTTCTTCATATGTACAGGGTGTGTTTTATGTTCCAGGCAAATATTTTAAATGAAAACTAATTTTGTATTTTACATTTTATTTATTGATTGTATATGGTCTTTAACATTATTACACTGGCCACGCACTGGCTACACACCAAGCATTTCAAGCATGCTTTTCATAACATTCTCGCAGACTTCTGGCATTTTTGTTTCGAATGTTGTCCTTAAACATAAGGATTGCAATTGTGTTGTTTGTGTATATCCTTCCTTTCAACTATTTCTGTAGGAAATAATTGGAAACGATTGAATGAGGAGTAGTGGAAGCCAGTCAATATCATCATTTTTTTTATATTATCCGGCCGAGAAAAGTTTCTCGTAACACCTACAATTATACAGCTACATCACTTATCCAACCAGCACTACGTGAAAATTGTAGCTAAAATGCACGGTTAAAACAATTGAAACACGCATGGGACTTTTTAGCCTCAAAGCGTCAATCAACTACACAAAAAATTATTTAAACAATCATAGTAGCTCTCCGTTCGTCATATGTACCTAAACGGAATCTAAACTTAACATTTCTATTTTCATTAATTTCACCTATCATACATACACAGACGAGTTTCGCCGTTTACGGTTCTTCAGTGAAGGTAATTGTGCTTCATCTATTTTTCGTATATGTACGGAATAGTCCAGATATCATCACATCTTATCGACCGTGACAGTAGTCGAGACCGGCTATCGTGCCACAATTCGAAACAATATGATCCGTTCAATTCTGCTGAAGCGACTCCCAAACATCTGACGATGCTACTCATTTATCTTGGTTGTAAGAAGAATATATAAATCGAAAGGAAGAAATTCAAATACATTTAACATTAACATTAGTAAAGAACAATAACAGATGAACATAGTCTATACTAATTTTATTTCTTTTTTGTCTCCTAAAACAGAAAATCCTAATATTGGATTTTCGTGTTCCATAGCTCGTCTCCAAGCTATTAATCCACGATAACAACTCAGTATTGTAACTACGCATCGATAGGTTCCTTTTGGCGTTTCTTTAACAAATATTCAACCTCTTCTGAGTTCAATAATTGTCCTCGTTTCGAATTAATCGACGAAAAGCAACACGTCTTCGTCCTCGATGCTTTGTTTTACCACTACGGTAATTGTATGGCAGTAAATTAGATTGAAAATATTACTCCGTTCGATAAAATGAAAAGGAAACGTGATTGTTGGGAAATGTAAATACTTTACATGGAAAATATACAAAAATGATGCGTTAGCAAAGGTGTCCTATTCTGCATAAAACAAAAACCTTCGCAACAAAAAACAAACTGTATTGTTATTTTGCTTGGCTCTTTGAAGTAGAGACACTTCAAAGCACGCGATTATTTCTGATTACAAAGCACAAGAGCATTAAAATGGTTAAAATTAATGGGTTAGTGTTCGTTATAGAGGACACGATGAAAGCAGTGGCCTTAGAAATAACGGAGGTGTTAATTGTAAAATGAGTAAATAGAAAAATGTTCAAATGTGTTTTATGTTCACAATCAATACTTACTAATCGTATCTTGCATTTATAAATTATAAAATACAATAATTGTTAACATTTCTTCTTAGACCTAATCTAGACACTTTGGAAAATAGTTTCGACTTCGTTCGCGATTGTTTGAAGGAATGTTGGGCGGAAAATCCGGAGGAACGACCCGACTTCAAAAGCATAAGAGCAAAGCTGAGACCGCTACGGAAAGGCATGTGAGTATATGTGCGTTGTGGCAATGCTTTCATTTTAACATTGATATTTTTAGCGGTCCCCATATAAACTCTTTTTGTTTTTCTTCTGTTTGGTTTTTGATTGCGTTTAATTTTGAAAAGCTTAATAAGAATGTATTATGTGTCCTCAATAAAATATTTACGTTATTTCTGTAATTTTTGCTACTAAACTTTAGAAGAGAAAGAGAAAATTACCTTTGCCGTACTTTTTATATAAACAATTAAGCCTACTTTTTTAAATAAAGAGATTGTCAGAATTCAGACTTCTTTTTCAATTTTCTTCGAAATTTAATGCTAAATTTTCATACGGACTAAATTCTTTGTTTTATTTGAATTATCCAGTAGTAAGATCTATGTCTTACTACTGGAAGTTAACTCCTAACTGAACTCTAACAAGTTAAGGAATAATTAACTGTATTTTACGGGGAAGGAATGATAGTAACGAAGTACTGCTATGGCTCTAAAAAGCTTCATGTTTGTCAAATATACAATTACACATCGTGCTTCTTGGAATTGCTCAATTTTTCTGATACCAATATACAGAATATATAGAATGAAGAATAAATTAGTTCAATAAAATAATCTCTGCTGAAACTTCTTCGTTTTCTGCTTCCCGAAAAGGTTTAAAATAACTTATCGAGCTAAATTCGATACATTATTGTTTCACTGATAACGTCATCATCAGATACGCTTACGCAAACGCGTATTTACGAATGTCTGAATCTATTTAAAGTTGTTTATCGACGAAAAACTCATTAAAGAGTATTTACCGTCCTTCGAAACGCTGAAATAAAAGCTTCTTAGAATAATCGTAAGCTTATATATCCAAATTTAAACCATTTTAGACAGATACAAGGGTTGGCGTATTGCGCGGAAATTGATCGCCTCTTACATGAAATCGGCTCAGAAATGAAGCTAAAAAAGAAGAATTGCGAAGAATAGCAAGAGATAACGTAGATGTTAAGGAAGAGATAACTCTAAAAGAATAGCCTTTGACGTCTCGGACAATATTTATTGTCTAATGTTGCTTATGATTCCAACGCAGAGATATGCCATGTACTTCCCTTACCGGTGTAGTCCTCCATAACGTGTTGCTTCTTTAGACTGCAATCCCCGCAATATTGTTTTCCATCTTCAAACTTCAGAACTATAAGAATTTGAAAATATTTGTTTTTAAAGCAATCTGTTCAATTTGAAAATGTTTTTTTCAAATTGAACAATTTCTTGATTGCTTTAGAACACTTGACAAGCTGAAGGCAGAAACTCTAAAACTGAAAAAACGACCGCATTTGAAGAAAGAGGTTTTCTTCATTGGGACAATACACACACATTGTTACCATGAATTGGGGTCCGAATTAATAAACTACTCACCCGTTTCCTAGCCTCAAAGTTTTGAGTTTTGCTTTGAGGGCGGATTTTCATCGAATTAAAAGCCCATCCCATTCGTAAAGGCCTGTTTCATATTTGGCCAATTTATTAATTCATTTATTTATTATTAATTTAACGTAATTTTTTTGGGACAAAAGGGCACTGTATCTGTAATGCGTACACATATGTAACCGTGATCCGTCTAGTATCCAAGATGCTTATATTTACAAAAAACAAATAGTTAATTGTTTGGTTACATTGTTGGTAAAAACACAAAACACATTAAAGTAACCATTCAACTAATGCTAAAGCTCACTAAGAAATCGTAAGGAAACTCTTCCACATTTAGACGAAGATCTATTGTGACGTTATCCCTTCTTTCTAACGCATCCAAATGTTTCAACCCTAATATGAGTATTATTTCAATATAGAGCAGGAAGGTTTTCTCAAAATAATGGCATAAGATAGTCGAAACGAACATCAACGGGAAACAGATAACAAAGCTTAAAACCTGTGGTCGAATGGTTAGCATACTTGCCTTCCGATTAGGATAGTGCAAATAAAACCGTAAGTCCCGAGTCAATATGACATTAAATCCCCACCAAAGATTGAAACGCCTCTCATCATAGTAAACGATGCCAAGACGTGCGAGGTATATTCCATAATCCAAAATAAATATTTAGTTAATAGTACAGCAACAACAAAACTTGTATTAATTATTATATTAAATATAAAATCAAAAGTAAATGAAAGAAAACCATCAAAAATTAATAAGTAGGCGCAGGTCTAGAAATACATACCATCGATTTGGAAATTTATTCCATCCAAAGCATAGAAAACTAAATTATAAATTAAGTTTAAAAGGTAGAATTGAGGATAGATATAAAGACGCATTAAAGCAAATAAAAAATAATTTTTGAAGGACAGGGAAAAACTAAAATTAAACGAAAATATTCACAACAAATGAATATATTCAGGGATCTACAATTCAAATCATGTAGTTTTTGTAAATCTCTCGAATCTGTTCTGAGAAGGCACAAAAAAAAAACAGAAAAAAGAAAGAACCTCGCAAGTTTGCAATAAATCGTTGACTTTGATATATGTACGAATGAGATATTGAAAATAAATCGACTCCTTGCACATTCAAGGAATTTAGATAGACTGAAAACCCCAACGTCTGCCAATAAATTCGGATAAATTCGTAAACGTGAATTAAACGGATGTAGTTATTAAGTTACTTCCTTTGCCGGCAACTAGTAAAGGAAATTGTAGCTGTTATAAACTACAAACGTAAAAATTTATTGGTTTTCAAGAATTCGTGAAAGGAACCTGCAGAATCACGAGCATTTAAAAAGTTCAGGATTCTCTCCAATAAAATGTATTTTCTTATTGCGACGTAGTTTCTGCTATTCAATAAAATAAGCACATTAAATATATTGCTTATTTCTTTGATATTTTAAATTTCCACTGCAGAAAATCGAGTTGCTACATCTTATTACATTGATAAAGAATAAAACCGCCGCTTTTCTTGGCTTGCTTTTAAATCATCGATAATAACTTTAACCTTACCTCCGTATGCGTGTCAGTTTTAACATACTAAGAAGGTTCCATAAGGATACCGGGAAAACTATGCGACGACGATGGAAATGACTAGTAATCCTAATTATATTGGCGAAGCCAAGTGGATATAATTTATACCGTCCAAAGCTTTTGACATGATAATCATTAAATGTCATTATTCGCCTTGTTCCATCTGCGTTCAGTCTCCTCAAGTCGTACTTGAAACAATGAAAGTGTTATATTACCTGTAATGGTATTATATTAACGATCTACCTCTGAAAAATCGATCTTCCCGTCCTTGCTTATGCAGATGATATTAAAATATTCTCTGAATTATCTTCAATTTAGGATACAAGTAAACTCCCAAGTGCTCCTAAATAGTGGAATAGTGTAAATGTTTTTTGCTGCATTTGAATATTGGAAAATGCTGTGCACTTAACTATTCTAGTTCTTGTTCCTATCCTATACTGCTTCACATTTCACTCGTATAAGATTTTGTTTAAACAAAGGTGAAGGATGAATTTTCAAATTTGTAGAGATGAATGCCAACAGAAATGTTTAAAATTGTCAATATGATCCCACCTTATTTTTTTTTTATTGCAGGAAACCCAATATATTCGACAACATGATGGCTATGATGGAAAAGTACGCAAACAATTTAGAAGTGCTGGTAGATGAACGAACCGATCAATTGCAAGAGGAGAAAAAGAAGACTGGTAAGTTAAAAGGGAAGTGGATAATAGTGCATTATACCGTATTGATGCTGGTAATTCTTGTACGCAACTGTTATGTTTGCTTCTAGAGGCGTTGCTTTACGAGATGTTGCCTCGACCTGTAGCCGAACAACTTAAACGAGGTCATAAAGTACAGGCAGAAAGTTTCGACTGTGTTACGATTTATTTTAGTGATATCGTGGGATTTACGGCGATGTCGGCGGAATCAACACCTTTAGAGGTAGATACGTAAATAGTTTCTGTTTAACCTTCTAAATTGAACTAGGAATACAAGTTTGCATTCTTTTGTCGTTTATCTTCCTTTTATTTTGGTTCGTTTGTTTCTTATTTCTTTAAAATTTTTCTTAACATCCAATTTTATTCCTTCGCACCAGCTTTGAAGTACGCATTGCTTTAGTTCAGTTCTGCACGTTATTGTACTCTTGTTATACTAGATCTATGCAAAAAATCTGGTAGGCATTAACAATTCAACAATCAGCTTATATATACGTAACTCTGGCAAAAAAAAAAAAAAACGGAAACTTAAAAAATTACATACTTACGAAAAAATAAATGCAGCGTACTTACCCAATGTACGTACTTACACCATCTTACCATAAGTGCAAAATAAAGACATTTTGAAAAAAGTCATGCTAATCCCAGCTTCTCAGAGAAAAAATATTTTTAGCACAAGAAAAAGCAGAATCATTAACAAGGAAATGCTTCAAAATTGATTTTCATTCCAAAAAAATAACATTGCTGCTAGATTTTAGGTAGCCTATTATACTGCTCGGCTGCTATCAATTTTTATTCAATGTAATGAAAGAAGAGCTAATGATACTTATAACTAGAGATGACAAAAGCAGGTGGAATTATTCTTTTTTTGCAGCGACTAGATAGACTCTGCCTATTCGCCTCATGAGAATGGATTCGTGTTGCCTACTTGTGTCCCGGAGAGTTGACAAAACAAAGAAGGCAAAATAAAGAATTTGATAATACGTTAACGTACAATAAAAATTAGCAATTTTATGTAACCAAGAGGTCCTAATAAACGAATTTGCTGAATTATTAGAGGAAAATGAATACCAGTATTTTGGGATTTTAAATGAAAAGAACAATAATTATAACTAATTTCCTAATATAGATTGGTAACAATTCATTGTTAATCATCCAGTATTTTAATGAAATAAATAATAAAAAAGAAAACAAGAAATTAAACAAATTTTATTAATAGTGTTTAAAAATAGAATATCTATGACAAAACTTGGTATCTTCACTAAAGATTTGAAAATTGAAATTATGAAATAATGCCATAAGTCATGGCATCGCCCCATTAATGCCCATTTTTTAACGACCATCTTTATGTTTTGCTCTTCAGTTGCAAAACTGAAAATTGTCAAGCAAAAGAGAAGCGTAAACCTAGAGAGACTCTTAAAAATTAAAGCCAAGAAAAAGAGTACTTTCAAATTTTTGGTACCCTTATCGTTTCCTCAACGCCACAAACGTAGTGACCCACGGGCTAATTTAAAGAAAAATAAGTTCACCCTCAAAAAGGTTCGTCATTATTAGAGATGACCAGGGGAGATTAGTACTTTTTTGCAGCGACAAGACAGACTTATGAGAATTTCCCTGAGAGTCGCTAAAACACGAGTCTGTATAATCTCTGCAAAATTCTCCTACTTTTCTCATCTCTAGTCATCACAGATATAAATCGGGCAACGATACGTTCGAAACCAAAATCTGTAATTTACAAATTTCTTTATTTCGTTGAAAACGATAGCTAGTTAAATGATTAACGCAAATTGTTTTATCGAATTCAATGAGATTTAAATACTGTTACATGACAAACGTTTAAATGTGGGACTTCGGGTCCAATATGCTGGTCATTCACGACGATAGAAATAGTTTAAATCGTGACACATTCCGATTAATCCAAAACAGTCAACTTTCTGATTTTAAATAGAACCATTTTTTTGAGGTTACTATTTAAAAAGAAAACTTTTCGTATATGAATGCTAGCGCAAAGTTGAAAATTTTTAATTGGATACGTAATTACCGCATACGGATGACCAAACGAGCTAGGATTTCAGATGGTTTTTCAGCGACAATTTTAGCTAATTCTGGAACTGAATTACCTTCATCAAGAGAGATGGAGAGGTTGTAGCTGTCCTTCGATAGCAAAAAAGTACAGATTTTATTGAGAATAAAATTCAAGTTTCAAATAGAATTTTCTTGGAAAGTGGTTGAAGTTTCCGATTCAATTGCTTCGTCAGCGTCGAAACTCGATAATACGTCGAACACTAACTTTAAAAGATTACATACTTTGCCTTTACGTCTGTAATAAACTTCCAGTGCAATATAAGTAACTTCAATTTGCGATTTCTTAATAACAAAAAAATAATAGCACTTTATTAATTTGAGTTGTAACATTTTTGCCTTTTCATATTTAATTTTCATAGATGTTTTGAAGCTCTAGAATATCACCCAAAGTATTAGCAATAACTTCACAAAAGCTAGTATAAGTATCACTAATCATTACGATTTTACAGGTTGTGGATTTTCTAAACGACTTATACACTTGCTTCGACTCAATTATCGAGAATTACGACGTATACAAAGTAGAAACAATAGGAGACGCCTACATGGTGGTAAGAGAAATCTTATTTTCTTTACCTATTTATTTCTATTCTATATCTTTATTCTATTAACGCATAAGCCAAAATCAATCTCGTTTCACTTATCTACCAAGCTACTATGTATTTTCACGACATTTACATTGAAAATATATGTTACTATGTCATGGAAAACCAGAAATGTAATAAAACTTTACTACCAAACAGTCGTTATTCCAGGTTAGTGGTCTTCCCATAAAAAACGACAATCAACACACAGCGGAGATTGCAACAATGTCTCTGCATCTTTTGTCCGAAGTTAAAAATTTTACAATAAGACATCGACCGAATGAAAGACTTATGTTACGAATAGGAATTCACTCAGGTGGGTATAATTTTCATGTTAAACCTATTGTAATGCGACATTGTTTCTCCTCTTATATGTTTGATTCTCCAGGGCCGGTTTGCGCCGGTGTTGTTGGACTAAAGATGCCGAGATATTGCCTATTCGGAGATACTGTAAACACAGCTAGTCGTATGGAATCTACAGGGTTACGTAAGTTTAACATAAATTCTAACTTATACTAAGATTGAAATTTTCCGTTTCCAGCTTTAAAAATCCATTGCAGCAAACAATGTCAAGAACTCCTCCAAGCTGTAGGAGGTTATCATCTAGTAGAAAGAGGTGTGATTTCAATGAAAGGTAAAGGAGACCAGCAAACCTACTGGCTTATCGGCGAAGACATCAATATGAGAAATTTAAGAAGTTACCAAAGAGATATGCGCAGAGCTACGCTGAACGGTCTTAAGCCTATAAAGAATGGGCAAGTTGACAGCAACGGTCATTGTATAATTCCAAGGAGTTCCTTAAAGAGTCGAAATAGTGGAATTAGAAGTCCAATAGCTCGTTGTATGAGTTTCGAAAGTCCTAAAAAAATTCGGTTTGCCAGTGGTGAGAAGCTAGAATTGAAGCTACGTTCTAGCAGCAAAGGTTTGCAATCAATAGCTGATAGTAGTCCGTGCAGGAAATCTACTAATTCGTTGTTAGAAAGCTCTAGCGACGGTTGTAATGAAGCTTGGAAAACCTCAAGTACATCTTGCCCGTGTATAGAGAATTTGGCTAATTCTACAGTCACCTTAGCGCAATCGCAATTTTCGCTATTTTCAAGGGACGAGAATAGCAGTAAGCACCAAACGTGTTCGAGTGTACCCACTCTTCATTGCTCTCTTAACGTACCAAAGGCTCTCACCGCTCTCTCGGCTCCGAATAGCCCCAGAAGAGAAGACGATAATGACGAAGCTCTGTTGCAAAAGTCTTTGATTGGTAACGAAACTGTACCTTGGATAGAATCCATACCTTTACTGAAGGTGACCACTACTAAAAGTTAACATGTCGAGCCATTTGACTTATTCAAGTATCAAGAGCTTACATTCAGTTAAATTATTATTGTATCTATTAAGAAAAAAACAAACAAAGGATGTTTCTGCCAAAGGTTTCGTAAGGCCATTATGTAATTCCGTGGACTGAATTCACGCCTTTATTGATATGATATTCTGTGAGGTTATAAAGTACTTATATGCCCCCTCCGTTTCCAATTTTGGGACTACAGAAACTGGGATTTTTAAGAAAAAAAAATAAAAATTTCGATTTCCGATCCTTGTAATGTAATAACTAGAGCTCCCCAACTGCGTGGCGCACCATAGGCGTCGATAAGGAACATAAGTAAAGTACATAAAAACAAAAGAAATAAAGAATTTTAAAACGCTTACTTTTGTAATTAGCCGTATCCAATATATAGTGGGTGTTAATGCACAAGGAAAATAGTATTAGTCAGCACACGAGGAGGTAGGCACATTAAAACTGTTACCGTAAGCGCAATCCGATTTCTCAAACATCTGAAGCATTAGGAATGTTTCCACAGTCGTTTCTTTCAAGGATGTTCGTCGTTCTGAAAAAATGTTTTTATATCTTGAAAATGAACGCTCGACGTCTAATGATGTAATACACGCGTAATTAAAATAATCTTTGAATTTAGTCACCGGATCAGTAGAGTTACCTTCCCAAACTTGTCTTAACCTGCTAAAATTTGTATCTTTCTTCATAACACTTTCAAAATTTCTTGTAACGATATCATTTTTTTTGTTATTTATACAGTGTAGGAGTGTATTAACGTCATCTAATATTTGTACTGACTCCGTCAGGGACAATGCACTATTTTGTAATTTATTTATTGCCTCAAGTACTTCTCTATAATTGTTGTAAACGGTTTGTAAATCTGCTTCAACGGAAATATCTTGGAATTTATCCTGGCTTTCCTTAATAGCCGCAGATTCGTTGGGATTGAATTGTAAGACGACTGATTTTATTTGCCGGAAGTATTTAAAATAATAAAACGCTGCCTTCAGCCATGTCCCCCAACGCGTAAGAATCGGCTCTGGTGGTTCGGGAATACCGAGACACTGTTTATGAAATTCACTGGTACGTTTGGGAGATTTGAGAAACACTCGTTTCGTACTTGTTATTAATGCATTTACCTCAGGTAAATTTGCACGAATAGTTTCAGCCACAATATGCAGAGCATGAAGTTTACAAGTAATATGTAACATCATCCCATAATGTTCTTGAAGAGAACGACCTACACAACGCATTGTCGCGGCACCATCGGTCATGAAAATTAATACTTGAGTAGTGGCAATTTCAAATGTTTGTAAAGTATCAACGACTACGCTCTCGATAGCGTCGGCAGTACACGATTTTAGTCTTTTACTAGCTAATAAAATTCCCTTTGTAGGTTGACGAGGTTCCAGTATACGTACAATCACATTCAAAATAGAATGTTTTTTACGGTCTGTCGTTCCGTCAATACATAACCACAGTAGTTTATTTTTTATTGCAGATCTGATCCTGTTTTCAATTTCGGTACGTACACTTGGCACACATCTCCTTAAGCTTGTTTCCGACGGTAACTCAAAGTCTGGATTATATTTATTCCAAAATTCACGGAATGGTTTCTTCCTGAGTAAGGAAAACGGTAAATTACACGCAGTCAGCATATAAAATAAATCAATTATAAATTGAGTTGCCTCAGTCGGTGATACACCCAGTTTTTTATTTTTGTGTTGCTGACTATTTACATGTCTTCTACAGCCATATTTATCATTGCACATCAGAGGTATATTACAAATTTTACATATAATCTTACTTCCATTATATATTAAGTCAGGAAATTCTCCACAGAACTTTTTCACTTTGTCGGCCTGTGGGCGTTTCTTACTACGCGCGTCCGCCATACCGTCACAACCCGATCGCATACGGTAATAAACTACCGAAATGCGATGCGAGTTATTTGCTTATATATTACGTTACATATCCCCCCGGCCACGCCCGGCGGTACGCCTTCTGACTTGCCACGCACTTTGGGGAGCTCTAGTAATAACTATCATGTTATGGACCATTTCGGTGTTATCGAAGTGAGACGAACTTTCCTATTGTTCAAAGGTATGTATCAGAATCGCCGTCCCGGTATCGACGTATATCGTATACTTTAAATCAAAAGGATAACGATGTGCCCCAATAAATAAGCTGGCAATTCAATTTGTTCTTCTTCCTCAAAGTTTAGTAGGAGAAAGCACCAAATTCATCCAAAGAATTCGTTGTTAAACGACGTAATCGTAACAATTAACCAATCTGTCGGATCTAAGTTATTGTTATTAAATTATTAAACAAGGTTTACTAATAATAAATAATAATAACAATCTCCTTTTGAGTTCTCTAATGGTTTAGTTAAAAAAAAAAAAACGACTTCATGCAAGTTAAAATTAAAAAAATTGATAAAAGGTCTTTTTCTGAAAATCTGTAGTTCCCGTTATTCAAAAATCCGTGGGGATGGGGCATACTTTAGGACTTCGCTTCATTGTACTAAATAAACAGTTTTCAATGTTTCGTGGTCGTTAGAACAATAAAGTATCACAATCAATGTCTAGTCAAAAATATTTGTATGATGTATTTATATAAAAGGCTCGTGTAACATATACATAAAATTGTACTTATTTTTATTTGATCTTACATTCCAATCTAATATTTATTGTATTTATGCTATTATATTTAATATATCGATGTATTACTGGTGTTTCTACTAGCTGATAATTTTACCCTTTACCACTTTATACTAATTAATTTTTCATTTTCGACAAAACATGCATCAATCGGTATAAATCACTAATTCCTTCATGAGCATTACATATATTCCGTTCGTATCATGTTCGTATTCGCTTTCAGCTTTAGATATGCTGGAATTGCCTATCTGCATACTAACTTTAACAACCTGCGTAGATAGGATTCGTTATTTGGTCGGATTCGCATACATAACCGTAAAAAATTAACAAATATGCCTTTGTTAGGGGAACTACCAACTTAAATGATCCGCGAAATTAACAAAAAATGCTATGTGGGAAGCAATATTAAAAGTTATCTTTGAAGGAAACAAAGATGGTACGATTTTTTTAATAATTTTAAGGTTAATTTTAATAATCTAAATTTAATATAAGAAAACATCTTAGTACCAAAATAAATATCCACTAAATTCAAATGATGTAGCATTATTCTACATAAAGTTAACGGCGTGATATTAGCATTTTTGAAAATTTATCAAAATCAAGTCTTGATAAAGACTCAGTACTGCCCGTAGAAGAGCAAGTCCATGCCAGTTTTCATTTTTGAACGTACTAAATTTGACCACCGCACTACATAGCCGCACATTTCTTTAACAAATTTCAACGTTAAAGTAACTCTCAAACATGAGATTATACGGCAATAACACCAACCTTAGACTAAAAATTGTTTGAATTGTTTTGAAAAATTTTAAATTCACAATTTGTAACAATTAATCAAGTATCTTATCCCTAAATTTTTCAATATACTTTACATTTCTTTGGAGTTTACAAAAAAAAAGTCATGAACAATTTAAGATGGTAGTTTCGGGGTTAAAGTACCTATTCAACTTAAATTGTCTGCAAAACTTAAAAAAATGCTGACGACTCTTTTGGATTTTTGTATTTTGCATACGACAAAAAGCACCGCAATGCAATGTACTTAAAATGTAAAATTTTATGATAAAGCGTGTTATGTGAAAATTATTTGATACGATAATAATGAAAATGACAATATGGAATTCTTTAAAAACGGAATTTTGCAGAATGGTCTGACCAGAACGCATGTTACGCGCATATTTCAGTCTATTTTGGTCTATGTATCGAACGGTAGACAAATCAGTGAAATATTTCATTTTGAGAGCTTAAACCAAATCTAAGGTCGCAATTCGATATTGAGAAAACTTAAGGAATTATCACGTCTTTCAAAGGGAATTTGTACATCAAGTTCATTGGCAACGCTGGAAACTACCCAATGATGGTCACTGCAAGAAACTTATTTATTTACAATTTTGGATGTTTTCGTTATAAAAATGAGGTAGCAGTACAAACGTCCAATAAAAGAAGTAAGAGTATTTTATGTATGCTATAAACGGCCTAAAAAGAATCTTGCTACATACAACACGAAAGTCCGCTACATTACGCACAGGTGTACAAGTATTGGCAACACTGATCACTCCTACTCTTTTAATTCAAGTTGAACAATAATACTATGTGTCCTAGAAATCCCGAACGCGAATTAAGTTGGCATCCCTACAAATATATGAACTTTTGGTGGTAACACTGCTGCTTGAGCTGAGTACATAGACGTGTAAATAAATTGTCAGTAATTGTCAGACAAAACAGATTAATTGTGCTGTCAGTTGTCATTTTCGGTCTTGTACAAATTATTTGGTTTGATTTTGTCTTATCTTCTTTTCAGAGCTCATTAATTCTCTTTTTCAACTTGTATTTTAATAATCACTATTTTAATTTCGTTTTCAGTATTAACCGGAAAGCCAAGATGTTTACGTCTGAGCTAGACGCATACATTCTTATAGCCCACTTTCGAAGTGCAACTCGCAACCAGGATGGAACTTGGTCGTACAGTTTACAGTCTTGCTTCGATCAGTTTGTGGAAGCGTTTCCTAATGAAAATGTTAACTATAGAGTTTTCGGCCATCACAAACGTCAGATTATAAATCGTTTTGAGAGAAAAAATTGTATTTGTAAGGATAAACCAACCAGAAGACCTACAACATTAACTGAAGCTGTTGTTAATGATATTGAAGAGCGAATGAATCAAAGCCTCAAGAAATCACTGCGAAGGCTCTCTGCACAGTCAGGTGTAAGTAAAAGTAGTTGCGCAAAGGCTCTGCATAAAAATTTATGTAAGTAGCCAGAATTACCGAATGTGGGCTACGGAAACCCTCACACTTTTGTTGAAAAAGAGTTGCATCCATTAAAAGTTGGAATTTGGATTGCGATATCAAGAAGAAGAATAATAGGGCCAATATTCTTTAACGATACAATTAATGCAGAACGATATCAAACTGACATATTGGCAGAATTTATTAATCAGCTGCATGATGATGAAATAACAAGGGGCTATTTCCAACAAGACGGAGACACTGCTCATACTGCACAGACCACCATAGATTATTTGCAACAATTTTATGGAAATCGTATTATAAGCCAAGGCTTGTGGCCACCGAGGAGTCCAGATTTAACACCACCAGATTATTTTCTTTTTGGACAGCTGAAGAATCATGTCTATAAAAACCGATTGCATAATTTGAACGAACTTCAAGAAGCAATTAGGCAAGAAATTCAAAATATAACACAAGAACAGCTCGGCCATGTATTTGAAAACATGAAGCGAAGAATAGCATTGTGTTTAGAAGCAAATGGAGAACATTTTCAACAGTTTTTATAAATAAACGTATTTTCTACTCATCAGTGTTATTTTCATTGAATAATAGTGTTTTTAATAACAAGTCTGTAAAAATATAACCTCATTCTGATTTATTGCTTGTCATTATTCAGAACAATATGATCTTGTCGTGGTTTTGTACCACGCCACTGGATTTCACCAACTGTAGATAAATAAAATCCGGATTACCAACTTAATTCGCGTTCGGGATTTCTAGGACACATAGTACTTTTAATGATGATATTAGCATTCATTGCACTTACAATCAAACGTTTTAAAACGATTCATTTTAGAAAGTGGATTACATCTAATTAATTTAACGAAAAACAACATCTTTCGATTTGGCATATGTGTTACAATATTAGAGAGATTTTGGAATTTAATGGAAAATATGGCGACATCTGTGAGAAGAAAATAAACCTGTTACTCAATAGTCGTATAAAATTAAAAATCTACATTACCAACTGTAGCCGCTAATTAAACGATGATGTGTTCAACCACTTCTATGCACTTTTGATGTGTCCAAATTCTTGAGTTCTTTTAGGCTAAAAAGTTCAATTTTTCACAGAAAATGTTAAAATTACTGTTAATATTTACCATTATCGCGTTCGCCAAATGTGCAGTACCAATAAATAACAACATAGTAAATAAGAATGTGGATAGAATACTGGATTTGACTTCTCAATTAGTTAAAGTGACAGCGAGTATAACCTTAGAAAATACCGGCAAGGATCCTGTATCCACGTTTATGGTTTACATGGAACCCGAGGCGCAAGGTTCCTTAGCGTTTATCTCGGCACAGGACGCTCTTAAAGAAGACCTTAAATTAGAACCAATTCAAATTGAGGGTCACTCGAATGCTTACAATGTGAAGCTAAGACAGTCCCTAAATCAAGGAAGAACTGCAAGTGTTACTATTGAATATGTCTATACAAATGCATTGCAACCTTATCCAAGTACAATCGCACAGAAAGATAGACAATTAGTACGTTATTTCGGAAGCCACTATTTTTACTCGCCATATAAAACGATTAAGCAAACTACATCAGTGATGTTGAATTCTAGGGATATCGAAAGTTATACAAAATTAAAGCCAGTAAGTCAACAGGACACGACCATAACATATGGACCTTACAATAATATCGATTCATTGACGCTTGATCAGTTAGTAGTGCATTATGAAAATAATGCTCCATTTTTAACTGTTACAAGAATAGAAAGATTGATTGAAATTTCACATTGGGGTAATATAGCTGTACAAGAAAATACTGAAATTTACCATAGTGGGGCTAAGTTAAAGGGCCCATTTTCAAGATACGATTATCAACGTGATTCAAGCAGTTCGCATCACAGCATTAAGGCTTATCACACTGTTTTACCAGCAGCAGCACATAGCATATATTACCGTGATAGTAATGGTAACATATCAACATCGCAAGTACGAGCACGTAAAGATTGGATTGAATTAGAACTACGTCCAAGATTCCCGTTATTCGGAGGATGGAAAAGCTCTTATACCCTTGGCTATAGTGTACCAAGCTATCAATACCTATTTAAAACTAACAATAATCAATATGTATTGAAAATGAGATTATTAGATCATGTATTCGATGATATGCACGTAAATGAATTGGAAACAAGCATTGTGTTACCAGTTGGAGTGAAGAATATTCAGTTAAATACCCCTTATGATGTACAAAGATTGGATGATGGAATCACTTATAAATACTTGGATAATTTAGGTCGTGTGATTATTAAACTTCGTAAGGAAAATTTGGTGGAACAACATATTCAAGATTTAGAAATTACATACGATTGGCAACCTCTATTGTTATTACACGAGCCGATCTTACTTTCTCTAGCTTTATATGCGTTATTTGTTTGTGTGATCATTTATGTTCGATTAGATTTCTCCATTCATAAACCAGATCATTCTAAAACTCAATAATATTTGTGTTTTGCACTAGTGTACTATTTCTTAAAGAAATTTGATGTAAAATTTCCTTGTACTGAGAATTTTTAATTAAAAGTACAAAAAGTAGTTTATCTTTTCATTCCATTCTAAATACTTAGTCGAACATATCGGTGCTTAAAATCATCTAATTGTATAACTTGTTTGAAATGCAAATACACTAAGCACTAGAAATTGTTCCATGACTTATATATAATAAAATTAGTTTCCATAAAAATAAATATATAATATAAAAATTTCAGTTTTTACCAAAGTACAAAGGGTCTATAAAAAGAGATTGATACTCGATAACCGCTGAGCACCTTTCAAGTTTCCCCGATAATTTAAGTTGGTAGTTTCAGTAATAAAGACTAATCGCATGCAACAACGATGTTTTAGCGAAGCATTACAGAAAGATGTAACGCTCACCGATTGATGTGTTTTGCTAACTCGTTCTTATTGAGTATCAGATCTTCACTATAAACGCATCCTAACGCAAAAACATTGGAAGATGTCCTTTATTGCTAAATCTAGCAAGTTAATTCAATTAAGGTCGATACTTCGAAGGTCGTTGTATGACTGTAAGGGAGTGTTACAAGAATCGAAAAGATAATTTATTTACTTTTCGATTGTTTACCCAGGAAGGGGGCATGGACCCTCCCCGCTAGCTACGTCAATGGCTTCCGGTTATTGCGCTTAAACAAAATCGAAGTAGTGAATTTCAGTGTTAGCTATTGCATATGAAATCCTAGCTATTGCTATTGCAATAGAGTTACTACTAAAACTTGTATTTATTACCCTCTTAGGAGGTTGTAAAGATTTTGAAAAAAGTATTTCTTTTCTATTCACCCATGGCGCCATCTGCTAGGGAAATAATATATTTGAAAGACCTATTTTAAAATCCGCTAAGCAGATAAGTATGTGCTGGTTTATCATAGAGCGATAATTAGTTGCTTCGATTTTTAATAGATATTGATATGTTGACAGTTGGTCGGGATGTCCCAAGTCTTTTATTCTTAATTTTGTCATTTGAAATAACGAAAAAAGTAGCGAAATATGTAAAGTTTGGGTAGTCTCTGGTTTGGTTTAGTTTTTAGGATAATTTCTGCATTATACGACATGAGACATGAGTGATTCCAAGAGAATTAATGGTCAAAATGGAAAAGTAAGTGCCGATTCTCAAATCATAATTGGTAATTTTATTATAGTTGTTTTCAATATTTTTTACAGATTTTTAATAAAAAAGAAGCAATCTCTGGAAGATAAAGGAAAAGAAGGCAGTTATCCTATGCCCTCTTCTGATGCTGCTGGGCTTCGTGCATTTGTGGTTCTTGTTCTTAATTATCCGATATTGAATCTGATTCAGATAATTCTGTGACAGCGTGCACAAAAGAAGGAACGCAAGTTACAAACAGAAATCCACAAATAAATGGATTAGGCAGGATCCGCTTTTGTCAAGATGGCTCAAGAAAACAAAAAAAATAGATGACATATGCGGCTTGTAATAAAGTATTAAGTGGCGGTGTTATTCATATAAAAAGACACAATGAGACGAAATTACATAGAAATAATATAAATGTCTTGAAAAGTACAAAAAAAAAAAAATAGACGTTGCATCTGAGAAAAAAAACTTAATACGAAATAATTTGAAAAAGGCAGAATAAAAATTGATTATGTTTGTGGTGGAACATAATTTACTTTTTCATACACTAAATTATTTACCAAAGCTCATTTCCTCAATATGTCCTGGTTCTAAGGTAGCGGAAAAATTGGAATGTGGAAGAAGAAAAGGAGCGAATATTTGTTTAGAATTAATAGATCTCTTCACCTTTAACCAGATAGCGTTAGCATTAAAACAATCCTACTTTTCATTGATGATTGATGAAACGGATATTAATACATCTAAATGTTAACAATAACAACATTTATGATAACTTTTTGAGATTATTAGGAATGCAGCAAGCAAATTCAAAATCTTTATTTCTGAAAATTATGAGTTTAGTAGGTTTTGCTGCAGATAATTGTACAGTGATGATGAGTCCTTAAAAGTAGATTTAAGGAAATAAACCCTAACATTTTTGTTACAGGATGTGCTTGTCACCCTTTTCATTTAGCAGCTTCTGCAGCATGCGATAAACTTTCCAATAATATTGAAAAATTTGCAAGAGATGTATATAATTATTTCTCTCAAAGTTCAAAAAGGACAGGTGAATTAAATTTGTCAGATTCAGTTGATTCGATAACAGAATTTTCAAACATATTTTCCAAATTTAATCGAAAACTTGGAAGAATTAAATAATGAATGCCAGGTTCTGGGAGACTTTACAGAATTAAACATTTGCACTATTCGGAGAATTTTGGGGCCAAGTTTTCAAATTAAAGATGCCTTAAATTAAACTTTATTTCCTAATATAAGGAAATTTCTGAATTGTTAGCTTTGCCACATTATATCTATTCTATCTAATCTATTCCCGATTAAATTTATTAAAAAGAAAATAAGAAATCCCTTACATATTAAAACTTCTAGTGCTATATTGCTTTTTGGCTTTCGAGGACTGTTGTAAGTATGAAATATTATTTTTGATGTTACACTGTTGTTAACTTTAAATTATTTTAAATAAAGGCTGTATTATTATCTTTATCTGGCATTTTAATTAATTGATTTGGCAGGACAAAACTGAATAATATCTTAAGGAAATCAAACCTGAAGGCAAAAAGTACGTGCTTGTAGATGCATCATTTTACATGCTGGATTAAAGTGTTATTTATTGGTTTGAGAGGCTTCTAAGACATCTTGTAATATAGGTTATCATGGTAAATTTTAACATTTAAACAGAACATTTAAAGCTGGCTACAAAATAATAAGATTTCTTTCAATGATGCTTCGTGAAAAGCACCTTTGCTTCATTCTGGTTCACTGCAAATATATTTGTTTTATTTTATTTATATGTATGTTATTTTATTACATTATAGTAACAAGCCTCAAAAATCACATGTAGTTAATAAATAACCTTACGTCATAAGTTCTGCGGCTACCTCTCTACCATTTCATATTTAATCCAATTGAAAATATTTAAAGAAAGAAGTCTTAAGCATCACAAGAAAGACATGGGAAAATACAATATAATTCGTCACACAGAAAGAAAATTAACATGGTAGGATAAGGAGGTGGATTTAATAAAGAAGATAAGTCCAATAGAGAAAGTGGCTTAAGTAACAGTAATAATAGTGAATAAACAATTATAAATAAAATATGAATATCAGTGACTTTCATTTAAAAACAAATATTACGTTAAAAAGACATATGTTCGATATTATAGATATAGATTGTAGATATATAAAATGTATAATTCCATCATCTCACAGTATATTTATTACCTACACATTGACGTACGTCTAATATTTTATATATTTATTTTACAAATCTTTATGCACCAATAATTAATTCACGTTATACACAATAGCATTTATTTTGATCCAAGTAATCTAAGTAAGGATAAACTTTATTTTTGACGAGTGGGCAATATATTACGTCATTAATATACTTTATACTTATACAGTCTTATTCGGATATAGTACGAAAAAAAAGTAGGTGAAAGAAACGCATGAGTAATGCCTAAATACAAAATATTATGGTTCTATGTGCACGTAGTAACGAGAAAATGATTTTTCTTTATTCGAGTCCGACTCTGTCTTAGTTAACATATGGGAATCACCGGCATCGCTGAAGCAGCGTTCGGATATCCATTTAGTATGCATATAGCATTCACCGTCATTACACGCAATTGCAATGGCATCCTATACGAATATCGAATACACCGATATGATTTTGATTTATGGCGAAACAGGACAAAATAGTCTTGCGGCAGAAAATTTGTACGCGGAACGGTTTCCCAATCGGCGGCATCCATCATCCGAGACAATTGTGAGAACCGTGTATCGACTTCGAGAAACAGGATCAGTAATTCCACGTTTCGAAGGTCGTAGCCGTCATATATCACGTAGAGTTCAGCAAGCAGAAGAGCATATTTTAAAGATCGTTGAGGCGGAACCAGGCATAAGTACTACAACTTTAGCCCAGCAAGTAAATGTGTCCCAAACGACGGTCCATCGAATTCTGAAAAATAACTTACTTCATCCGTATCACATCCAGCGCGTGCAAAGATTAACGGAATTAGATTATCCTCGCCGTCTTGCCTTCTGCGAATGGTTTCAACGTAAATTTTACTCGTGTGCATAATAACTTTCGTCGCCGAATTGATGCCTGTATTAGAGCTCACGGTGGACATTTCGAACATTTTTTACATTAATAAATTTTGTCCTGTTTCGCCTAGATCGGTCCTTGTTAGGACCACCACAAATTTCATAAAAAGAAAAAGAATGCATAACTAGAAATAACTCAAAACCCGACATTTCGGATGCATTAACTTTAAACGTTAAGAACGCTAATCATATGGTTATCGGCATATTCAATGTAAACACATAAACACTTCGACATCAGCTGTACGACAGACTAATGCATTTCAATAGACTATTCACTATTCATAGCATCTACAATGCTTTATCGATTTTTATTTGCATCTGGGTTAACTTTGATTCATCAGCGGTATTTGTATAATATAGGAGAAACAAAGATATGGACCGGCTTTACCTGCATTTTGAGCCCTAAAATTTGAACAAAATGTATATGTTACAAATAAATTTCTTTTTAAATTTTCAGTAACACATTGATAGGTAGTCTTCAGATTTCGGTAGCTTACGTGCTATTTACAGGTAACCCTGTATATATTATTAATATAATTAACGACCTGCGTAGATATTTATCTTGTTTTGATTATATAATACCACTTCACGCTTTTTATTAATAAGGCTAGGTAATTTTTGAATAGAAGGTAATCCACCTTTGATATGCTAGAGATAATTTATTAACAATAATT
Organism: Oryctes rhinoceros; assembly: GCA_020654165.1. NCBI lineage: Eukaryota > Metazoa > Arthropoda > Insecta > Coleoptera > Scarabaeidae > Oryctes > Oryctes rhinoceros. Next base: position 2,416,984 of record JAIOKQ010000399.1, on the reverse strand, counting down.
ATGGGTTGAATCTTGTTTTTTAAATTTAAATTAAGAATCATGATAAATGAGAGAATACAAATTTAATTCAAGAAAGTATGAAACTATAGACTACAGTAACATAAGCAAAAACTATTGAATAAATAGTTGACAGAAATAAGTGTATTTCTTTTCAGTTTGGGCCGCATTGTATTTCTGAAATTAACCATTTTGTAAATAAACATTGGAACTTTGTTTCTAAGTGGATTCAATTTTTTATAACAAAATGGGGCAAGTGGAAATTATAGGGATGGTGTCCGTTTTCTTTTGGTTCAACTTCATGTGCTTTTGATGAAAAATGTTCGCTTATAGTTCTCATATGTTGTGTTTTATTTTAAAGTTAATTAAATTAAAGTTAAATGTAAAGTTTAACGGTTAATATTTATTAAGAAAGCACCTTATATTATTTTTCTACCTTTCGATTAGCTAAAAAAAAAACGAAACTGTTTTATATCTGATTTAACAATGTACGAGTGATAACTCTTAGCAGGCTGGACAGACTCGTGCTCATTCGTCTCATAGAATGGATTCGTATTTGTCCAAAAGTCAACAAAATACGTCTCTGCTAATTACATGAACTGCATGGAAAGTGTACACATTGCTACAGGCTTAGTTTAAACAAAGCTATACGTTATTGTTATTAAACAAGGTAAAAAATGTAAAGAAAAAGAAACCTAGAAAATTAATAGTAACAATAATAGATTCCATTAAATCTGTTTAAAGTCGTCTTTAACTACTCATCGTTAGGTAGCGCCGTACGTCCAATCGGGAAATAAAATCTTGCAGTATAGCTGTCAGCACTGGTCACCAGGAGATGTTTAATATCTTACATGCGCTCAAAACAACATTCAACAGGCTGACGACAGAGATCTTCCGCAACAGTTCAGAGTGCGATAGCATATCGTGTTAACAAAAGTGTGCTTAAGCAACTTGCCTCAACTTCGTCCAAATATATCTCGCTAAATTGAATGTAATATGCTGGTATTTAAATTGGCCAGCGTGGTATACTTTTTAGCGAAGAAACGGTCGGTTTCTTACGATTAATTAAATAGTTTTGAAATTAATCACGGGCTGCGGGTACACAGTTTTTTTTTCTTCTATATAATTGTACAAGAGAAAGAAAAATGTTTACTTATGATAAAATGTAAGTAATCAGTGATATATTAGAATGTAAAAGTGCTAGTACAGAGGGCCAAATTTATAAGTGGAGATAATAAGAATATTGACTGAATGGTGTGTATTGTGTACTTATTAGTGAATGTAACAGATATAAACTAAATAAAAGTACTCTAAAAGAAAAAAAAAAATCGTGTGCGACGCCAGTGACTATCAGGTCGATATATAATTGGTAATATGAAAGTGAAAATGCTGCACAATCTGAGTAGTTAAATGTTAATTTGATGGACTGCTGTTATTGTAGAAAGTGCCATATATCATCTTCTGGGGCATTAATTCTTTGCAATTTATTACCTATTATTAATCGCGTTGTAAAGTATGTATGAATGTATTGATGAGTCAATTTGTCACCAAGAAAATAAGTACGTGTAAAGCCAAATTCAAGTAATCTCAATATAAAACGAAACGTTTCTTTTTGAATATAAACGATTAACCAAAGACACTATCTCGCTTGAATCCTTATTGTTATTGGCAGTCTTCTTGATTTTTTTTTTAAACTAGAATCACGTGATGTGCGTTTGAATAAGTTCTGTGTTTTTTCCTGGTATTTCCTCGGTATTGACGCAACAACTACATCCCATAGGGTAGACGCGTTTGAGTATCGTTGGCGACCACAAAATTGGTTTTTTTTAACACATGGTAAGTTCTTAATAGTGTTAATATAAACAAACTTTTATGGTATTTTTATTGCCAAGGTCAACAAGATCTCGTATTATGCGTTCATATAGTGTACCTGATCTAATTATCGGTTTAATTATGCTGTTTATCCAGTAACACACGGTATTAACATATTTTCCATCTTATGCGCGTAAGAATTTTAAAAATGGTTCTCTTGTATTGTTAATCTGGCGTAAAATTAACAGCAAGACAACATTTTATAGGACGGTATATTATATCATATTATTTCAGAATGATTTGAACGACCTTCCAAAGAGTGCTGGCATAGACATCTCTGAGAGTTTATCTAAATATATAATTTTAGAAACACTTGATTTCCGTTTAACTTATTCCAGGAAAAGAATATAATTCTGTTCATATTGATAGAAGGAACGATGCTTGATGTTTTCAGAAGTTTTCTTTTGCCAGCGAAGATAAGAAATTCGAATAACATGTTAAGAATGGCGAGTTAACAAAACGGACCAACGTGCGTTGATTGCTCAAATATTCTAACTCGCTGCTCTTATCGAATATCGCAGCTCCACTATAAACGCACCCTCAATTTAGTAGATTCTCAATGATATCTTCGAGGAACTGATCTGCCAGTGATTTCAAATTTCACTAACATTTAAGTAACATACTTGTCGTGTGACTTATATTTTATGAGACAGCTTTGCAGTAGCGTAGTTTAAAGCAATGGCACCTTGGTCATTTTATCTGTATGCTTTGACAACAATAATCGATAAGCTGATTTTAAAACATTTATCAAAATACAACAATTTCAATAATACTAAGAAATAAGCCCTTTAAAATACGTTAGTATCGTCGATACATTTTCCTATGAAGGTGGTGCAACGCGTGAGATCTATCGTAGCGGTACCTGGGTTTACGACGGTATCTTATCATGAAATTTTCGGGTTACGAGAGGATGGAGAGAAATCGATGCATTTTTGTTTTTGCTACCGAAAGGTACTTTCGGATACATGCGGTACGTCATATACAGATGCGGTAAAATTTCGACGCGGCTCGTATATATCTTAGAAAGAGATAAAGTTATACATATACAACGTAATACCATCGTTTACGATGATAGGCTCCCACTATTTATATCTATTATCTCTTCCAAATAGTAAACCTGAAAGTTCTACAATTACTATCAAAGCATTTGTTATTTGTCGGTTTCTTTTCAAAATTAATTTCTGTTACGAAATTTCGGATTACCAAATATTTTTTGGAACCAAGTAATTACGTGAAGCGAGGTATTCACCCCGCATCTGTAATTAAAGAGGACCAACATCGATCGTTTGAAAGGTAACAGGGTAAATACAATTTTGCTAGAAGTAATTTGATCTTTAATTGGAGATAACATTCAGGGGCGTCTACCACATTAATCGATTGATTTAAATTTAATATTTTTTGGGTAATATTTATATTTTCAATTTTTACCTGTATCTACATTAAGTATTAAAGAAACTCAATGTTTCTTTTTAGGATATTCGCAAAAATATCTAAAAAAAAAAAATTAAACAATTAAGATATGGTATAAAGATCTGTATTTGCTTTTGGAGATTTCGTAATCAGAATTTCTACTGAAGCGAATGTTCTTAATTTTTGGATTGGATACATATCAATGTTTCTTAAAGATATGTTTTGACAGTTTACATTATTAATTCTTTAATAGATAGAGACCCCATAAGTTTAGAAACCAATATTTAAAGAATTCTTAAAGAAAAACTGAAGGAATCGCGGAGCCAAATCATTTCTTCGTTTTTTATTTTATTAATTCGGCATTAGTTACGGGGCTATTTCCCAAAGTTATAATACGCCAATCATATAATTATAATAAAGTAGTACCCAAGCTTCTCGATATTTTTCTGCGACCAGCACAAGGAATTAATATTAGATAAAAACAGCAGGAGTTGTACTGTTGTCTACGATGAATTTATTATAAATAAACATCTTTTGTAAGAAGAGCAAATTACTTTAGCATTTTCACCACAAACTTTGCTTTTAGTTTTATTGTTCATTGCTTCTTGGAGCTTGATTGGCTAAATAAGTATAGTACGATTTTCCTGGATTAAGAATGTTCTTTACAATATTCTCTCTTTATTTTGTGTAATTGTAAGGAGCCACTTTGTATTTGTGTTTAAGTATGCGATATTTTGCCTTACTGTATCGATTGAAAAAGTTAGAATAGAAGGAATAATTAATATCGATAATATGTTGTGTCTTATACGTTATTTAGTTCGTAAGTTAAATACGTAATTATAAAAAAAGTTAATAAAGCAATGTTTCCTTATTTATTTCACAGGAAATGTTGAAGCATGCTTCCTTCTTTCATAATAACAAAATAATTCAAATAATTTTTTAGGCGTTGAATTATCTGTATTTGGAGTGCAATGGACACTAAACACTGCTTCTTGCTATTTGTACTTACAGCTCTGAAACTATGGGAAGTATTGAAAGATACATTGGACAGGTATTTATACAACAGTAGGGTTAATCGAGTTTTTTGAAATATGCATATTTTTATTTGCTGAAAATCATCATGATGTCTATTAAGCTGACGCAACTATTTTATAAGACCAACTAGCAAACCAGTTTCGCATCTTTGTTGCTGATTTGTTGCTCAAGAATTGATCTTGTTGCTCCAACCGTTCATGAGAAACGAATATATTAAGGCAGCTGCTGTAGCTTTTCGAATCTCTGCAAATATCAACATGATCTAAACGGCATGTCGCATTTGTTGCGAATTTGTTGCTAATTTTCTAAGTAATAATTGATTTTATTGCTTCGATCATGCATTTCCGAGAATCCAAGGCTAGACTAGTTCAGTATTAAGCCGGTGTTGTCGTGAACAACTAAAAAAAACGCAATTTCATTTAAATCGGTGAGTATGAATTAAGTTTGTCGAGATTTTGTTGGAGTGTGTGCAAAACGATCGTAATGGGCCACTCCTAGATTAACATCAGCGACTAAACAGCTGTGTTTTTACGCAAGGATTTGTTTAAAGGAAAGTGAAAAGCATTTCCAAGAAACCCAAACATGAGGATCAACTATTTTTACTTCGTCAATTTAAATTAAAATCGAGTAATAAAAGCGAGCGCAAACGGTACTCATACGGCTTATGGCACACCATAACAACGGCTAATTTACAACGGCAATATAAGACAGAGAAGTCCTAAATATAAATTGCAGTCCATAGTATTTTCCAAAAGTATTCATTCTTAACGAGTATGATTCAACAACCGCCATGCATTGGAATTGGATGTCGAAGCAAAACACATTTATTATTCTTGTTATGTGAGGTCGTATCCGTTGCATTCCAATTAATATGATACGACTCGCACAGTCATATCTTATTATTTATACCTACTGCTCACACATGCCGTGTGTGTATAATATCGATAATTCGTATAAAAATTTCTCATTATAAACAAGAACGTTCCACGTTTGTCTAGAATCCTCACCGTAATTCAAGGAATAAGTATATAAAATATAAATTGTTGCGAATACGTACGGAGATACATTCCGATAGTTCTGATGCGATGCGATGGAAAGGACAGAGCATATCGACCGTCCTATGCTTCTGTTTTTCATTCTACGCTGCTCTTGTATTTAATGTGCGGTGGATAAGATTCTTTTTTCTGCAATTCCGCTGGTCATATGCTCGCTGTATGGTTGCTTACTGGAAAGGCTTAATAATCTCGCAACAAGTGTATAATCCCCGAGTGTTTGACTACATTTTATGTTTATAATCGTAATTGGCGATTAGGAAATTTTCTTCGTGTTTTATGAGTTTAAATAATCCACGAGGTGTTCGGATTTTTAGTCTTAGTACATGCATTAGCAAATAATTATACGATAATATGTTAAAAGTCCAGCGCTGATTGATCACATACGTAAAAGGCTTAACACTGAAAGAGATCAAAGCTGACTTGAACGAAATTTATAGTACATCCGCTTCTGTGTTAACAACTATTTACAATTGGATAAATGACTTTAAACCTGGCCGGATATCCGAAAAAAAGAACATCGATCCTGGACGTCCAATGGAAGTGACTGCTCCGGAAATGGTTGACAAAATCCACGGTATGGTTTCGAATGATCGAGGAATCAAAGGTCACAGGTATATCGCAGGGTACAATGTTTGTGCAATTTTGCACGAAAAATTGGGCGTGAGAAAGATCTTGGCAAGATGAACGTCGCGTGTGTTCTCAATGGAGAATAAACGTAAACGTGTGGTCGACTTAAAGGCTGTTTTGATGTTTTCCGTCGCAATTCTGACGAGTTCCTCATATAATTATGGACGAATTGCTACATTTCGGAGACAAAGGAACAGTCAAAATAGTGGATGTTTGAAAGCGAACGGGCTCCAAAGAAGGCGAAGACGGTGAAATCGATTACCTGAAAAAAGGATAAATAGTAACTGGAAATCGGGAAAAATCGCTCTCATTTGAAATAGAAAAACATCTCCCAACATATTCCATCAAAACAATGAACGACTACACACTTGCGTGGATTCGATGTCCAAAATTATGGAATTAAAATTCAAATTAGTATCAACATCCACCGTATTCAAAGCTTCAGCCCTCAGTGACCATTTTTTATTTTCAAATTTAAAAAAAATGACTCGGTGGACAACGGTTCATGTCAAACAAGACAATCATTGCACAGGCAACAGACACTTATTTGGGGGGGAACCTTACGAAATCCTACTTTTTCGAGGGCTTAAAAAAGCTGAGGAACACCTGCACAAGTGTATAGAAATAAATGGAAATTATGTTAAAAATAAATAAAAATCTACTGAAAATACTTTATCTTTACATTTTTTTTTTTTGTAAGGATTTATTGAACGACCCTCGTATATTCATCTTCCTTACAACTATAAAATTCTAATCTTAAAGATGTTTAAATATAAATTAAAAACATATTTACTGAAAATATGTTTATGTGAACTGTAGACACTTCTCAAGAAGAAACTCGGCGCATTTCGTGAAATAAACAGTGGTTGTTAGCTGTTTGTTACTAAATGTGGAGCTTCATTATCAAACACAGAAGCTAACTTGTCGAGGTACTGATATTGAGATTATCCTCTTTGAGGGTGGTAAAAAACTATTTTTCAAAGCTCAATTCCTGAAGCTACATTTTTTTTTGTGGAACTGTTCGAGTGACTAAATGATTTTTAAATATTTGCCACGGACCATATCTTGATGAAACTTTGGATTTAGTTCAATAGCACTGACCAACATATTTCATTTGATTTTACCATAAAATAATTTATATAATTTCAAAAGAAAACATATAAACATTTACTTTAATAAAAGGTAGAAGGTCAAGTTAGCTCGATTATTTTTTATATCTCAATGAAAAGGTTTTTTAGATTAGATCATAAATTAATGTATATTTCAAATTATTATAATTAGAAATGTGAAGTAATACTGCTCCGTCTCTTATAAACAATATCTACAGCATCTCCTCTTAACATCCGACAGTAATCTGTTAACATAACAGGATTCCATATTCCCTGATACCGTTTTTCCATTTCCATGATGTCTTGATGGAAGCGCTCACCGTGTTCATCGCTAACGTCGCCCATATTTTCCGGACAAAAATCCAAGTGAGAATGTAGAATGTGCACTTTAAGGAACATATTACAGCCAGCAGCGTAAAATGCTTGTAACATATCCATTGCTAAAGTTTTATAGTTGTCAGCTTTTTTGTTTCCTAAGAAATTCGTGAAAACTTGTACCATGGAGAGCCAAGCTGCTTTTTCCTTCGCTGTCAATTTGGTTTCAAAGATTTCATCATTTACTATTTCTCGTATCTGAGGCCCAACAAACATACCTTCTTTCAGTTTCCCTTGTGTTAATTTTAGGAACTTTTTACGAAGGTATTTAAAACCTTCACCTTCGAGATCCAGTGCCTTTACAAAGTTTTTCATGAGCCCAAATTTCACGTGGAGAGGTGGTATTATGATCTTTTCTCTTTCTATTAGAGGCTGATGTTGTACATTGTCTTTTCCTGGTATAAACTGTTGTTGTATTGGCTACTCTTGCTTATGGTAATGTTTTTCCCTGTCACGACTGTCCCAAAGATATAAAAAGCAACAGTACTTGGTGTAACCAGATTGCATACCCAAAATAATTGCAATTACTTTAAAATCTGCACAAATATTCCAGGAATAGTCTTTATACTTTATCCTTTCTAATAAAATTTTCAGATTTTCGTAAGTTTCTTTCATAGAAACAGCATGACCTATCGGAATAGAAGGATAATGGTTTCCATTATGCAGCAAAACTGCTTTTAGGCTGGTCTTTGATAAGTCTATGCATAATCTCCAAGAACCGGGATCATGATATATTCCAAAAGCTTCAGAAAGTTCATGAACATTATTGCAGTAGACCAGATTACCGGCCATACCATAAAGGCATTTTCTCTGTAACCGGAGCTAAGCCAATGTTGCCGCTTTTCGAATCATTTTTACTTTATATATGCTGTTCATTTTCATCAGTTACTAACTTAGGGTAAAAACCTTGTTGATCAATGTAATTATTGAAATTAATTTGGCCACCGACGTTTTATTGGTGGCGGTCTTAACACGGCTACTTACAAAACTCGAAAAGGAATCCCCGCATATCGATTGTTTTCAAGTAATTGTTTACCGGAATGGAATAAAAATTTAATTGAAAATACGATCCCATGCGTTGAGAAAACAGTTCGCGGGTGATAATGGAATTACGAATAGTTACGCACAACAAGACGGAGAGATCTTGGGTAACGTTCGTTTATGAAATCAATCCGCATAAAAAACAGAAACGGTTTATCACCTTTAATTCTAAATATACCGGCACACGTTAAACAATATCGGGTATAATTGAATCGCTATTTATTTAAACATTTGTCACTCTCACGCTCGTAAACTGCGTATAACAATAAAGCAGGCAGTTCTACTTTTTAATTTCCAATTAATTTTTGAATCTCGATTGCTTAATTTAACCACAACAACCTATCCGATTTATTCGCTAATTAACGGTAGTAAATATAATTGGCGTAAGTATTTTAATCTATTATAACGCCTTATATGTGTTTTCATTTATTTCTCCTCATTTCCGTAATAATTACCTGACATCCTGTTTATAAATGCAATTGGAATAGTACGTAGCTGTAAATAGTATAAACGTATTAAGTTATCTATTGTTATATGATTTGTGTGATAATCGCGTATAATAATTAATAAGGATATTATTAACTTGTCTAATGGTAATATTATAATGCTATATTAAACGTAGCGTTCGCGGTAATATGAAATTACGTTTTGCATTCTTTCATTATCTCTCATTGAAAGCCTTTTATGCATAACGAGTTGTAAACAGGTGTTGTTGTTTTACAGAGAAACAATGCACGAGTTAGCCCGCAGTTATTTTTTAAACGGTCTTAATTCCATTCATCTTTCGAAGAAACTTTACACGCAAAGGTTAAAAGTTATCTTGCTTATTTTATGTGCATTAAATTCTGAAACTCAACTATAGACAATGAATAAGTGCTTTTGAAGTACAACAAACAAACATTTACTGTGAAGATACGTGATTCTCGGATTATTTTCTACTATTTTCAAAAGAAACTTTTTTGTAACGGGATGATGAGTTCTGGTAACGCAACTTTTGCATTTTTGACACAACCATCTCACTCAAACGTCAATAGATGTTCTAACCTTAGGAACATGTCTTAATCGATATCTCTCTCGATAGATACGTTGAGTTTGATTGAGTTTCGCCGTAACGCACAATCATGTTCTTATATTTTGCAAAAGTGTAAAGAACCATTTTTAAAAGCAATTTCAAAAAACAACAAACGATAGAATTAGGAACACGAAAGATTTGAATAGATTATCGATAGGTGACCGTTTTTCAGCGCGTTAAATATGTGATAATATTCTTTTTTAAAACGATGACGTTTCTGATAAAATAATAATAATAATCTTTATTCACCTCGTAAACATCTTCAATAAATGTTGGAGATAAGTCGGTAGAATATGTACATATATACAAGTTATTGGTGTAATACATTCTTTCGGAAGACTTTCGTGTTTAAATGTTATTACTTTTATACAGATATTGTTTAAGTTGCTACATAATGAAGAATATTCCTTCGGAGTGATAATTCCGTTAAAACCCGGAAGAAAATTCTGCGAAAATTCTAAAGTTAAATTCGTTTAGAATAATCACGGTCTCCTTGCAAATTCTCCCGATATTACTTCGAATTTTCCATATCCTTACCTTGTAATATAATTATTTTTTTGTCTCGGCATCTTACTCATACGACAAGTGTTTCCAAGTATTTTGGCGCGAACTATTAATAAGTGGACGTAGACCAGACAAAATAAACAGGGTATTTGAAAAGTAGCACTTTGCTGCGTTGTAACGACGTGGATACAGGGAATTCCATGAAAATTTGAAAAATCCGGATTTAATTTTTTCCTCAACCCGTTAAGTGGACAACATTTCTGTTGAATATAGAAAAAATATCAAGACGTATTGGCGCTCTATTGTCTTATTTATTGACATAGCTTCTAGGAATTGTATGGTTCGTATTGTTTTCCTTGTGCATTCTTGCACTTGTGTGAACTTTATGGATGCTATGCGTTTATTGTTATTGGAATATGTCTTAGGTCATAATAGATAGATAGATTTTCTTACAGTTTAGTCAAATTGGATTATTTCACCTTGACGGATACGTGCAAAATAATCTAAAGCTTGAAAAGGTGGCTTTAAATTATTAATTGTTATCTCCTGAGTTTAGTTCTTAAATTTGTAGACTTATACTCAAAACTCAAATAATCTATATCGAGGTAAATCGAAAAAGGAGAACTCTTTATTAGGTAGCAAATGGTTTCGAGTGCATAGAATTATCTGCTTTATAACTATTGCCTGGTGATGAGTAAGCCGGTAGGTAATTATTATATGTTATATATAGAGTTTTCTGAGATTTCGATCCTTTTTTTTCTTCATTTACGTCTACGTAGAATTCAATTTTTATGCAGCATTATTTATTTTTTATTATTTTAAGCATTATTTATTGAACGAGTGATAAGTTTGACGGGCTAAGTTATATATAACGCGTTCTTTGCGCAAATATATTTAATTTCATTTAAAGCTTTGGCGGCCCAAACAGATTTTTTTTAATACTATATTAAAATGTATTTCACCAAAATAAACACAAATTGCGTACGAAGTGCAAAATCATTTTTAGACAATTGGTTCTTAACATTTGAAAAGGTGGTCAGTAGTCAACCACCAGGCCGTAAAGATGGAATTTTCTTTATTGATTGTAAAGTGAACACAAATTTTAAAAAATTGGTGGAGTTATCAGTTAAATAGAAAAAACTTGAATTGCAGAACTAAATTGTTTTTTTTATTTTATGTGTAGAGTTTGGTGAACTTTTTCTTATCAAATTTGTCCGTTGTATTAAACGTAGAAAATTTATAAGTGTGAAGGGTATTGAAAAGATGCTTCGTCGAAAAAGGTAGAAAGAAACTATAATGGGTATTATATTAATAATAGTTGATCGACCTTTGCATGTAGTCCACCTATGCCTTCGGTTAGAAAGGTGTTTGTTCGTGGGCGGGCGGGAGATGAGAGATTCGCGAAAACAAGCAAATTTGAAAACGGTTTGCTTCACTATCCCGTATCTACAGATTTCAGAGAAGACGTGGAAAACGTTCATTTAGTAAGCTGGAGATTTGGGGTAGGCTGAAGCGATTTTTTCATCTCGTTTCGTAGGCTTGGATAAATGCCCGTGAACGGGCTCGCGCTCAAATTCTCTATCCTAACTACGCGTTAATACAACGCGATAAACAGTAGCTCTGCCAGATAGAAGCGTCACAGTCGGTGAGAGAAAATGCGAATTTTTCGTTTTCTCACGATGAAAAACGCCCTTTGCATTGATGGGACGTGTTTTCGCGACGTTGTGACCCTGGATATCGCCGTACCCGATGAGTTTTTTTTTTTATCTGAATTTGGAATTGAACGATTAGTCAACGGAGGTGCAATGAATTGCGCTGACCGTTTGGTTTGAAGCCCTCCATGCTAAATGTTGCTTGTTTGAATCCATCGTACAACATTTATCATTACTGTATAAATACAAAAAGGAAACGTTTGCGGATCAATTTATTGATTGCAAATACAAATACCTGACCTGAAATACCTATTTTCTCTGTATTTACATGTAGTTGCTTTTGTTCGGTCATGTAGTAAAAATAAACATTTTTCTATGTAACCTGTTTGTTAGAAACATAAAATAAAGGACAATGTCCATTAAACGAGAAAATTTCCGATGTTAAAAACATATAATTTTTAAATTAATTTGCAAACACGCGCTGAACGTCACCGAAAGATTCGACAATTTTGACAATGCGAATGACGTTTAACATACGTGAAATATTAATTAAATATTATAATAGTACATGTAATAGATGCTTATGAGCTACTCAAGAGCGTTGTTGCCAATAGAAGAAATAGATTGATATTAACGTGATAAATAGCGCTACTGTTGCATGGAGGCTTTTAAAGGAAAATCAGCTGGGTTGGGTAAAACGCATTCTGTACCTCTTTGTGTATACAGCCCTACAAGTGTTCCTTACCAACTCCTTGCGCTTGCATGTAGTGTAAATATGTAAATACCGTTGTTTAGAAATATTTTAAACTTTTTTTTGTAGAATTAATTTATTAATTCTACAATTAATTAATAGACACAAGTTATTAGTTTTAATATAAGGAAACGTTCTGTACAACGTTGCGATAAAGAGTTAAAAGTTCCAAGCATCTAAAAGTGTTCCTTCCGATATCAGTATCCAAACAAACTCTACGAACTTAAAGGATCCTATGATTTAATTTGCTCTAGTAGATATTGATTGAAATTAAAATCGATCTCGAAAGGAGCAAACGAGTTCTAATCTAAATTAAATTCACTCGCATTCTCCTCCTTAGATTTATTTGATTATCAACTAACTATAATATTTCCAATCAATTTCAATTATAGATCATCGAAAGTTCACCGTACGCGCACTTAAAATTTAATTGAACGTAATCGTATTATTCAACGTCACAGAAAAGAGTTGCTAATATAACATGAATGTTCATAGCTCCGTCACGATAGCAGTATTACACGATATTAAATCGCATCTATGTACGATATGCTGGCTGTTACGCATCCTCACTTTTAATTATGACTTTGCATTGTAAATAATAACAAGTTCAATCCGGTTGGGTACTGAAGCGCGTTCAAATATCTTGTAAAAGATGCACACGTCTATTTACTTAAGACGTCAACTCGTATTTGCCATAAAATTTAGGTCAAAGACGGCTTTGGATCGACCGTCGTGCGTCTGTTTATTAATACATAATGAAGATGCAATTTTAAAATTCAAATTTGCTTCGAATAAGGCGACGGCGTATAATCTAAAAAGTGTGGTATGCGTGCAAAGTAGGGCAATGTATTTTCGATATTATTCCCTCGACGGAAGTGAGCTCTAGAATACGTTTGTTCTTCTGTATGAATGATAAGTATTTGGGAGTTTCTCTTCCTCTTGGTATTGTTTTAGAAAGGAAACACATCGAAGATTTAACCAACAAGGTCCCCGTTCTCTTCTTTCAAATTCTTCAGACGGCAAGACAGCAGCTAAATATCAACTATCATTTCCTCGTTCTGTTTCATTCTTCTTCTTTAAAGAACCCTATTCTAGAGAGGCTTCTTTAATCGGGTGACCGGTATGAATTATAGTTAGATTCCTAATAGACTTTTCGCCAAGTTTAATAGGTTTACAGGCTTTTTTCTTAGGTAGGTACAACATAAATGACTTTACATGGAATAAGTCTTACCTTAAGTTCAAACGATTTGTTTCTGTTTTTGCTCAAAATTTCAAGATGGTTTCTGTAGTCAACAGTTTTGACATAAGTTTCATTTACCTTCCACGGGATACAAGGTTGGTTTCGGTAATCGGTTATCATTGACCATAGAAGGAGTATCACTGTTAGCGACAGTGTCATCGTTAAGCTTTTCCGTTACTTCTCCTTTTTAGCTGAAACAGATCGTTTGTTATAATTATGGTATTATACAGTGTCATTACGTTGACAGAACTAGTGTCTTTGGGAAAAATAATAAAAATAAAGTGTTCCGCAGTGAAATTAGTTGACGACTGGTCGGCGAATGTAAATGGTGCTGTAGTATGTCGATGCCATGCAGTGATCATGCAGACTTTGAATCAATGGATCAACCGTTTCAACGATTTGAGGAGATAATAAATGTGAAGAATCGTCAAATTTCTGGGAGACCAAAGGCAGCAACTGCTGATAATAGATTAGATGTCCTCGATAAACCGCAAACATTCGCCAGATTACTTCAAATGGGATTCAAATTATTTTAAATGGAAATGCTGAACTCATTCAAATTGTAGCCGTGATTATTACGGTGATCAATTGCTTTTTTGTTCGGCTCGTTTCGTCTTTGGTATGATTTACATATTAAGATAGCGTGCTAATTGTGGCCTACCACCTTACCTTCTTCTGAAAAAGCTCCATATGATCGTGGGCGAAACGTTGACTTTACCAGTTACCACTTTCAATGAAGAACATTAAATCTTGATGTTTATTCATGAATTTCTAATTTAGTTCTTTTGATTAGGGATTATTGTTATTTTAATGCTTTTATTTTATTTCACTTTTTGTGTAGTTTTAGATCTGCATTTGTTTCTTTGTAGATGTCAGTAAAAGTTCCTTTTTTTGCATTTCATTTTGACCGATTCTCTTGTCTCAAATCAACAAACATTATTACTGTTAATATGGCGGTTACATACTCTATAGTATGATTCTTCTGCGCTATTTTCTCTTGTGATAACTTGATGCTAAATGCTGGGATGTAACGCTAGCACAAACAGATTTCTGGTTTTCTTTACAACGTGTTTCCTAATGTAGTTTCCACTGGTAAGTTTTAATAAGCAAAGGAATAATTTTCGACGTTTGAATGCACCCTGATTTACGTACACTCACAGGCTTCAAATCAACCGAACTGGATGTACATTTTTGTTTTTTCATAAATTTGGCCGAAAATGAAATCTGTGTTCAGGATATTATACAGTCTTATTCGGATATAGTACGAAAAGAAAAATTAGGTGAAAGAAACGCATGAGTAATGCCTAAATACAAAATATTATGGTTCTATGTGCACGTAGTAACGAGAAAATGATTTTTCTTTATTCGAGTCTGACTCTGTCTTAGTTAACATATGGGAATCTCCGGCAGTCGCTGAAGCAGCGTTCGGATATCCATTTAGTATGCACATAGCATTCACCGTCATTACACGCAATTGCAATGGCATCCTATACGAATATCGAATACACCGATATGATTTTGATTTATGGCGAAACAGGACAAAATAGTCTTGCGGCAGAAAATTTGTACGCGGAACGGTTTCCCAATCGGCGGCATCCATCATCCGAGACAATTGTGAGAACCGTGTATCGACTTCGAGAAACAGGATCAGTAATTCCACGTTTCGAAGGTCGTGGGCGTCATATATCACGTAGAGTTCAGCAAGCAAAAGGGCATATTTTAAACATCGTTGAGGCGGAACCAGGCATAAGTACTACAAGTTTAGCCCAGCAAGTAAATGTGTCCCAAACGACGGTGCATCGAATTTTGAAAAATAATTTACTTCATCCGTATCACATCCAGCGCGTGCAAAGATTAACGGAATTAGATTATCCTCGCCGTCTTGCCTTCTGCGAGTGGTTTCAACGCACCGAAGTTCGTCAACCACGTCTTGCGTCAGTAATTCTCTTTACCGACGAATCCACGTTTACAAGAGATGGTATTTTGAATTACCATAATATTCACCACTGGGCAGACGAAAACCCACACGAGATACACCAAGGCGCCTCGCAAGTTAGGATATCTGTCAATGTTTGGGCTTGGTAAATTTTACTCGTGTGCATAATAACTTTCGTCGCCGAATTGATGCCTGTATTAGAGCTCACGGTGGACATTTCGAACATTTTTTACATTAATAAATTATTTTGTCCGGTTTCGCCTAGATCGGTCCTTGTTAGGACCACCACAAATTTCATAAAAAGAAAAAGAATGTATAACTACAAATAACTCAAAACCCGACATTTCGGATGCATTAACTTTAAACATTAAGAACGCAAATCATATGGTTATCGGCATATTCAATGTAAACACATAAACACTTCGACATCAGCTGTACGACAGACTAATGCATTTCAATAGACTATTCACTATTCATAGCATCTACAATGCTTTATCGCTTTTTATTTGCATCTGGGTTAACTTTGATTCATCAGCGGTATTTGTATAATATAGGAGAAACAAAGATATGGACCGGCTTTACCTGCATTTTGGGCCCTAAAATTTGAACAAAATGTATATGTTACAAATAAATTTCTTTTTAAATTTTCAGTAACACTTTGATAGGTAGTCTTCAGATTTCGGTAGCTTACGTGCTATCTACAGGTAACCCTGTATAATATTTGGCCGACAATATAGTTCAACTGATCAACCAATTCTCTGTGAGCTGCTATTGATATTAATAAATAACCCCGTGAGTTATGGAGGCGGATTAGCACTGATTTTGGCTGTGGCGCAACATTGTTCGATAAATATATTGTAAACTCATTTTTATTTGAATTTCATATTTGTATGACATACCGTGAAAACGACTTGCTTGTAAAATAAAATAGAAAAAGATTAAATATAGATGGTACATTATTATCCCATTGTTTATCACGTCTCACCGCGTGAATTTATTTAGCAAAACAAGTTATCCCGCTTATAGCAAAACTTTTCACACTTGTTTATGTTCCCTTCTATTTTTAGAAGCAGCATATTGTTGCGACAGAATTCGCTAATGTGCACGTATTTATATACTCGTATGTGTTACATGTCGGCGTCCACATGTGGTTGTATGGTCGTACGTATGTATGTATGTCTGTGGCCTTGTGCACGCTTATTTAAAACGTATCACTTTAATATGAAATTTTTAATTGCTAATTTACGCAGCAGCAATCGTTGGTCTACGGATAACAGTCGAAAATATACTCATACAATACCCCGTTCGATAGACAATAAATATAAATATTTCCGTTCGTTGTTTAGAGGACTGTTTTCTTGGCAGTCCATGAAATTACCGGGTATGAAGTTATACGATACAAAAGAAGTTATAATCAGAGCCGATTATTGTGTTAGTACGGTTTTTAAATTAACGGGAAATTACGTCAGTTATTTCTGCGTGTATGTACACTACTGTGTGAAAAAATAGGTATGCGTTCAAAATTCATGTAAAGATTAGGTAAATTGTTACAGACCAAATAACACACTTACATCGTATAATGAACAATGTGAAGTATAAAATATAATATAACATTGCAACAAAAATATAACTGCGTGAACTTAAAAATGAAACAAATTCGAAAAGTAAATTGTCCAAAATAATAGGTGTAACTAATAAAAGCAAGCAGTTTTCGAAATAAGATCATATCGACAAAAAATCAATACTTCGTGGTATATCCAGAATTCTGTATTACACCAGAACAGCCGCGCAGCATTGATTCGACCAACTCTTGACACCTTTTAATGGGAATCGAGGAACCACGTGTTCCTTACTTCTCGCCATAAATCTTCGCGATTTGTACGGTTGACCTGACTTAATTTCCTTTTGACCTCAGCCCATAGATGTTCGATAGGGTTCAGATCTGGCGATTGAAGTGGCCACACCATAACAAATAACCATTCCACGTGCCAAAAACCAAGCTTTTGTTACTTTGGACGTGTGTTTAGGACCATTAAACGTTGAAACTGTCGAAACGTCCAGCGCAGCGGCGTTTCCTCTTCAGCATAAGGAAGCATAATTTTTTCCAATATTTCTGCATGATGGGTTTGTGTAATTTCTTTTAATATTAATATTGCCGCCTCCACGTTTCACTGTTTTTATTGTATATCGGGGGGAATATTGTTTTCCTGCTGGTCGTCACATATAAGTTTTTACCCGTGCATAAAATATTGCGACATTTCTGCCCATCCCAATCTGCATCTTCCTTCGCAAAGTCTAACCTACATCACGCATTGCGGCGACTCGATAGTGTTACCTTTTTCGATGCATGTGCATGCAAATTTTGTTCCAACAGACGCCTGAAAATTGTCGAGGAATAAATAAGATGTTTTCAATCAGTTTTAATTTGTTTGGAGGTGAGAAAAGGATTTACTTTCACTACTCTTGTTGTCGCGTTATTCGTTCGGCTGCTAGTTTTCTTTGGTCTTTTTTCGGGTTTTATTTGCCATTTGTATTCATATTTTCTGAACTCCCCAACAATTGTGCAATAAATTTGTATGTTTTGCCCCCATTTCGTTTTTTTAAGATGATTCTTCGGTTCTTTTGCGGTACAACGTTTAGCTCGACCAACAACATCGAAACTATGAAATACTGGACCAAATATAACGAAGAAAAAATCTGTTTTTGCAATATTTATACGGCGCACCTATTTTTTTTTTGCACACCAATTGTTTTCTGTTGAGTGACACAAGAAGGGTATTCCACAGAGGAATTATATATTCCGACGATGTCGGTAGGTTTGGAACAGAATAAAGAGAACTATTTTTTATTGTTTTTTTACAACTCTTGGATAATCGATTGACATTCTATAAAGGAATTTGCAAATCATATGCAAACTATATAATAACAATTGGTTACTAGCTAGCATCCAAATTTGAATGATGCGGACGCAGTTAGTAACAATTAGCCGCCAGGTGAAGATGTACAAGTTAATATGGCAAGCTGCGTCACTGTAAGTGGAGATGGTCTTTGTTAGGCATTGTCGTATTTGCTTCTCTCAATTTTTCAATTGAAAATGAAATTCACAATCGTTAAGACTCTCACAGAAAGAAAGCTGCTAATGGATGGGAAGGGACAATAACAAGATATTAATATAAGAACGTAAGCTTCCACGGCCGGAGTCTGTTGAAACTAAACGTTTTCCGGGTTCGAACCGTGTCATGTCGTTAATAATAATAATAAACTCGACGTTTCGCCCACAATCGTATGGGGCTTCTTCAGGAGAAAGCGGGAAGCAGTTGATCACGGTAACTCAGCATGTGAACCATGCTAGAGGCGAAAACCAACTGTGCAGTTGGTTTTATTTTTAACGACATGACCCGGTTCGAACCTGAAAAACGTTTAGTTTCAAGATATTAATATCGCCGTGTGTTTCTGCTATATTTCCTGTACCTTGTACACTGACGGAAAATACACGAGGATATCGAAGCTTTGTCATTGATGTCATCACCAACAGTCACTGGTAGAAACGCATTATGTTAAAGCATTTGAAGATGGCGGCTTGGATTAAACACAAACGTCGCAAATAGGCGCACATCAGTTGATGAAACTCATAGATTCCGAAATATTTTATCTAAAGCTGTGAAAGTACATTATGTACACCCTTTTACCCAAACCGAGACACTAACAAATAGTGCTTTCAATAGATTACATAATTGGCTTTGCGCAAATAATATATATCTTGGTAGCTATTCATGACTAGAGAAGACAAAGGCAGGTGGAATTATTCCTTTTTTGCGAAGACTAGATAGACTCGTGTCTATTTGCCTCATGAGAATGGATTCGTGTTGCTTAGGTGTCCCCGAGGGTTGACAAAACACGAGTCTGTCTAATCTCTGCAAAAAAGTAATGATTTCATCCGGCTTTGTCCTCTCTACCTATTACCCAAGTAGAGCTAACAACATTTTTTGGTGTGCATATTCAGGATCCTCGTGTATGGGTTTGTGGCACAGAAGAACGACTTCTTTATACATCCCTGAATTGTATGATGTTTCTAGATGTGCATTGCATATTACTGATAAACGATTAACGAGCACCTCGTGAAGCAAGAGTTAGCGCCGGATTTAAGCGATCTACTAAAAGGTATTTAATAGAACAAAGCCATCGGTATAGAAGAATCTTAATCTTAACAATCGCAATTAACCTTTTTTATTTTTTTTATTACTTATTTGTTTGAATTTTGAATTATTTTGTACGTAACTATTGATTTATTATTCTTTTGGATAATAAATAATAAAATAATAATTGTTATTATTACAAACCATACGTATTTATCCTCAAAAATTAGTAAGTGAAAAGGACATTTTTGACGCTTTTATTTGGTATTCTTTTAAAGCTAAAATATGATCATAATGTACCTTAGATGGGTTACAACTACATCTGACAGTGATATATCTTGCTTAAATCATATGAAGATTGAAACCTTAAATTACGCTTAACATATTTGACAGTAATGGTGCAAATAATTTCCTATTCGTGGTAGATGATTCATTGCAGTACCAGTAGTATAGAATACAGCTTCAAATGCACAGTGATAATGAAGGATGACAACAATAAATTATTCTACTAAGGACAACACATTGGGTGCACCTTGCGTGGCATCCTTCAACTCTTTTGTACATGGCGAATGTAAAATATAATTCGTTTTATAATAAATATAAAACGAATAAAACACAATAAAACGTTTGCAACTTTGCTTTTTTCGGGTAGATATGGTAATTCTGTGTATCTGAATTGGTTGAAAAATTGCTGTAGTTCCTGTGTATGTATGTATATATGAAGTTGCCTCCAATATGTACTCGACAAATGAATTTCTACAAGTTTCCACAGAGCTTAAATCACGCGAGTCGCTTTCTTTTGCAATAGCAAAGTTGACTCTGAATTTAAACAGAATAATAACCCAGATTTTAAATGTGGATTAAAAGGAGCAACGTATATCATTTTCAACGTAGGAATATCACATATTTCCTCCAGTTTTCTTATTATATACTAGCTTTTATTTAATCTTGAGATAACGATATTTATCGACAAATCGACTAATGTTGTAGGGTGAGTTAATAATAACAAAGTAGCAAGATAAAAAAAATATTTCCTAGTAAAAGTAAAAGATGAATTTAGCAAACAATTATAGTAAATATTCAAAGCTATTTCATTCAGTTTCAATAAGTTCGTGGTGAAAGTAATCTAAAATAGAATAGAAGAACGTTACCGATATATTCGCATAAGAGCTCTTTTATGAGCTCTGGTATTGTTTTATTGAAACGATCCATCCCTTGGTTCATCATCATGAAACTAGTTTAGAGAGGATACGATAACGTTTTGCGTTTATCGTTTCATGAAAAAATAATGGACCAATAATCCCTTTCTTGGCAGCTATTATCCAAACAGTTAAAATACTACTTTTTCTGAATGTACAGGTTTCTGTTCGTTGAATAACAACATAGAGGTTTCCACTATTCCATATTCGTTCGGTTTGCCTGTTAACAGAATCATTATATTATATTATGTTATATCACTATATTTAATATAATTTTTAAAGCGATTGCAGTATCATTACGTGATCAATTGATTTGAGTTCTTGAACGATACAAATTCTAAATGAATATTTTTCGAGATCATTTCTAAGAGTATGCTGGTAGGTAACATATGACAATTTGATTTCTTGTAAGGGCTACCTAATTGATTTCTTTTAAGTCAGCGATAATAGTTAACAAACCTTAACTTTGAAAAAAACGGGTGAATTTTTGGTTTCGTCGTAACATTACAGCCGCACTAAATATATGACTTTCTTAGCTAATTATAGTAATTATTAGTTATTGTATTATATTAATTATTAGTAAATGTAGTTATAGATTTATGTTGGCAGTATCGATAGATTGATCATAGTTAGATACTCACCATTGTATCTTGGTTAATAGAATACATAGAGTAACGGATAAACGAGGACTGTTTTGCAGAATTCACTACTCGCGACTAATCCTGTTTCAAATTTGATGCAACTTTTTCATTTTTAAAATATTTTGGAAAATCAAAAATTTATCCATTTCATTATTACTCAATAACTGAATAACGCTTAATCTGACCTCCTTTAAAGTTTTACATTCTTGAGACACTTTTTTAAGACGAATTTTTTGATATAAACAGAAACCCTCGATTGTCATTTGTTTTTAAGTTATTAGCGCTAACTTTTGCTTTTCATATGGTGGCCATATTGGATTTTGGGTTGGTTAAATAGTGTTTAAAGAGTGCTTTTTAACGATGTATAACATGCCTGAAAAATTTGTAGTTACAAGTAAAATATTCGTGTAAAAAAAACAAGAGAATTTGTTTCCATAAGATGAAAAGCATTTTCTTCTAATCTAATGTACCCTTGCAAACTGTGTATTTTGTAGAATCTTTAAATAATGTTGTTATGTACTTTTCTATAGTTCTGGAAATTAAATTGGTAATTCTTCATTCTTTATTTATATTTGTAGATAAATATAATCAACATTATAAAGATCTGCGTTTTGAGTCCAATCTAACACTATTTTCAAATTTAGTTTTAAGCAAAATTGTTACCCCTGAAATATGTCAAATTTCAAATTGTCTACAGATGAGTATTATGTTATCTACATTTACTGTTTTAATAAAGTATTTCCAGAAAAAAAATCGTATCAGTCCAAGTACAAATGTGCAGATTAGCAGATACCTAAAATAGGCATTAACATGTTGTCCTACCACTAAAATACAGTTGACTTACAAAGGGTCCTGGAGGTAACCCATACACAGAAAAATTCATATCTTAATAACTCAGAAAAAGATTACGCTTTTGTATGATCATGTTGTACTATGTTTAGATGTAATGCGAATATAAATTTATGTGAAAGCGCATGTAATTTTCTCTTATCTAGTCAGATAAAACGTTAATGAGTTGCAGAGAAATTAAGGATTCTAAATCAAATATGTATTCAGTTATTCTGACTGTACGCAAAATTATCAGTGATATATTCGTTGCGGTAAAATGTGACAAGCATTACAGTTAAATTGCCGGAGAAATGTATTTTGTTAGCATGAAAAATATGAGGCATTCTGTCCTCTATCTCGACGTAAGCGCTGCTAGGAATATAAATTTGTATTATCAATGTGATGACAGCAATTTTTCATATTTTTGTATTTGACTACACTGTTACAATATTTTTTGCTATGTAAATATGGAGCGGTGCCTATATCTTTAACTATTGATATTATATCACTAAATTTATTTCAGGTGTTGCGCATGCTAACCGATTAAGGAGTTTTACTACTTTTTTCAATGTTATTCATAAGGCCTTTTCGGAACCCTCACTTGGCTTGTTGTTCGGGATTTTAAAATTACGTGACTAGGTTAATCTGTAAAAAAAAAAAAAAAAAAAACAGTTAATCCTACAATTTCAAGTAGTTTACGAATGTTTTGCGATATATAAAGCACATGTGAAGAAAAAAGTTGTTGGTTATTTTTTGGTATAAATAACCTTATTACTCAAGGAATTCTAAGTAAATTATTATTATAGGTACAAAAATTTCGCTTATTCGACATTATGCAAAGATATAATATAGAGCTCACTACAATACTAATTGTTACTGATCGCATCTTGCGCGAAGATACCGGAGCCAGTATCTTAGATAGAAGATATGGAGCCGGCCGCAATTTTATAGTTTATTAAATAGAGTTCATCAGATTTTACCTTCCTTATTGGCTATAAAAATTAAATGTAAATAATACAAAAAACGGAATAAACGCGTGAAAGCGAAAAATTCGCATATTGTCTTGCGTATTTGACGTTTCGCCTGCGCCTCCGATATGATTTTTCCAATATCGCGTTGAGTTACCGAACGCCCGTTAATGTATTCGCGCTCGCTCGGAGCGAACGAAATTACGCCTGTTAATTGACAAAAGTGGCGGAATTTCGAACCGGGCCGATCGGGCGCTCCGATCTGACTCTATATCTTTTCTAAATCGACACTCGGCTGCTTGCTTTTAGGCCCTTTCCTATCTCTTTCGCGCCTACTGCGGACCACTCTTCTAACCGAGGATGTAGCTAGATGGTAGGTAGTGGCTTCAATTATTATTAATATGCGGTAATGAAGTTTATAAGCTCGGATATTACATACCTAATTCTAATCCTACCTAAAATCCTTCTAAGGACATTCCTCGCAGAAAATGCTGTAAGAAGCTTATATCAACCATTACAAAAATATCAATTTGTTTTGACAATTCTAAACAGTGTGGCACTAAATGATTAAATGAATATCACACCTCAAGTAAGTATTAATTATTGACAGCCTGGCGTCCAGATTTGTAGGTGTATGTTAAGTCCAAGGTATATAAAGCTACTCCGATAACATTGAAAAAATTAAACTATTGGATTAGTAGAAGAAACTTTCCCTGAATTTCCCTGAAGAGAGAGAATTAATTAATTTTGAATTAATTATTTAATTAAATTAATAATTTTAATTAATTTATTAATAAATTTAATTAAGTTATTTTCTAGAGTAGTATTTATTTATTTCTCTATGTATTTACTTTATTTATTAGACTCTATTGTTTTAAATGGCATCTAACATCATTCATTGTCTACTCATCTTACTTTACTTCGTCTATATTGGACCTTATTTGGATTTACTTATCTCAGAATACATTCCGTTATTTTACAACCTTTTTCTGATATATCGTCATGTTAGGTTCCAAACGGTATTTTCTCGAAACAATTGTATATTATTTTACTGTAAAGAGGGCATATATTCGACCAAACAATTGAAGAAAATTTATAGGTTGGTAAGAGATCGGGTGATGACAGCTAATAAAGAGTTGAACAAAAATAACAATCCTTATTGTACTTTTATTTTATTGTAAAATGTATAAGAACCTCGAAAGAAAGGTGTTTCTATACTTTTAACTCACCCTGTATATATTTGTAATTCTTTGATTTTTTGAACATATACGATAATAAAGATGAAAATTAGAATGTTTGTATTGGTTTGTATTGTATTGATTTAATGTAACGCGCCTCTTTTCAAGGAATTCTTGCTGTATGCTTTAATTTTTGCTACTCAATATGGCAAGTCTTATTGTTTTTGTGCTTTCAATGTAATAAATATTTGTGTGCATCGGCTTGCTTGCGTGAAAATAGTGTATAACATAATTGACTAGTTGTTAGAACAGTGGAATTTATTATCGAAAATAGCTAACGTTTTCATATCTCCTTCTCATAGAAATCTCCTGCAAATTTATGCTAACATTTCAGCTTTATCCTAGAAGGACAAGAGAGATTGAACGTTTTCATTCACCCCAAGACGTCTAGCGTCAAGGTCGCAGACGGGCAAGGGAACGGCACTTTTTCGTGAAACGTTTATTGTTGCAACATTAATGACGACAATGAGATAATACTAGCGCGTATATATGTATACTTTATTATCGGCTAAGTAAAGTTTGCACTCGGGAACTGTTTAAACGTTACATTGCATACGTTCGATATATGCACACACGTACACATACAGACTTGATGCAGACGGACGGCTTTTGCCATTGCGGCCTCACAATGACGACTTCCGTGCATTATAGCTGTACCAAGACCTAAAGGCACGAACGCATGTACATATGTACGAGCATTCGGAGTCGTCGTTCAATCGACGCTGTTCTAACGACTCCAAATATAATCGGCGCGGACTGTAAAACAAAGTATTATAAGGTCAAGCGGCAATTTGTCGCATAGCAATTTAGCGATTGTCGCAGAAAGGCCTCCATTTATATCAGGGCTTAACTTCCATCGCAGGTATAGTGATGCAACGAATAAATATTTTTCCCTTTCTAACTTTGTAACAGTTTTATTTGTTGTTTGGCTTCTAAACCTTAAGGTAAATTGTAAAGATATTAACCAAAAAGCTGAAAATTTAGTAATTCTTTCGACAAATTTTATATAGCTTTGAGGTTTATTTATGATTATAAGCAAATTAAAAAAAAATATTTATCCTTAGTCCGTACTACTATTGCTAATAAACTAGAGAGGACAAAAGCGAGTGAAATCATACTTGTTTTGCAATAACTAGACACACTCGTGTTTTGTCGATTCTCGGAAAAACCAGTAGACAACACGAACCCTTTCTTATGAGACGAATCTGTCTAATCGTTATGATTAAATTCGGTTTCGTCCTTTCTACTAATCACTAGAGTTGACAAAGGCAGGCGAATTATTACGTTTTTGCAGCGACTAGACAGACTCGTGTTTTGTTAACTCTCGAAGGAAAACGGTAGGGAACACGAACCTATTTTCATGAGGCGAATAAACACGAGTCTGTCTAATCTCTCCTAATTTCGTGAAGTGCACGGAAAGTGGCGAGCATTACTAATAACAGGTTTTCTATTCCCTCTTTTCTACCTTTTTGGGTCAACAGCTTTACAAAATTCGACTTTCGTAAATATAAAGGTTCACATGCACTCGTCCATTACAAATTTTCCAAAAATGCAAATATTTGAAATATGGTTAAATATTGCAAAATAATTGTTCGACCAAATAAACCTTAAAGTTGAACTTGGAATTTTAAAAGTTCCTCGTGAGACAAGCGGTAGTGATATAGCTTCCGACTTAAAAATGTATTTTCGTTCGAAAGCTAATATATATTTTTGCAAGAATTTTCTGAATTTCTTCTTTCTTTTTGAAGTTTTTCTTTCAAAATATTTGCATTTTACCTTGTTTAAGAGCTGCATCTTTTTAGTATTTTTTGAGGCCTTAATACTATTCTGTTTATTTACAACCACATTTCACTGTAGTTGTAAATAATCAAGATGTATTTACAACCATTAATAAATGTTTTCACAAGCGATAACAAGTGGTAAGAAATACAATTTTATGCATTTCGATAATAGTCTGCTTTGGAATTTTAAATTAAATTCCATAAACATTTGTACAGTGTTATTCACGGAAGTTCGACATTAAATTATCTTGAAGACGGGATCTTGGGCGAAAAGAAAACTAGTTTTCCAAGTTGTAAACAACCGAAACTAAATATAATTTTGTCTAACAATGCTTTCAGTGAGAAAAGGGTTAAGGAAGGAGCTCGGAAACGTTTGAAGTTTTTAAAGTTCCGAAAATTATAAATGAACTAGGAGAATCTTGTGATATAGATTTTTGAAATTAAATGCGCCACCGTTGGGTGGCGCTGTGTAACTAAGTTTGTCATATTCAATATTCCACGGTTTACTTGATTTTTGGAATCTGCAACGCATTTATGATAACTTCTTATAACTGCTGCCAATCTGGCCGTTGTATTTTTAAAAATAATAATTTTTACGGAGACCTTAAAATTGTATGTATTTTGTAGAGGTAGTAAGCAGTGATTAATTTATAAAAAATTTCAATAAAACAAAATATAAACGAAAACACATCACCGTATTATGGTAAGTGCCCAAAACTTAAAAGACAAACATGACAACGAAATCTCTCAAAGGAAAAGTGAAATTAAATTAAGTACTCAAAAGTTCGACTATCGCACCTAATTAACGCTGTACTGTTTACGTTTCATAATGTTTCTGGCGTTAGGCTACCACAAGCGATGCTAATAAGCTTTCGTACGTATTTTTTTAGATATTATTTAAATTATTTCTACAGAATAGCATCCTTTATCATTGGTTTGACGTAAAATTTGAAGTTATCTTCATTTATTCCAATTTTACAAGCATTTATGGTGAATATCTAAGTGTATCTTTCATTTAATTTTATAAAGATTACATTTTGAACAAGTAAGTGAAATAGAATGTTGGCAGCTCTAACGAAATTGAGTGAAATGATTATTACAACTCAAATCTATTAAAAACAAAAGTTAGGTAACGTCACTTACAGTTAGCGACAACGTTTAAAACTAAAAAAAATCATGACATTTATAACAAATTTTCCAGAATTTAAGATTTGAGTTCGTTTCCGAGATATCCAGCTACTGCATTCTCATCGCTCAATAGGCTGTGCACTATTTTTACCTGTCTTATTCTATAATTGGGACCAAATTTTATGAGTAGCAGTGCACATGTTTAATGCACGAATTTGCAGTTTGTGCAAATTATGTTATCTTTAAGTATATTTGTGAAGCAAAAATAAGCGTGGACTGTTGAATTGCATTTGTGTGTGTAGAGAGGGAGATATATTCAGATAAGTATTAAATGCTTATCGAAAGCTGAAAAGATTCTCATTTCTTACACATAAAAAGGTTCTCGTATAAAAATAAATTCAACTTCAAATACTTAACTATCATTATTTTGGAACTGTTACATTCGGATGGTTTATATTGTTAAAAGGAAGCATTATTTATGGAAAAGTATTCAATACATTCAACCTTAACGTTACGGCAAAGCTATTATTCCTTTATTTGAAATATGTGTCTAGTTTTTTGCTTAATTCATCTGTGTGTTTGGTCCTATTGGATATGGCAACATAGCTACAAATATTATAAAAATCTTGGACTTCCTTTCGATTCGTCTTTTTGATTCTTTGAACATGTACGGATGACAAATTTCGGTGTTTAGTCAGCCTTATAAACTCAGTAACCATAAAATCAATTGCTCCTACCTTTTGGATCTTCAGACTACGCTCTCCATGTAAACGAGAATAGTGATCTTGTAGAAAGTGAACAAAATACATTTCTGAGGGGCCCTTTTACAGAAAGTATAGTTAAAATACATCCTGTTATTCATGGTTTAACAGTTACAGAATTTCAGTTACTGCTGTTTACAGATGACATAAGGTTGTCATGATATAAAGTATAAGGTTTTCAATAACGTGTTCAACAATGGTAGCTGCCTATATTTATAGATTGAAGATTTGTTTCTCAACTATTTCTAGTTTATTACACGGAACTCTAGGGTATCATGACCTGCCAAAAATATTGCTAGCGACTTAAAGTCTCTTTTGCTGACCGATAACACTACTTTTTGTGTTTTTCGCGAGCGTAATATAAGTGTTTTCGTTTTATCAAAGCTCTTTGAGGATTGTTCCATTCTTTCACTACTCGTTTTAGGTGGCTCCTATGCGAACCACAATAGGGGTCAGCTTATCTGCTATTTTAAGATGGTCTGTAAAATCTTCAGGCTTTAATCCCATCAGTTTGTTAAGAGTGAGACCATTTGATATGGTCTAATTTTGGATATGGAGATTAAGTGGCGTAATTCCCAGCGGGACTTATGTCGCAGTGAGTCAGATATCTGTTGTTTTTGGTCACCAAACCAAAGAGGCGCATGTGACCCAGTAATAATCAAGGGCATCTTAGGCTTAGGTCTCTTGCGCTTACCCAGCGGCCTCTGACGAATTAGGGATGTCTTAACGACTTCTTTTGACAAGTTAGTGGTGTTGGAGTTCCTGCTAAGTTTTTTATCCAACGTAACTCCTAAATAATTAGCTTAATCGAAGAAGGTGATAGTTTCTGCCACCATAGAGGAGTAAGATATCCTTGTGGAAGAGGCGGCATAAATCTTTTCCACCTATGCGTATTGGTAAAAACTACTTGTTACATATAAGTAAAGGAGAAAATGTCTTCAAATATTGCGAATATTTTTACGTATTTAGCATTAAATAGGGCTACTTCAAATTAATTTTGAACATGGACATATCCATAATTCCTCATTAAAGGTTTAATCTATTTCTTGTTTGTTCTTATTGAAATTACATTACAGAAATGTCCTCTACACCCATGTACATACGGACTATTTAAATAGCTTTGCGCTTATATATGGACGTATAACTATTACTATTCGCGGAAAATGCTATTACTTCTTCGTATTTTCTCCAGAAAATTTCTCCTTAGATATATTGCACTTTGGTTAACTTAAATCCCTTCTAATGAAACTTTCCGTGGAGCGTAGAAAGGTTTTTCTCTTTTGTTGTTTGCCTATATCCCTCGAAAAGCTTCTAGAATTATACCTACTTCAGCTTTCGGCATAAGAAGCTTTACGTATTGACGTTAGATCTTTTTTTTTTTCCTGAAAATGTATGTGTGCGCGTGTTTTTGCCGGATAACAGCACTTTCAGCTTATATTCGTCCCTCCTAAAATGTTCACGTAGCTTTGTCTTTATTTTCGCGTACTTTGTCTTCGTTATAATGACGAGCATTTCATAATAATCCGGTGATATCGTGTTTGCAAGTTTAATACCTCGTTGGTACAAAGAGTCTAAATTTAGATGTGTTTATTAATTTAACACCTAACCAATAGGTTGTTATACGTATTCCTAACAGATCTGAGTACATATACGTATCTTGTACAGAATGAAATACATACATATTAGTATGGATTGCTTATTTATATATAATAATTCAAGGCGTCACTGAGTATAAAATGAATTATTTTATGAATTATTTTGTACATTCAGATGATAATCAGAAGTACTTGAAGTAAATGATTAGTTTATTATATCAATAAGTTTTAATTTATTAAAATCACCCTAGATGATAATTGAACGCCTTAGCAAGTTTGTTTTGGAACTTGGTAATTGGTAGAAAATGTAAATGTGAATGAAATGTGAATGAAATGAAAAAAAAAGAAAATGAAAATGTAAAAAATGTAACAATGTTGCCAAATGTATTTTTGTCTCTTGAAGAGAAATGTACGCACAATACAATATATGTATCTACCTTACCAAACTGATGTTTTTTCTAACTTTTTGAACAAGAGATAAATAGCAATGAAAACAATAGCATATAATAAGCAAAAATGTGCGTAGTGGGATAATTTCAAGAATTTCAAGGAGTAAGTGGAATAAAAGAAAGAAAATTCTTCCAAACGTAGATATTCGTTTACACAAAAATTAATTCAAATATCATATTTCTGAAGGTGTATTATTCTGAAGTTGTATTTCCGTTATGCCGGAAGTAGATATCATTGTTTTTTTTATTTCAAATGGAATCTATATTATTCTCTTTTAAAACGATAGTGTATACAATTACCTGTAGCTAAATTTTGCTAATTTTGCAAGAAAAAATTTTTTTCCAAAAAAAACGACAGTTGCACCATTAATTATAATTATTTGTTTATTATAAACTTTGCTGGGTATGGAAAAGTTATTTCGTTAATGTAGATTATCTGTATTACTAACAGCTGTCTCGATAGATTGAAGATATTATACAGGGTTTTTCAACTTTCGAAATAAATTTAGGAATGCAGAGCTAAATGCTCCTTTGGCTGTTTAAATAATGATAAACAGTAAATAATAACGTTTTATTAGACTTATGATGAAAAACTAACCTCAAATTTTGACGTTGCGCGAACTCTATATGGTAACGCGTCATGCACTCAAAAGTCCACGTTTGTTTGAATAACTACAATTTTCAACGGCACAGTTCAATATACAATTCAACGGCGATTTGAATTAAACCACCAAAAGGTTGGATGCCAAGTTTAATTTAAAAACAAAAGTAAATATAACTCGATCATTTAAACAAATGCGTACCCATCACCAAGGGGTTCCCGTAACACCAAAGCTCCAGGCTAGCATTTCTTATTTGTTATTATTTGTTTTTAATTTTTCCTTCAACTACCTTGCCACTTGGCCACTGTAAAAAATAAATAGTTTGTTTAGAGAACAATTTCTATGATTCTAGAAAATGAAAAAAACGGAATATATTTAAACAGAAGCGTCCTAATGAAGATATTTTCAAATATATCATAACAATAACATTTTCCGACATAAATTTTATGAATCATATCCTTTCTAACGTGACAATTGGAAGTACTAATGTAACTCCCATATATGTACCATTAGAGTAAGAAAAACCAAAATGTCTAGCGCAGATGGATCGTTCCCCTGTATTTAGGGATATATCGCCATCTGTTACAAATGAGTTGTATCTATTTTGCTAATCCTCGAAACATTGTAAGGTTTAAATGAAAAGTTTCTTAAATGCAAGGCGCTATCAATTTCTACATGGCATGGTTCTAATTTTAAATATATTGGATTGCTTAACGAAAACAATACGGTTGAGATTTAACATAGGATTTTTTATGTTTACACAACTAATTTACAGATTAAATAGGTAGTGGCATGAATTTCATTAACTCTACGCCAATGAGAACTGCAAATAATAAAAATTATCCGTTGTTGAAGGTGTCGTGTAAAATTTTTGCGAAGGCTTTGGTTATTTTTACACTTATGAAGAATTAAATGAACATATTTTTCTGGATGTTATAATTGCCTAAGTACGAATTTTTTCAGAAAAAAAATCATTTCTTCTTGGCACTAAAACCAGTTTTCTTTGCCAGAACTCTTATATTTACATTACACAAATTATTACGGCCGGTTTTCAGAAGGTAATGGAACTCATCTATAATACTATCAGCGACTTTTTATGTAGAATACGCGTAAATTATTTTTGCACGCATATAAGCTATGTGCTAATGTTACCTGGAAATCATCAGAAGCATGTCGCTAATTGGCCTAATTACTGTTGTCAATGGAATAAACAATGGCAAAGGTCATCGTTAATCTATCGCGGTATAGAGACAATGAATCAACTGGGCTGTGAATCATTAGTTATACCTCTTTGCGTGTTGCGTGATGTCAGTGAATGGAACGACAAACACACAATATTCCAGCAATTTATGGAGCAAGTTTGATTTCTTTGGGATAAAAATTGGGCTAGTCGATGACCAAACATAATTTGAGCAAATTGATGTAGATTTTTGAATGTGAAAAGGTAGTTGTTAGGATTGCCGTCTTAGCCATTAGCCCTTTTTAAACGTTCTTTGCTAACAAAGAACGGGAGATGTTAAGTTTCAATCTTTACCGGGGTTGAATATTTTTAATTAATTTAATTTACGTCGGCAAATACAGGATTTACAGGATGTTGCGATTACAGCTTGATCTTTGTTTTAAGACCCTCGGATTCTCTCTTTGTTCTGAGCTCTACGAAGGTCGTTTGTATTAGCCTATATGAGGAGGTTATCGCCCACAATACCTCTCTTCTGACTTTAATCTGTGATCCTTCATCTCCTAGGTATGTATGTAAATTACAGATTTTATTTTGCCGATCCGATGACCCTTGCCATAAGAGCTTTGGTTATCGAGCAGATGATATACTTGACTCCGCAGGGCCAGGTTCTTCCTGAAAGCGTGCTCAAAGTAAATATAGAAGAATACTCTGTACTTATTGGTTCTCGATCTTATTCCCCTTACTCAATTGTCGTATCAGATTAGAGGTATTTATTTGTCATATAACCTTGAATTTAAAGATTTGGGCGTGCTTTTTGGTACCACTATCACATTTAAATCGTATATTAACAATTTGTTTCCAAGCTGTGAGTTCTTATTCTGTGCTTCTAGATATTTCAGAGATCCTTCCTTGTTGAAGTCATTACACTTTGCCTTTGTGCTGAGTAAATTAGAATATGCAACTCTAATTTGGTATCGTGTGACCTTTTGAGTTTGAATCATATCCACTCATATTCCTCAAATTCGTTTCATTTGAAATTGGTGGAACTTATTCTGAAAGAGGATGGGTTGCCGTTAAGGCATACCATGCTGATCTTAAGCATGAGAAGGCATGGTATCTGTGAGAAATTTCTATGGAAATTGCTCCGAAATGACATCGATTGTCCTTTCATAATAAAACGAATGTATTTCTGGTGTCACGTTTCAAGATTTAGTAGCAGCTTTTTTCCTGCATCACCATGAGGCAGACCTTCAATATATACTCGCCTCTGTTAAAGGCCGTTAACGGGCGACAGGATTTCACTCATTAAATTTTGTTTTACTTAGGTGCGTTCTCTTGTCGTATATTTAGCCAATATTTATTCAATCTCGAAACTCCAGCGATCACTTTATTCCGCATCTGATTTAATGTGTTGATACATATCATGTGTGTGGATAACCGCGTCGTACGTTGTTTTGGGGCGGCCAGTAGAAAAATAAATCGGTGTTTTCTGTTTGGTGCCCAACAAGGGACGCTTTATAGAACCAAAGTCTTTGTGTAGAATCATAGGAGATTCTGCTAGAAGAAAGATCTGAGAGAGATATGTAAAGAAATGGAGGTTGGCTAGATGTAAACTCCGTACTAAAGCAGTTCTCTGTTAACTACTGTCTCAACTAGGCGAATCTTGCTGTAGAAGATACGAAATACAGCAGCAAACAATTAGCATCTAATCTGCATAAGTAAAGAACTAAAAGTGTTCAGGTAGACATTTCGAGGGTGCTTACATTTTTTCTGGGCAAGATAATGGCGTGTATAGGCTGGTTGAGTAGAAGTGAAAGCTTGCACGGGGACGGTACAAGTAGCATTAGGCTCACTGTCTAAGACAGCAATGCATTAGAAGTGCCACCTATCCATGTTAAGGTCTCTTGTTCCTTGTTATATAAATTGGCATTGTTTTGCTTCGTTGGATCGTTTCCTCTCCGGTCTAGTAAAACATATCTAACATCGTTCGGGTTGTACCCATGTTTTGCTTAGTTTGTTTGATATTGAAGCTATTGGCGAATTTATTTATTTGATTGTAGCGGTTGCTTTTGGCGAGTGTCTTGATTTTCGGACAGTCAGTACCGTTCTCTCTTGTTTGCTAAAGGTGTTCGGTGACTACCGACTTATCGGTATGGTTTTGCATTCTATCTTTCTGGTTTTGCTCTCTGTCCTATTCCCTTTCCACGGATGTTACATTGCATAATAATACCTATTCAACAGTATATGATTCGATAATAGCGAAATCGTACAGAAAGCTTTAATTCGTTCGGAAAATCGTACGGTAGTTTACAATTGAGCTGATTTGGGAACGAGACGCCTTCATAATAATAACGAGCAATTGTCCGTGTAGGTACAACGTATCTAAAACATACACATGTACCTCTCTACGAGTAGGAGATTTATTACATAAGTAACTTACGTAATTCAATCTGCAAATACTTATTACACGATTCTTTTTTTTTTTTTTCGTTTCATTTTCCGCGAATTAATGTAAGTAATATACGCGGTAGGTGTAGCTTGTATGGGTAACTTAAGGCAAGTCGAGTTGTTTATTGGAAATAATAGCGGCGATCTTTGTTTAGCCCGTTCCGCACAGGTGGTCGTAGTAGCTCTATGGCGAGTTGTACTTTCGGTGCCCGAGTGTCTACTGTTTTGAGTCGCCGCCGGCTATTCATAATCATTTACATGTAAAAGCAAGGAAGTATAATTTGACACGTAACGCTCGTAATATCATTACAAGAAAACGTAATGGTAATAATAATAGAACTGGCGGTACGCGGTGGTATCACGGACGTTCAGTTTTTAAAAGGTTCGTGAGAGTTGCCGCGAGTTTAAGGCCACAGCTGTTTTTATCATGGAATGCTTCTCTGTGTGGGTAATCGCTGTACAATAAATCTTGCTTCAGCAATGTATATGCGAATCCTGACGAAGCAAATTGAATGGAAGATCACGACTTACCAAATCAACACTTATGATTCATATTGGTTTCCATCGTCATCTTCTCAATTGTTATAGGTACGTGACAATCTGTGATAGGATGATCCGGTTATTTTTAAAATTCTTCTGTAATATAATAAAGAAGCATGCAGCTATGGTAGAGTGATTATTTCTCTTTATTTGAAGATGCAAACCAATGTTTCTTTTTATTAGGAAATCCAGGTGATATTTCAAGAGAATGTTGAGCTTACGGAAATAGGCTCCTTCGCACTCGGAAGATTTAGAGCTCTTCTTAGTGTTTCGGAAGCTTACGTAGTACGATGCCATAGTAATCAATCCGAGGATTCGAGTTTCTATTTTTTCCAGGAGTTATAGATTTATTGGAGCTGCAGGGCACCAAATGACTGGCTCATTTTTGGCCGGAGAGTAGGTTCTGCAGGGTGTCGAATTTGTTGTTCCTACATATTAGAGGGTACAGTACTTCAACAGCTTTATAATACTTGTCTTGGTTATTTCGTATTCTGCATTTCTAGTTTTGGTGGGTAATCGAGTAGACGACAGTGTTGTCCGCGTATATTGTTAAGGTGATCCCCTAGAAAGCTCGTTTTTCCGTCATGTACATGTTGAATAACACTGGGGCTAGTAAAGACCGTTGCGGGACTCCTGCCGTTAAGGGCATTGCGGGCGACAGAAACTCATCAACTCCCACTGAGAAGGCATAGCCAAGGATATGTGATTCCAGAAGACATGTCGATACCTGTTATGAATTCAGGCTTTATCACAAACCATATCGTAGGTTTTGGCCATGTTGATAAACACATATAATCTCGTGCTCTTGAATCCTTTAAGGATTGTATTAGTTATCCGCTAGGCCTGAAAGTCGGTGGAGCCCTGGACTAAAACTAACCTGAGTTCCGGGATGTCCAAGCCGTCAACCTCGTACTTGACCCTCGATAAAATCTACTCCATATCTACGCCGCAGTTTTCTCTTGACTTGCGTCACTAGTCATCCAGTGTCACTCTTTTAAGAAACCCTTCTTTTTCGAATCTTCATTGGGATCAAGTGCGGTTGTTCTTAATTTTTGGAGTCTTCCGGTTGGACTCTCCCTCGATTCGTTGTCTGAAACAGAGACGGTAATGAGTATTACGGTTAGCTGAATTGGACGATACTATAGCCTGTTCAGGTATGCATAGGTCGTCCTGTGCTTCAGCTTTCCGGTCGTCCTGGGTGCAATCGCTCTTCTTGGTCTTCTCGAAGAACGCCTTGTTGAGTTTCGCCAGAAATTCTCCTAGCTTCTACCCCATATCTCTGCTTGCTTTTCGACTTATATCGCTAATTTCGACAATGGCAAACAGTATATCTCCTAGCACCATCTAGTGTCAAGAAATATATAGCCATGCTGCTCGAAAAGCAGTGTCGAGATATCGGATACAGATGGCAAACCAGCTCTTATAGTTGCTAGTTTCGAAGCTCACGTTTGCACATAATATTTAGTAATGTATGTTGCAAATGTTGTTAATACTCATATTACTAATTTGGTGCATGTGTTTGTTTATTTTTTCTATCAATATTATTTTCATTACATCTAAGTAAGTATTCTTTGCTATTTAGAATGTTTCTTTCATTAAGTCAGAGTCGTGAAAATCAAGAGCCGTCACTGGAAATTACAGGATAAACTTGATCTCAAATAAATTTTAACCCTAACTAAATCCGAAGAAAAGTTTATAAATGAATGGACTCCTGGCAAAGCAATGATATATAGTCGAAGCTCTTGGAGAATGGTAAACTCCGATATCGGATGTGTTGCAATGCATAGAAGAAAATTGGGAAAACAATCGAGAAATATACCAAGTTTATCAGATAACACAATAACCTACATAATTGTGATATCGTAAATATTAATTTTAGATTATCTTTAACTGATATAGCTGTTGTCTTGTACTTGTATTTTGGTGTAGGTAAAAAAAAAGTTCGCAAAGTTCTTCGCTTATGTCGTCGTATAGTTATATGTATGTAAGCGCAAGGTTAATCAAGAATACTTTGCTATTAATAATTTTTCTAATAATTTACAACCTCTCCAACTTAGAAATATACCATGGAAAAATTTTATTTAATTTTTTTGATATTTCAAATAAAACGAGCTAAGTATTTAAGACTATATTGCAAACTTTTCTTGCAATAGGAAAATTTTACCATGACGATCATGTCATCTTGGATACATTCCACGAAATTAAAACGAGAAAAACAACTGCAACGCTATAACAAAACGAATATAATTTACTTGTAAATGACCCAATTTATAACTAGAAACGTGTGCGAGGCCTGCCAAAAATTTGGTAGTAACGGCTGATAACAAGCAGAACAAGCAGAAGCTGTGTTCCGGATAGTGACGCTATTGGCTCCACACCAGTTATTGTGAAAGATTATAGATACGAAACAAATGAAAATGAATAATGTTCTGATTTATATTTTCATGGCAAATTTGGCTAAAAGCGTTGGTAATTGAAAAGATTCATTCGCATGTACCTGCTCTGGTAGAGATAACATTGAAAACCATTAGTGTGTCAAGAATGGATCAAGTGGCACGTGAAAAAATTGATATGATTGGTATTTACGGCGAAAGGAGAAGGAATATTCGTGCGGCGAGTCTTCTGTACGCAGAAACGAATCCAGATGGGCAACACCCGTTTCGTACGACGCCTTGTTGTGTTATACAGCAGTTTTCTACAACAGGAAGTATCACGGAGGATAAATAGGATGCGAAAGAAGAGTGTTACCGATGAAAGTGCAGCGATTTGAGCTACGCTGTGGTACTCATTCCTCAAACCAGCACTAGATACCTTACAAAGCAGTCACCAACTGGTATTGTTCCAATACTAAAACAGCAAAAGTGTTATCTACAACACATATCAACGCTTGAAGACTTCCGCGAGGCTAATTTTGAACATTGTATAAAATGTTGTGAGTGGATATCAACCTTGCTCATTACTCATGAGTGTAATTATGCAATCTCCCACTCAAGTGCATTTATTTAGTCTTCCCAATGTTTGAGTTCGATGGTGAATTGACGAAATGGTTATTTCAATAGGTAAACGCGGTTCCTCCTTCAGAAACGCTATGGCCGTGTACATCGTGTTTTATAAGTTGACATTCACCTTCTTTGTTGAAAGTATGTGTTTTTACGAGGATAGTTAAAAAAGTTTCCATCTGTTTAATTCATGCAAATAGTAATTCTGCACATACGCATTTTTAATTTACGTATTTTCAATTTTTGAAAATGAAGTAGGCCTTCACAGTTGCGCTATCATTTCAAAGAAAGGGTCTCTCCATAGTACACTAATGTAAGAAACCTCCTATTTTTATAGGAAACGGTGTGGTACACGCCACTGGCAGATTTTTTTCAGAGCAAAAAATACAACGCAACAACAGTCTTTGGCCGTTTCGAACGTTCATCGTTAACCAAGCTGATTAAATTCAGCTGCTTGAAATTTCTCTGTGACGTAGGCATGTCGCCTTTTATATGCGAGAATTAAATGACGTTATTGAATTTTTTGAATTTTTACGGAAATAGTAGCATCGGCTGACACAAACGGCTGCTAAACAACAAGTGAACGTCCAATATGACTGAAAATTTCAAAAGTATCTTCTAATGCATGCGTAATTCTGTCAGCAGAATATTTTCGACGAGCCCCTTATATAATGGTGTAAAAGAAAACTACAAGCTTAAATCATATGTGCTGCTATTATATACATGTACAATATATTATATTGTATTGGATTTCTAAAAGCACTTACTAAC
This sequence comes from Oryctes rhinoceros, assembly GCA_020654165.1. NCBI lineage: Eukaryota > Metazoa > Arthropoda > Insecta > Coleoptera > Scarabaeidae > Oryctes > Oryctes rhinoceros. The sequence goes on along the minus strand of JAIOKQ010000399.1, from coordinate 2,378,044 downwards.
CCATAAATATAGCAATCTATACCATTTCGTATTGGCCTTTGTATTTCTACCAAAGATGACTTAGTGGCTTTGATTAAATGCTTTAAAGGAATGTACTGCCAAAGTTAAACAAATATTTCATCTATATAAGGTATTTCTTCGGAAAAAAAAAGAAAACAGGTCGTGTGAACTTTAACGGTACACAATCCAATCTCATTACAAAATCAATATCAACAGAAGCAAGTATCGTTTTCGTATACGACAAACAAAATTGAAAATGTCTTACATACAATAGCAGAATGTTGCGGAATACAAACTGGGAAACTCAAGTTCTCGACATACTTTCGCTTTATGCTTTGTCTCTTGCATAACTTCCAACTGTGTGGATAATTTTAGAATTACGTTTTCATTTTCGCATGTAAATGCATTTAACGTTTGTTTAGTCTCATGAAAATTATGCGCAAATATTTTACGATTTAGTTACGAAACACGGTTAAACCATCGAGGTTTTTTCAGCGCACGGTGGTACACCTTTTTCGATACGAAAAGTACGAATTTGTATATGATACAATTAACTTAATTAAATGATTGTATACGGTGGGTAGTGTGACTAAATTTATTAATGAATGCGTCACTTCTGTTATTCTACGCGATATGTTATTCAATTAAAACGACTTGAGGTATATTTTTCGCTTATTATAGTATAGACGATGCTGGTTTAAGACTTTTTTACGATAAGGATTTTTGCAATCGGTACTTATTCATTCAAACAATAAAAGCTAAACACTGGAGGGACCTTAGTGCTATTCTGCAATACTCAAAAAGGAGCCTTTAGTGTATTGAGGCTGTTTGCAGGTATTTCATGGAATTGCCGCCATCACACTCTCGATGTAAAAAGAGGATGCTGTACCACTAAAATCCACCACCGACATTGATAGCAGCCGAATTCGTTGCTTCTAACACTGTCGCAATCAAGAATATATCGTTGAGCTAATTCACCGGTTTGTAAAATAAATAAAAGCTAACCTGAATTTCCAAACAGTGACTTCCTTATCTAGTTTGCAGGTCCATTCATTTTAAGTTGAAGCTGTTCGAATTTACGATAACGATTTTATTTTAAGAATAAATCATTAAATTGCAATCGCCGTGTTCTTGGCACTTTGCGATAGACTTGTCATATTAAAAGTAAATAAAAAAAAAGGACGGCTCGAAATCTCACAAAACTCTTTAGTAATTAGTTATCGATTTCGCACAAATAATTCGACAATCTCCAGGGCGATCAAGGTAAACCGCATTGTTGCTCTATTTAGGGCAGGAAATGATTGATTAGCGTGGCCGTTGGTAGGAAAAACATTTAATAATAACTTCCAGCTTTATTAGCCTGCTACGATGATATTTAAATCAACATCTTCAAAGTCACTACATTGAATCTTTAAAACAACCTTTTCCCACAGAATTCCTTATTTTGGGAATGTTATTGTTGATAACATTTGTTGCTTTTAGAATGGTAAGTAAATGAAGTACAAGCTCAATCTTCAAGCAGAAAGAAATACTCTGCATCTTATAAATTATTTGATTGCCATCTTCTCAGAATTCACGTTTACATCGATATATTCTAACCATCCCTACAGGATTAACTATCGTATGGTGGCCTTTAGGAACTTCCACGTGCTTTACGGAGAGACTGGGTAGAAGTGTGTGTTGATTTTGTAATTCAGTGATTAAAAAAATTATTCAATCGAATTGGTTGTATTAATTATTATTTTTTACTTTGTAATTAAGTTTTCGCGTTTCAGTCTGCAGGTTTTGTTTTAAGTTTCGAGGATACATGTTTTTTACAAGTGTCATCGATCGATCGAAGCTCCTAACAGGTATAGCTTGGCGTATCGTCTGTATCATCAGATACAGAACTTTAGTTATTTAATTGGTCCTTCTTTTGATAGTATGTCCCCAATAAAGCTTTTGAATAAATACTGGGTGTAATTCAAAAGACCACTTTCGATCGTTATTTCTGCATCAAACCCGGTTTTAAATTTTTATTTAATATCCTCTTGTCTTCCTTTCTGGTGCCAATTAAAGAAAAATAGAAAGGCAGTAGGTATAATTTTAATTGTTGGTAAAAATACAAGCTATAAGACTGGATGAAAATTTGGAAATGAAGGTGACTAAGTTCGATGTTTTAAGAAAATATCTTATCAAGAGTACACCGAGATCCGATCCAATTTAAAAATGACTACGGTGCGATTATTAAAAAGCTCTCAATATTAAAATTGAAACACTTGCCTAGCACCTCTTACCACAAACACTTCACTTGAATTGCACGATCATTTCGATAGCTAAGCTATCATCTTCAACAGCAATATTGAACTAACTGACCTAAGATTGAATCTATTTATACAAAATATCATTACGTCAGACATACGCCGTCGACAGACCGCGGTTACGCTAGCTTTAACAAAGAGAAAAGACTGGAACTTTACTGAATCTCAATTCATTCAAATGTTTCTGTTTTTGTTAGTTTACATGGCCTCCTAACAATTTAACTGTACATTACTGTTTACGTTCTTAAGTACATTACTGTTTACGTTCTTAATTAAACATACATTGCAGCACATGCAGGATAACGCCGGATTTGTCAAATCTTCTGAATTTAAGACGAACCAGGTGCTCTTTCTACCTTTGATTAATCTTTTAGTTTACCCAATATATATTTGATCCCAATCTTTACATGATATTCTACAAATTCCTGATTTTTCCATGTTATCTATTTGGTCTTTCGGATTTCCTAAAAGGTTTTTAAGATTGTTATTTAAAGAATAGATAATTTTGCGATCAATTCTAGAATTTTAGGTTTTTTCAAGACCTTTCATTAGATATGTCGATGATATTTATTGCATCTTTGACGCCAGTAAATGTTCAGTATCCGATTTCTTGGAACATCTAAATTCTGAATTTCTCTCTATTAAATTTACTCACGAAGAGAAAAAAAGGCAAGAGAATTCCTTTCCTTAATACTAAGTTAATACTAAGAAATAAGCTAGAAATAGACGTGTCATGCATAAGCTGAAATTAACTAGAAAAAGACGTGTGATCGTGATCAAGTATATATTGGGCGAACTAAAAAATCAATCAAAATTAGGTATGAAGAGCACCTGGTTCATCTTAAATTCAGAAGATTTGACAAATCCAGGGCTTCCCTGCATATGCTTGAAAACAATCATAATATCGACAATGTATCTTTAATTAAGAACATAAACAGTAGTGTACAGCTAAATTGTTACGAAGGCATGGAAACTCACAAAAACAAAAACATTTTAATGAATTCAGATTCAGGACCGTTAAGTTCCAGCCTTTTCACCTTGTTAACGGTAGCGTGACCGCGCTCAGTCAACCGTAACGATATTTCGTATAAATATGTTAGTTCTTAGTAACCCACCTAAAAAATGTTTAGACTTAATTTATTAACCCCCTAGAATAGGGTGTTTTTGGATACTCTTTTTCAATTCCTGTTAACTTGCTTCAACACCCTGTACAATTGTGCGGCAACTAGATCAATTATAAGGCTGTATGTGTAGACTGCGGTGTAAACTTGCAAATGGATCCGTCATTTGCAAGTTTGAACTAACTTGAATAACTCCAAAGTCGGATGACATTGAAATAAGCTACATACACTACATTTTGGAATAATATTGTCTTACAATACACATTTTCATAAATATCTTGGAATAGAGCAATTTGATAAGAAGGAGAAAATAGGTAGTTGTAGGCCTAATCTAGGTTAGGTAGGTTTAGTCTAGGTAATAGGTGAGAGAGGCTGAATAATATTTTGGGCTTCTTATCTTATTCCAAAAATTAAACTAGAAATGTAAAGATTACCAACTTTTCAGAATTTTCCAGTGTATTACTCTTTCATATATCGATCTTGTGAGACATACTGTATGATGTAAATAATATAAACACTTTTATTGATGAAGGTTACAATTTGTATTTGATGTCGTGCAAGTATATGTAATTGTACCTAAACCAAGTAGTTATTCGTTGTCCGAAAAAAAATTGAAGCCTCTGCCTCAGGTTATCAGGGTCTTGCATTTATTTTTGTTAATGCATACTACTACTTACACGGCTGCCTAGTTTTATGGTAGATTTCACCATTACCTGACCCTACTCGGTATCAAAATTTCACTTTCTCTAATATAGTTATATAAAGACATGAGACTCTTAAATAATTAATTATGTCGTTTTAAATATCAAGAAGCCATCTTGGCGAAAAAAATCTTCAAGCGGAATTTCTTGAAACTTTGTTAACTTACGACCTTGCATCACCCTCTTTTTCCAGGTTTTCCATTAGCATAATTATTGGCATTATTGCGGAACGGTACTAATGATATAAGAAATGTGTACAATTAGCATTAACAGAAAGCGAGGCATAAATGTGTATCATTAGACGGTCTTCCGCAAACACCTAACTATTAAAGCGTCAAGGTTAGAGAAAACTAATTATGGTTTTCCATTGATTACAACCATTTTTATACCTTTAATAACCACATATTATATATACATGGGGGGTCGAAAAAGATTGGTTTGTTTCAGTAAGCGAACGATTTGGTTCGGTACACACAAGTACATATAAAAGCGCGGACGTAATGTGCAACTGGATGATTAATTTTTTACTGGTACGCCACACGATCATACTTGTGCCTGGACAGTACGGTACAAAAGTGCGAAAACTGATTGGGGATTACTGATAATGTTGAAGTAAATCGACGAAAATGCTTCAAATACTTGGATCTGTCTACGGGGCAAAAATATAAGTTAACATTTTCCATTTAATGTTCGGCATGAGATTTATTATGTACCTGTTTTACACATTAAATGTATATGTTGTAACGCGTATTCCTCAAGAAACATGTGCTGGTATTCCATGCGTCTCGACAGGTGCGGATTTGTCGTTATCGTAATCAAACTGCTGGATGGGCAAGGTTAGTATTAGCAGGAACCGCCGATCGGCGATGCATGAGTCCTCAATGAGTTGATTTAGCTCTTGTATTGTGTAGTTGTCGATGTAATAATAACAATTGTAAAGAATTACTTGACGAAATAGAAAAACTTGCAAACTTCCGAATTTTCACTAACAGAGTCTGGTCGAAATAAATAAAATGCTGCATGATATAAACAACAGAAAAAACTGTCGCGTTAAGGAAAAGCGGGAGAGTGTTTAAAGAAAAATTCAGGTTTTGCAACATTAAGATAAATTTGTGATGCTGAATATGGGGATCCGTTATATGGACATGTTTTCATCACGGTGAACACTCTTCACCACTTTATGTGCGCTGCTACATAAAGTGTGCTAGTCTTGAAAATTTACGCTAAAACAATTATTAGTCAACCATATTGACAGTGACCCTGTCTATGTGTTTGGTTAAACTGTCCGGTTTATGTATCGGCGAACTGCGGAGTTTAGCAATCGCTATTGTGCAAGTTAGAAGCAAAAATGTCCCCTATTATTATCTTTGGTGTATTTTTCCCTCTTACACTTTCTTTTTTGTTTGTTTTAGGGCAAAAAAAGGTATTTTTCAGTCGGCGAACTTCATAAGATGAAAGACCTGATTCTTTAAGATCCTGACGGCGATGACTCGTAGAGACGCAGAGGAAGAAACCATATAATTAAATAATAATGAGAGTGAATTTAAATTAGAATGTAGTGATCATGAAGAATTTCATGAATTAGATTCGGAATCACATAAGGGAAATAAATATAAAAAAATAAGCGACCATTATAGAGAAAATCGTCGTATTAATCTACGAAAATCAATCGATATCCTGAAAATATTTTCTGGACCAAATAGGTTCCACTAAATACGACTGCTGACGAAGTTGTTGCTTTCCATATCATTGGTGCATATATTATAGATGAAGATATTATAGAAGAAGAGATATTTCTAGGGAAGAAATTGTAGTATTATTCGGATTATTGTATCTTTTCCGTTAAAAAGAAATTAAACCATACGAATGCTTTGGAAATTTATAATTGAAATTGAGAGAACTGTAAGCTCTAAGCTTCTCTTATTTCTTTTTCGATGTCTAAGTTTCGATGATAGAAATGCAAGGAAGGAATGAAGAAAATCTGATAAACTTGCAGTTCTTCAAGATTTATTTGTGACTTCTTCGCCCATAACCTCAAAGTAAACTACATTTGTTACCATTGATTAGAAACCGTAGTCATTCAGAGGTCGTTGCAGTTTCGTGCAATGTACTCCTAATAAGTCTGCCAAATATGACATAAATATGTCTGTACTTCGCGATGCTAGAACTTTCTATACCAGCAATTTATAGATCTATTGCGGGAAACAGCTCGAAGGGTATTCCAGTTCCCCAAATGAAATAGTTAGCAGACTTGTTTGTCACTTATATGGTAGTACAAGAAACTTAACGAGGGTAACTAATATACGAGTTATTTCTTGGCGATGTTGCTGCGTTAAAATAAAATAACGTGTATGTTGGAACTGTAAGAAGAAATTAGGTCGAAATACCTCCAGAATTTGTACCTCGAGTAAAGAGAGCCGTTGGATATGCTATATTTGGATATCAAAGAGAGTTTTCTAATCTCTCTCGTACTGGATATTTACGCAGATGGTTATTAATAGAGAGAACAAAGGCGTATGAAATGATTACCTTTTTTGCAGAGATTAGACAGACTCGTGTTTTGTCGACTCTCGGGTACACCAGTAGGTAACGCGAATCCATTCTCATGGAGCGAATAGACACGAATCTATCCAGACGCTGCAAAAAAGAAATAATTCCACCAGCCTTTGTCCCTTCTAGTGATAGGTTTACCATGAATATGAATATTGGGTACGCTGTATGTGAAAAAGCAAAAGGCTTGCCTTCTCGTCATGGAGAACAATTTATTTGCACAAATCCCATTATGTATAATCTATCGAGAGCATAATTTGTTAGTGTCTCGATATGTCTCGACGAGTCTATCTGGTCGCCGCAAAAAAGGAATAATTCTATTTGCCTTTGTCATCTCTAATCCTTAGTAATATTCTTTTCATTAATGGATATAACATGAATAATTACATTTGCTTTATACTATTCAAGTTAAAATAATTCTACAGCATAAAAGATTTTTCTTTAATTCGGCAAGTGTGCTTATGAAATGTTGCCGGCTCATATCCAAGTATTTTTATCTACATGTTGCTGCAAAAAGTTTGAACACGTGTAATTTTTGAATGCAAAAAACATGTGAAACAAAACGGAAAACTCTAGAAAATTTACCATACAGGTAACAATAACAAATAACAAACTTCATAAAAATAGCAATAAATTAATAAAATAATAATGTTAAATCTCAATGGTGCCATCTGGTAGCCGCTTATGAAAACTTAAGATGTTAGCCTCGTGCAAAGGGAAAATGGTTATCAATATGTTATCTTTCTTCTTCTTTTGTCTAAAGTTTTAGCAAAAATTCAATCTTATGGGACACTGTAGGACAATATAATTATGATATATATAGTATATTTTTAAACTGTGCCCACAATGACTTCATAGCAAGAAAAGGATCGATTTGAAAAATCTCTTTACAGGGGCACAAATGTACAAATACTGCTTTTTTTTTTTAAAGAAAAGATACGAATACGAGTAAGAAAAACGGTCGTACTGCAACGATAAGTACTTTGAAGCGAAGGAAAAACTACGCTCACAAGTAGACATTTTTTTCAAACAAATTGTATAATTACGCAATATAATATGCAATATAATATGCAATAACCTTAGAATGTATTAACAATATTTATATTTTTCTTCCGTTTTTACTTCTATTGTATTACAATTGTACTACTATTAAAATAATAGTGCTATTTAACAATTTCTCACACTTAATTAATTCTATTTGTTGACAGATAATTTAGTGTAAATGTTTTAGAAAATTAGTTATGTCACTTCCTCATCGAAGCGATGGGCTCTTAATTACTTCCATTAATGTTCGAAGGTGAGAAATTGTCTACTTGTTCCATTAGCAAATCTCACTTCATCAGGCGCGCCAAATAGCCAATACTCAGCGCTGTCCATGTACTGTTATAACGTAATCGAGACTACCACAAAAAGTTTGATTTGGAGATATCGCCTCTGCTTTTCCGATACCAATCTTCTTATGGTGCGTATGTGATTCGTCCGTTCAAACCGTTCCCATCGTGCGATATTTGATAAATGTCTTCGTATCATTTTTGCAGCTGAATTGCCGCGGAAGAGTGTCATGTAATTAAGGCACCTATTAATCACGCAACAAAAATTTTAACTTTGACAAGCTCGCGTACAAGAATGAGCATTTTTCCTAAATGAAGATTTATTAATACACGAGACTTTCTAAACGCATGCCGTCACATCAAACCGTTGATTGAGTATGCCCTGCACGCACTACTATTTGCATAAACTAGAAACGGCTGTAATTTTTTTCAATTATTGCGTGATCTATGGATCTGCATTCTCGTCATTAATTTTTCAATTAATTTTAGTTTAATTTAGGTCGGAGAGTTGACGAGTAGTCCAATTTCAGTTTACCGAATTTACCGAAGAGAATTTTCAGCAAAAGCCTGTGATATGGAATATTTATCTTTTACAAAAGTTCTAAATGGACAATCTCCGACCTATATTCACTAGTTCGCGCAAGAGGATTGTCTATTTTTTCAAGATTTGAGTGAATGTAGGTCGGTGTCCGTTAGATAAAATATGATTAATTTCTGTAACACGCCACGATGGATTTATCAAAATAATTATACGCATTATAAGGTCATACAAATAAGAAAAAGGATTCCAAACTATTTCAATTGGTAGACTCGACCAGGTTCCATATCGTCTAGAGATGGCTCACAGAAGAAACAAAAGCGAAGCGAAGTATGAATACAAGTGAAAGATGAAGTCCTCGATGTAGCAGTAAAAGGCTGTGTTTTCTAAAAAAAATAATGTTCGATGTAATTCCCTTTTAGTTTAATGCTTCACTTGAATTTATTTGGTTTTTGAGCGAGTTAGATCTGGTGAATAATATGGATACTTCAAAAGATCACTTAATTTTCTGATCGCCGAAACACCTTTGTGGATTGGTGCATTGTCTCGATGAAAGAAGCTGTTTTCGTTTACAATCTAGGCCTCTTCTTGTGGATTTTTTCCGCTTTCATTTTAGGAAATATTGACTGTAATACTTAAGTAAGTAGAATCGATTTTCTCTTTTTTGACGCAGAGACATCGGTTTCCTTGCTGCTTTGATGATTACTGTTTCGTTTTTAAGCGGTGAAGCTACGAAGTCATCCATAATAACAAATCAACGACAAATTCTGTTGGATCCTTTTCAAAACGCTGCCCATTTTCTACCTCACATCACAATTTTCTCCGTCTGGTACTTATTGTCACAAATTTTCGTCACAAAGTACGTTTGATATATATATTTCAGATTTCACTTCCTTTTTAACAAAATAAAACTGGTTCTTATCCAGTTGCTTGGTAATTAATAAAAATATCATCAAAACACAATAAAAAATGCTCAAATTCATTTATAAGGCAAGCAATGTCCGATGGTAAAAATAAGTAGAATTCAAACGATTAACAATAATTTTCAATCAATTCAGACAATTTTGAAGTTGGGAAAAGATGGGGAATATGCGTCAGCGGAAGTGATTCGAACTAGTTTTTGTGCGATAAGAATTATAAACAGTTCCATCATAAATGTCTCAATATGTCGCATAAAATTATTTAAATTTTTCCTCATACTATCGTTGGCGATTTTAACCATGAATGCACATAATAATTAGAAGGAAACTTCAGGAAGGTCAATGAGATGTCGATTCCCATTCAGCGCTTTCAACGGTTAAATTGAACCGCCATAGGAGACTAACATCGTTTCGACAGTAATTTAGATCAATCACCGATAAATACTGCTTAATATGCGCAAGCGATGTTCATTTGTTATGTTGCGATAGGTGATTACGGGATTCGCGATGTGTGCTATCAGAATATGTAATTATTGGGAATAACATTTTTGTTAATAATATTACCATCGATCAGCTGTTCCGCAGTAAGTGCTTTATAGATCTCTATTGCAGTTAACTTATTAATTTTCAAATTGAAATACGCCGCTACTCCGGAATTTACCATTAATGTTGTTGCCTACCGAAACATAAAACGGATTAGACCAGTGTAATTGCTTTAATACCTGCACCGTAATTGTTGCATGCGTACGTATTAATTTGCTAGGCAAACATTTATCGCATCGAAATGTTTGAGTAATAACGCTGAATCGTTAGAATCGTTAGTTTATGACACGAAAGCACCCTTTCATTGACGAGTTCCAAATTAAGCAGGATCTGCTAGCTGCTGCTTCAACATAAATATATATATATAATATTACATGTTCAATTTTCTCCTTATATCCTTCTGCTTATCCCTTTCATCCTTTTAATTTTTTTATGAGCTATGGTTTATGATTCCATGTTTATTAAGCTGGCGTATCTACTTCGTAAGCTCTGGAGTTCATTTGTCACCCAAGAATTGTTTTGTTGTAGTCACTTCTGAGGATTATCATTCCATGCATTATCTTAATGCTAAGTTATGATTAGTTTTTTGCTTCAATCAGTGGTGGGTAACAATTGCTATATTGATGTAGCGTAGCTAATCGCTGTAACGTTTACCTGATATTAAAGCAAACCTAATGGCATATCCTTTTGCTGGTTTGCCTTCGTTAGAATGTTTAAGATTAAATAACCAGGCATTAATCGCTACTCTCGGCGACTATATTTAATACTGAATTTAAATGAATTTGGAAGGAGACTAATAATTGATGTTTGGAAAAGCAATGTATTGGCAGCGAAATAGGCCGTTTAGTTCTCGTTGGTATTTGCAGTGGGTCAAAAGTAACATCCAGTAGTTACTCTAGCTTAGTAGTAAGCTAGTCCAGATATCGTTTTTTGGAAACGGGTGGAGCAACAAAATCAACTCTTAGGTAACGAATTAGCAACAAAATATGCAACTGATTTGTTGGTAGTCCTATGAAGTAGCTACGCCAGGTTAATAGACATTTTTAGCTGTTTAATTAGTAGCAAAACTACGTTTGTTTAAAAATGATCTCGTGGACACAGCTTCTTTTTTTGAGATATCGCGCGTTATAGTTTCTTAAATTTCTTTAAAAAGAAAATTAAGAATTGATTTACTGGACATAATTGCCAGAAAAACTGATCAAATTCATTAAAGATAATAAAATAGTTGCGTTTATTCACGCAGATATTTGTGTAAATCTAAATTAGACCAGAAAACACAAATTATTCTCTTTGATAAAAATTAAATTATCGAATTTAAGCAAGGTATTAGGAAAAGCGAAGTAAAGTTTTAAATGACCGATAGGTGTGGTCATTAGGAATCATATTAACTGTATTTACTTTTGTCCAAGGTTTAATGTATTGTAGGATATTTGGACTTTTTAAAACTTTTAATTTCCGGCAAAAATAGACCATTAAACAATAATAAATCTTTTTATTTCTGTGATATCGCGTTAAAAATTGTTTCTATGGAAGTTTAATGCGTCTTCCTTTGAAAAAATGCAATTAGTGTTCTAAGTTATTTTGAGAGAAATATAAGACCTACGTAATTCTCAAGTTTGTAATTGTCCTTTTTTTTGTAAAACAATTCCAATGCTTAAATTACTTTAAAAACATCCCTATTTTATGTCTTTTCTAAGAGTAGGGTGTGCGCTAGATGGTCATTAATAGAGAGGACAAATGCGAATGAAATCATACCTGTTTTGCGACGACTAGACAAACTCGTGCTATGAGACGGATAGACACGAGTCTGTCTAGTCACTGTAAAAAAAGGTGTGATTTCACTCACTTTTGTCCTCTCTATTCATTAATAAATATTACGAAGTACCCAGTATTAATGTATCAATTGTATTAATAAATAATTAATTAATAGTAGGTGTAAACCTAATACAACAACAAAGATAATAATTAATTCCTTTAAATATCTTGCTCAAAGTATCTTTCTTCGTGTTTTATACAAGATTTAATCTTTTCCTCATCCCTACTCTTGTAATTTGTAATCTTATTTATCTCCTCATTCAATTGAGAGCACCAATAATTTTAACTAGACGGTCTCAACTTAGAACTTCCTGATTTGAGGCAATCGAAGAATCAGATTTGATCAGTGTAATAAAAGATAACGAGAGTAAAGCAAATAACCTAAAGACTTGACTAACCTAAAGAAAATAGGTTTTGAGGGGACGGGATATCTTGCTCTCTTATCGTCCAATACTGATTAGTTGCTTTCTCACATATTTCCTGGTATTATTAAATTTGTTGCACGGCAAGTAAAATATCCTAGTCTGGGAGGGCATAAAATAAAGAATCGGTTTGGCTCTTATATCGATCAAGTTATATCGTTAAAGTTTCAGCAGCAATTGAAATCACTCGAACTTGGTAACTACAAACGCCACCATTTCCATTCATTGCCAAACCACCCAACGTATTGGTTAAGTTTCTCAATGTCGTCAATCCATTGTACAAGTTCGACATTATCCGTCGTACTTGTTATTGATGCACACTGCGTGTACAGTCTGAATTATTAATTAATTTTAGGGCATCTTTGTTAGGTCCAGCAAATGTAGTCCTGAAATGTAGGAGATGTAAGCGAAAAAGAGGTTGGAGTACTTCCCAAGAATGCAGAATTCGACATTAGGTTTGACATTATTATTAAAAATAAGTAATCTTTGTATTATTACTGGGAAGTTTCTAGTAAGAGAATAATGCCGTTTAAAACATTGTAAATTGAATTTTTTTCTTTTTTTTTGCGAAAACTGAAACCAACCTCTAAATTTAACTTTTGAATATATGTCTGCACTTAATGGTGATTTGAACTTATTCGTTTCCGATAACATTTGTTAAAAATAAGTATTTTAAATAAAGAAGATGGGGACGAAGAGAGGGAGAAAGAGGGTTACTCTGATATAGTTACTCGGACTATGGCGCTGCTGACATCGAGTTTCGACCATGTAATTTATGATTTAATAATATAATAAACAAACGAAGTTATTTCCGATGGCTAGTGGGCCCAATTGCGAAAAACTTACCGAACCTTTCCCAACATATTCTACAATTGTGACGTTTGCTGAGAATTGATCACAATAGGATACGGGCACAATTGTTTGAGATTGCACAATATCGAACACCTTGTATTGCAATCAATACAATACTTTTTTAATTTAATTGTATTAAAAAAAGGAAAATTGTAATGTTGTAAATAATGTTTGCTTTCACATTTGTGATAGGCAATATAATCCCAAAATATTCTTGTGTAAAGAAAACGATGTAATGTTTAGCTCCTTGTGGAATATGGAAAATAAAAACTCATAAAAGCTATTCTAAATATTGTGTTGTAAGGACAATCTCAATCAGTTTCCATTAAGACGCCAGAGGTAATATCAAAAAACGGAAATTATGGCTACATGTTACGAGACGCAGCGAAAATGGTTTATTTAAAAAGATAACTTTAGCGTAAATATGTTTGTGCTGCATTGTACTAGAAATACATTCTTATTCTTAACGTATTTCCTTCGTAAAATAAAACACAGATTTCCTAAGAAATTTCACATTGTTTTTAATTCGCTGGGAAGTAAACCATTATTTACGGAAGACAACGTTTCCATTGGAAACGCTGGTAAAACTGAATCCGTTGATTCCAATTAATACTGACTTTCTTCGATCGAATATTAGAAATGACACGTTCAATGTTGGTGTAGTGTCGCTGATCTATTGGCGTGAACTAACGACGCAGCATAACTTCAAGAAGAGGTTTAAGGAGGTTAAATTACACGAGAGAGGAGAATAATTGGCTGGTCCATTTATGGAAATGATCGATTCATTGAATTTGTGTCGTAACAAGTGAATTGCTTTCTAGATAGTACGGCACGTAGCACCGTCTTGTTAAAATCATATATCGTTCAAGTCTAGAGCATCCAATTGGATCTGAAAAAAAATTAAATACTAAGCGATAATGATTTCCATTCATAATATCGGAGTTATCAATATTGTCAACTAAAAAGTAAGGACCAACAATTTCTCCAATGCGGGATGTTCAGTTTAAAATGTTTGTGATGAATTTTCATGCATTGCCACTGGCGGATTTTCAGACCAGAAGCGGCAGTTTTGCTTATTTACAAAACCGCTAAGCTAGAAGGGAAGTCTTTTGGTGAAGATGAAATATTCAATCACTTTTAAGATTGTTTGGAGTCCAATTCGCCACAAACGTGTTAATAATGTCAAAATGTAAATTCAATTTTTTCCATAAAGCGTTCAAATGTTCTTCGACTTGGTGTTGTGACTAAACGTGAACTTACTTTATATAAAGGTATTTTTCAATTCGTTAAAAAAATAAAAAGACTTGTATATAATAGACAAATTTCTCAGTGAAGAGCTAACAGTTTCACTATATGTGCTTAACTTTCACTCCGCTTGTGTTACTTGTTAAGAAATGGAGGTTCTAGATTGAGTATTATTGAGTAACTGTGTTTGAAATTTTTTCACTCTGTGCGTTAATTTCAATTTAAATTTAAGCATCGTGAAAGTACGAAAACTATTTAGGCGCGTTTCAAGTTCCCAGACACGGGAGAACGTCGAGTTTTAAATTGGGTTAATTATTTTCGTGTGCACATCGAGATTTTCGGGATCTATTCGTACGGTAAGGACGCCGGCAAATATTGGGAGAGTACGACATGCAGCGAACGCTCGGCTTTTAAGTTTGCATTTGCTCATCAAATCTTCGGACAGGAGCTTTCGTCGAATATTGAAAAATGATGTGCAACTTCACTTCCTAGACTTGTGATAAATGACCTATTATTTCATCAAGATGAAGAGACATGTTTGCCAGTTGATCGACTTCAAGGTTTGGTGATATTCTCTGGCCGCACAGGCTATCTTCTTTCAGTGCTTTAGATTCAATACTATTGAGTTTTCTAAAATGAAAAGTCCACGAAAGTCATTTACTCACTGCAAAAGGTTTAAAAATGCAATTGAAGCATTATTGGAATAATGAAATTAATTAAGAAAAAAATTACACAGAGTAACGGAAAGCTTCATTGCAAAGCGACAGGAATGTTTAGATTGTAATGGTTCCTGTCTGAGAAGTGTTATTTTCAGAAAATTATTTGATTTATAAAATCCATCACTCGAAAATGCCCTTTCAACCGCTTTTAATGCCCATCTACTAATTACATACAAATCACCAGCACTTATCAATACTTATAGTTTGGTCAGAAAACACTGACCAACAAGGGTCTTATCCTAAGTTAGTAACTGATGAAATTAAACAGCGTATATAAAGTAAAAATGATTCGAAAAGCGGCAAGAATTGGCAATTGGCTTAGCTCTGGTTACACAGAGAATGCCTTTATAGTATGGCTGGTAATCTAGTCTACTGCAATAATGTTTATAAATTTTCTGAAGCTTTTGGAATACATAATGATCTCAATTCTTGGAGATTATTCATAGACTCATCAAAGACCAGCCTAAAAGCAATTTTTTTGGCATAATGGAAATCATTATCCTTCTATTCCGAGAGGTCATGCTGTTTCTATGAAAGAAACTTACGAAAATTTGAAAGTTTTATTGGAAAAGATAAAGTACAAAGACTATTCCTGGAATATTTGTGTAGATTTTAAAGTAATCGAAATTATTTTGGGTATGCAATCTGGTTACACCAGATGCTGTTGCTTTTTATGTCTTTGGAACAGTCATACCAGGAAAAAACATTACCATAAGCAAGAGTAGCCACTATGACAACAGTTTATACCAGGAAAAAACAATGTACAACATCAGCCTCTGGTAGAAAAAGAAAAGATCATAATACCACCTTTCCACGTGAAATTTGGGCTCATGAGAAGCTTTGTAAAGGCACTGGATCTCGAAGGTGAAGGTTTTAAATACCTTCGTGAAAAGTTTCCAAAATTAACACAAGGCAAACTGCAAGAAGATATTTTTGTGGGACCTCAGATATGAGAAATAGTAAATGATGAAATCTTTAAAACCAAATTAACAGCGAAGGAAAAAGCAGCTTGGCTCTCCACGGTACAAGTTTTCACGAATTTCTTGGAAAGCAAAAAAGCTGACAACTATAAGACTTTAGTAATGGATATGTTACGAGAATTTCACGCTGCTGGCTGTAATATGTCCGTGAAAGTGCACGTTCTACATTCTCAATTGGATTTTTGTCCGGAAAATATGGGCGACGTTACCGATGAACACGATGAGCGCTTCCACGAAGACATCATAGAAATGGAAAAACGGTATCAGGGGCAATGAAATCCTGTTATGTTAGCAGATTACTGTTGGATGTTAAGAAGAGATGCTGTAAATATTGTTTATAACAGACGGAGCACTATTACTTCACATTTCTAATTATAATAATTTGAAATATACATTAAATTATCATCTAATCTAAAAAACTTTGAAAAATGAAAAATTTTTTCATTGAAATATAA
Source organism: Oryctes rhinoceros (assembly GCA_020654165.1). Classification (NCBI taxonomy): domain Eukaryota; kingdom Metazoa; phylum Arthropoda; class Insecta; order Coleoptera; family Scarabaeidae; genus Oryctes; species Oryctes rhinoceros. The sequence goes on along the minus strand of JAIOKQ010000399.1, from coordinate 2,361,552 downwards.
AAAAAAATCGAGCTAATTTGACCTTCTACCTTTTATTAAAATAAATGTTTATATGTTTTCTATTGAAATTAGTACAAATTATTTTATGGCAAAATGAAAAGTTGAAATTTGTTGCCCAGTGAAATTGGAGCAACGTTTAAATATTGCAGAATTGAGCGTGGAATCGTGTTTGGTGCAAATTGATGAATGAACCACGTGTGGCCAATTAAATTAGAGCGACTAGAAATATACTACATTCAAATTTGTAGTCGGTTTTAGTATTCACATAAATTTTAATGCATGATTGACATTTTTGTTGCCTTTGAATTTTATTATATATTCTAATCCTTATAAATTAGTTACTTAGGCTTAAATCACATCAGCGAACGAGCAATTTAGAATACATTGCCTTTATATCTTTGCGCCATTAAAGAAATGTGTCATGTTGTGGGCAGCTTTATGTTAATTAAGCATCTTTGTATATGTATCATAAAAAGCGACTGTCGCTTAAACTGCTTAAATTGGCGCAACGCTTGTTTCTCTTCATTGCGCTCCTTTTTATCGTTTCACTTCTTTTTCGGAGCTCGGCCTTACGTAATTCGCATTCGGTTTGGTGTGCGAGTACGACGGTGGTCAATGCGTGAACCCAAAGACATGCGGTCAAGGTCGGAACCAACACATTACCTTTCTGAAGGTAGAACGAGTTGCTAGGTAATGATTAGTATTTAACGTTGTTAATCTTCCCGGTTTATTACGTGTATTACGGAAGATAATGTGAAGAATAGCTTGGCGTTTTTTTTTTCGCATCTTTTCTTCATCTAATGTTACTTTCTGGAAATTTCCCTTCCGCACAGTATATTCCGAAGCGAGTTCAAACTATAAAATATACCGCGAAATAATTAAAAGTTTTAATTAACTCCGAATTAGGAGCGCATATACGGGCGGTTTGAAAAATGGGTTTTCTGCACATGCCATTTCTTTCGCATTTAAAATTATTTTTTTTATGCGCCGCTATTTCTCGGGATCTACCGCCGTAGAAATTTACTTTAATAACACCCTCAAGAATGCAGCGCAATTTATCACCTATTAGGAACAATCAACTCGTAGGTGCCGAAATACGGCTTAGCATTTTACTTTACAAATAATAGCGCATGCGTACATTGTAAAAAAATCGAATGTTAATTTTTAAAAGTTTTTAAAAGTAATACATGTAGGTCCGCACTCACGAATGTAGTATTTTACCGAACATTTTCGCCTGTAAAACGTAGTAAAAAATATTTTTCACGTGGATGTTAAAATTTTTTAAAAATGTGAATGTTAATTTTAACACTCAATAGCGTTAATTGTATGAACTGTTGTATTACAATGATGTACTGGGTGTAAAATTTACGATGTCTGTTATGTGAATATGATGGTTTGGGATGTAAACATGAAATAAATTTAGCTTTTAATTATATGTTTTTATTGAAACATACCATAACTATATTTTGTTTATAAACGATAATATGCCATCTTGTACATACATACCATAGCTTGCTGCAAATTAAGAAAGAACAATACGGATATCCCATATTGGTTCAATTCCCAGTATGGGAATCCTTCTTGAAGTCTATAGCAGGGATTACAGGAATGTAATGGCGTAGATGAGGCAGTATTTTGAAATCTTAGCAGCTCATGCCATTTATTCTGATTTGTGACATTGAAGAATTTTGTTTTTATATGGGACAACGATATATACGGTATAGCAAATATTTCACAGCATTTAGGCTACGATAGGATTACTGTGCTCCCTCTTTATGCCCTGTAAGCCGTCAACCAACCCAGTGTCTTGGCATACGTGAAGACGCTGCCTATAGGAATCGCCACAATGGCGGTAAGATGTCATCTAGGAACGTCCTTCTAATTGATATGAGCGCCGGGCACCTTAAAAGGAAGCATTTTTCTTATAGAAGTGTCCCTCTAGTCGACAATGCTCAGTCGCAATCTTCTTCTGGACAGTCTTGGGTATCTTATGCGGTCCGTTTGTTCTGATGATTTTCAGGTGATTTTCAAGAATTTTTCGTTCGGCGGACAATCGAACGGAGGGTTCTGGACAGTGAAGAATCAGCCTTTCTGAAAAGCTAATCCGCTTCGTCATTGCCATGATCTCTATTCGGCCTAGTACGTTAATATTATTTGGTTCTAAAGATAGTGTTCTGTGACGATCTTATCGTAGATTCAACATTATTGGTTGATTCAATGCTGATACTATCTACTTGTTGTCGGTAAACTAGTTGATATTCATGCCTATTAACTATGTTGAAGCGGCAGGCAAAGTGTGACCTTCATAGCCGCCGACGGCGTGTTCTTGATAATTAGACAGGCTGCCCTTTGTATCTGCACTGGATTGGTACTTTACAGAGTTAATGTGGGATTAACTTTTTTTAGAATTTCTGTGTTTTTTACTTGGATAAACCTGCACGAGCGATAGTCTGTGTTTAACATTAAAATGATCTTATTAGATCCAAACTGCTTTGTACTAAAAAAAGCAGCTTTAACCTTTAAACAAAATGTATATAGTACATATCTATTTCTTTCTAATCAGTTCCCATTATAGTTCGTCGTCGTTTAGCAAAAAAATTGCGCTACATAAATTTCGTCTAACAATAAGCAATCTTTTGGTACATAATGACAACAATAGGAAATACGATTGGAAGATTAGGACGGAATTACTCATTTATCTACGCCACTATTGTGTTACTATACTACCACAAACGACCGACGACGGCTAAATTAAATGCATACCGAACTGTTATACTGTTATTAAAATTGCGAACACCTGCACAGGCCGAGATCAAGCCGATACAGCCACACCTTCTTACACATCTTAAATATTCAATATGTGTATGTACGATGATTATACTGACAGGACGATTATTAAAAAAAATGCTAGGAAATATGAGCGTACGTATATGTATATGTATGTACTTACCTACATCGATTATGGATATTAAATTTTTCGTTTAGCATTTTATTACATTTGCAAAGCGAGATCATTTATCAATTTGATTATTACTAGTGATAATGCTTTTATCTTTGCAATGTAATTACTTTACATCTTGTTTCTCGTACTTGTATAATCATACGCAAGTGATGCCGGAAAAATATATTTTGATTGATTCAGACAAAACATGAACGCCGTTAATTGAGTTTATTGCAAATGAACATATTCTCTGCAAAGGATTAGTCTTCTTTCTTAATTCTGCTGCATTCGATTACCTTCGAATTTAGATCAAGACGTTCTAACTTTATTTTCGTATTCCATATTTAGCAATAATCACAGATTTTGTGGGATTTAGTATTCTGATCATCCTAAACATCTAATGATCTACATCGTAAACAAGTGAACCATCATTTCCTTGGAGCAGTTTATTTATATTTATATTGGAGCATGACTATTGAATAAGTCGCGATAACGCAGTACACTAAGCTTGGTCAGTTTTTCAGTTGTGGCACACATTATTTCAAACAGAGATTCGCGTTAATACAGTTTCATTTTCAAGGGAGGTACAATTTCGTGGAAGAAACATTGCTTGAATGCTTTAGTCTTTAATACTTATAGATTGGAATGTTCAGGGATGAGTGATATTTTCGATGATAAATTCAAATCCCCCATTTTCCTTTTAACTGCAAGTACAAAAAGAGGCTCATGGATTCATTTGCAAAAAAAAGATCCGTCGTAAGCAATGCCTAATTTTTTAATGATCCCAATAAATGGGATCATTAAAAAAAAAAACTTAAAAGTAATTAGTATAAGAGAGCATTAACAGCGATGCAACTGAAATTTTCAAGAACCGGCTATAACTTTATAACATCGCTAGCATTTAAAGTAACCGTGACATAAATATTGAGCATAGCCTCAATTAGTCACAACAAACTAGCTCGTAACAACAGGAAAATTTTTCCGCCTACTTATTCATGAGTTTAATAAAGCTTAATTTGTTTGACATACGATAATTGATCGGTTTAAGCATATCGGATCGACTAGTGGAAGCAAAGCGTATGAATAGGATTCGTAATTTTGCATCGTACGCTTCCAAACGCGGTGTTACACGTTTTTAGAGATTCCTTGCAATTTACGCTTTACATCTTAGTTTTAGTTTTTTAGTTTACATCGTTTTTATCAGGGAACAAGATACATACTTAGGTCGTCACCAAACGAGATTTAGGAATCTACCAGCGAAATCTTAGGATTTGTTTTGCGAGGGTGTCAGGAAATCAATACAACAACGCGACTTCCTTTAGGCGATATCTGTTTTTGTTTTTTATGTCATATTTCGTTAGATGTTTTATGGAAATTTCACCATCGATAATAAATTCGAATTGTTTTTATTGATATTTTTATTCGATTTTTCAGAGATTCCTTATGTTCCTTATGTTATATGTTAATTAATTAGGAATATCCTGCAACGACGCATTTGAATGCAGCAATGATGTAATTATGTACTGGTATTAATAAGGAAGCTGCCGATAGGCACTTTACTTTTGTTCAAGAAAGACACGGAATAAAATGATTAATTCTAGAATCCATTATAGAAGAATAACCTATATGTCATTTCAATTATTATTTTTTTATCCGAAGAATCAGTAAGATCTTTGAAATTGGTTATTATTAGTATTTCGTTAGTTAGCAATGGCAGAGTCAAGTCATCCATTGAGTGGGTAATTCATACCTGGGAATGATTTTAAGTTAACAAATAAGCTATGGTCTTCAAATCCGTTTTGAAAAATCTATGCAGAATAGTACAATTGTTAAGCTTTCAAATGGATCACTCTGTATACACGTAAAAATATATTTTGTTCGCGTTGTGGTATTGATTGAATACAAAGATTTGAGATAGTTTTGGTCTACCACAAAAGTAACAGGACCACCTGCGACAACAATAAAATCATAAAAATAATTTTGGTTTACATGTTACTGATAATATTGACTGCCACGATAGGTACCTATCCTGTTTTTTATTGGTTTCCTTTGTTATTTCCACAGGAGTTATAAATAGCAGTGTTATATGTAAATACGTGCAGTTAACTCGATACAGTTTTCGTATTCTTCAAGAAAAATGTCTCAAAACACCAAAGTAGCTATCGTCACTGGCTCCAATAAGGGCATAGGATTTGCGATCGTGAAAGGTCTATGTCAAAAGTTCAATGGCACCGTTTATCTAACTTCAAGGAATTCGAAACGCGGTGAAGATGCTGTTCAGAAATTGAAGGATTCAGGATACAATCCGTCGTTTCACCAATTGGATATTACCGATCAAGCGAGCGTCGATAAATTTAAAGATCACATCAAAAGTACTCACGGCGGCGTAGACATCCTTATCAATAACGCTGGTATTGCTACGGATTCAAGCGACTACGAGGCCGTCAAGAAAGTTATTGATACCAACTATTTTGGATTATTAAGAGTAAGTGAAGCGTTTTTACCGTTACTTCGGAAAGACGCAAGAGTCGTAAACGTATCAAGCATGCTCGGGCATTTATCGAGAATACCGTCCGCCGAATTGAGGAGAAAATTTAGCGACTCCTCGTTAACAGTTGCTAAATTAAATGAATTAATGGAGCAATATTTAAAGGATTTTAAAGCTGGTGTTGCGGTACAAAAAGGTTGGGGCAGTCGTAATTACAACGTGTCGAAAGTTGGTGTAAGCGCTTTAACCAGGGTACAGCAAAAAGTTGTCGAGGAAGATTACCCAGACAAGAACATAGCTATCAATTCCGTACATCCCGGATACGTTTCTACCGATTTAACTGACCATAGAGGTGTGTTGTCGCCCGAGGAAGGTGCAAAATCTTCATTATTCGCGGCTCTGGAAGCTCAGAATTTGAAAGGACAATTTGTATGGTACGACAAACGCATTGTAGATTGGACCGCTTCAAGTACACCTTGAATAATTGCTTCTCCTGCGCCAATCTAATGCGTGGGTGGAAGATAATTCCTTCCTTGAGTTATTTGGAGAACAAGGTTTCGTAAAATTATATTTAAATATACGGAATGTTCATCTCCTGCAGCGCACGATACAAGTTTGGTTTTTTAAATGGCACACCCTGTATATTGCTACGTTTTTGGATGCCTATAGTTAATTCATGTCTACTTTTAATATAATTAATTATATTATAATTACAATATTCCCTATGGCCATTTTCTTGGTTAAATTAAATACAAGTTAAATATAAAGTATATAATATAATATAAAGATTAAAAAGGGAACAATCTTTGTATCAGACTGTTTAAACGAAAATGAAATGAGAGCATTATTTAAACATGACAGCGACTTCGATGACCATCTTATAGACGAAGGAAATTTCGATGTATTAAGAAATGCTCAATCGCATAAAATTTGAATCGCCGCTCTAGAGCGTAACCTGTTTAGGGATAATAATAAACGGCGAAGAGGCATCCAAAAACTTAGCAATATATAGTATGTTCCATTTAAAAAACCGAATGTGTATCGCTTCTAACAAAAATTGAACGTCGTGTATACTTGGACATCATAAAATGAAAAAAAAAATTTCTAACTTACTCAGGAAGGAGTCGTCTCGCCCACGCACTATGTGGCTGCATTTAATCAAAAACATATTCTAAAAATAAACGCATTCTGAATATATTGAATATGAACGCATGTTTGTATGCATATAATACTATGTGTGTATTTGTAATGCAAATTATTGCGAAATAAATTCTTTTTATGCTTATTTACCTTTTACGTACCGGCCACCTTCATATTTGAGATTTATTTCTATCACACGTGATATACATACATTCATGTATGTGACTATAAATTTACATATATATCTACTTGTATATATTAGCTGCTTCGTGACGCAGTTTATTGTAGGAGAACTCTGTAGGTATGGCGCTATAAAATCTAACCAACTGTGCCCTCTATTGAGACGTTTCCATGTTTATATATTGCAATATTATTAAAAAATATTACAATATATACTCTTATTAAAAATTATTAGAATTTTCAGGGTTTCTTATCAATTCGAATAGTCGGATCTACTTATTTCTTTGCAAATTGAAAACGATTGAGAGAAAATTAATTATTTTTTTATTAAGTTATTATTATGATTAATTTTCGATACGGGTGATATTCTAGTCTTCCAAATCCAGAAATCCTTCCCAATCTTGAAATTCTTGCGAGTCGCCAGAGACTAGGTAATCCGAAATGTGTAGGTGAAATTTATTTCATGATATTGACTTAGATTAGTAATCTTGATTTCTGGTAGTAGAAGTTGTTTAACGGACACTTTATTATTAACATTTATCTTACTCAATGTGTGAGACGAGGATAAAATATCCAATCTGGGAGAAATTGGAAGAAAGTTATGAACACTGCTCTTCCTGCAAACTAGACATACTTTTCACAATTGACTTTTATAGAGATGTTTTTAGCGTCTGTTTCCTTACTTTGAAGGAGCGAGTTCTGTTGTGTTTGGTGCAAAAAGATTGTCTTGTGACTGGTTACTTTTGGGTAGTAATTAACAAGTTTTCTACACCAATATCTCTCGTAAACAAACAACCATATAGCGCCAGCTTAATTAACCCTCAAAAAGAAAACCCGAAAGAATTGAGCTCGGGACTTCTTGCTAGCCCTGCAGTGGGCTCCACAACGACTGATTCACCTATTTGCAAAACGTCTACTTAAATAGTCTATTCGAAAAAATGAGCTGGTGTTCCATTATGCTTAAAGTACGCGCTCCTATTATGTTTAACACTACATCTCCTAATAGAATGTCAAGTTTATACCGTAAAAATTTGGATAATCTTCGCTAGTTAAACGATACCAAATTGTTTGATTGACTTCGATTTAATCTGATGATGAAAACGTCATGGATCGCACCTATTCACACGTTCAAGAAAAACCCATTTTTTATTGGTGGATTTTTATTATTTCATGGGTACATAACGCGCATACTCAGGATACCGTCGTGACTGAAAATTGCTTCGTTCATAAATATAATTGACGACAATAAGTTTTCATTTTGCATCCACTAGCAGTATTGCATACGAGTCATATGATTTAATAAATGTTGAACTTTCTAGTTCCTGAAAGGGAAAAGGAAGTTGTTCTTTCAGGATGTGCGCTACAGACTCATAGTTTATAGTTTATACTTCTTAGTAATAAATCTTGAATTATTATCAGCAATGCGCAAACTGGCATCTTCATGAATGCGAACATTTCTTTAGACTTTTCCCGTTTCTAGAGCAATCATCTTCCTGATCGTCATAAACGTAAATATATGGTCCTATATTTTAAATTTGTCGTGTAAAAATACTTTGCTCGATGGTTCGTTGGAATCTGAATGAACCTTCTTATAAGAGATAATGATGTATAAACCATTCTTATAGGGAACAAACGAAATAGGGAAAACAGGTTAATAATCACACAGTCGTTATGAATTTCACAGTCGCTAATAGGTCTTGTAGCCTATTCACCATAAACGTTTAATAACTCAGAAACTGTTGACCTTTGAACCTATGCTTATAGAGAACTTTTTTTATTTTGAACTCTTCCATCAGACAATACAATGCGTTACTAATTTAATTGTCATCCTGCACATTTTAAATTACAATATCTGCCTTAAATGAAAATTAATTATCTGTTCGTTGTTTGTTTAGGGCGGTCCATAAATCACTAGGATTAAAATGTAAATTCTAGGCGAATTTAACCGCTTTAAGTATGAATATATTCATGTATGCGACTCACCTGTCTGTTCGTTAATATTTAGCGTTTGAAACATTTATTTAATTATACCCCGTACCCAATATACTTGCACGCCATACGTTAACGATTAATATTAATAGAAGTTTATCCGTTTAGCTATACGTGCGAGGTGTTGGTGTTCAATTTAATGTGCCTGTAATTAACATTAAATTGAGTAAGTTTACTAGAAACGTAAATTTAATATTTGTGGGAGGATCACTTTAATTAAGCTGGTGTACGAGCACTAATATCTCTATATATGCATGCTATTAAAATAAAGGCGTATGGTGTACAATATGCAAGCAATATAATGACCTTTTCGACCTTCCCATATGGCTTAATACATATGCCCTACATGTACATACATATTAGATGTGGAACACCAGGTTCTATTTAGATGTAATACGAGACTCTTTGAAGTAAATAAGGTCATTCGATTTATTTTTGGAAAATTGCTAAAGGTTTGATCATCGAAAATGTTTCCGGAACGTAAAATATGATAATTATGATTAAATCATTACAGAAACTTTGAATACATCTAATCGGGAGGACATAAGTTTAATACCTTTTTGCGGTATAACATCGCGGTTAAGAAACTGCCATTCTAAAATGAAATATCTCTCTGGTAACCGGACGAAATACTGAAATAACTTCTTTCTTGAAAGGGTACGATTTCCCCTCGGAAAAGAATGTTTTAAATTCTTGACAGGAGGATTCTGCAAAGAATTTAAACTGCGAAAGAGATTAGCTTGCTGTCTGGTGTAAATTGTCTCGTCTCTCGTAAATTAACTTAATTTTGGAGCACGTTGTTCAAATTGAAGCCAATACCATCCTGTTCAAGTTGAAATGCATAAAAGGTAGGATATGTTAGGAGAATAGGTATGCGATGATTAAATAACATTGTTAGAGATGACATGGTAAGTTTAAAGTTTTTGTAGTTATTTTCTTGTACTTACCTATGAAGTCATTAAACGTATAATCATTGTTGGATTTCGTTTTCAAAACTAACGATATTTATTGTCCAAGTTAAGAATTTAATTTCCAATGATACGTTACTCCATTAAATTCAGACATTCAGTTGTGCTTCTTCTACAATTGTAGCAAATGTCTCTACAAGTATTGGCTATCACTACTATAACTAACAGTAGTGATACCCAATACTTGCAACGTTTGCTATAATAAACTTGCAGATTTTTCAACAATTGTACAAGAGTATTTATCGTACTTAGCGAAATGCCAAGGTAGTGAATTTTAGCAGTTACCACATAGTAACATTCTATATCAATCTGACACAAATTCTGCTGCATCCTTATAATTATAATGGCAGCAGCAAAAAGTAAACGAAATGGTATTTGTTCGAAGCTTTCGTATCCTCAACAGTTTTCGCCTTTTACAAGGAAGGATTGATCAAGACATAAGAACATTACACATCTGCGCTCTTAGGCAATTATTGGGCAAATTTGGAGTGGTAAGGAGGATCCTATCGTGAGAGAGTTGCGACCTCGGTACTCACTTCGAGACCGCTTGCTTGCTAAACTAGACATTACGCCATCTGTGCCATTAACGGTGAAAAATAGTTTGAGTGTATAAGCAGATTTTTTATTAGAAAAGAACGAGGTTTTTTATCGCGATATCTGTTTGTTACTAGTAGTACCGTATGGGTCTTGCACTAAGCTAGGACACATTTAATTCACGGATTAATGTAGGCTGCGGTAGTGAAATCGACTCTGCAGATAAATGATGATTTACTTACCAACTCATTAATTTTCTATTATTTATTTTAAGGTAGTATGATGCAGTACTATGAAAGCTCCAAGTTTTGGAGGTATTACAATACAGGCAATAAACTTTTAATAAAAAGCTTTTAATAAATTGAATCAAACTCCGAATGGAATTTTGGCGTTTATCGATAGCTACTGTTCGATTTCTTTAATATTGACTCTTTAAACAAAATAAACATTTATTTTGATGACGAGTACGAGGGTTTCACTATTTTTTTTTTAAATTTCACTTACACTTGTAGATTTGGAAGAATTCTTATATTCTTATATGCCTTTTACAAACAACAGATATGAATGTCTAATAATTCGATTCCCACGTGTCTATCATTTTTATCTTCGCTATCTTCAACTTTTGATTGTACGCCATTTTGTTCTATTCTTTTCTTCAGTAAAAAAAATTGATTTGAATATGTCTTGGAGATACAACTCGCCAGAATGATTACAGAAATTACTCGAAACACGCAACTAATGACTATTTTTTTTTTTTTTTTTAGTTTACAGTTCTTAGAACGTGGAACAAAATAAGGAGAAATACGGAGGTTAAAATTAAGTATGTGAACAATCAATCTTATTATTATAATCAGCCCATGGTGTTGAATCTTTGGTCGCTTCCACGTTAATAGATCTATTGTAATAAAATGCCTTTGTATGTATTAGAACAGTTGGAGGCGTTTAATAGATTTTACTACTATCCTGAGATCTTCTTCCTACACTTCAGTCGATGCAAGAGATGGCCCATCTATTGAAACAGTGGTTCCATGTGCGTTCGATGGTGCTACATTTGTAATGTGATCTTTAGCTTTTCCTAGTTTAAATAAGATTATGTTCTAGGAGTACATAACCTGCCAGAAATAATGCTTTTGATGTCTTTGGCGAGCCTACTGAGTGCTTTGGCTGGAACACTTCCCTAATACGAGGCCTTTTGATAATTGTTCGATGTCTGTATTGCTTGTTTTATATGGCTCTTTCGGAGACCATAAATTGGCTTAGCTCCAATGATGGACGCAAATTATCAGCCCAGATTCGTATATAGATCGTAACATCCTTCAGAATTGCTTGGCTGTTGTTGAGTTACGCCTGGTTCTTATAGCGCACAGGCTTAAAGTAGTAATTTTTGCTTGAAATACGTTGGTGTGGCGTCCTGTAGTCATCTTTAGGTAGTAGTGGAACCTACTGATAGCTATACCTGTTCCAACACCGTCCATTTTCGAGTCGTCCGTGCACCATGCTAGGATACATCTGTTGCAACATTTTTATCCCAGACATTAGATGCCTTTCTGTTACAATTTTTTTTTTCATTAATATTTGTAGTAATATACAACGCCTATGTATTGCTATGTAATGATGTAAATCCTATTTTGGTCTCACTTGGTCTTCATCGTACGCCAACTTCCTATAGTCTCCTTCACAAGGTGACTGCAAATGTGTAGTCGCTTACTATTCAGAAGGCTCTGGTCTACAAATGATCAAGCACTAATTTTTGTTATGTACAATAACCGAGTATTTGATTATTATTCATTAACGTTACATATTCATATATGTACGAACACACAATATATCCGTGCAGACATACATATGTACTGCGAACTTACGTACACACGTTATATGTTTGGATGTATGTAATGTACGTGTAGAGTTTAAATTCGAGTTCATGGACATCGAAACGGATATTTGATGGAGCGTAATATAGAATTAATTATCATATACAAATTATAAATGAGTGGGACGAAGAAACGTCGAAGCAACAACATATGGTATGTTTACTTTCGATAATAGTTGGAAGATCTTTAAAATTACAGTAAAAAATATACATCTAGTTGTTTCTTTGAAATTAGCAGATAAATAAGTAAGTTCTCAATTTTGTTAAATGAGAACATAAATGAGATGTTGTCAATGAGAACTTGTTATTAGAAGTGCACATCGTCTTTATCTTCATCTCTCATTTGAGGAGTTATCGTCAAGTTAGTGGACACTTTAATGGATAATTCCATTTTTCTAAGACAAAATGGGGACAATAATATGGAGCAGGGCGTACCGTCAAACGAGATGGTATTGATTTAAAACGTTGACATGATCATCTTTCGATCTTCTGATTTTAGTGTCGTTGGGGTAAACAATTCTATGAAAATAGTGTTATTCGTTTAGGGACAATTGTCTCCATAAAATTTTTAGAAACTTAATTTTGATAGGAAAGGACTTGAATGTTTTGCTGTATTACTGCGATACCTTCAATATGTAAAAATTTCTTGAACATATTTCGTGCAGTAAGTGGAGTCTTCATTGTTATGTACTACGAACAAATGCTAAACGTCTTACAATGTTTGGAATTTCGTTAATTTAGTGTTTTCTTACTTGGGGTGGCTTTGACCACAATATCTACTTCTTTCCATATCCTCAGTTCTAGCGAGATGTCACGTGCCACGGTTGCCGTTTGAGGATAAGTGGTAGCTCCACGGTATTTGGTTGGTAAACAGGCTGAAGTCATTTTTGAATCATGTAGCAAATTTTTTCAGATGGTTAACAAAAAATTACTTGGGTAATAACAGACGCGTTGTATCTCTTCTCGGATACATTACTAGCTCAAAATTAGTTCTTTATTAAATACACACAAACATGTAGTTCTTAAGCATATCGGAGTCAAATATTGGCCAAATGTGTTTAAAGATACTTTGAATCAATATTTTGATAATCTGGGACATCAAATAAAAAGAATCCCATTGTTCAAACAAAACAATCATTTTGCAACCTATATTTAAAGTTTTTATGTTAAAGAAAGCAGCTTTACTTTGACAACTCACAGAAGAACACCTCAAACCGCAAAATATTGATTTCGATGAGACCTAGGTACCTTGTTATGAAAACTATACAATTTTGTCTTACGGCTGAGCTTGTCGCCCGACATTGGGGTACAACACCCCTTTTCAGAACACAATTTGAAATATATTAAGTACATAGAAAATAATTTCCTAAAAAAAATATAGAGGGGGACCTGGTACCCCGTTATATATTTTTTCCGAAAACAATTTTATAAATTAAAGTACTGTCCTTGATAAATAAACATATACACAACTATTTTGCTTATGCATAATTCTTTCTTTAATGCGTGTATTTTAATGCGAGTAATGGTAGTTGACATCGCATGGTATTGATATCTTTGACTCGTGTTAGCTTGAAGAACAAGCATAAGTAAAACTGTATCCGTAATCCATTGTAATGAGCATATAGCTTAATAGACTTTTTCCGCAACTTTAAGTAAATTAATTAAAGAAAAAAACTTATTTCTTGTTCAGTAATTCTTATTGCATTGTATTAATTTGTTGAAAGCATTAGTGTAAGTAAGAGGACGCATAATATATATATATATATATATATATATATATATATAGCCCAGTAATAGCTAGTATATATATATATTACTAATTACTAATATATATATGTATATATATATATTACTAACCGTAGATAAAAGGATTCTAAAATGTAAACACTCAAGTATATCGTTGAAGTATTGCAAACGCGGCAAGATCCGTTTTAGAATCGAAATAAAAAAAGCCGTAAAACGATTCCTCTTTGTAATATAAACTGTGATAATCCAGGAAAGTATCTATTAAAGGTTTACTGCTGTATCTCTTACACGAAGATTTGCGATCATAACAGTTTTAATGATTTTGTAACTGCTACCTTCTAAAACGCATAATTTGAAGATCAAAATCTCTTTCAAGCTGCTATAAAAATCTGAGCAATTAGGACAATACATCAACAAACATTTTACAGAAGAATGGCAAGGTATAGTAAAGATTTTTTACGTTCTCTCTAGTACCTTGCGTCCTCGCCGATTTTCGCTTGTACTCTGTGAAGTTACAGCATACTTTAATTGCCGAGGAAAGGGTCCCAGGTGCCACACACCAATTTGAATGTAATTTACGATCAGTCAGTGTTGCGCAACTTATTGAGAGTTGTAAATCGTCGCCATCTACTGTTACGAAGAGAAGACCGCCTTCAAATTTGAACAACTTTCTGTAGTTCTGTGTGTATTAGTAACGTATACTTACGAAGATTAGTCTTTGCTACTTTAGTTTTTACTCAACATAGCCGCCTCGACCTTTTATTCAAGAGTGTTATAAATATTAAAAGCAAAAAAACAGTGGGTCCAGAATGAAACTCTGTGGAACGCTATTTTTCGCCGGAAATGAATTAAAAAAGCAATCGTTTAACTACCTTCTTATTTATAAAATACGAGTTAGAAAATTATGTTTACTGACCATCATTCAAGGTGCATAAAATAAATTTGTAAAATTAAGAAACCAATTAAATTTTCTTTTAAAATATACAAAAACAGATCTGAAAGAGACCTCGCAACGTACTAATAGAGCCATTTTCTGGGAGTGGTGCTAGAATCAATTGCGTCAAAAATAGCAGTGGCTTCTGCGAGAAATACCAATGAGTCACGTTACTCGTGAACTTGATAATATTAACCGTAATATCTAGAATATACAGTTATCGCTCATCACTACCAAAAGTAACTATGTAAAAAAAGAAAATCATTTGAATTTTTAATTTGTTTGCGTATCGTATAAACAACCAAAATTACCTTACCACATCCATATTTCTTTCGATAAAATAAAATACGCGTCTACCACGTTTGTAAATTCGATTTTGTAACGATGCCAAATGATACATTACATAAATAAACTTATATAAATGCATGTGTATACGCGAAATTTCTATTTACATATTAATGTAACATATTTTCACTTAATCATCTTAACTTTCACTGCTTACATTAAAAAGTTTTTGAAACCAAGGTTAACTTATGGATTTCAGCGGTTGCATTTGTGTTGTACAATGTGCTTCACGAAAAAATACTATGTAGATATTCTATTTTATGTTTTTAAACTAAGAATTACAGCAATATAACTCCGCAGCTTATGAAACTAGTTTGAAACATCTTTGAAGTAGGCCAGTAGCATGAATGCGGTACAAAAATTGTTTAAATCGAATTCCTCCATTGTCGATACGCATTTATAATTTTATCAATTTTTACCAGGATGTTTTGGATATAGATGTTTATGGATTTTCTTTGTCAATAAACAATACCACTTGTTCGTACCAAAAAAGAACAGCAGGTCTTTTAAAGAGTTCGCATTTTAACTTCGTGCAAAACGTAACAAATAATACGAGACCGGCAACAATAACAAATCATGTACAATTAATGCCGTCTCACTTAAAACATTGGGAGAGATAAATTTGTTAGTTAACTACAATGCCTGGTATCTAAATTTCCCTTCTTGGCAAGATCATAGGATATTGCCATTTTATTTAAACATATTGTGGATAAATACAATTGTTTATTGTATGTATTGTTTTTCATTAAAATTTTAATACGAAATTTTAAATTTTAGATGAAATGAAGACATACTTAGATACTTAGTCTATCTGTAGCAAAGGCTACTTTTTAACTGTAATTTGATCTTATTTTGAATTTGTATCAATTAGTATCAAAATATACTGCGTATTTAATTCGAAAAAAAAGCGCGCGTTGCTACCCATTTGAAAACGCCCAGGTTTGCTTAGGTAAGAAATATGCTGTACAATACGAGAAAGATGTTCAACATAAACTACTCATTCAAAACATTGTTTCAACGATGCCAACAGCGGTATCCATTTTATATCAGTAAATGACAAATATGTATCTAAAGCCTCTGCTATCTCTCTAACTTTAATTCGACAGTCATCTAGCACCATTTGGTGAACTTTTACGATGGTATTATTGGTATTCGTTGATGTTTTTTGCCGTTGCGAACGTTCATCAACCAAGCTGGCATGACCGTGTTTAAATTCAGCTGCCTAAAATTTTAGTGTGGCAGTTGTTAGTGCAAAATGCCCGTAAACAAGATTCATCTCGGTTTAAATTTGCGAAGACAAATGTGTTACACGAGCGTGAAATGAGGTTCTTGAAAAACACAAACGAGACTTGGTGAACAATGTTCTTTTCTACTTAATGACAAGTATGTCCAACTAACGTCTAGGTAAAACTACTCTTACATTTGGCCCTATTGGTGTTCTTATTCACAAGAGAAAGTTGTTTACAAAAAGCCAGCAAAGGTGAGCAAGTTATGTGAAAGATACAGTTTTAGCTAAAATTTAACAAAAAGTTTTAGCTAAGTCATTTAACGTGTATTTAGATATACCTATAACATATTTAGGCGTACTGCCTCTCGAATGCAAGAATGTAATGACTGTTCGATATTCGATTTTTTCCTTTTTTAACATCTGACACGTTATACGACTATTAAACAACAACCTACCGTCCAACATGGGTGAATTATTCAGAAGTATCTTTCAATGTACGTGTAATTGCATTACTACAATGTAGTAATGTCATCTCCTTGTTGAGGCTTAAAAGTTTCCGTTCTATTGTGATGATTAGAAAGGACAAAGGCGGATGAAATTATTACTTTTTTGCAGCGACTAGACAAACTCGTGCTTAGTCGATTATCGGAGATACCAGCAGGCAACACGATTCCATTCTCATGAAGCGACTAGACACGAGCCTATCCAGTCGCTGCAAAAAGGAATAATTCCACCTGCCTTTGTCATCTCTAGTTATTATTCACCTAACTAAGCTTTAGTAAATACTTGGCCGTTATATACACAACAGAGATGTTGCAACGAGGCACTAGAGGATTTAGCAAGGGTAGGTAGATGAATGTCAAACAATACTACATGCTGGGTCTATTATTTAACGGTCAAATGCTAAATAAGTGAAACACGCTGGTAAGAACAAGAAAAAATATGACAGAATTTGTCCAATTTTGTGAAAATAAATCTGTTCTTTCATAATCTTGCGGATTCTTAAACAAACCTCTTAGAAGAGTAATATCATAGTTAAACGATCTACAATCTACGGCTGATAATTCAGAGTCAGAATTCTAGAATGAAATGTTACCAATTGCATGTTGGAGAACATGTTCGTCGCTCTTTACGACGAGTGGGTGATAGCAGGCTACGTAACACTTTACAGGACAAAGTTTCTCGTCAAAGTTATGACAAGCTTCAAGAAGCTTATACACCATGTTATACCGTTACCACGCGTTAAAAAAAAATAAAAAAATAAAATCGAAACAAAGAATGAAGGTAAGACTCGAATACGAAACTAAATGAGCCTGAAGTGGAATAATTACATCCAAGAAGAAATAAACTTCAGGATATATTGCAGGGAAGTTGGATTCAGTCATAAGCGTTAATCCCTATTAACTGACAAATTTACCGAGTAAACGACTGGGTAATTTGGGGCGAGAGCCAAAGAAAGGCGATGTAAGCTGAAGAGCGGTAAATACTCGACTGTAAACTAGACGAGAAAACTTTATTAAGTGTAGAAAACGGTTGTCGTCTTAGTGTACGCAATGTTCATTAAGTAGACAACTTTTGCTGTATAGTGGAGTTTGTTAAAATAAAATAGTAATCCGCGTTAGCTTTACTACGGCATAAATAGAACTTAATATAGCAAATGCAGCAGTTATATTTAGTAAAGTAAGTACAAGCTCGGATTTATATCTACTAAACCATCACTGTTTTATTATTTACACAGAAAGAAATTTTACGATTCCCTCAAGACATTTACGGACGTGGACTCTTAATCTAATATAAAACATAGTTTCATTACATATCGTAAAGAAAGTCTTTACACTAACATAAGAGATTTTTATTATAAATGAAATATTTTCATTTGTATTAATTGTCTTGGGTGTGCTAGCCTCGAAGGTCGAGAAGTCGGAGGAAGGAGGAAGTCGAAGAGTGCTACCCTCGTAGGTTCTGTGCCAAAGACTGCATAATTCTGTAGAGGTGGATATAGCGATATAATTCGATAATTTCTTTCGGATGAGAGTATCTTTAATTACATACTCTCATCCGTACGAGATCTTTATTGTTTAATCAAGTGTTACTGTTTTCCTGAACAGTATTGTACGTACACATAGATTCAGCACCAAATTGAAAGTATCACACTATTGTAGGATCTACCAAGTCAACCGGATATTTATACATTCCAAAGGAGATTTCATCTTCGTGGAATTATTTCTCATAAAGCCGGATTTTTAATGTGTATAAGCGCCACAATCTAATTATTTTTACATCGGAACACGGTCTGCATCCTCTGCATCGTTTAAAGTAAAATAAACTAAAACTAAAAATATTCTTTTAAGTTGGTGTGATTTATATGAGTTTAGTTACGTTTCGACGAATTGATATCTGTCCAAAGGAACTAAAAATATAGTTATTCGAGATAATTTAGTGCCAATTGAGACGGAGGAAAGTTGCAATATACTAAATTTCAAGAGCAGATGTGGAGTTTCCTTGTAAATAATGCGGTTCCTTTAAAAAGGATACGTGAGAATGCCGAAGTTAATTAGATGAAGCTAACTAAAATGTTTCCAAATGCATTAAAATGATGAAAACTAAAAAAAGTTTTATAAAACAGAAGTTCTATCGACATGTTTACTAAAGCAGGTATTGCATAAATACCATCGAATAGTCTGTAAGCTTTTTTCTTCAATTTGGCAAAAATATGCAAGGTGCAAGTTTGTGGGGGAGAAGCAAAGGATCTAATTACACTTTGACAATACCTTATATCCTCTTTTATATATTCTTTTTAATGGTGTCCCATATTCCCTTGCAAGTAGGGTAACAGTAGATATATACCAAAAACCGTATAGCACATAAAAAAATTATTAAATAGGTAATAATGAAGTAAAACAAATAAAGCTATGATATGATTAAAGAAATTAAAAAGTGGAGGAATTTTCTCCAGTAAAAGTCTGGCCACTATTCTTGCTCAAAGCCACAAAGTTACAAATAAATAATTAAATCACGTATTCCAATAGTGTGGCACTGGAACACTGAAACTCTTCATTATTACGCCTTACCACAAACACTGAAACTTTACGTTCTGAAAGAAGAGTTATCTTCTTCAGGAGCAATACTGAAGTTGTGTGAAACGTGAAGTGTTTGTGCTAAGGGGGCATTATGAGGTTTCAAATAAATAGTTACTCTGATAAACGTTAAGATTAATGAGATTTAATAAAGCACTTCTTCCAACAAAGTCAACTTCCAGTTATCCTGGGTTCTGGAAGGTTCTTCCTTATTTGGACTAGGTAAAGTAAATTGGACTAGGACACCTCACGTCAAGTGTTGAATTCTTTGTATTACTGACACCAACCTCTTCGTTCTCTGAATCTTTACTGATCTCAACAGGAGTGACTTGCCTTCTCGGGACTTTTCTTGAGACGGTGGGACCTACTATTCATTTACGTTTACAGACTGACCGGCAGGAACATCAAAGATCTATCGTTGTTGTTTTGCTGTTGAATTCCACATGTAGAACTTCAGTTTTGTATTGAGTTACAACTTTTTGCTAGGCCCATTTGAGTACTCGAAGCTATGACATGATACATATACGTTGTAATGTTAAGTACCTGGCATTTTTCTATCACAAGTAAGACAGATGTGACCCCAAATTATCTCATATAATAACTTTGGATCCCTCTAAGTGTTTGAAATATGGCACCACGATTGTAAAAAAGGTAGCCTGAAAGAACTGTCCCGTCAAACCAACAATTTTTCGAACGATTGTAACGAGTTTCTAATGATCTTCCGATAATCTACTCGGGATATAGATGCATGGCTCTATGGGCAACATAGTCTTTTCTAAAAGAAAAAACGTCTGCTTTTCCGGATCGTCACAAATGTTAGTTTTGTCATAACTCATAAGCGACGGTGGTACGCTAGTTAAGGTTGTTTCCAAAGTTTTAGTTTACTGACCCATTGATAATCTGTTGTGTGCACATTTTAATGCTGTCTTATGATTCTTTACTTCTGAATAAGAAATTTTTTGCCTAGTCTCATCCGGAGAGGTTGTTTATAAACGTCTAATATGCAATTCTTTGCGGGATTAAGTAACTTTCCACAAAAACTTTTGCATCATTTTCAATAAATGCTGTAGCACAATTAGCTGCAAACGTAAGCGCATCCACAATCTTCTTTTTTTTGTGGTAATCTTGTCATTTTCTCATCAATTCTGGAGGATAATCCTGTTGAATAGGGGCTCCAATGCGGTGTCTTTTCATACTACCCTAAAACGCGAACTTTTTAGGGTAATGTTGAACTTACATTTGAATAGCTACGCTAATTAAAAGGTACATGTACTATTGTTTTTTTTGACAATTATAATGTATCCGTAGGAAGAATTAATGCCTTGCTTTCCTTTCACCATTATCCACATATTTCATTTTAAAATACTTGAAAGTACCCTCTTGTATCCGCGAACACGTAACATATCTCCGATAAATTAAATTTCGTCGACAGAGTGTATACATAGCTCGTCGAAGCGAAGGTAAATATAGAAAGCAAGCCGACGTTATTCCTACGTCGGCCTGTAAATTGACGATAATTGTGCAGAATTTACTGAAATTCCCTTAAGTTAGGGAAATGTTAATATTTGCGAAGTCTGTTTATTAGTCTATCCCCGCGAGGTTAACATTACATCAATTATCCAGAAATCGTTGTAGTAGACGTTTACCCGGGTAGCGGAGCAATGTAACCCGGTTAGCTGTACTTTGAACCGGATCTTTCCAACCCTTTTTATTTGAGTTGGAAACGTGGGGATATTCCCTAATCTCTCCTCGATTCGTTCGATGTAAGAACGTATGGATGTGTGTTTGTGTGTACATATACCACCATTATGTTGAAAAATGCTTTCGGCGGAAGGCGTAAACTTTCGTTTTAGATTGCTGTAACTTTGTTAAAAGGAAAAGTTTGTCGGTTGCATGTTCCCTTGTTGAATCCGAGATTTGAAATTGAATCGTTTTCGAGAAATGGAGACGTCGAACGTTCCATGACGAACATAATTGTGTTTCAAGAAGATGTTCATACTTGTCTGAAACTATACATAATGTTTTAATTAAGCCGTTTTCGACTGATTTGCTACAGTTTTTGCTTTTTTTGAACAATGTATTTCGAGAAAGGCGTGAAAATATTATATTTTATTATACTAGAAGTGAGTTCTTAAAGAAAGGTTGTTTATATAGTTTAATTTATTCTATTAGTTAAATTAAAATCTGCGATCTACGGCATGCGATTGATATAGTTAATGGCCCAAATTATTAAAGAAGTTGAAACAACTAAATTAAAAGTTCTTTGAAAATAATATTGTTGGATTACAACTTGGTTGTATTACCGCAATATCTTTTTTGTTGTAAAATGTCTTAACCACATTTTTAACTTTAGAAATACGCTCATTACATGCTAAATAAGATGTTCGAAATGTTGCTTTGTAGTATCGATGCACTCACGAACTCTGAACTTCAAGATCGTTAGACAAGTGTTAAGAGTCCATGATGTCATGAACTTCTCTAATATTACAATAAAGTCTGTTGTGGCGTTCTAAAAATTGTGTTCGACGTGTGCGGTGATGTGAAGTAATTCAAAATTGCTAGTTCTGCAGACCTTGGTGGGACTAGCCGATTATCAAAAGACTTTCCTTCCAAAGGAGCAGCAGCTTGTCCAGCCGTACGCGCTGGATTACTATCTTGTCGGAAGAAAAAGATGTTTAATCACTTATATCGGTATTTTTAAGGATTTACTGTTCCGTTAAAAAATAATGGCGTCCTTGGCATTACTAATTTTTTGGAGACGTAACGGTGTCTTCGCAAATTCATGAGTGATGATTGGACCATATTCTCATGTTTCGGTTGTTTGAATATCCCAAATGATTAAACCAGCTTTCGCCTAGAAGGAAATATTTATCCCATAACGTCTTTCATTGGTCAAGTTATTCAAGAATTATTGATAATAGTCGGTTTTTCTATCATAGTCAACGGGACTAAGTTCGTGGATAGCTTGAATTTCATTTGGGCGTAATTCCAAGTAATTTATAAGAGTAGCGCGACATGTTCTTATTGATAACTGAACATCTTGTGGCAATTTCCCGATGGATTTCTTAGGTGAATTCAACCGATTTTCTTTGTGGAGTTATTTTTTAGTTGCTCCGCTGCGTGATTTACGAGCTAATGCCTTCGTTTCACGTAATCTGTCAACAAAAGCATGGATTTAACTAGCCAGTTGTTCATACAAGATTGCAAGATTGGGGAATTGTTGATGGAAATCTTAAATTGAAGTTATTAAGAAGAAGAACTTGAATTCAAGAAGTTATTAAGAAGAACTAAAATAAAGTAAAGGATTAGTATGGAGGCACCTATTGCAATCTTAAAAATATATTCATGGCCATGGTTTAATTAGTAAAGAAAAGGCTTTCTGCAACATACAGCACTCATAACAAATGGTTGCATTACTCCTTTTGAACTTCAATTTAAAGATTACGAATATGTTTGGGCTTGATATAAAACGTCACTCCTTATTTTATTTAAAGCTTATTGGTATATTATCTTCAATATTTTTAATTCATCATTATATGAAGAATCATATAATTCAGTTTATGTGTAAAATTAAATATATAAAGGTGCCAAAGCACAGCCTTGACGGGAATTTGTGCTACTCTGCTTTACCATTGTAATCGTCATTCACGTATTGACGTATTGATATATGTCTTCAAGAGGTTTTTTCAAGAACGTTAGTCTATGGCCTTTTTAATACAAGAAAATAACGTGAGCGACCAATAGAGAGGCTTGATCAAATTCAAGCAGTTTCTACTAACCATATTGTTCTTTTCCAACTCTTCAAGGATGCTTAAATGTAATCAGTAGAGAGGACAAAAGCGAGTGAAATCATACCTTTTTTGCAGCGAATAGACAGAATCGTGCCTATTCTTCTCATAAGAAAGGGTTCGTATTGCCTACTGGTTTCCCCGAGAGTCAACAAAACACGAGTCTGTCTAGTCGCCGCAGAACAGGTATGATTTCACTCGATTTCGTCCTGTCTAGTAAATCAATATCAATCCAAGCGGTAATCGTTACAATTGTGAGTAATACAAAAAACCGTTGTGATTATTGCTTAAAATCTTTCTGTTTTTCAAATATGTTGCAAGTCTAGTTTAGTTTAGTTCGCATTATGTACTTTTTGTTATAGAAAACCAATTTAACAGCATCTAAGTTACAATTAATTAATTATTTATGTATCATAGAGTTTAACGAGCAAAAACATACCTTACATATTCCCAAAGGGGGCCGATTCATTGAAGATTCTGTTTGAAGACGCACCGAGATTTAGAACGTATTATAAGTGTGGCTGTTTATTAAGACCACTGTTGAGAACTTGTCTATTTTGTGCCAGCTTTTTGTTTGTTGGCAAAATATCGATTTATTCCTTCCGTGGTTGCCATAGTAGGTACCATATAAAATGTCAAATGGACGAGAACTCTGCTTAATATAAAAATAATTTAGACGCATTACGTACTTGTCAGTTTTGACGGACCGTTAACATAATTATTTTTGCAGACTTTATGGTAGTTATTCTTCGAAAACTAGAAAATAATGTGAAAACTATGTGATAAAATAAAGAGTATAGACAGATAGATGTTACAGCGTTTATTATCAGAAATATGTAAAGTGAACACGTACATACATTAAAGCAATTTATGCTAATTAATGTCTTTGCGGCGTGGTCGAGGCTAGCCAGTCAACAACAGTGGAATCCTTCCAAATATACAACCCTTTATGGCCGTGGTTATCTAAAGCCAAATACAAGAGAGGCTTAGCTCCATTTTCAATGCTCCATTCACCAAGAGGATTTAGATCTGTCAAAACGTATCCGGGATGTACCGAATTTACGGAGATATTCAGATCGCGCTTTTCGTTATCAAAGTATCTCTGATGGATTCTAGTCAGTGCGCATACAGCTATCTTCGCTATGGAATACGATCGTTCGCCCCATCTATCCTGTTTATTGGTCTTGTTTTTCACTGCTTTCAAATATTGATTTACTAAATCGTTCAGTTCCGAAACAGTCAATGTGTTGCTACTGAATTTTGTTCTTAAATCAGGTGACGGCAAGCGAGAGAGATGACCAGCTGAACTTGACACATTGACAATCCTAGCATCTTTCCTGAGAAGTGGCAGGAAGGCTTCGGAAACTCGCAGCAAACCGAAATAATCTGTCGTAATTGTGTCCTCGGCTTGTTTCAGGAAATTTTCGTAATCCTGAGGGGTTTCTGTGTACATTATCCCCGCGTTGTTCACCAGTATGTCGACTCCCCCATGAGTATTCTTGATGTGGTCTCTGAATTTGTCCACACTTTCTTGATTGTTGATATCCAATTGATGGAACGAGGGATTGTAGCCGAGTTGTTTTAATCTCTTGATAGCTTCTTCTCCTTTCGCAACACTTCTTGACGTCAGGTAAACTACCCCGTTAAATTTTTGACACAAACCTTTCACTACCGCATAGCCAATGCCCTTATTAGAACCAGTAACTATTGCAACTTTTGCGTTTGTATTAGCTTCGCCCATTTTTACCAGACTACCGTTTGACGTTTTGAAATAATGACTTCGTGGCCTGTATTTATAGTAAATTGTTTCAATAATAAATATCCTGTTTGTATGGTTACACGTGATATACGGTTGCTTTCAACTTTGGAAGGGTTACGAAAAGGAAGTAAGTATATGCATCACGTACACGTGGAATACCTTTATCGTGGTATTCTGTTTTCTAGTTCACTGGGTAATCTGCATAAATAATTAGTTACAAACATATTTTTATCAAAAGCTGTTGTTTCTATCTTATAATAAATATATTATTAATCAAATGTTGAAATGTCATGCAGAATTTCATCATTCACCAGGATGTGGTTTGTTTTTTCAGAAGAAAAGAATATCTTCCAAAGAGAAATGTCCTGGGGTGATTTACGGAGGTATCGATTTTATTGCTTTCGTTGAATATATACCAAAAGGTATGCCTGCGTAAACGAAACTCACGGGAAAGCGGAAGAGCTTTATTGAATTTTTCCGTATACAAATGCATGTTTATTTTATATTCGGATAAAGATAAAACCTATGAAGTGAAGTAGTAATCTCAAACTTTATTTCTATTACCGTCTGCGATACCTTTAGGCATTTTGCGTGTTATTAGCTTTCAGTAGAATAAAATGAAAAAGGAGAACATTGTCTACTTCAGTAGTATAACGTGGTTTTTTTTCTCTTAATGCGCGAGTGTGTACTTGCGATATTCAATTTTATATGTAGAGATTGGTAAAATGCTAAAAAATTGCATAAAAATCCAACGCAAAAGGCTTTCAATATCATTATCGTCGAAAAGCATGTTGATTTCTCGTGTCGTTGAGTTAAATCAAGCTGTGGTCACCTCAAGAGGAGCACGAAAAAGTGTATGGACCTACAAGGAGACTATGTCGAGAAATAAAGCTGAATTTGATAAAAGAGTTTTGGCTATGTGTTAGGTTGGAAAATTTTCAGACTATCGCCATATTGGCGCCTTTCAAATGGAAATCCGTCAGATGAAAGGCTAATGACGTCCTAATAACGAACCTTGGTTGGTTCCTAGCGATCTTGAGTTGCGGGCATATAACGCTATCATTTTCTAATTGACAGATTAGACTCCTGTAGCTGCACGAACATCGTTATTTAATGTCCTGGACGATTGAATCTACAATAGTAATTCTACGGAATCGTACTACTACTCTGTTAAGAGCAATGCGAGATTATAGATTTTAACAACTTTCATAATACCTTGACTAAGACGTGGCAATTTTAATACTTTAAGTCTGGTAACAATGCAGCTTTCTAATTTTGTATTAGTGAATCACTTCAATTCAACGACAGTGTATATGTGTATTCCAATTTATTATATTTACTATATATAATATAGTATATATATATAACTAGCTACATACAACTAGCTACATATAACTAGCTATATATAACTATATTCCTATAAACTTAGCTGTTTGTATTTTGCGATATTTTGCTATGTTTAATTTCATTTATCATTTACATAAACCAGAAATTGAATTGGACTTAACTTTGAGCATCGTGATACTCTGTGGTTTAACTTATTTTTGTTAGACCTATGGTGCTCAACTTCATTTCATTAATTTCAAAGAATTTCTCCATAAGATTCTAATTTATCAAGTAAGTTTTATGGTTAACAATGGAAAACATTTGGCAAACCTAATAGAGCAGCCGATTGTTTATTTAATTCGTTAAATTTGATAATCTCACTGTCTTTTTATATACTTAATATATAAAATTTTATATAACCAATTTATATACTTCACTGCTTTTTGCCATATATCGATTAGAGTGCTTACGTTTCTAATTTTTATCTTTTATATTTACTGGGCTATATTCATTTCTGAGAAAAATTGTTAAATGGTCATCGTCTTAAATTAGGTTTTAATTAATGTATTCTAAGAATACATTACTTTCTTATTTTACCACAGTGCTACTTCTCTACACAAATTGTTTCATCTTATTTGGGCAAAATATAACAAAACCATTTTTTCGTTAAAGAAATTTTAATGCTTTCGCTTTTTTTATGTAACTTGTAGATAGTCATAAAGCAATGAACATATAAATATTTTTCTTACTTCACGGGTAGTTACATTATACGAAATTGCAGTCAGAAGGTAGTTACTCTGGAGATATTTTTCTTTATCCAACGACCTCCTCTTCATAGGCTTTCAAATGTATGAAGAGGAGGTCAATACATTGTTAATATTCTGTTGGTACTTGCTTGCGCACAGTTGCAAAGGAAATTCGAAATGAAAACATTGGCTTAATTTAGTGAGGTTAAAATTATTAATTTAATTATTAATAATTTAGGATTAGCTAATATTATCGTTTAATGCAGAATAGATGTAACAGTTTCAATTGCAGAAATGCAGCTTCTACTGTCCATTAAGCTAAGTGTTACGCTAAAGTACAAATGAAGCATGAATCGAGATTGTTATTGCTATCATCAGCGACGTTAATCTAGAAATTAATTAGTCTTGAGAACCCTAACATAAGTCGCAAGACCAGAAAAGATCCATGAAAGAAAACATGTGCAACATAAACGTAATGACAGAAATAAACATTATAATAAATATAATAAAATTAGCAACCAATAAATTAAATATATAATCAATAATAAAATACGTAATCTTTCCAAAATCTATCTTAAAGCGGTTAAATTAAGATTCTTAATTCTATTAAACAGGACATTAAATATTTTTGTACCAATGCTGTGCAAAATCTAAATAACGAGAGTATTTTCGACAAAATATTTGTGCACGTATCTCAAATACATTTCTTATTTTAAGTTCTTACTGGCGAAAAATCCTGCAATAAAGGACGAACCTCCCCAGAATATTACAGCGTACGATGATCTTGTCAGAAAACATAATACGGAAGCATGTCTTTCGTGCCTACCTGTCTCAGTCGATAGATCGCATAACATACCGAGGAACCACCTAAATCTTGCATATAAGACCATCAATTTAAGCCGTCATCCAAAGAAAGCTCGAGAAATCTAATTCTCGGGATTTATTGAGTGGATTTATTATTAATTCTCAGTAGGCGGCATTCATTAATCTCGGTAATACCCGACGTAAAGATGTTTTATCGAAATCTATTGTTTATAAACCATTTGAAAAAAGGGTTTCTCTAATGACACTATCGTCATTGGTAGTAGGCAAAAATAAAAAAGCTATTATCGTCGGCATACAAACCGAATTATCACTTGAACCATTGAAAGATATATTTACAAAATTAGTAAATATCAACGGATTAATAGCCCATCCTTGAGGTACACCTTGAGGTAAATGACTTTATTTATTTTTTTAAGTATTTCAAGTCGTTTATCAAGGTTAATTTAAGTTTTGTCTCTTGAAAAAAATTAACAAATTTAAAGCGTACTTTCTTCCGTCAAGTTCGTCAAGGACATGAACATTATTATCTGCAAGTACTTAGAGGACATCATAAAATCTACGAGAGAAATTTTAATTTCATAAATTCCCTTAACCAATGTTCGTATTTCGTGCAACATAAATTGCAGGAAAAAAGATGTAAAGTAATAAACACATTTTTTAGATTAAATGGAAAGTTACCTTAAATATTGGTTGAGTAACAAGCTTATTGTAGTTCTATTGCTAATAGTAAGTTTACAACTTTTGACTATTAAAGCACTTACTTTTGCTTCATTTTATGTTAATCCTCTATTTTTCTTTTTTAGGTAAGCTAAAAGCAGAATACCGTTTACAATCTCCCATCAACATCGAGGAAAATACAATACCTCGAAACTAATTTTTCCGGAGCATCGAGGTCAGTACTATCTGATTTAATTGAATTATTCATTTGATATACCGCAGTTCGATTCAAAAGCTCTCAAAAGCTGATTGCATATGGGCCATATAATTTATCTCGACTATAATTTGTTTCGGATTGAATTAAACGAAAGCTATTTTCCCCAATTAGCAGTAATTGCATAGAATTTTCCCTCGTATTTTCCTCTTTTTCTGTGTTGTTTCGAAAATTAAACGAAATAGATATTCATTTCGGCCCTGTAAGCGGATTTTAAGCGAAATTGTCGTCGCACAGAGACGACGCCCTCGATTAAAATTGCCGTGGGAGGTATTTTTAGTGTAGTGTATGGCGGAGAAAACGCTATTACTTAGAGCAATAAACTTGTAATTGCATAAGATCGAATAGTTTGAGGATCATAAAGGTGGTACAAGTTAATTACCGTCGAAAAAGCAATTAAGTTTTAAGACTGGGTCATTATTCTCAATGGGCTACTTTTACGTTACGCACAGAAAGCAGCGTCTTAAATGACTGGAACTGGGTGTGGTGTGCAAAGCCAAGAAGGTGGGTTTGAGGTAGCTTTGAACTTTCAAACTGTAATTTTGGAATTACAGAGCTTTAATGGAATGTATACCTAGTTACCTTTATTAGCTGGTAAAAAGGGCTACGTAGAAATTAAATCAGGTCGCTTTTAAAATATGTTTTTTCTCATTACCGTGAAGAAATCTTATTGCTGTTTGATCGCCGCTTTAAATTGAGCTTGGACTAACTAAAGAAAAAAAAAGCCAGGAATTTTAGCACGTATATACATTTTAACAAATCACTTACCTACTTTGCTTCATATTTTATTTACCAAAGACCGAGATAATTAAATTTAAAAGATTGAAAAATGTACAAGGTGCTCTATTGAAAAAATTCATTTAATTCTTCATATACGTACCGCGTACTTTCAGCTCCATATGCTTGCTTCTATCTTTAGTTAAATTATTTGCAGACACGTTGCGAACATATTCCACCATTTTTCTTTAAATTTTATACAGCTCAACCTTTTGAAGCTTTTGAAGAATACTATAATAAATATACAAAACCATATACGTATACACACTAATACATTATATAGAGATTTTATAATGGCGTCCATATTTAGTAACGTAATGCGTATGATATATAGTCGTAAGTCATAAGTATGTGTTTTTAAATGCTGGAAGTACAACCATAAGAATCTTTCGTTTTTCAAAGCCGAGAACGTTACATACCTAATGTACATAGGATGAAACGTTTCGTTTAAAGCTTGTGTACATTTTGCGTATGGCGCCTCCGGTATTTAGTATTACTCTATTTTCCTGAAATAGTATGACGGTGACGGTTGTAGATTGCATTTACAGGGAACAAAGCAGCTTCAAAGTGTTATTATTTCAATGTTTCCGCTTGAGTGAGACATTTACGCTTCCTCTTGTGGTGTAATAGCTTAGAAATTCTAGAATTTCAAAAAAATTGCGTTTTATTCTTTATATTTGAAATAAACAAAGATTCTAATAGTAATATCTTATTTCCTTCAGCATAAATACTGTTACGAGAAGTTATTACCGAACTTGTAGAAAAATAATAAAGTGATTTTTAGAATTATCGGATATCTCTACTTTATTCAGAATTAACTAATTCGGCTATCACTACCTGCACTACCGGCCATAATTGTTTACCCACCTTTAAAATATTACAAAAACAGTCTCAATTATTAAGTAAACCTTTGTTCTGTGTTTGGCGAAAACATACGGAATCAAGTTAATGCGCTCTTACGAAGAAATCTCGATTATGTCCCATTAAAAGAAATTTTCAATAATACTTTTACTACCCAGAATCACAGTTTATGTTTAAAATATAACGATTTAATTGAATACTTTCACTTCGCACCAATTACTTCATTTGACGGTGAAAAATCTTTCTTTAGAAGTGGGTCCTATAATTTCCTTTCTTTGAACATTTTCCAACATCTAAATATGTAATTCTTTAGTAAATTAAATGGGCAGTATCTGAATATTTTGCGTTTAAAGATCTTACTCTTTACTTACTTAAGTTAATCAGGAAACGCATTATTTTCGATCCATGCACTAGGCGGATAGGTGCTTTAATGA
This sequence comes from Oryctes rhinoceros, assembly GCA_020654165.1. NCBI lineage: Eukaryota > Metazoa > Arthropoda > Insecta > Coleoptera > Scarabaeidae > Oryctes > Oryctes rhinoceros. Next base: position 2,330,665 of record JAIOKQ010000399.1, on the reverse strand, counting down.
TGATCATCTAACATATTTACAACGCCGAATTAAGAGACTGGGCCGACAATGGTGCAGATTTAAAAATTGACTGCCCAATATGTTTTCTATCAATTTCTTTAAATTAATTGTTAATCAGTAATGCGTACTTAGCATATATAACCAGCGAGATATCTTATGTCTGAATTGTTTATGTTTACGTTGGGATATCACGTTTTTTAGAGATTTTTAGGAAAAATTGAAGTTTCGAACAAAAAATTTTACTTTATATTTAAATTGAAAATGAAAATTAATAATTTCTCGAGAGGAATAGTCATAAATGCATTAACTGATACATCATTGCAATCGTGTTTCATTGCAAATGTGAACCAAAAAACATAAGAAATTTAAAATTAATGTAAGAAACACAAAATATGGCTTTTCGACATTACGCATCTGGACAAAATTTCTGAATTGTATTCTACATATTTCTTACAAACTAGAATTCGGGAACGTAATGTACAGGTTAGCTGAGATCAAAAGAGGGAGGACTTGAAACGCGGAGGAGGAGTATTGGTGATAGATCTTGGCAAGAAATTAGCAAAAAGATCGACGATGTAATTCAAGAAAATCACCAAATGCTGACAATGTTGCCAGTTGGAGATTCTTTAAAGAAACAAAAAAGGATCAGAAATTATTGGCGTAACAGCGGTTTTATATCAGACTAATAGTAGTACGAAGCAGTCACAATTAATCATAAACATGTTCCATAAATACACTAACGATGCTGCGACATTATATTTTCAGTTATATCATTGGTACTGCGTGCTTCCATGCGTATACAAAACAGTAATACGCGTATCTTTGACAATGAAACATGCTCCTCTGCCAATAGATCAACTATCGAAAGAGGCTCGGGAATCGCGTAATTAAGAGTATTTGCGGTTTCGCGAACACCATATTGGAAAGACAAGTCGACAAAATACAAATCTAGACTTAATAAATAGATTACTAATACTGTCAGTCCCGATATCATCGCTTCGATCTACTCGGACGACTTCCAACTGCTGCACTAAAACTGCTGCAAATGTCAGTTACTAATTCAGATAATTTAAGTAGTTCCGGCGAAGACTAAATTTGTACTTGAGATAACTGTATTGTTTATTTGTTTTGTAATTTTCTTTAATTATTTAATTATTTCTTTAACATTTAATTATATATATATGTTAACACATGTGCATCTTTTGGCAGCCATAAATTATTATTTCTTATTTAATTATATATTTTTTTATGAGAATAACATTATTTTATTATTGTTACATTTAAAAATATGTGTATTCATCACATTTTTAGGTAGAATTGCATGTGTAAGTAAAATCACAAACAACTATTGGCCGAGAATGTTTATAGTATATTACATCTTAGCTCTGTTCCTTGGCAACTGGACCTAAGCACGAAGCAAGTCCTTCCGGATCAAGTAAGTTTTTGGTATTCGATAAAGCAATCTTGCTCACATTTTATTGGCGCGCAGATATTGACGGCTCTAAATAAGAATACCCGAATCAAGTTCAAACACAAAGTTTTTTTTTGCAAAATTTTTAGAATCCTGATCGTAGAACAGGGTAGAGTTTAGTATTTGGAAGTCTGGAAATTTTCATGCAGATAACAGTTCATGGAAAAGACATGCAAAACCTAGACAATGCTCTGTTAAACGAAGATAAAGTACTAAGAGTATGGACAATCTAAACTTCTTCGAATAGTCTCGAGGAACAAGGATGTCGTCTACTATATCCATCTTTTCAAAATCTTAACAGCGTAAAAGCTGGGGAAGTTCGTTTGGAAGTCTCGTAATTTTTTTAATTTAGAAGGATCAAATTTGGTACGTAGGCGAAGTATCTAATTACGAGTTTGTTGGCAAGTAAGTGCAACTATTTGTCCCTTTTAATTTATTATTCTCTCACGCAAACTTACTTGGTAACAAAAAATAAATAGACCGGCCTTAAGAATTACATTTATTCTAACCACAGATCATTAGATACTGCAAATTGTTTTACGCCACACATGTATTACTAACTAAGAAGTTTTAAATAATTTATTTTCGAAAGCTGCTGCAAAGGTCGCGCATCATAATTTAAAACGAAAATAAATTTAAATCTTGTCCTTCTTTTACATTGTGCAAAGTTATGTTTTCTTATGTTTACATCGTGTGTGCATCAACATTCACAACACTATTATTACTATTCTGCATAATCTTCTCTAAGGCCCTTTTCCATAATATTAGTAAGAAGTTACCTTGCATGCATACTGTGCATACAATAATATTTCCACAATTTCACTAACTCGATCTCTGCATTCACGCATATACTAAAACTTTTCCTTTAGAGATATTCGAAACATTTTGATTATGCAATTTTATCGACGTACACTGCTGTGCGGAGACGACGTCCATTGCATCTTGCGAGAAAAGAAGGAAAAAAGAAACAGAAAGGAACGTGAGAATACAAAGCAAGGCCATGGAATTTACCGGTGACAGAGGAGCAAGTTCTCGTTTATCGGGGCTCGCGAACTTAGTCCTCCGTTTGTTGTTGTTGTTGTTGTTGTCGTCGTCGTTGAAGGAGCAGCAGCAGCAACAGCAGCGGGAGAAGAAGGCGCACGGAATTGCGCAAGAAGAATGGTATAGGTAGACGGTGTATAATAGTGGAAGATCGGATACGAGGAATAAGCGGAGAAGGCCGGTTGTTGTATGTATGTAAGAGCACATGATCTATAGCAGAAGTGATGTTTCTTTTCGACTCGCTCAGCTGTAACAAGATGCAATAAACTAGAGCTAATTATAGCCACGGCGTACTTGATAACGGCCGCCCATGCAACTCGCAGATTCGAGTGGGTGACGAGACTTGAATAAACAATTGCGCTTAGGTTCGTTTGTTCTCTTTCTTTTGTCTTATTGATGCGTTGTGGTTGTTATTGTTGGTGATATTACTGTTGACGTTACTGGTGCTCGGCTTTACCGAGAGGCACTTTATATCGCGCACGAATATATTAGACACCGACGTTTGCTTCTGTGTGACATTGAATTGTTTTGTTCGCTTCTCGATCAAGTGGAATAAGTTTTGTTTGATGCAAAATAGGTCGTTTCATCAAATCAACTCGTGAAATAAATATTAATATGTTAGCCAGCATTCTTCAAGGTGTGTATATTTGAAATAAAATTCGCCCATGCTACAGTGTAAATTATACGAACCAATAATACTTCGGCTTACACAAATAATAGCGGATTAAAAAGATAAATCTTAATAAACGAAAATGAAAATACAACTATTACTAAAAAAAATGTTGTCTCGGGCGTCTACTTTGATGTACTGAAATAAATAAACTGTTTAAAGATGATCCCGTATAAACATCTAATGCTTTTGCCCGACATTGAAAACATTAACAGGAATCAATCATATAGGTGACATGCTGAAGTGTGCATTACCGCCCGGATTATTTTGAGGAAGCTAGAGATAACATTTCTGTTGGTTTGTAGTTAAAATATTAGACAGAATATCTCAAATAATGAAATGAATACAATAATTCTTATACTGGAATTGCTTTTCTATGGCATATCCTTATTAGCAGGCAGGGAAATCATAAATTTTTGGAAGCAATTAGATAGACTCGTGTCTATTCGTCTCATAAGAAAGGGTTCCTGTTGTCTACTGATATCCCCGAGAATCGACAAAACACGAGTTTGTCTAGACGCTGCAAAAGAGGTATGATTTCACTTGCTTTTGTGAACAACTTATCAAACAAACAATTTACTTAAAAACTTACCTAACTTACCCAACTTACTTAATAACTTAACAAACAACTTATCTTTATTCAACAAATCTTAATGGTTTATTCGAAAGACAACTCCTCTTGCTTGCACCATTGGACTGTGAACAGTTATTGCTTACGCTGGCGAATACCAATAAATCGGTCATATGTTACTAAATCAGGTGGTTCGAGGCGTTAAATGTTCCATACCTCGATTTTCTTGAGTCCACACATATGTTTAATTGCCCCACGTTTACGGAAGCTATTTGCCACTGTATTGCTTGGACTGTATTTTTTTACAACCAATTTCTTGCCTACTTCGAGACGTGATATCAGGAGCTATTTGTTGTAATGTCCAGCCTTCAAAATACAAAGTATTGGCTATTTGAAGGAGGCATCCGTTTAGAATGACACAGGAGCGTGTGCCGCCTACTATTTTGGGCATTAATCACAACGTTGTGATTTTCCACTCCAAATAATTAAATGATAATTATTGTCAGAAGTTTTGATTTCTGTACTGTAGGCTTTCCTCTACATTTACGACAGCTGGCTTAATCTGAGGTAAATACATTTTTCTTTGTAATAGTATAAATGTTAAACAAATGGTTTCGCACAAACACATGTTTGCCGTGGTCTAGTAGATCTACTAATCGATTTTTGAAATTCTAGATGGGAATTTCTCCGATCCATTTGGACTAAAACGGCGAAATCGCCTTCATTCCAGCCCCATGACATTCTTTAGCCTTTTTAACACATTGTGTACAGCTGACTTACGCGGTCCTGTAAACCTTACAAATTTGGGTACTTCGTGGACGGCTTTAAAAAAAGATATATTGAAGCAGACGCCTTTCCGTTAATTGGTTCATTGTCGAGCCTGTTTTTGAGGTACTTAAAACTAGCTCTGTTCCTTCGCAAATCGACCCAAGCACATTTAGTCCTTCCGGATCAATGAGTTATCGTGATTCGATAAAGCAATCTTGCTTCCATTTTATTAGTGCACAGATATTAACGGCTCTAAATAAGAATACCTGAATCAAGTTCAAACACAGAGTTTTTTTTTTTGTAAAATTTTTGGAATGCTGATCGTAGAATAGGACGCTATCTTATAGTTTAGTATTTGGAACTCTGGAAGTTTTCATGCAGATAACAGTTCATGGAAAAGACATGCAAAACCTAGACAATGCTCTGTTAAACAAAGCTAAAGTATGGACAATCCTAACTGCTTCGCTTTGCTAACATTGTACACAGCTGACTTACGCAGTCCTGTAAACGGCTTTTCCAAAAAAAAAATATTGAAGCAGACGCCTTTCCGCTAATTGGTTCATTGTCGAACCTGTTTTTAAGGTACTTAAAATTACGTTAGTTAACCGTAAGTGTTCTTCTAAGAAAATTTCTAGTAAACCGTACACCCTGAAATTATAAAATAGAAGAATTATATGTTTTTGTATTCCTGTAAATTGATGCTTATGGCCACGCTATTTCTGTAAGAAATTACATGACGCTAATTTCGAAAGCAGATTACTTAGATCTTTGATTTGACAGAGTCCTTTCTTCACTGTTGTTTAAATATCTACCAATGGACTGTTGAAGAGGCTAACCAACTAATTTTTTTCAGGAATTGGATTGATTTGGCTTTTATTTGATGGAAATCCATGATAATTAATTGAATAAATGGAATAAAACACACGTTTTAGGAATTATATTTTAATTACTATCGTGAGGTGAAACAATTGATATTAAAATTACAAAAGTTAATATATCAGCACATTGTTAATTTTATCAACGTTATTTTCGTGTAAGTTAACAGTAGCGTTCTCTTTACTATCTCTCGGTACTGTAAGTATTTTGTTGCCTACAGTTAGCAATCTATGAGTAACGCGTAAAAACTTTCGGAATTCAAATCTACTAACATTCGTAATTGAATTATATTCTAAACATCCCACCGCACAATATACATTTTCAGATAAACTCTTCGAGATAATCCCATCTTTATTATTCTATATGTACCTCTTGCATTTTCTTAATCTTTTAAGTAATCCAATTGGCATACTACGGAAGATTTACTTGACATTCACGATCCGACTTTAAGTGGCGTGATACCGAATGGCATTTGAACCGTGTAATACTATCTGAAGACAGAAATGAGTGTAAATATGTACTACGCGTCCGTTTTAAAACTTCTAAAAATAATCCAAGTCGAACTACGGCGAGGAGTATCGATTATTTTTGGCTCGCAACCTAAACACATAAATTCTCGAAATATCAAAATTATTGATGGTTATGTGCCAATTGTGACTGTATAAATAAACACGTTTGTCTCTGAAATCGTCTAACAAAGCTTTTAACTTTAATCTTTCAACCTAAATATGAATTCTCTCCGTCTGCAAAAAGTTAGAAGTCATACGCCTACTGAAATTTGTCGCCGTGAAGTACGTGCTTAAGTTCGCTAGACGAACAAATGAAAGGAATTCGTCGAGGAGGTTGACGTTGCTTTAAAATTTGAAGATGTTTGTTTTCGGCACGTTACAGAAACAGTTTTGTTTGTTTGCCGGTTGGATGTAAACGCCACGTTAACTACAACGGACGGTTTCATTATCCGAGCTAAATACTTGAAATTCATGTAATTTAAAAATTCTTGAAGGAATGAAATCTTTTAAAGAGGATTATTTTACAAATCCTTGAATGAAATTACTTAGATTAGGAGAAACGTATTTCAGTAGAAAGCATATTATCTGTACCTTTATATGTATTTCATTTAATAAAAAACTGCGGAAATGTTTATAAAAAAAATCTTTAGGAGAGCTTCTTTATTGAATTCAGAGTGTTTCATTAACAAAAAATAGAATAACATTTATCAAACTTTTTTTCGATGTATTCGAAGTTGCTGTAAATATTCACAGTGCGGAGGAATCTCGCTTATTATTGGAGAAAGTTTGGAGTTGCTAAATTTTGTGCTGTAAAGAAGACCACTTTCTGCCGTTTATCTAGTGGTGTACTCGAAATGTTTATATCACGATTCGTTTTCTCTGCCTATTATCGGCTTTTAATTTTTTATCAACGCCATATTGAATTTTGACACTGTCGGAGTTCTTTTGCTGATATCAACCATATACGTTAACAAAGCGAATACACCATTTCACCAAATCTTAACAGAAACCTGATTGTGAATGGATACTTAACCAGGACACACGATATTTATGTACCAATACATTGTTTTGTCGCAAACCAATGTATTGGTCAAAATATTTTATCGAAATACAGACAGAAGAATGTAATTGCAAAATGTTATTTCTTTTTCCTCTGGCAAAGCAGGCTATTGTTGCTTACCTTATTTACTGTTTCCTATTGCTTATTCAACTCATTTTTTGCTAAAAATTAAGACATATTTAAGTTAGTTTATATAGTTTATATATATATATATATCTCCACTCATTCAAAAAAGGTTTGTTTGCCTTCATACGGTAGATGTATGTATCTTGTATGGTTTAAAATTATTGCGTAGTTTTCCATGCCCGAGTCTGGGGTAAATTTAATTTCGACGCAACTTCGCGTGATGTTGATGGATGTGTATTTATCTAGAAAATACAAAATTTACATCTTTGCCAGAAATTGCAAATTCCTCTCAACATAAATATTATGCGGGTTGGTAAATATCCTATCAAGACCAAAAGATGACTGTGGATACAATTGCATTTGCTATTGTTGCATTTCAATACGATGAATAAACATTTTGTTTCAATTAAACTTAATGCGCATTTTTGTACTAGCGAACGATAAATGAAATGTTTCCCAGCTCTGAATTTCCTGGTTACATTGTTTAATCTTAAAATGTATTCTTGCTTAATTAAACCATAATATCGAAAACGTTTGCTAACATCTTATTTATGAAATCAGCGAAAGAGGCTCATTTTGACGATGTCACGGTGGCTTTAAGACATGAGAAAGTGGACGATGGCTAGAAAGAATTGAAAGGTGATATAAAAGTTTGGAGTACATCACGGGATAAAAGATCGAAAGTGGCCTTGAATATGTATTTTCGATCTTTTCCACGAAGCTAAATAAGGGTATTACAGTTAAAGGAAAGAAAGAACTTTTTTACGTTTAAAAAAGTCTCGAACGCCACACAGCTCCGTTTTCTCTTCGACTTCATAATAAATCTACCTTGATATCCTTCAATAATGGGCAAAAGTAGTCAGCCCGTATGTATCTTTTTATTGAAATTACTTAATAAATTTTTAATATTAACTTCATATTCACATAATTTTTGCATCTAACCATCTAAAGTTCATTACTAACGTTGGCTGTCTATTAGAGTGAATATTAGAGATGGCTTATAATTTTTTTATTAACTTGAATTAAATGAAAAGGACTGCAAGAAGCTAGAGTCTTTAAAATTTACTTGGAGATATACGGTCAGAAATTGGTGGTGCAAGTGAACTTCAAATATTTACGAATAACACCAAGAATATGCTTCTCTAAAGGAAGATGATAGTATGTTGTTATGGAATTTTCGGATTACGAAGGAAAATTTTGAAGCTTTGTTTTCATGATCCAAAATGGAACCTATAAATCAATCAATTATGAAAAAACGAGGAAGATCGGAGGAGCTTGGGATGGTGTACTGGGAAAGATATTGCGGAGCAAAGGAATGACATGGAATAAACCAAGGAACCAAAGGTTAGTCAGGAATAAAAAGAAGTGGAATACGTTTATGAATTAAGCAGAAGCCCTATACCCTTTTGGTTAATATATATCAACAATGTGACAGTTACTCAACCCTTGAAACTTTCTGATTCAGTAGTCTTTGTAAGGCTTCTCAAGTTAAGAAAAGATACATCTTGTAATTTCCTTTTTGTGGATTAAAATGTTTAATAATTTGTCTCACTTGTTATCTTCTCGCACTTGATAATACAAATATAAAGGATTGTATCGGATACATTAAAGAAGCTGCGACTGTCTTTGTCATTAAATCACGGAATAATTTTATTTCATCATGTTAGGGCTCGGAACAGCCTCTAACTTAAACAATACATAAATATCGGCAAGCTCCGCACCACACAAGCTTAACTTATTATATAGTAATATAATAATTAGTCCGGGACAGCTGTTTCGAGGATACGAATGGTCCTAAAAGCAATTAATTTTTTTTGTAATTATTCTTTACTGAAACAAATTTACAAGTTATTCTTTGATTTTTAGTAAACTTGTTAGTGAATATATTTCGTTATGGAGAACTACAGCTCTTTCCAAAATTCATCACGATATAACGCAAATGCATTTGCGAAGGAGATTTCCTGTGTTACCTACACGTACACGTCAATTTGTGAATTATTTAAGAGCCTTGAAGATGTACCTCTCGGTGGCGGTAGCGGTAGCGGTATGTGAACTTACATCATTAAAAATTCATCTATCCAGTATGAGCACTTACGGAACGACAACGACGGACATTAGATGGAGTCATAACCTTGCGCTAAATTTTAGCGCGATTTTAGAATCGAAAGCGAAACGCCATGAATAATAGAAGCGAAGAGCGAAGGTATCCCGACAATCCGACGAGGCAATTTACTACGAGAGAGCAGATCTTTTCGGTTATTGCTCCCCTCGAACGCCGTGTAATGAACGAACGGTCTCCGGTTTCGTTCCCTCGACGCTTTCGACTGTAAGGTGCTGTAATTAATTCTTAAGGTTTGTTCTTTGGTTCTACATAGATGGGCGGTTTTATTGCAGTTCTTATACATGCGTGTGTATCAGCAAGAATGTTAAAATGACCCAAGAACCCAAGCTTATAATAATAAAGTTCCAGGGAATGTTTGGATGAATTAAGTTTAGATTTAATCAAAGTTGTCGTAGATTAAAAGCTATAATATGGCGGAGAGATCGTCTTTATTTCGAAATAACAAAAGTTTGCGTAGTTGTGGTTCAAATTATAATATTGTGTGGTGGTAAAATTTAAATACCAAATTATATGTTGTTAATATAGTAGGGGAGATATGCGAACAGTGACACAAGAGGAATAGTGATATAGACGAGATATATATATTACTGTCGCGAAGTAGGTGATAGTAGTGAGTTTTCAGTCGTTTTGTTCAATAGCAGTAAGATTGTTAATGAAAAAGATTAGAACTTTGGCATCCAGCTAAGCGAAACTGTGTCATAGTGTTCCTGTAATTTTCAAATTACGTTAACACAAAGTAATATTTCATTAATGTAATCGTTCTAAACATTGCCTTAGAGGACATATCCTAACCTTATAAAATATGAAATTGTAACGTTTAGTTTCCATTAAATTGAGTGTCGCCAACATATTTAACGTTCATTATATTTATAGTTTCTTTCAGAGAATACCACGAAAAAACAAAACAAATGAGATTATTGAAAAAGTTCCTTCAGAAGCATTGGCTCTTAGCTGTTTTAAAAGTTGTTAACGAAGGAACGGCAGTCGCTAAATGAGTTGTTCACCAAACAGTCAAACGATATGTGCAAAAATACGCGCTTCCTAGGTCAACAACAAATAGCTAGGTGAATGGGACAAAGGGAAATAAAATTAATTTAATCATGGACAACTAGAAGAACTTAGACTTTGCCAGAGATAATGGTTATGAATAAAGAGTCCAAACGATGTGCCCGAGCATTGGCGTTGCGTGGAGAGTTTACCAGAATAACAGTGCGCTTATTTAAAAATAAATATATTGAATCACTTTACAAAACGTTAAGAAAAAACATAAATAACTTACCTAACATGTTTACATTGTTGCAGAAATATCCGGATGTGCGCGATGAAGTAATTGCACCATCATATATGTTTCTGTATTAGTCTCGGAAAGGTTCGTACGTAGCGACGTAAATAAATGCTTATATGCTGAAAAGGATTGTTCGACGTTGAGAGATGTTATATTTGCATAGTTAAAGTGCTCTTTGTATCTGTACAACGTATCTTCAGTATTGGTAAAAGGTTGCCGTAATTTTGTAAAATCTACATTTTTATCTAATACACTATTAAATTTTTCACGAACACAAACACTTTTTTCATCATCAAGGATATGCAGCGCTAATTCTACGTGGTCAATAATTGCTAATGAGTCCGATAAGGACAGCGCACTGTTCTGTAACTTTTTTATTGCATCCACTATTGGAACGTAACTGTCGTAAATAATTTTTAAATTTGCTGCAACTTGAGGATTTTTAAATTGAACCTGACTGAGCCTTATTGCAGCCGCTTCTTTGCCGTCTAGTTGTAAAACTACTGATTTAATTTTTTCAAAATGTTTATAATAATAGAATGCTGCTTCTAACCACGTACCCCATCGTATAAGAATTGGTTGCGGCGGCTCGGGTATGTCAGGACACTGCGAATGAAATAGGCGAATACGTTTCGGAGATTTAAGAAAAACCGCTTTCGTTTGTCCTATTAGTTCATCCACATCAGGATAACTTGTACGTATAATGTTTGTTACAAGGTGTAAAGCGTGAAGCAAACATGTGACGTGCAGCAGGTTTGGTTGAATCGTTTTGAGTAATTTTGCTGTGGAACACATAACCGCGGCAGCATCGGTAACTAACATTAACAGTTGCTCCGGTAAAATTTCAAATTTGTGTAGTGTTTCTATTAATACACTACGTATCGCCGTGGCAGTACAATCTTGCATTCGTTTACAGGCTAGTAAATAAGGGTCAGAAGATCCTTGTGGGGTCAGCGTCCTTACGACAATGGATAGGATGGACTGTTTTTTAATATCTGTAGTTTCGTCCATTGTCAACCAAAGGTATTTATTTTTCACCGTTTTTTTCGTAAAATTTACAATTCTTTCATGCACTGATGGTACGTAATTGTGTAGCGTATTTTTAGATGGTAATTTCCACGTAGGATTGTATTTGTTCCAAAACTGGCGAAACATTGGGTGTTGGACTTTATGTGTTGCTATATTGGTCGCAATTAGCATCATTGTTAAATCAACCACAAATTCATTATATGATTTGCGTCTAATCTTTTTCAATTTATGTTTGTCACTATTTATATGTCTTTGACACTGACTCGCTTTCCAAGATAATAAAGTTGTTTCACAAACTAAACATTTCACTGCCTTACCGTCATATATTAAATCGGGAAACCGATGTATAAATTTATTTACTACGGTAGCAGACAACCGATTTGACGCATTATTTTTACGACCTCGCAACATTTTCAACGTATACTTTAACACGTTAGAACGGCAACTAAATGCATCGTTTATTTTTACTACTTATGCGAGAGCGGAGTTTACCCCACTCTGCTCTCGCATCGACGCTACTGGTCGGGCACATCGTTTGGACTCTTTAGTTATGAACCAACGAAAAATATATTATGAATAGATGGTCTTCCCATCTATTCATAATGTTTTTCGTTGATTTATTCCGATCCTTTACAGTTTTTATATTTTTTTGTCTTTTTCTCGTATGTTTCAAATGCATTTTATAATTACATTTAATTAAATTAAATAATACTGTAGACATGAATAGAAGCTCGTATAATTTTTAACATACACTGACTGCAATTAGAAATGCGCCACCCCTAAATTATTGTAGTATTTCATTAAGAATTTTTAAATGCATTTCTGAAGGTCAACTTAAGCGACTGTCTATCATACTGCATTGGTGTTTTTTGTTTGTTGGTGGAAACTTTATTTACTTTCTTTCGTTGAATTGCTTTTCATTAACATAGGCATATGTAAGTTGTATAAGTATTTAAGTATGATAGTGAAACTAATGATATGATCAACCAAATGACCAACCATGACCAATAATCACATAAATGAAAATCATTCACGCACCCCGTTAAAATATTTAAAATATTCTCAACTTTCTTCACTTAGGTCGATAAAATATCATTTTGCCCCGCCGGCTTAAAAGAGTTATATACAGTCTTCCGTTATTTAATTTATTTTAAATTAACTTATTCGGGTTGACTGAAATGTATGCTTTGGCCATTTTCTAAATTGGAAAATTAAGACTGTTATTTGGAAATAAAATGATTACGTCTAGATCAGAGTCGCAGAAAATCTAAATTAAATTTAGATTTAATTTAAATTAAATCTGCTGTTATTTGGAAATATTCCCGGCCGAAGATTTTAAGATCTTCAATTAGTACGTACAAGGTATTTTAAAATTAATTAAGCCGCATCTTTCTTACTAAAAAGGAAATACTTTGAAATGAAAATAAGCTTAAGATACACCGTCACAAAAGGATTTTAATGTGAGTATTAATGGCGGAAATTTTTAACCTTCCTTCTTTGTATCTCCCGCAAAATTAGATCAAGAAGAAGAATTTTCATCGCTAGCAAATTTACATTTATCGATTCATTTTCTACTTCGCCTAAGCTTAGTTGCGTTCTCATTCAAGTAATTCTACACGAGATATGCCTTTGTATTTACCTTTTTGCGTGAATATATTACGAAACGAATATAGGAAATGGTCTTTCTTTAAGAAATATTTCACTTCGCAGATGTTTCTGATCTGAAAAAGGATGTTATGGTTATGCTCAAATTATTCAGCTTTTGTGTTATTATTTAAGACACAATCCTTTCTCGACACCGAAAGGTAAAATCTAACATCTGAGATATTTCCCGGAATTAGTCAAAGAGATTTCATAATTTGTTTACGCAACTGCAGATATTAATTTTCTGTTAAATTGAAAGATGGAGTTGTTGCGGAAATGGGTAAGCGGCTAGAATGTAAACCATGCAAATGTTCTCAACGGGAAATATTTAAATGTATTGACGCTACTGTCAACTGGTTTTTCACGTGTGAATAATTTAGTTTGAATTGAAGGTCTACGCCGTGCCATTCGTACGATAAGCGTCGCCTTATACAACATATTTTTTTCAGGATACGTTTTCCTCAGTTGGCTTGTGATCACTTACGACGTCACTTTATTTCCGTGCTTGTAATAAGTTTTTTAGGTTTCTATAAATAGTAAATACACGTGTATGTAAATCTACACTGTCGTCGTCGGAAATGTGGCTAAGGTAAAAAGTATTACATTGCTTTAATTTAATAAGTTTTATCATAAGCACATTTGCGATTTAAGTAACGCGTAAAAAAATTAATTGTACATTTTGGGATCAGGGGTACCCAATTACATTTGCGTCTAATTATTGTTAGTCAAGTCCTATCGGTAGGACCAAGTAAGTAGGTATTTGATGGGACACCTTCTTTCTCTCTTAGAGACTCGGCCCTATTCGACTTAATCATTTAAAATGTTTTGATGCGCTGATGCGTGGGATTCATATCGACCATCCTCAGGACCTAAATCGACTATATCCTCTGCTGTGAAAAGCTATGCTGTACGTTAATAATAGCGTTCAAAATGGCCCGTGGTAAATCAATAGGTATTGGTAAATGATCCAGCATAATAACTTTGTACGAAGAAGATTATTTCAGCAGCCAAATCGATGAAGAATTAAACGTAACCGTGGCGACAATAAAATATATCATTCGTCGATATGAATAAACAGACGAGATGATCGTCTACTACAACTAAGAAGTAAAAGTAATCCCAGAAAAACTGCACCAGGTATATCGAGTGAATTCAATCGCGTACGTCGGCATCCGATTTCTGTTATCACAGTCAAACGCCGGCTAGCGGAAGAAAATGTACACGGTCGCACAGTAGAAGGAAAATGTTTTATGGACGACGAATCGATATTTAGAGCGTTCGGTCAAAGCAGAGGGGTGTTTGTGAGAAGGCCTCGTTAATAAGAGAATGCCTTCCGAATGCATTCTACCGGTGGCGGTTCAATTGCAGTTAGGTTTTTGCTTTTTCAAGAACTGAATTACATCACCGAAGCTCTGATCCGCAATAATTATTTTAGGAAAGCTACCATTAACTCTTACATCATCCATTCTCCATAGCAACTCTCTTCATTTAATCAAAATTTTCGTATGTAAACGTATCTACCCTATATACAAGGTGTTATGATTAGAGAGGACAAAGGCGGATGAAATTATTACTTTTTTTCAGAGACTGGACAGAGTCGTATTTTGTCGACTTTCGGGGACACCAGTAGGCAACACAAATCCATTCTCATCACGAGTCTATCTAGTCGCTGCAAGAAAGGAATAATTTCATCTGCTTTTGTCATCTCTAGTTATGATCGTATTGGCAGGATCCTCTTCAGGAAAAACATAAAAACCGTTCTACTGAAACTCTCAAACTACTCTCTCATCAAAAATCGCAATCATCTAGAAACTTCTGGTGTTCGTGCTTCGTTCGTTCGTTCGTTCTATGTTCGTGCGGCAGTGCGAAGCAAAGCGATTAGTCGTGTTACTGAGCACGAGCGTTGTACGTGGTTGTCGCATGTAAGTGAGTTCGCATTGACTGAAAACTGGCATTCTTTCTCGCATCTTGTCTTGCAGTCTTCACTATTATTCCATAAAAATCAATGAATCTAACAATCATCCATCAAACAATTTAAATCGCAACGATGACTATCCTCTACAACGTATCTCGGAATTCCAAGTGATTAAACCTACAAGCAATCGCTACGTTTTGTTGACTCATCAATTTCCTTCGCCGTAGATCGGTAACGAGTCCTATTTAAACTTCTCCGTGGAGTAGTGCCGAAGCAGTGTGCAGTAACAGCTCTGAATATGTTCGCGTTAGAGTGGGGACGAAACGTCGACAGAAGCTACGACAACTTCCAAACCGGAAACCAAAAGTATATCTTACTCATGTCATTTCTCCGTATACATTCAATTGTTTCTGTAGAAATGCTAGGACGAAAACCAGGCTAACATTTTAAAATTATATTAAATTATATCAAAAGAATATTATCTATTATTTTTCCAATTATTTAAAGAAAAAGCTTAGGTAAAACGTCCAACCCCAATTATCGTGCCGGTTCCAACATGTTGACCTCGTCGTTCATTTACTGCGATACACATTGTTGGAGGATAAGGCAACTTTCTTTAGTCTTTCCCAAGAACAGTTAATTCCCACAGACACTAAAGTGAATTTGATACAGATGATAGCACCTTTGTACACTTGTTTCCTTATTAAATTACATAGTTTACGTAATTCGATTGTAATGGTACTGTTGTGTTATTATTTGTCTAGGATGGAAAGTGATCCTTTAATTGCATAGCGGAGCAGTATTGATGAGTATTTGCGCAATTCAAAATATTAAGATGCTGTATTCGATTTTAAATAGAGTCGCATTATACTGAATACTTTGCAACGAATATTATTTCTGGCTCAACTTACAAAGCCGTTTGAAATTTGAAAGACATGGTAACTGCTGAATACAAACGTGGAAGTAATTGTAAATTGCCGTGCTAATACAGGACGCGTAATTAACTGGTTACCTGAAAACTCTGTACACGTCAGTACGCTAGTTAATATTCTTAAACTGATGGGTTAATTAATAGGTAGAGAACAGGTGATGCGTGATTGATTCCGAGAATATTAATATGGCAATCGGTTTCCGTAGCGTGTGTATTGTATATTTCTTAGAATTCGGATAATTGATTATCTCAATTTATAACTTTATACAGGATGCAAGACAAACGTTTAAAAGATTATATTAATCATGCATGCATATACATATATCTCAATCTGTTAGAACACCTGAATACCATCAGTATTTCCTTTTTAGACAATTTTCTTCCCACTAATAAGCTTATAATACGTTTCCTTTCCTCTTAAGTCGGCAATCTAACGTTTGCATACATTTACATTAATATTGTACAGTTATACCTATATTCGTCGCACAAAAAGTACTTGACGCAAATTTAATTTTTTTTTTTCGATTACTAAATTAATTAGAAAGAATGATGTGCTTATATTTATGTATCTATGTCAAAGATTAACTTGGATTAAATAGTAAAATATATGGTGGCAATAACCTGCCTTCATATATAGCACGCATGAAGTGTGTATACATTGTATACACTTATATGGCAACGATCTTTAATATATTCTTCGAATCATAATTTTCATATTATTAACAGGAAAGCATTGTTAAAAAAGGTGCCAAATAGCTTTAATTAGGTTAAAAAAAAATCGTGGAAAAATTTGGTTTTAGCAATTTAGAAGACTACCATAGACACTAAAGTGAATTGAAAAATTGATAATTATAAAAAAAATTGAAAAAAAAATTTAAAAAAAATGTGACGCTTTAGTCAGAACGTTAGAAATCTGAAACGTAAGAGGAACGTCAGAAATCTGAAACGTTAGGAATTTAACAAGGCCACATATAAGGATCGCACCGACTTATTAATTCAATACAATGATGTTGCCTTTATACGTGGTAGTTGCCGTATGTTTTTTGTAATTTTATTAATAAAACTCGCTGCCCTTAAATAACGGAAGATATACCTAAATATATTAAATGGTTTTTATATATTTCGTCCTTGATAATATCTATTTGTTGTGTGTGCTATGGAGTTTGCTCGTTTAATCAACAACTGTGAAATATTTATTGTAGGAAATATTTCTATTGATACAAATGGGAAGCTAGTATCAATTTTGATGGAGTTCGCTTGACTGAAGCTTGCAATTTATGCAACCTAAAAATAAATGATTGATGCTTGCTTCAACTTGACAATCCTCATATAGAAGAGTCCGACGAAGAAGTTTTTCACCTCATAAGTACGCAAGCGGTTGCGGAAACTTCTCTGATAACTATGAAAACGTGGGCGTCGTGAATCCAGGTTGACGTGCTTTTGGATTTTAAAATAGTAAAATTGTTTCTCAAAGCCGAAGAGGCTTTCCCACCATGTTTGCCATCCTTGAAACGTACATTTTTTTTGCGAAGATCATGTCTAAATTTTGCTGGTCAATCTATCTTTTTCGTGATCAAGTACTCACACATATGTCAAAATTTGACCGTTGACATGTAAAGCTTGGGTAATTTCCCCAATTTGCCTCATGCTTATTTTAATTCTTAGCTAGAACGTGAAATGAGCTTTTGGAATAAGTAATGTATGATAATGACGAATGCTTACCATTTAATTCATAGATGAAAGTAGTGGCATAGGATGGTATTCATGCCAACAGAAGAACAAAACGCATGGCAAATGATAATTGTAGTCGATTCTTCGTGATCGAACCGTCGTTCGGAAAAGAGCCGCGATCCGCCTACTGTGTGTCGATCAACTCCGTGGCTTTCATTCATGATTTTGCATGTGAGAGGGAAAAACTTAATATTTAAATGAAATTGAGGAATAAAGTTGATTAGCATATTGTATATATTGCAACGTAAATATTTATGACATTATATCCGTTTTTTAGAGCTAGGAAAATATATAAGAACCGTATATTTAATTCTAGATCTTATAAAACTTTTGCCCATTAACGTAAGACTTTTTGATCAGCTCTCTGCTAGGTCGAAATAACGGCCTCTACGATGTTAAAATTCAGGCTCTCTTCCATTTCTTCCTCGTCCACCTTTCAAACGGAAGTGTAGCTAGATTACGTGTCGGTGTCGATCAGTTACTATTTTTATTAATACATAATATTTTTGGCAAGTACTTATTAGACTGCTTATGTGCGAACGCCACAACATATTAGCTGTCTGTATGTATCCCTAAACATTTAATTGCATTACTTTTTGAAGTAATTTACCTCAATTAAAAAAAATTGAGGAAGGATATTGAGGTAAGTAATCACTTTTTAATAAAGTCAATGAATTTAGATTTG
This sequence comes from Oryctes rhinoceros, assembly GCA_020654165.1. Classification (NCBI taxonomy): domain Eukaryota; kingdom Metazoa; phylum Arthropoda; class Insecta; order Coleoptera; family Scarabaeidae; genus Oryctes; species Oryctes rhinoceros. The sequence goes on along the minus strand of JAIOKQ010000399.1, from coordinate 2,312,231 downwards.
GAGGTTGATAGATATAAACCGTGATGGTCACACAAAGTGCCTAACATATTGAATCGCAATCTTTCTTTATTTTAATTTTTTAAATATGTAAGTTTGTTATAATGAACATTTGATAAAACGTCGAGATCTTCGAGTAATCTTACCTAAACTATTTAAAAGTAACATATTTATTTGTAAACCGTGTAATTCGTTGTTACACCGCATTTCGCAACGAATCCACTGTGCGTTGGGATCTTTATCCATTTAACGATCCTTTTTCTATTATTAGCGGTTGCAGGCTTGTTTACAACGAGAACGTCCTAATCAGAACAAAGCCACGCTCTTTGTTTAAGACACCAACTGATAACGTGTTATTTTTAAACAATAGGTAGAGACCGTATACGAGCAACGTGAGTCACATGCGTGCATGTGTGAACTCTCGCCATGCATCAAAACAATTTGTTTCCTGGTTCGCGCAGATTAAATCATTATATCAGGAAAGGAAGTCCACTTTAAGAGGTCTACAAAAGAATGCGTGTACGCGAAACACTAACAAATGAATCTCATGCTGGTATTCGGTTGCGCATAGGTATAAGCGCATTCCTGTTTTGAAGAATTATCCTCCATTGAATTTCTGCAAGTGGTTCTTGTTAATTTATGTCACCGGCGAAGGTTATTTTAAGTGAAGCCGCATAGAGTTACCGGGAAGCTTCACGTAGAAGAACCGAATATGCCACGTGGATAGAAATTCTATGCAAATTCAACAGGCGAGTTTCTAAATCAGGCATTGCCATTACACCAAAGCGGTTGTGTTCAATCTTGAAGATTGTAAAATTAGTTGCATCATGGGAAGACATTATTTTGCATCTTTTTTTTTATACTTACGAGGATTTTAACTATTCGAAATTCAATGTGGCGTAGGACTGTTAAATTTGGATTTCAATGAAACTTGGTGAAAATATGGAACTTTTTGATTTTTTCAATATATCTGCAGAATGAAGAAAGTTGGCGAAATTAACGATTATATAAGGTATTCCGTTTAATCCAATCTCTTTGTAATAACTCAAGAAAATTATGTTTACAACCACGTAGTTTTTCAATATACAGGGTGGTCGAAAAGAAAGTATCACAACACCTGCAGTTTTATCACACTGCAAATTACATATGAGGAAAATTTATTTAATTCTTAATGTTTTCCAATTTTCGTCTATGTTATTTTAAGGGTGACTGCAAGGGTTCTAGGTTCCGACCTTGTGGCGCACCAGAAACAGCTGCGAATTCGAAATGAACCAAGTAATTGGGATAAATGAAGTATCTGGAAGTTACAATTAAAGCTCTGAAATCACTTAGAATTTCTATTAACACTTGATGATTGATTCTATTAACTATCTACTTGATGATTGATTCTATTAACTATTTACTAGAACTTAAGTATTATTACAATACATCTTTGCTGGACCATGATCATGTAGCACCAAATTTGGTACATATTTGTAACATGTATTGATAGTTAAGACAACGAAATAATGCTCTTTCTATCTTGTAATTAGTATGTTAAAATGGCAGCGTTATAAGTGATAAATTATGACGTAGCTAATTACCAGTTTAATTCTAATAGTAACATTAATCTTCGTGTTATTTTAAGAGACAGATTAACACATTCGTTGCCACGGAAGAACGATTATTTTAAAGCATTCAATTAAATTTACACCCACGCTAGATACTGGTGCTTTCAATCGTGCACGTAACGTAATTTGGAATTTATAACATCAAATTTTGAAATTCGCTGTAAGTTATTATATAAATGTAACGTTTAAAATGGTTGGTATATTCATTTACGTAAATGAACCAATTTCATTACTTGATAACGTTGATGACGTACGATTGATTGGTAACTTTAATATAACTTTATAAACATGTACATTTCGTAAGTGTATGTGTGAAATCAAGTGTATTCAAATAGATTGGATGGTGGTATACCTTCTTCATTTCCAGCGAAAACAATGTGCTGTAGTACAATAATGATTAGTTTTCATAATTATTAAAGAATGTCGCCTTTACGTACTACCTACTAGGATAAGTATGTAACATAGTTCGAATTAACTCTCAACGCTTTTATTAGTTTTTAATTGTATTTACACCATGCTCTAGAATTTCGACGTTTTAAACTTGTGTTCATCTATTGATTCTAAAAAGCGACTTTTCAATGCAATTAGCATCGCAGAATGCAAATACATATGTTACAAAAATATTATTGTCAATAATTGGGTCATAATTACGAATTCAAGGACCTAAGTTGAAAAGGAGATTACAATTACTGAAATACTTTCTTCTCTTCTAACTCTTCTAGCTTTCAATGTAGAGTGTGCTTGGGTTGAGTCTGGCGTAGATTGCCGTTGACAAAGTTTTTGCACTACCTTACTCACTAACTTTATTATTCAGCATTTTAACTATTTTCTCACCCTCTAGTTTTTTCAGGTGACGCGTTTGTGTTATATGATCTCACCATTTCAACTGTTTCTTATCTATTATACTCTCTGCAGATTCTATTCTAAGCACTCCTCTTATCTCTCCTGGAATATTTTTCTATTGATTTTTTAAATTATATTATACTTCAGCCTTCTTTGACTTTTATTTTGTTACTTATTTTTTTTTTTACATCACTCTACGTTAGTCTGGTCATGAGCAACAATGCATATGACTTATTAATCAATCGTTGTAAAGCTTGTTGACAATTTTATTTTAAAATTATTTTTGCCTGCGTACGTCATGTACATATATACGAATTGTGAGTATGGCGTGCAGGATTCCTTTTTGTAGGGGTTCATCCTGTCCTCTTGTACTTTTCCTTACATTAGCTAGTGTTGTACGCGGTGAGTACCCAAGCGAACCACCTCGCACATGGCTACTGCTGCCAGTGATAGGTATCTAGCACTTCGCCGGGTATCGGATTTTAGCAATTACCGTTTTTTTTTTTTTTTTTGTAAACAGTGCGTCTCACGTATAAATATTAAATGTAGTTAATAATAGTTAGCTAGTAAGTTAGGTAATAATAACTAGTAAGGGTAGAAGGCAAAACCACAGAAACTATGTTTCTATGAATAATTTATTTTAAATACGGGCCGTCTCATATTTACGATAATATCTAGCAGTATTTGTTTGTTTACTTCGTGCAAAAAGCTTACTTTAAAAATGGCTTTGCCAAGGGGATGAAAAATAATCTTCGTAAATGTAGGTCAAGTTTAATAGATTATCGTTTGTGGATAACAGAGAGAGAAAGAGACAGAGAGAGGGCGAGAGGGAGAGAGGGAGAGAGAGAGAGAGAGAAATAGAGAGAGAGAGAGAGAGAAATAGAGAGAGAGAGAGAGAGATAGAGAGAAAGAGAAAGAAATAGAGAGAAAGAGAAAGAAAGAGAAAGGAAGAAAAAGAAAGAGAAAGGAAGAGAGAGAAAGAGAAAGAAAGAGAAAGGAAGAGAAAGAAAGAGAAAGGAAGAGAGAGAAAGAGAAAGAGAAAGAGAAAGAGAAAGAGAAAGAGAGAGAGAGCGAGAGAGAGAGAGAGAGAGAGAGAGAGAGAGAGAGAGAGAGAGAGAGAGATCACATATACTTTCGTCGCCTTTGTTTTATCACATAGGATATGTATCTGTTTCGTTATTTGTAAATAAAGGAGAGAAGTTTCTCCAAGTTGTAATTAAGTCGGATGTACTGTAAAATTTTATTCCAAGTAGTACAAATACAAATATATAACAATAATTCTACTAACAAAGCATATGTTAGTTCTGTGCTATACTTTAATTTGTTTTTTTAAACGCTGCAACGATTTTTATACATACACCCTGCTTCTTACAGGCAAATACATTATTGTGTAATGTATGGTCCTATGATGTATTATTATAGACATTAGAGCCAAATGTTTGAAATGTCAGTGGCAGTGACTATACTAGCTAGACCGATTCGTTATCACTAAAGTTCGCTACTTTCCGCGCGCTTCACGAGATTAGCCGAAACTAGACAGACTCGTGTTTTATCGACTCTTTGGGAGATCAGTAGACAACACGAACTCGTTCTCATGGCTAGAGAGGACAAAGGCACATCAAAACTATTACTTTTTTGGAGAGACTAGACAGATTCGTGTTTTGTCGACTCGGGAATAGCAGTCGGCAAAACGAATCCATTCTCATGAGGCGAATAGACACGAGTCTATCTAGTCGTTGCAAAAACGGAATAAATCCACCTGCTTTTGTCATGTCTACTCATGATGCGAGTCTATCTAGACTCTGTTGATTTTGTGAAGCGCAAGGAAAGTGATGAACTTTAGTTATTACTGATCGCCGGAGCTGCATCATTGTTAAAAGATAGAGGCTTTTCATTTTTTTTTTTTAGATTTTAGTATTTGATTTGAGTATTGTCACATTTGCTACGTGTTGAAATTTTAACCTATTATACAACACTCTGTATATGTTTGTTTCTCCGCGAGGACTATATCTTACTTTGTTTCTGTTTTCTTGCACAAAATTACGACCGTGATTGTAAAATCATTTCATTTAGTTTATTTATTCTAAGAATTCAATTTAGTGCTAGGACAGAACTTTGTCTTATCATGTTGTATCGAATATAACAATTGTTAGCGTCACGTATAATGTTTTTAGTATGTCCACTTGTTCAACGTCAACATCGCTTTGACTGCTTTCTCTGTGTCTTCATCCTCTTTTGTACTCTCGGGTACTCCCTCTGCCTGACACGGGAGTGTTAGTAAATTAAGTTATTTCTAGTCAACGATGATCTCTACAGAATTTTAGCATAAATTCTGTTGTCGCGTCTATTAAAGGTTTTTCATAATGTCAAAGTATCAGTCTTTCAGCTGGGTCCTCGCTTGCATTAGCTATGCTATGTTTAGAATAACGAAAATTAATTGCATTTTAATATCAAATTATATTTTTGGAAGTTTTTTCCTAATTGGCTGTGATCAAACAACCGCTATCACGAACAAAGGAGTCAAGGGACGCTTGCAATTTTTCTCTTTAGTTTTAGTTCAAACTATCGTTGTCTTATCACGTCTTAATTAAATTCAACGTTAATGTATGAGTGTAAGTTTGATTATTTAAAAATGCGTGGCATTTTTGAGAACGCACAATCACAGATTATTATTCAAATTAATTCTAATAAAAGAATTAGAGGAAATGCTGTCAAGCACTATAAACATTGGAGGGAGATGTGCCCGAGGCCCAATGAGTAGCGCGTTCTTCAAGGGTCTATTCTTGACCCTATACTTTCTTCTATTTATACTTCTTTTTTCAGCTATACTTGCTATCACTGACGCACAACTTTACCATTTCTAATAATGATCTGAAAGCTTTAGGCGCCCTAAATGCTTTATGACGACGTTTAGTAGATGACATTGTGTCGGCGGTTTTATTCAATCTTATCTTTTCCTGCGTAGAATAAAATTGCTTTTATGCGACTTATGATGATGCTGTCAATTTTAGGTCACCTTTCTTAAAATTGAGAATAATAGTAGTAGGTGCAAAAAGTCACGTTTGTATATTGAATTAGAAGGCGAGAGAGAATTTCTCATGCTGTGAAATGGGCTGGATAGCCGAACATCAGCTAGCATCGCAACTTGCATTCGTCCATTTTATTTTTTAAGACACAAGCGCGCGATAGAGAGGCCAGAGTACCATACTGATATGTTCGAGAATCTTCTATCTTTTTTTACCAAATCGGCAGTATTATCGAAATTAATTCTTTTACTTATTATAGTTTATCTCTGCCGATTCGGCTTCGAATATTTTCTTCGGTCGAACAATCTGACTAAATTTCAATTCATTCTATAATACTTTTTTAAGTATACATGGTCCAAAACGCCGTTTAGTGCTGCGCCTTTTCCCATCGGAAAAGGAGAGGACTTTACCTTGCCGATGTATCTATCTAGCATCCCTTACGTGTAATCTACATCAATTAGAATTTCCCGCACGGATATGACTCGAATCGGGAAATTGTAATTTCGTTGAGGGATTACAATCTCTCGATCAGTTCAATCGAAAGCGCGATTCAGATCGCTGAATGAGCAATCGATAAACGTTGTGTCAGAATAAAATGTTTCGTTAACGGTAGCACATTTTATTGATTCTACGACGAGAGCCGGAGTACGTTTACTATGCAGCTACGTAAAAATATACGGTTGAGTAAACTGTTAATTACACGATAGCCTTATAATTTCTTACGCGTACGCATACTTAATTGTCGACATCAATACTTTAATACGCCTTAGCCGTTAGATGCTTTCTAATGTCAAGATTGGCATTATTCGTACGCATACACGCGCACAGTATGCGCTTATGTAATCGTACGGCCGCAGCTGTTATCGATAGGTACCTTAACCTTACAAATAAGGTTGTTTACTTATTATTTACAGCATAGAATGTCACATTCCTATCACCTACTCAAAACAATAGCACATAAGCGGTTCGCATTATCACCTATATGGTCGATCTAAATATAGAAACGCTAGCTATTTCTATTGCGAGGTTCGCGTTACAGCATTGTCATGTCTGCGTAATTTATGACTGGAATCCAGTAAGGACACCTAACGCTCGCGCAGATATAAATCGTACGTATATGCATTTGGTTTTTTAAAAATTTCCCAATGCGAATAATAAACACGAGATCAAAACAAGTTGTATGCAATTGCGTATACCTTGGGTACTTCGCGAATGTTTGCTAACCCGGATCTAGATAGCTGAAGAGAATTAATCTTGAATGCACGTACAGTTAAGCAAGCTGTTGCTCATAGTTGGTAAATTAACCTTGATTTTATACGGACCGCTTTTGAAAACTGCTGAAGGTTTTGATGTCAGTTACCCAAGTGTGACCTGCGTAATATGTACAAATATAACTATAGTCGTCTTCGCGTTTACTTATTTTTACGAGCTCGCATTTGTTTCTGTGGAGTGCTTGGAAATAAAAAATAATTCTAAGTTACTTTTTTTGATTTACGGTAGTTAATACTGATTGTTATTGAATACTGGGCAAGGGACTTATTAACAATTCTTCGTTTATACACAAGGAAACTGATGCAAGTCAAAAAACGTACTTTCCCAGGAGACGCAAGTAAACCTTTTATTGTTCTTACTAATGCCCTCTTATTGTCTATTTCTAGATTTTGATTTTGCTTTCATTTGAAAACATACAAGTACAAGAAGTAATAGAAGCAGTATCATGTGTTTAAGCGAAGCACAAATAAGGCCGATTGTGTAAACAAATATGGCATTTGAACCAACGCACACTTTGTCATATTTGCAAATAATCGCTGAGGGCTAAATTTGGCGAATATTTGGGCGTAGAAGCAATGCCTATCCCAACTTACGGAAGTTTGCTATGGTTATGATCAAAGAGTCCAAACGATGTGCCCGAGCCCGAGAGAGTTTACCAGAATAACAGTGCGCTTATTTAAAAATAAATATATTGAATCACTTTACAAAACGTTAAGAAAAAACATAAATAACTTACCTAACATATTTACATTGTTGCAGAAATATCCGGATGTGCGCGATGGTCGGGCACATCGTTTGGACTCTTTAGTTATGATACAAGTATATACGCATGCATGGTCTTGATGAAACAGAATTCTTTTTTCCGCCAAGTGCGGATGTCCTTCTTTCATATCGTTGTTGAGATGATCCAACAAGTTGGCGTAATGTTACCCATTGGTCGTTTTGTATTTTTCTTTGTTGGTCGATAAAATAGCTTTGGTCTTCTTTGATGTTGGTTGACCACGAAAAACGCGTTGTTTGGGCTGATCTTTGGTTTCTGGTGTGTCGCGAAACATTCCTTTGCAGTTGATATACCTGCGCGTTCGTGGTTAATTGTGAGTAATCGTGGCACGCATATTGCGCAACACTTCCTTACATTTAAATGAGTTGTTAAAATATTGTGCATCCGATGAGCTGAAATGTCTGGAGTCTCAGTAATCTCACCCATTATTGATCTCCTATTATTTCTGATGTGAACATCTTCGTTAAAGTTAAATAATATATAAATAAACTCAGTTGCTTAATGTTTTATGGTCGATAACGAGGCTGCAGAGTTGTTTTTGGCTACAACCCAAGGGGGCAAGATAGTCTGTTTTTTCTGTAAATTGAACACGTGGGAGCATAATATCGAACGTTACCGCCAAATATGTAACTTCATCGCTGAAGCTAATGGGTTTTACCTTCGATAGAGGATGTTATAATATTATATTTGCAAACTTAATTAACATACAGCTATTGCTTTTAAAATGTTTGAAAATCAAGTTTCTCTATTTTTTTTTTCATTTCAATTGTTCTGAATTGTTTAGCCTCTTTAGCAAATTGTTATATTTATTAAAATATTTTCATTTTCTGTATTTTTTATTAATTTGGAACCACTTTTATCAGTAAAATATTTTAAATGAACTTCAAATTCATGAACTCCAGAAGATTCCTCGGTTTTATTTCTAGCTAAAGTAAAATATTGTGCGAGGACGTTTGTCTTTTCCTTAAGATCATGCTAGCAGCGGATCAAGAACATAAAACACTTTTTCAGAACTTTCTTCAGTTTCCTCGCAATCTCATTTAACACCACAAAATACTTGTAGGTCATCAACTTAAAACCAGCCCGTGAATATTACAAATTTGCAAGAAGTGAAGATGAAAGTTCATCATTTACCGTCGAAGAATCCTGCTCTTCCAAGCTCCATATACAGTTTTAAATTCAAGTACGTACTTCTAGAATTTACTTTTATTTCTAGAATTCCACCGGCACCGCCACCATGATAAATGTGCTACGAGGTTAAACCTGAAATAAATCTCCGCGCGCCTTATTCAATTTTTATAGCGACTGCAGACAGGTAAAACTACTGACTTTTATAAACGTGTCTCTCGCGCGCTACACCAATAAAAAGCGTTCCGATATACTTATGTTTGCTCGCGCAAGAAAACATATTGCATTTGTTTACATACATTATTGGAATACGTATTTGACGTATTCGTGTTTGACCTAATAAAATCGTTGTCCAATTTGAATTATGTTTCAAGCAGAGCAAATGGATATAATTAGAAAATCTGAATGCAATTAGAAGTTATGTAAACGTATGAAAATAGTGTATTCTAGAGTTGGTGAAAGGTACGGGTTTAATAGAAGTGGGAAATTTAATTCAAACACGGAAATATTTCACGGCGAATCAGAAGGCAGCGATTTTGTGTAAAAGAAATTAATCATCACGCCTATATTGAGATATCTGAATGAAATACAAAAGTAAAAAGCTTGCTTATAATCTATTTTGAAAAATTCTTAGTGAAATTCTCTTCACTCTTTTTTTAGGTCTTTTTTTGATTAATCCCCTGAGGTCAGATCTTCTTCGACAACTGTTTTTAGCTCCTCATCTTCAAAACTGTTTTAAACTTTCTTCATTGTTTTTTCTGATCAAAGTTCTTGTATCAAGTATCTGCTTTAAACTTTTTTTTCAAAATAATTGCGTTAAATAAGAAGCTTGTATTATATCGAAAATGTTTATTCCTGTCTTCTTGTTTACTTCGTCGTCATAGGAATACCAATTCCATGACTATGAGTGGTACTTCTTTTGCATTCAATATACGCCACCTAGCCATCTTGTTCTCTTTAGTTATTTATTTTAGTTAGACTTTAGTTATTTATGTGATATTTGCGTGTTGGTAAACATCCATGACTTTCTTAAGTCCCTCTGTCCCGATTTAAATTTCCATTTCGTTATTTTTGTTAGCGATCCAGGTTTCGCAACCGTACATACTGTAGCTCAAATTATTGTCCTGAATATCTTTGTTTCTGTTCTCCTATTTATTAATAGATTGTATCATTTTCATCGCTGTTCTTCTCGTGGCCAATCTCTTGTCTACTTCAACATCCTTTAATGGTGATTGTTACTCTTAAATAGTCAAATTCCTCAACCCTCCCAAAATGTGTATTCTTCATTTGTTCCTCTTAATGAAACAGTGTTATTCGTTGTTTTCTCCACTCCATTTATTTTTTGATATTTAGTATATTCTTTATTTATAAGATGTCTACATTCTCTTCTGTTTCCTTCTTAAAAATCTACTCCAGTTCGCTTCTTGTTTTCGTAAGTAGAATAATGTCATCAGCATATGTCTTAAGGGGAAATTATATGTTATAGGGATACTCATACAAATTGCTTGAGATTATTGAAACATGTAAATCATTTCCAAATATTGAAAATGGAAGAAGACCAAGTGTTGTAAACAACACATAAGTATCGGCAACCCCCGGCATACACAAGTTTAATTTATTATATAGTGATACATAATAATTTCGACGGCAATTTCGAGGCTACGAATGGTTCTTATGATCAACCGGATGTGACACATCATTCGATCACCGGTTGCCAATAATTACGTGTTGTTTACCATACTACGCCATAGTCTTTGCTACCATTATTGACCTAGAGTTGATGCTTGTGACACCCTTATGCGATGTTTAATTTCAGTAATAACCGATAAATTATGTTTACTAGTTATCTTCTGTACATTCTTACATTTAAAAAAAATTAAATTTAAATTAAAAAACTTTAATATAAACTAGAAATTTCACGATACGCAACAATAAAGATTTTGATAATATGTTCCTCATTTTATGCCAATTAGCAAGCAAAAAATACCAAACCTTCTCTTGCGGCATCACTTACATTGAGAAAGCTGTGCAACATTTACCAATCGGCTAAATGGGAATTTTGAAAGCGTCAAACATTGTTGTTATTACTCCAGTGTTTTATATCTTCATTCTCTCTTGAACTTTATCTCAATTATTTGTGGTTAGTTTTTAATAGACAATACATTTCTGGGGAAGTCGGCTTCTAAACAACAGCTTCATCTTCAAAGGCTCTGACATTAATTGTACTTTATCTTAATCTGTTACCCCGTGACTCAAATTCAAGGGTCTGGTGTAAGGCTAAGGTATGCACATATTTTTCCCATGGCAGCTGCTGATTATTGATGAAGACATTGTCACCAAGATATTTTTTGTTGTAGATGAATCGTACTGCAACACACTTATTCTCGTTAAAGAGAAAGTCATCTACTGCGTCCTGGACATTGCGGATCTTTAGTAATTGCAACGGTATAAACACACAAGTTCAAGCTACGATGCTACGAAGCTACGATGGCCTGAAATATCAGCAAAGAGCTCTGGAGAATCTGCAATAACCATTTTGTTGTGGTATTTTAAGACCCTTGTTTGTGTCCTGTTCTATCTGAAATTATTTTCAAAGACCAAGTTAAATAGAATAGTAGATAACTTGTCTCCTTGCTTTAAGCCTCTGTTTTCTTCAAATGGCCAAATATATATAAAAGGCGCTGTAAAAGAAGAGATAGGTCAAGACGCCTGGCATAGCTTTAGGAAGTTGATAAGAATGGTCCAAAATATTAAATCTAAGTAAATAAAATTCAGATGAAGCAAACCTAAGGGTGATATGCCTGATTTTCCAGTCGAATAAACTTAAACAAGTTGCATATGATAGTGTGTAAAATATTAGTTATAAGACCCTAATAAAACGTTCACGTACTATACAATTCAATTAGCGACACGAAGCGCGACAATCGTATACTTGAAGAATGTTCAATACAGCCATTAAATCCTTATATAAAAGCGATTTATCATCGTTTATAATTCGAAAAAGCGTTCGCGGTTTTCCACGCCAAACGATCCGCTGTTAAAAATGTTTATTTAGTGTCAAACGCATACTTGTAACGTAAAGATAATTAGATAACTCATCTCGAGTATCACTTGAGCGGTATACATCCGTGTATTAAATTGATTAATGTCTGATATTGGCAGCTTATACACAACTGTGAATTGCACAATCGCATTGACAGGGCTCAATTAGCTATTAATTTAATACAATGACACTGATAAACTGCTTCGAGAAAATGTCAATTTCCTATGCAACGCAGCTTCCTTGAATTAACGCATTTTAAGAACGTTCACCGACGTCCGCATGCACTTGAATGGACACTCACATTAATAATACGCATCTACGTTGGGCATATACTCAAGGAAAACTGAGCATTTACATATTAAGCATTCATTTATGTATGACATACGTAAGGCAGAAATGAAAGTCCGTTTTAAGATTTTCTCGATAGCTTTTGGATCTTCTTAATATTTATGTTTTACATCATATTTCTTTGATTTTATTAAAACATTCAAGTTATGGAATGTTCTTTAATAAAACTTGCCGCAGCATCAGTTTCTTCTGTACAAAATTTTCGTGAGTTTTTCAAGTTTGAATTTTAACGGTCATGGCGATAAATATTTATCCGAGTGCCGTCGTATATTGTTTATCAATTTAAATATGGATATTTATGGTCGTTTTATATCTCATGTAGGCGGTAAAATTAAACATTTTTGCCACGAACCATGTTATTTTATTCTTAGAAACCCAGAAGCATGAATTCCTAATCTGCTGTTTTTTTTTTTATAGAAGGAAAATTTAATTGAATATTTGACTTTCAATATTGACATTGATGTATATTGAGAAAGTTTTCAAGTAACCTAGTTTGGATAGGAATGTTATTTGCAATTTTCACTTAGTTCCCTCCGTCTTCTGACATACAGAAAAGCGGAGTAATATTTTGTTTACACTGAATTTCATACACTCTTTATTTCGTAGGAAATAATATTGCATGACTGTACTATTCAAATAGGGTAATATCTCTTAAATTTACCAGCTTCAGCATCGCCAAAAGATGTTAAAAATTCGTTTCGTTGAAAGGTGAAATGACATCCTTGTTCTACGAATTGCTTGTAAGCAAGGAACCGAAAACTTGTCGAAGAGATCTTTCAAGAATTTTTACATTATCAACTCAAGGAGCACCTCCTCAGGAAGAGTCTAACCGGAGACTTGTCAACCTGAAGACGAGCCAATTAAACATTGTTTTTGCAACGGGTCAGCTCTGGCGTCAGTCAGAGGGACCATGTCGGGTGAAGAGGGTGATACCGTCGATTGCTATGGGCGAGATCCTAACCTACGCTAAGGGCTTTTTAGTTTGGAGGGATGCATACCCATGAGATCTATGCCATCCTCTCTTTATACGATATTTGTGATTGTCTCCTGGGATTATCGAATCTATTTCGCGTGACCACCTTGTTTATCGTAACAAGCGTAAAATAACCAACGCTGTGGGTGGTAGCCATTGAAGCACTACTCTTGAGAGATAATTTTGCAACAAAGAAACTTTAGATTGATTTCTTTTCTTTTATTGTTTAGCTTACATTCGATACGATATTTGTATTACATTGATTTAGGCTGTTGGTAATGAGTAATGAATCACAAATTCGCAAGAAATTGCTGTCATGGTTGGTCCCCAGACGATTAACATTTGTGCCATAGTTATGATTGCAATGAATCTAATGTGATATATGTGTATAGAAGATCATCAAAGAAATACCCTTATTAGTTAAACCTTTGAGAAAATATCACCTCCGCTTAAGAGATCAAAGGCATCACAGTATTGAATGTAGTGGGAAAGGTGCCCGAGGAGAACTCAAAATGTAAGATGACTAGATAAAAGGTAGCGAGGGAGAGCTAGAATCTCAAAATGATATTATGAAAGGTTCTAGTACACAAGATCATGTATTTACTTACATTACGTACATTACTAAAAGACATATCGAAAACGATAGGCCGCAATTGAAAAGCGTTTGCGGAATGTTAAGAATTAAGAAAAAAATGTAGATCGAGTATAAATGAAGCATCTTAAAAATAAAGTGGTGTAATAATGATCGTAAACATTAAACCTGATTCTGTTGGTATTAAATCTAGATGACAACAAAATAATTGTCGTAAGAGGAAATCGTTAAGAACAAATTAAAGACTTTAATTTGGAATCAACGACAGAATCTGTTGACCAGAAACGGATAGAAATTACGAGATCAATGCATTTACTAAATTGGACCGAGTAGAAGTCCGCAAAGAAAGCAACCTCCAAGAGAACAACAAATCAAAGGATAAAAGGATAAAACTAGCCGTGTTGTAAACAACTCCGCTGTGAAGATCGGAATTATGAAGAAACACGTCCTCATCTGTACACCCACACTTTAAATTTGGAATTTCTACTTTACACTCGCTTCACCGTCATCGATTTACAATTTCCGCCCGTGTCCTGTGCGGGTGATGTTATTGACATTCTTTTTCATTAACGTTCTCATTAGTGCGCTCGTTATCGATGTTTCAATTCCAACGTGCCGGAGGAGTCGTCTTCTCGCTCTCCGGCAAAGGTTTAATTTAGAACGCGTGGCCGCCGCCGAATGTGTTTGTGTCACTTCGACAGCAAACGGACGGACGGGCGAATCGCAGTTTTGCCCAATCTCCGATCTTCCTTCCACGATTCACTGGACCGATAATCGGGGGAGAATTGCGTCAATTTAATGAAATGCCTCGAGGCTGCGGAACAGGCGCGTGACACGGACCGGATTCATTATATTATGCACGAAAGGAAGTTTGCGTGATGTATATTGGTAAGAATGTTTAGGCGGGCGTTTACGGCGATAAATGTGCCATTTGTAGTTGGCCGGTTCGTAGTTCGTTAGCGAAGGAGAGAACAATGAGACGGACTTGTCGCTATGGATTTAATAATAAGTTACAGAATTGTCAGAAACGGTTGGCGTATGTTTGTTAGTAACTTTGTCTGCCAAAACCTTGTGATTTGCTAATTCTTCATTGTTTGAGAACTGGTGTGGTATATGTTTAATAATGAAAAATTCTTTTAGCTTTTATTATAATGACAAAGAAAAATATTGGCATTTACTTAAATTTTTTCAAACGTGACGATTTTCAGTTACATTGCAGTATATGGACGACAATTAGAAATCAATTTCAGTTAAAATACATAGATACTTGGCTTGCCAAAGATTAAAAGAGCTTGTTGTGTCTATAGAGTAAGGGACTCGGTTAATAATAATGACTAAACCGGCAGAACACGAGTACACATTCGGTGCGACTAGGCAGACTCGTGTTTTGTCGACTATCGGAGAAACCAGTAGGCAACACGAATCCATTCTCATAAAACGAATAAATACGAGTCTGTCTAGTCTCTGCTAATGTCGTAAAGCGCAAGTCGTTTCTGCAGGTCTAATAATTAAGGTATATTATAACACGCCCAGAAATGCCCAGATAACCGAAGTTTTTAAAATGCAAAAGCCTGTGTTTAGAAGTATATGCTTCGTCCCTTCCTGTCAGAGTTTGTCATGTTTATGGCTATGGTTGTGCATAATGAACTGTAGGCCGCCAATCGTCCCACTGTCTCGGCGTAGATTAGGATGTTGCCCAGAGGAATCGCTCTAATAAGCCCTGATAAGAGCAACTCTTAATTGACGCTAGTTTTGGGTACTTGCAGAGGAAATATTCCAGTATTTGTTCTTCAGCTTTACAGCTTTCACTGGTCACTTCTTTAGAATGTATAACGAGTTCAAAATAGCGGAATATTTATACAGAACAGTCAAACTTTGACTCAAACAGTCAGTTCTCGTTCGAAACATAACATTTCAGACTCTTGGTGTTAATCACAAGGGAGATTTAATAGAGGAAATACCCTATCAGATATTTCGTTTTTTTCTTTTTTTTCTGATATTATTAGAGGCATTGGAATGAAAAAGAAATTAAACATTACTTACATAATAGTTCCTCTAGATGTGTGCAGTCTTCACTCAATGCTGGATGGGGACAGGAAGACAGGAGGCTAAAAAAATGGGTAGTAGAGTTAAAGTTAGGTAGATTTAGTAGGCCGACTTCGTACTTCGCATTTAGTCGCGCATCAAAGATGCATTGGGGTGTTTGCCTCGCGTAGTTTGGATCACCTCTCTTCGCGCAAATCCCTCGCTATTTGTTCAACAAAGCCGAGACGAATTGCTGGCAAGGCTACCTCGTATAGGGTCATTAGGTTTACTCACCTTTACAGAATTTATTTTATGATCGCCGAATTCCTTAAAAATATTCTTTTACCCTTACTTTTAACCTAACTTTAATTAAGCTGTCTATCCTTCACCTTTGACATGTTAATTATGTTCTACATAAAAAAAATGAGGATTAAATTTTCCGGAATAATTAATTAAGACTGCTATGAATAATGAATAAATATGTTTGGCTAGGCATACTGGGAAAAAAGCTATTTCCTATCTTCTTGCTCAAAAATAAGTTATGGTGCTATTTTTAGGAAACTCGACGTCACTTAAATAATCACATTCTAAGCGTATGAACCTACAGCTATTAGAAAATCTTAATTAGTGATGATTTAAGTTATTAGGTCAATGAAATAGGTTAATCACTAACAGTATCAAACCTAGAAAGCACCGTTCATTGTTTATTAAGATACACTGAGGAAGCAATATTAGACCCATTGTCTTCGTCATTAATAGTTTAACTTGACTTGCTTTCTAAATGACAAATTTAACCAATTTCCGGTATAGATTCCTGATAATTCTTAATTTTATGTTGTATTTATCACCATTTCAAACTTTAAATGGATATGCTGCACGTAAGTAGGCAGCATACAAAGGTTGCATTTCACCAATAAATAATTTAAAAATGCACAAAATAATAACGTCATGCGACTTCCGCCTGGAATATATTGATTTGCGTAAGAAAGTTTAAAATCTTGATAAAAATAATATTCTTGTAAGAACAATAAATTCAGCGGCACAGGTTACTACTGTATTGATATTGTTATTGAATCACAAGATAAAACATGCTGAACTGCTAAATTGTTCTAGCATAACACGCCTTCTTTTTCGCAGATTGGGTAATAACGCAAGTGAATCCTTTCCTACGATAAGTTACAAAATTTGCGGAAATTTCCGCGGAAGCGGAAACCGCAATGGACCTTGAACGAAGATCGCCCCGTTTCTTCAATTTATTTTGGTGTCAAGACGTAAAAAGAAACCATTACACCGGATAATGATAGACCATAAATAGTACGAACCTTATCGGAAGTTGCTTTGACTATTTTCTTGGAATAATTTATTTATTTGGAATACAAAAGCGGTTTATTATATCGGATACACACAAATAGTACTTGGAGTTATAGTATATTTCAAAACTCAATAATTTTTGTTTATACTGTGCTGTTATATGTAAAATCACTATTTTTAATAATGTAGTATCCGTATAAACAGGGATCTTAATAATGTTTTCAGCCCGATCCAACCGTCATCTTAGTAATATTTGAGATATCGATTGAAACAATGTGACTTTCATGCATCAGTGCAGTGTATTGCAGTCATTGTCATTTTAAATATTATTTTCAAGCAGAGTAACTAAGCAGCAGTTTAAATGTTCAACAAAAAAATATGAACTCTCATCTGCGCTAGAAAGGTACATTAATGTTTACATTATCATGTACTTCTCGGAAAGACCGAATATCACTTATATTGTGTATATTTGGTTGCCGTATCATTAGAACGGCGGGTAACTTGTGGATAGCCTTGCTATATTTTAAGATTCAGTTTCTACTGAAAGAGTAACATAAAATTGAAACGTGAGAAAAACGACAAAAATTACGTACTTTTTAAGAGTTTTGTAAAATACGATTTAGAACTATTTAAACTTATCAGCTTTTTCCAACAAATTAATTAAAATGTGAGTTTAGAAGTGACTGAAATGTCTACGAACTAATGTATCACGTGATGAATTTCTTTTATTTGATATTAGTTCTTGTTTCTAGGAAATTTTACATTTATCGGCGAAGTAAACATTCATTAATTTAAAGTTTGCTGCAGTGACGCAAAACCGAGTAGAATTATGAACATGTATGGGTAATTAGCAATGTTATTGAAACTTTTTGATTCTGCCGGGAATTCAACTGAAAAACCAAACAACAGTGAAAAATTAACAGGCTGAAATGGAAAAGTTAAAATAATAATGCAAAAATTGCAAAGCATTCAACTGGGTAGTAGATTTTAGATTTAGATATACCTAATGAGCATAACATCGTTATATGTATATCGTTATATTATTATTTCTTTTAATTAATTACAGATATTTGGAAAATGCGAACGACAGTTATACATACAACATTAGTATCTATCTGTTTGTGTGCATCTAATGACTAGAGCTCCCCAAAGTGCGTGGCAAGTCAGAAGGCGTACCGCCGGGCGTGGCCGGGGGGATATGTAATGTAATATATAAGCAAATAACTCGCATCGCATTTCGGTAGTTTATTACCGTATGCGATCGGGTTGTGACGGTATGGCGGACGCGCGTAGCAAGAAACGCCCACAGGCCGACAAAGTGAAAAAGTTCTGTGGAGAATTTCCTGACTTAATATATAATGGAAGTAAGATTATATGTAAAATTTGTAATATACCTCTGATGTGCAATGATAAATATGGCTGTAGAAGACATGTAAATAGTCAGCAACACAAAAATAAAAAACTGGGTGTATCACCGACTGAGGCAACTCAATTTATAATTGATTTATTTTATATGCTGACTGCGTGTAATTTACCGTTTTCCTTACTCAGGAAGAAACCATTCCGTGAATTTTGGAATAAATATAATCCAGACTTTGAGTTACCGTCGGAAACAAGCTTAAGGAGATGTGTGCCAAGTGTACGTACCGTAATTGAAAACAGGATCAGATCTGCAATAAAAAATAAACTACTGTGGTTATGTATTACGACAGACCGTAAAAAACATTCTATTTTGAATGTGATTGTACGTATACTGGAACCTCGTCAACCTACAAAGGGAATTTTATTAGCTAGTAAAAGACTAAAATCGTGTACTGCTGACGCTATGGAGAGCGTAGTCGTTGATACTTTACAAACATTTGAAATTGCCACTACTCAAGTATTAATTTTCATGACCGATGGTGCCGAGACAATGCGTTGTGTAGGTCGTTCTCTTCAAGAACATTATGGGATGATGTTACATATTACTTGTAAACTTCATGCTCTGCATATTGTGGCTGAAACTATTCGTGCAAATTTCCCTGAGGTAAACGCATTAATAACAAATACGAAACGAGTGTTTCTCAAATCTCCCAAACGTACCAGTGAATTTCATAAACAGTGTCCCGGTATTCCCGAACCACCAGAGCCGATTCTTACGCGTTGGGGGACATGGCTGAAGGCAGCGTTTTATTATTTTAAATACTTCCGGCAAATAAAATCAGTCGTCTTACAATTCAATCCCAACGAATCTGCGGCTATTAAGGAAAGCCAGGATAAATTCCAAGATATTTCCGTTGAAGCAGATTTACAAACCGTTTACAACAACGTTAATACACTCCTACACTGTATAAATAACAAAAAAAATGATATCGTTACAAGAAAATTTGAAAGTGTTATGAAGAAAGATACAAATTTTAGCAGGTTAAGACAAGTTTGGGAAGGTAACTCTACTGATGATATTTTAATTACGCGTGTATTACATCATTAGACGTCGAGCGTTCATTTTCAAGATATAAAAACATTTTTTCAGAACGACGAACATCCTTGAAAGAAACGACTGTGGAAACATTCCTAATGCTTCAGATGTTTGAGAAATCGGATTGCGCTTACGGTAACAGTTTTAATGTGACTACCTCCTCGTGTGCTGACTAATACTATTTTCCTTGTGCATTAACACCCACTATATTGGATACGGCTAATTACAAAAGTAAGCGTTTTAAAATTCTTTATTTCTTTTGTTTTTATGTACTTTACTTATGTTCCTTATCGACGCCTATGGTGCGCCACGCAGTTGTGGAGCTCTACTAATGACATTTAGGAAGACCTAAGTAATCAAGCGTTAAATTATGAAAACAAAATCCGTGATTTTCTTGATGACTAACTCGACTAAGTAACTAAATATTTGAAAAATTTCGCTTCGATAAGGAACTGACCGTGACATCTTCCGTTTGCCGAGCAAGCGTGTTAACCAATCAGGAAGGACTATACCGGGAATTAAATTATTTTTGAATATCTAGAGAACAGAACTGGATACATTAACTTCTTGATTTGTTCTTTTCTACATTGTATTATTGTAGATCCCTTTTGTTACAATTTAATTATGTGAATCTTTTCATTTCAATATACAAACGTTTTGCACTAAATCACGTACTCGCGCACTGTGGCACTGGAACACTGAAATACTTCGCTATTACCCTTTACTACGAACACTTCACAGAATCTACATTCAACAACGATTCAACCACATTGAGTATTGCTGCTGAAGATGATAGCTTAGCTATCGAAACGTGCGTACAGTTTCAGTGTTTGCGATAAAGGGTAATAGTGTTTCAAGCGTTTTGTAGTAAAAATAAAATAATAGCGAGATTGCCATGGAACTACGAAGATCTGCTACCACAACGCTTATAACTTGCGATTGTGACGTGATAGTTCTGCTTTATTAAAGTCATTTGGCTTGATTAGTGTATAAGACAAAGCTTAAGGTTTTAATAGAAACCGTAAGAAAATAGATTGAACTGGCTAAAATATCTTATTACAATAGATAATAAGAGATAAACAACTAGAGTACCAGCTTCGACGTCTGGACTCAATGGCAAGTCTGCAAAAATGGGTGGCGCTTCCGAATTTAGCTGAAACTAGACAGAATCGTATTTTTTCGTACAAGGAAAGTGGTTTCGTGTTGCCTACTAGTTTGCCGAGAGTCGACAAAATACGAGGCTGTCTAGTCGCTGCTAATTTCCCGAAACACACGGAAAATGTACTCGTTTCTGCAACGAAATGTTTTTGAAATGGGTAAACATGACCAACTAAAGTCTTTCGTAGCAACAAATCAACTTTGCAAAACAAACTGGCCTATGCGATATTCATCGTGAAATTAAAAAAGTGAAAATGTTACGTTTATTGTTAATTCGTTCTTTGAACATTGTAGTTTTGGAAATACGCTACGGTGATTACAGCAAAAACAAGTCAGAATATTTATAAACAAGGAAATGTACTTTATTTGATTTATTTAATTATAGTTTATCATCCTGAACGCCGATTATGGAGCTCAATTAATTAACACGGGCGCGTAATTTAACAGAGAGTATTTCAACAGGTTGCACTCTAACGAACCGTTAAATTCAGTTCTTTCAGATTATAACTTTAACCGCGCTTCTCCTTATACTTACTACCCGTAATCACGTAATCGCTTTCCACCAGCGCAGCGTAGACGTGCGTTCCATAAGAAGCGGAACTTTCGGCCTTTACAGTCGACGCCAAATCGTCCAATCCAATTACTAAAACTGTTATATGTTTACCTAGACGAGAAGAGTGGAAGTAAAGGGCATCGTGTAATTACCGGCATAAATCGATGCAAATTATTTTAAGTTAAAATTGATAAATGTCTCTCCTGGAAATCTAAATTATCCTATATTGAAATAACCAGCGGCAACAGATCCTGTTTATCTAATCTAGCAGTAAATCTTGTGTAAATTTCAATATCAAATCTCAAAATCTATATTTGATCAAGTGCTGCTGTATAGTTTATTCATGTGTAATCGTTATATTAGTTAGTCATATTTTATCTGGAAAATATTACTGTAATTATTGCAAAATAATATCTGATCTATGTTGTACAGAATAATTTTATTCGAGGTATAATTTAATAAATCGAAGCGGAGCTTATTCATCTACAATTTATGTGCCCTTTTTATTGGGGATCTGATATATTGTAACATATTATTTATACTTATTCCACGGTAACTAATATATCCTCCTTACTAGTTCTCGGAGATAGAAGCTTTCTGATAATTTATTTCGATACACCGATAGCCATAATAACGTTCCCAAGTTTCGAGAGCTAATTCAAGAGTTGTACGGTGATAATACATTAGATAATTTCCACTAAAGTGGCCGATGATCATTCATAATTTCAAGTGCACAATGACATATCGTCTAAATTTAAAGCAGATTCCAACGTACAGAAACGTAATTTTCCATCTGAAATTGGACATGAAACATCCTGTAGAGCGTAGGTTTACCCTTGGGGTACTTTATATTTCTCTGTTTACATGCAAACTTTGTTTTAAGTTAAAGACTTTGCATAGTACATATGAGGGTTTCAAAAGTCGTGAAGTACGTTACAGTATATTGAGATAGACTAAAATTAACTTAACAGAGAAGTAATTGAGCATTAATATATTTAGGCGTTGACTAATATGCGTAAAAAATGCGCTATATTTCATTTTCGATTTTCGCTATGATGATTCACTATAATGATCGCTTATTATTCAAAATAAAAGATAGATTTAAATTTAGCAAAGTGTCTAAATTGTACGTTTGTTACAAACCTGAAAGGAAAATGCACTTGTGACATACGACGTTCTAGATTTAAAAAAAATTAATTTCTTGATAATTTTATTTATTTATTTTTTATCTTCAGCACTAAACTATTGCATTAAACTAAAACTAAAAGCACTTTCTCAAGGCTGCCTTGAATCTTCTAACTAATGATTTGCTAGAAATGTTTTCTTCTTTCTGAACATCAACTTATTAATAGAGAGGACAAGAGCGAGTGAAATCATACGTTTTTTGCAGTGACTAGAGTCTCATAAGGAAGGGTTCGTGTTGCCTACTTTCGTTTCCTCGAGAGTCTGTCTTGCCGCTGCAAAACAGGTACGATTTGACTCGCTTTTGTCCTCTCTAGTTATTAGCACTATATTGAATTTGACACAATCAGGAGGAGCCCTTTTTTCCTAATTTAATCCTGCTATAAGCTTAAATAAGCTTTAAATAAATAAGCTTTTCCAATTAGCACGTTAGAACTTGCAAATAGGAATAATAACTACAAGTGATAACCCTTTAATATTTATGTATCTACTTTGAAGAACAAGCATTAAGACTTCATCTGACCGAATATATTCCGAAAGGCTCAATTGGCCAGTTGACGTTTCTGTTTTCCGAAATAACGCATTCAGAACTATTATTGCAACAAAACAATTGTCTGACAAAATATGTAACACATCGCACCGTCTTGGAAAGAAAACATTGTTTATATCAACACTTCTCAATTCGGGCCAATGGTATTCCATTAGCATATTCCTGCATCGCTCATCATTGAGAGTAACACGATTCACGATCATCGGTTTAAAAGGAAAAAGGCTCCGATCATATCCTGAATCCAAAAACCGTACCATACGGTGATCTTCTCAGGACAAAAAAAAATTCTGTATGGATTGGCTTTCAATTCCTCAATGGCTCAGTACGCGCAACTTCAACGTAAACAATAATCATCTGGCTTACAATTTGCTTTTAATTAATTTTAATCAATCTTTGTGTTCGGGCATTGATTTGATCTCTACAATTTCCCGTCCTCGTCTCATCTTACGTTGAACGAGGGGGCTTTAGCATAAGAGCTTTCCGTACGTAGGGAGCTTATTTGCATAAGCGCGCGTTAAACGTAATCTCGTATGCTTCAATTTGGTTTATTATTTTGGAACGTTGTAGTTCACAGAAGTGGTACGTATCTATTTTTGGCAGATTCACAACACGAAGAAAAATTTTGGACTCGTCCGATACCTTTCCTTAATTGACGATTTGATAGTGACGATGGCATTTTGACGTGACTTCATTCATCATTACTACGTTAAAGACATCTAGCGAGCTCGATGAGCAGTACATTTTATCGCGAAACAACTTTTTGCGCGTTTTTTTCTACCTGCGTTTAATTATGATAGTAATAACTGTAATAATACGCCAGCACTTGTTGATTTTGCCGTCCAACTACCAGATAAATAATAATTACGGTTGTAGATGCAAATGGCATTGAAATTCATTAACAGAAATCCGGAATTGTTCTTGTATTAATGCCTGAAGTCGGAGGTACAGCATCGCAAAAACTGCCAGGCGCACGGTTAATTTGAATATTTTCCTGTTTTCTAACCTCCCGTCGTTCAACACCATTATCATAGACGATCCATTTACATGCAAACTGCCGCACATTAAAGTGGACGCAAATGAAAGCGTTTGGGACGACACAGGTTAGTTGCAGACTTCTGTAAAGAAACGATAATTGATTTTCAAGAACTCTATTATTGCGGAGAAGAGGATATATGAACTGCTACCAGGATTTGCATTTTGCTTAAAGTATCTTTATATTACCTTTCTAAGTCAAGATAAATTGACATTCCAATATTGTCTAACTAAACGTTAACTTCTTCATCGCAATAATGCAAATTCGGGCTTATATGATAAAATTTAAATAATTTTACAATAAAAACGTAAATATATTATATAAAATACGTGGTTAAGTATAGAACACAAAGATTTGTATGCGTTTATGTGTTCCTTAACATTAACATAAAGAATAAAAATTAATTTGAAGCAGCATTCTGTTGACTGACATCGGAGTTTTAAGATATTGGTAAAGTGTTATATAATTTATAGCTCAGCTCTGAAATAGAGTAGCTTTACGTAGCGATGGAAGCAGGTGATCAGTTCTCCTGATAAATTCCCCCGCAAGTGACACTGCCTCTAAATAGAGATAAATAAAATATCAATCAACCCTTGTTTCTACAAGCTTCTTTATGTTTAGAACTGCATCATGCGTCGAGAACGGTTTTCTATTACAAGAGAATTCCAATTACAAAGATGCACAAACCCCATCAGACGATTACGCAGGTCATTCTAGAGCAAAAATTGGCAAAATAAAAAGATTCTACGGACATCTGCACTGGAAATTCGTCTTTGCGAATTTAATTTTTAAGAGATCTTTACAAACAATACCAATATATGAATCCCAATATGAAGCTTTGTCACTAATTTCACTTAGGATTCCCAGTAAATTAAATTAAGAAATGGGCCCAACAACCATGTGGAAGACCAATCCTTACACATCACCTTTTTTGCCTTAATTGGTGTGGGTGACTGTTTCTTATGTGACTAGTAGGACTAAAGCTATTCACCGCTAACTTCAGTAATCCTGTACGGTTCCAATTACTGCAGTAGAATTGCATGATTGATGGTATTGAAGGTCTAGAGCTACAAGAAAACAGACAATGCTTGATGAGTAGAGAGGACAAAAGCGGATGAAATTATTACTTTTTTGCAGAGATTAAATAGACTCGTGTTTTGTTGACACCAGTAGGCAACACGAATCCATTCTCATGAGGCGAATAGACACCAGTCTATCTAGGCGCTGCAAAAAAAGAATAATTCCACCTGCTTTTGTCTGTCTTTTGCTTTTTGTGAATTTTTTTGGTAATTCTGTAACCTACAACACTCTCAACTAACATTATGCTATGCTCTATAACATGAGATCATCGCAAGCGTAGCACAAGAGGAAACGAAATTAATTGCATTAGTTAAAGTCATGATCTTCCGCTTAATTAATACAATTAAAGTGAAAACATATTCATCGAAATCCTGCTATTTTTAACCAACAATGGATTTTTAACGATACCAAATATGTTCAAACAACTTCAAGCTCGAAGCAGAATGATATTTATTTTAGAAATAGAATTCACCGGTGATTTCAAAAAGTAAACGGAACTGATCAATATTCAACTGATTAAATTAGCCCAAGGAAGCATGACTGAAATGCCAATAAATGATATTATATAATATTTCGCGTCAATTTTGCGCTTTACTTTAAAGTATGCTAATATAATTCGTCTTCCTGCTTTGAATATTAGCTACGACGAAAGAAAAACGGCAAAAATCTTCTTACAAACGCCTATACACGTACATATATATTGCAGAATACATTTCTATAATGTAAGGAAACTATTTCATTAGTTAGAATGTACATATACGACATACGTGGACCCTCTAATGGACGACTGTGTTTAGCGAACCATTTGCATTAAAATGAAATGGAATATGTTGAATATGTCCGTTTTAATGGATATTTCGATTTTTTCCTGACGCATTGCAACTTTATCTCAAATGTGGGCGTCCGTCAGAGCAGAATATATATATGCATATACATATATTCGTTTTCGCTTTCTGGGTGACTATTAAATTGAGTCTTTGAACCAATATCCTGGATTATGCGCGGGTAGGTGCAGATGTAATGCTTTCAGAGGTTGTCGTTTTTAGATAAAAACTTCTTCGCTCGTTTTTATACATTTTCATGATAACGTGCACTGGAGTTGTTATTTTAAATATACATAAACAAAATGTATTAACATACAACAGTATAAAATTTAGAAGCTTTAATTTTCGAATTTCAGTAAATTATTCTTACTAGCTTGGGTAGTGCCTTAGAAACAGAGTAACATAATATATTATCCAACTTACGACGTTTAGTAATTCGACGGATTACTAACGAATTGTAGTGTGCGGACTATTTCTATCATTTATTTGGCGGTGCATCTAGTGCCGTCTGATGGGTCATTCTTAGAAGGATTATTTCCTGCTAAATTCATTACTTGAACAAGTTTGTTTCAGCTTGCGCGCCATAGTGGGATTATTATGCTATTATGTCATCATAGTTATAGGTCATCTGGTAGCGATTTACAACATTTATTCTTCGAATTTCTACATAATTGCTTACCATCTGTTGCCTTGATTCTTGAAGCCGCTTTCGAAAAACAAAAGACACATTTCCCTCCTTAAAATCAGTGCAAGAAACATTATTTTTTGTTTACTAACTATACTTCCAGCAATGTCATGACTAGAGAGGACAAAAGCGGATGAAATTATCACTATTTTGCATTCTCATGAGGCGAATAGACACGAATCTATCTAGTGGCTGCAAGAACGGAATAATTCCACCTTCCTTTGTGCTCTCTAGTCATGACAATCACTTTCAGCGACATGATAGTAGAAGATGAGTTTAGTTCTAATTATTTTTTTTAATTTTCGTTATATAACTAAAATATATAATAAACTAAAATAAAATAACTAAACATCACCTTGTATATCTGATATGGACTAAATAATTTTAGTTCTTTGACAAGCACAAATCTCTGCTAAATACGTTTTTTCTTTAAAATTAAAAATAACAATTTTCTCCCATAGATGGTGACTTTATGGTCATTGTTGATAAGCTTCAGTGCTGCGTATTTTAACTTCTCAGATCCTACAAAATTGGGATATCTAATATTGCAAAGTGTTTTGTTAAAGAGTTTTATTGCCGTGTAACTACACATACACATCTTTCTTATTTTAGTTGTGTCTCTTCAATTTTAAAACAACGGTTTCTAAATGCCTATCCCACTTTAGCTCATTACTGAAATTAATACTTAACAATTAACAGCTTGGAGCTGACATTACCCTCATAATGTTAATATCTAAACAACCTGATCTTTCAGTATTACAAGAGTATATCTGTCAATATTTAGAATAAGTATGTTGTCATTATACCAGCAAATCAGTTTTTCAAACGCATTCTCGCATTTCGGAAGAAGTTCGTGTCCGTAATATCATCCGCATATAAAGTCACAAAAGCTGATTTATAATATAGGAGATCGTTAATAAAACTAACAAAAAATAATGGTCCTAATATGGACACCGGATACAGTATAGACGAATCCAGAAACGTAGTTGTTTCGTGCTAGCTCAGGAAGTCAGAAAATTTGATGATTTAGCGTGTTTGTTCTTGACTTCAGGTTAACATAAAATTTTATTATAGTCAACGAAAGTTGGGTAATGCTTGTATTCCTCATGGTTAATTTCCTTGAAACATGCATAAATTTGAACGTGTTTGCTACTTCGAAGTTACCAACGACAAACACAATTAATTTTTGGGGAGGATGACTATAATATACGTATACTGTTATAGTATTAATTAGTTTACTTGTACTTGGTTGATATTGCCAGTATATTTACAGTTTATTCATTTTTTAAATAAATAAATAATGCGCATAACACAAAAATGTTATAAAGACTTCATTTTAGTTTATTCAATATAGAGCAGGGCTATGTTAAAGAAAATAACACATTTAGCAATATTTCACTTTTTTAGTTTTTGTGGAACTCGACATTAACCTTTTAATTTGATCAGAATCATTTTCCGCCAAGCCATTTCTTAAAGTTCAAAAAAAGAAAGAAATTATAGGTGGCTAAGTCCGGCGAATATGGTGGATGGGGTTCCAATTTGATAAGTTTTGCCGATGAGCTGAGACGTTGACGTGATGGTAGAGATTTCTTTCTTCGTTTGGTGGAGCCTTTTACACTTTATTTCACAAACGGTCGCACGATTATGCTTTGCTTCTCCAAATAATCGACTAAGATTGTGCCTTAAGAATCTCAACAAGTTGTTTTTTTTTTTTTTAGTGAACCATCGCACGCCGCAAAAACTCATCCGTATTACGTTTAAACGCGTCCAGTCGCTGCTTTGAAATTATCGCTCTCAATTTTTCGTGATGAACGTTTAATTGGAGTTATTACCATGTAAATAGATAGGACAGAAGCGGGTAAAATCATACCCGTTTTGCAGCGACTAGACAGACTCGTGTTTTGTCGACTCTCGGGGAAACCGGTAGGCAACACGAACCCATTCTTATGAGACGAATAGGCACGAGTCTGTCTAGACGCTGCAGAAAAGGTATGATCTCACTCGCTTTTGTCCTTTCTACATATAAACAATCATCTCTACTCTTCAACTGATGATCAACTAACATGATATCATCAATGACGTAAACTGCATCTTACTTCTCTTTAATTTCTGCATACGTTTTCCCCTCCCAAAAAAGAAATGGAATCATTGACCGATACATCACTATTCAATCCAATGAGTTTCCCCCAAAATTTTGGCAAACGTCAATGAAAGGATTGTACTCTGTATATCTGTTTCCAAACGCGAGTATTTCTCATACCATCTTCTTATATATTTCAACTTGTTGTTTAATAGATAAATTTGCATAAATTTTACTCAGTTGTTTATTCAAAGTTAATTGTTCTCAAATATTATTGTTAAAGCTTTAGTCTATCTTCATCTCTTTAGCATCTCCGTAGATTATTTAGTAACTCGAGAGAAAAAATAAAATAAAGTTGAAGCAAATTGATGGCATTGTTATATGAACTTTCTGTGTGTGCAACCACTAATAGATGTTTCTTTTGTTTCAGGTAAGGATCTCAAATCGTATTTATGATGAGGACGTACCTCGAGGGAATTGTTTTATTTGTACGTATGCGTGTTTCCAAGCTACATTCCTCCAAATATGCCTACTCGTAAGCAGAAGCGCCCGGTTAACTTTGTTATTTACTAAGCATGTTAGTACAGCTGTAGTATTAACTCAATTAGTTCGATGAAACTAGTGTACGCTAAACTAAAAATAACGTCCGTAAATTGGTAGAAATTAAGAACTTAACTGGATATAATGTTCCGCGCTGACTGTTTAGCTTGAATGTATGTATATTAGGATCATTGTGCCTCTTTTTAATTAATAGACGCGGGCTGTTCTTTCTTCTAGCGTTCGTTCCTTGCGCGGACTACTGGTCTGACTGGCTGTGGGCAATCTTAATTTGTACTCGCATGCAATACAATGGAATAACGAGACGGCCCGTTTATGGGGGCATTATTGTTTATTGTTATGCTTATTAGTATTAATTTTGTACCGTTGAGCGTATTTATTGTGCTGGAATGTACGTCACGTATTAATTCTATCTTTAAAATTGTTACCATTGATCTTTTTATTAATATGACTTGGGAGTAATTTCAAATATTTTCCCCCACGAGACCAACTTTGTTATTTTAAACACAACGGTATACTTTTTATCAGCTTCATCCATTGTACACAACGTATGCAAATCATTTTTATCAGAACACTTTACCCTCAAAGTCAACTGTTTTCGAAATATTTACAATTTTAGCATTTGTACAGCTCTTGTTGAAATTAGACAATTATGTATTTACTTTTATGGACCGAAGTAGGCCATGCGTACTAAATCTTATCATTATCGTTACTACTATCGTTAGCGTGTTCATAAACTGTTTCCACATAAACATATTTTCAAGCTGAAAAAAGTCTTTTTCAGATGGATCGCGGTATTCTTAAATGTACTATCAGAACGGGAAGGATTCTTTTTAATTAGATGGTTGCACTGTTTGGAAACTACACTCCGCCAAAAAAGTATCGCATAAACTAAAAAAGGGCATTTATAAACCAAGATATTTTTATACGTTCACAAAAAGTTTGCCTTGTGTATGTGAACTATAAAAACACTAACAAAATCATGGAACATAGCTTTTTTACTTTTTTTTTTCTAAAAGAACACATTTAGAAAAATGCATATGTGTAAGGTTTGTTCAGTTGTTTATTGCAAGTCTTCCTATACGGACAACTTTTAAAGTGCGAAGTCAGAGTTCTGTACCAACTCTTTTAAAACTAAAATAAGCAATTTAACTTCAGAACAAGTGGCTGCTATAGTTGCTTTAATCGAAGATGGATGATCTCAAGCGTACGTTGCTAATTTGATGAACATCAATCAGTCAAGTGTTTCTAGAGCCGTAGCCAGATATAGGGAAACAGGCAATTACAGTAGAAGACCTGTACCAGGTCGTCCAAGATGTTCTACTCGCCAAGATGACCGCTATTTACTACTACAAGCATTACGTCGAAGACATGTAACTGCGAGACAATTGCAGAACGACTTGGCTAGAGTCAGAAATACTCGTGTGAGTACTCAAACTATTCGGAATAGGTTACGACAGAGTGGATTAAGAGCTAGAGTAGCTGTAACAGCCCCTCGTCTCACTAGGAACCGCCGAGTGGCTCGCTTAAGGTTTGCCAGAGAACATGTAAATTGGAACATTAATGACTGGGCCAATATATTCTTCACAGATGAGTCAAGATTTGGTCTTTACACCTCAGATAGGCGTATCTCAGTGTACAGACGAGACGGTGAGCGCTATTCGCAGTGTAATATCAGACCTAGACCTAGTTTCGCTGGTGGCTCTATTATGGTTTGGGGAGGCATCTGTTTAACAGGTCGTACAGGAGTTAGTGCCAGTAGACAGAGGTACACTGACTGCCCACAGGTATATAACGGACATTTTAGAAGAACATGTAGTACCATATGCGCCAATTTTAGGAAACGAATTCATGTTAATGCACGATAATGCACGACCGCATGTTGCAATAATCGTCCAGGAATACCTTAACGATGTTGGTATTCCAGTTTTAGATTGGCCTGCGGTAAGTTCGGACATGAACCCAAAATGTTGCCCCAGCGGATCCGCATGGACTAGAAAATGCTCTCCGTGACGAGTGGGAGAATTTGGATCAGGCTTATATACGGAGGTTAATCGAATCTCTGCCAAACCGTATGCGAGCGGTCATAAGAGCCAGAGGTGGCAATACTCAGTATTAAAAGCTACTGTTATGACACTTTTCTTTCCAAAATTATAATTTCTTGTTTTAATAAAAATCTCAAGTATGAGTTCTTGTTTTTATTTGGCCTGTATTTTATTTAAACAATCATAGAAATTATATCTTAGAGCGCATTAAAGTATATTTACAACTTTATGCTACAAACAAAGATTATGCGATACTTTTATGATTCAAAACTAAATTATGCGATACTTTTTTGGCGGAGTGTATTAAAAGTAGACATGAATCTATGGCGAATTTCTTCTCTACTTTCTATTCTCTATTCTTATCTATTGGCGTAATAAAAATTATCGAGGTTTATTTGAAAAAAAGTGTTTTCAGTTTGCAAATACGTATATTTGGAAACAGTTTACGAACAAGGAGGCGCGGTATGCAGGTCCTTCCATTTCGTTCCGCAAAAGCGGATACCTTAATCTTCATGACGTTGTCAAACGTTTAATTTCAACAAGAGCGGTGCAAATGCTAAAATATCAACGTGATCGTAGACATAGTTGATTTTAGGGGTAGCCCCATGTTATAATTCCCCGTTCCAAAATCTTCCCTCAAAGTAACATTTAACTAACGAGTTTCGTGTAGTAAACTGTATATCAAGATGAAATTGAAACCTTTGATTAGACCCAGAAACAACATATTTTTAATATTTTTATTTGTTCATCGCGTATAATTCGATGTAATCCAAAATATTTTCTTGGGTATCTAAACAAAAGCAATTAAAGAACGTTGTTCATGAATATAATATTTACGTTTCTTTGGGCAATAGGTAAATGAAAAATTAAATAAGTGGAATGGATAAATTTTGCGTTTACGCCAGTTAGCTTTTAAATCAAACAATTTTTCAATGCCAAAAAAGAACACACTCTCACATAATTTTATCAAAATTAATAATTATAAACAGACATTTGGCAATTGCCTAATTGAAACCTACCAACCGAAAGCTAGAGATAGTTTTTGGAATTTAGTTATTGAAATGTTTTAATAGTTCATAAAATCAGAAAGTGTTGTAATTCACAACACCTCCTGATACTCTGGCCCTCGATATTTATTTTTTTTAAGATTATTTCCGTCGTCCGTAATTTCTGAGATGTTTACAAAAACCTAAAAACATATTTATGGGGTGCTCAATCCTGAAATCGATGGTTTCAGCCGATAAAATTATTTCTCTATGTATATACGTTGACAGTTTTCTATTCAACACAATGTACATTATTTTAAATTATGGCAAACTATGATTTACGTAGTTTACTAGATTTAAGTACCATTATTTGGATTAAGTCTTTTTATATAAATACGCTTATAGCGTATTGGTGAATTAAATTTAATCCCAAAATTAATAGCAACCACAAAAGA
Organism: Oryctes rhinoceros; assembly: GCA_020654165.1. Classification (NCBI taxonomy): domain Eukaryota; kingdom Metazoa; phylum Arthropoda; class Insecta; order Coleoptera; family Scarabaeidae; genus Oryctes; species Oryctes rhinoceros. The sequence goes on along the minus strand of JAIOKQ010000399.1, from coordinate 2,279,635 downwards.
TGTTTCATTCATTATTATCTTTGTTGTTGGTAAATAAATTAATGAGAAAAACTAAATGCTTTTTTGCTGTTCATCTGAATCAATCGACGATATTAAAAATGATACGAGCATTCGCTTTTTGGGACACTTGACACAACTTTAAGTGTTTGTTTACTTACGATAATGAGTGCGCTACTGCAATGGTTTTAATTAATAGAAAAAAATATTTCGAAATTCACATAACAGTATTGGAAACAACATGGGTTATGTAAATACGAGGTTAACATCTGTTTTTTTCGCAAAAAAATATGTTAGCACGATTCCGTAAAGAAATAGGTGTCAATAGATATAAATTAAGTTTAAAGAGTAATTAACCTTTACATTAGGATTATTTAGTTATTCAAATGGAAGACAGCATTACAAGGCTCAAGTCGTTTCAACTATCTGAAGAGACATTTTAAGTTTAAAATAATCATAAACATCCGTCTTATTGTTTTAAGTTAGTCCTCTGTCGATTATGGTCAAACCAGTAAATATTGATTGATTAAGAAATAACTTGATAAGATTTTCGGTGGAGAAAAGAAGTGGGTAGCATTGGAGAACCATGATGTTCATATAAAAAGTATCGAAAATCATTCTCCAGAGCGTAAAAAGGAAGGTCGTTCAATTGACGCAGTTGTATCTTTCTTAGAAGGACTATATTATTACACGTTAAAACCAAGAGAGTGCTAAAAGTGAATAGTACTAGAATTTTCTAAGTCGAGAAGCATAAGCATTGAGAATACGAACTGTAATGACTCATAAGTCGCTTACAGATTATAAAGAAAAGCTATTTGGTTGTAAACAACTAAAATAAAATAAAGAAAAGAACACGGATATTGTCTTATTGTTAGTTGAATTGGAAATACTTATGAAACAACAACTTACTTGATATACAATAGTACCTATTGCAAGATTTTAATAAAAAAAAAGGAAAAATGTTCGAACTTCTAATGTGAATGAATAAATATCAGAATTGATGAAAGGTAGGTTAGACAATGTATTGGAGATGTACGATTAAGACAATTCCAAACGTTTGCGTTATGATTCACAATTAAGTTAAGAAAACCTTTTAATGTTAAAATAAAAATCTACGACGAGGCAAGTGAAATCGTCCATTGATACCAACTGTTAAAACAAAACATATTGTTCATATTTTTTATTTTTAATTTTTTTATATTAAGATAATTTGAAGCGCATTACATAGTCGTAAATTATTTTCGAAAAAAATAGAGAACGGAGAACCGGGGTGTTCCGTCCCCTCAGATTTTTGGTAATATCAAAAGTAAAGAGGCCTTTGCGCATAAAGCGATGTTGCACAACATCAACATTATTGATTTAAAAATTATAGTTAATCTTAATTCTCTGTAAATATTTATTATACATAACGTTGTCTTATCACGTAGAAGTAAGGTAGCGGTGAAAATTTGTAGTTTGGCGCAATGGCAGCCATTAATATAACTCGTAACAATAAACAGTGGGGCAGTTTTAAAAACAGAATTAATGCCTATGAAATATTCAATGCACTATAAGCTGAAGCATTATGAATTATGAATACGTGCTATATAATTCTTGCTATAACATCTAGTTTATGTTTTTATGAAATGTTTATATGAAAGTACAAATATTGTTTGAACCACGAACAACGCACAATTATTATAAACGCACACAGGGGCGTAAGCTCCCTGTAGTTCCCAAAACAAAAGTCAATGACTTATTAGGCATTATTATCGTTTTGGAATCTCTAATCTTTGATTATCTATTATTATGCAACATCGTTTTGTATCTAGAAGCCGCTTTATCTTTTAAAATATCCTTGACGGTCTAATATATTTTAAATTATCAAAATATATGCAATAAAATATATGTATATTAGGTGTAGGGTATCCTGGCCTCCCGTTATTTATTTTCCTGAAAATCATTTGCCTTATCCTTGACTATGAAATATACTTCTAATTGTCTTATAAACAAAAGACAATATCGCATAGTTTCCGAGATATTTAGAAAAAAATAAAAATTGTGCAATCTTTAGGGATGTTGAAAGAGAGTTAAAAAGATTATGTCATTCTTGTACCATAATCAGTTCCTTCAGTTTTCAGTTCCTAGAAACACATAATCCATAACTTGTGCTTTATCTTGTTTCCCAAATCGCTAAATATCGTTAAAACAGTCCAAGCGATACCGAAATGATGTTTTACTTTCGCTTTGGCAACGAAGTTAAATGGAAAATCGCCGACGGTATAAGTTTCGGGAGGAAACTTTTGATATTAACGCCAGCCGATCGGAAACCGTATATAACTTTGATGATACTGTCAATCACAGAACTTGTAACGACCGAAAGATAGACACCGAACGACGTCGATGGGTCAATAAACATTCGTATAACCCTTGACCCGGTCGGTGCCGAGCTCTAAGATGTAATCAAATATCTCTCCATTATATCAATATCACTAATCTATTTACGGCGCGAGGTTTCCGACTAGGATGCGTTATTATGGCGTAATAATAATAATAGTGATTCAATTTGTATTTGGATGCTATATAAATTGATTTATTGCCGAATAGAAATTGGGACACAATTCTACGTACGCACGTACGCACACTAAAATAGAAATTAGCGGAACGGGCGAGTTTGCGGCTCTACGCTCTTAAGTCTAACAGTACGCGGGGCTTTCTGAATTGGCCGCAAGTTCCAGGGAAAATCAAATTTCGGCAATACAATCTGCGAAAATATGCTCACATTGTGTCTAAAGGTGCGTGAATATTTTGCACTTTAATCTGAATTAACGCATACAGTGAATAATGTATTTATTTTTTAGAACCTAACAAGAAAGGAATTGGTTTCACTTCTTGTACGCAATGATTAATTGCAATAAGGTCTTGCTTCAGAATGTACTATTCAAAGTAGCCATGCTTCTCGATAAGCAATGTCTGCCCAACTGACTAGTTCCTTAAGAGGAGAATCATAAAAAGGCAGAAATGGTTTTCGTTTAGTTAAGCAGGAAAATGTAAAGGCTAACACTAACCGCTCTAGCACAATTTTTCATTCGAAATAAGTACTGTTCATTTAAACTTGTGTAAACAAGAATTTTCGCATAGAATGGCCAGGGTGTATAATTCTATAGCAGCTGATATACAAAATTTTTCGTTTGGAAATTTCACTAAATACTTACGCTCGGATCTACCTGGAGTTCAAGTATGCTACTTGTCAAGGAAGATAAGTGTTGTTTTATGTTCTATTCATTTGTAAAGGCGGAGAAAAATATTTGTGACTGCAAGAATTTTGAGAGGAATGTGTGTTGCATATTACACGACCTTGCAATAGATTTAAATTACTTTAAGCATAAAATCAACCAATAATTTATCACGTATGTATATATTAGGTTGGTGATGGGGTGATCAGGTTTTGGAATTTAACTCTGAAGTACCTCCCTGTGATTTTTCAATTGCTCTAGTAGATTCAATAAGCTGAAAACCTAGCATTTCAATGGGTAATCCTAAAATTCTAATAAACAAATAAGATATATCGAGTTTAAATAACGTACAAGTAAAAAGACATTCCAAAGTAATTAGTTAAAATGTTATAAAAAAATAATCTCTCATCCTCCCTCATTCTGGAGGCTTTTAATGATAAATTCTTTGGTACTTTTGAAGAAGCTGGCGGAGCACCAAAGGAATCTTTTTAGTGATTGATTATTATAGCTACATATGCGACGGAAATGCGGTGAGTTTGGCGTAGGTATAATTTTATATTCGAAAACTAAGTATATATTAATTTAAAACAAAAGGTGTTTATATTAACCCTAAATACGTGTCAATTCGGAGCCAATGCTTATCCCTAGCAGAGGCTATGGTTTTGCACTAACCATAATAAAATGCTTATATTTTTTTACTATGTAGAATTTTTATCCAAAAATAGAAATTTTGGTGAAACGAAAGGCCGGAAACATAATGCAATTTCGAGAGAGACGAGAGAAAGGAGAGAAAGGAGCAAAGGGATGAGAGTCCCACCGCTGTACCATGGTACCACTCTAAATGCCGATTTTGACGAGTTTCTTGGACCTAGCTCTCAAAAACCTGTGTGCTATGGGAAAACAGTTGCACGTAATCTAAGCATTAAAGATGACAAAGACAGGTGGAATTATTCCATTTTTGCAGCCACTATATAGACTCGTGTCTATTCGCCTCAGGAGAATAGATTCGTGTTGCCTACCGGTGTCCTCGAGAGTCGACAAAACACGTGTCTGTCCAATCTTTGCGAAAAAGTAATAATTTCATCCACCTTTGACCTCTCTACTAATCATACATTAGCTTATACATAGCTACTTTCTGAAAAACGAACAACAAACCACCAACGCTGTCTGTTGAGCTGACTGATGTCTGTTTGCCGCTGCAAATTTTGATAGGAATGCTAGAAAAGGATTGATTGTTTCCGCGTGTCAATTTTTAACTTAATTTTATATGTTGTTTTAAGAAGCTACACTTCTAAGGAAAGCATAATTTGTACTTGGTTTCAGTATAAATCAGTTAGTAAGTAGCTTTACTGAGAATGTACAGAAAGTAAAACTATTGGCCAATCTTTCCAGTTACATCTAAAAATACATTGGAACAAGTGGCCGGGGTGTAAGGGCTTATGATAAACATTTTATAACAAACTATCTACAGAATAGGATCTAGAAACTAACGACTTGAATGAAATGCGTTGAATGAATGCGTTTCACTAAATGCAATAACCTTGATAATAAATAGAATACGTCGTGAAAAAACTTATTTGACTTTTCTTTGGAGGACTACAATTACTATTGTTGGACACCAGTATCAATCAATGTTCGTTAACTGCTGTAAGTATTGATGTTCAGGCTTTTTTCAATTGAAGTACTGTCGTTTGGGTTTTCCCGCTTTTCTTGTATCTGGAGTTTCCCTTAAGATCTATCAAAGTTTACTAAAGACTGTTTTTTATCATGACATCGTTTAGCTCCATCGGACCGTAACATCTCTGGTCTGACTAACTAAGCAATACGTGGTATTATAGCAAATTACTAATAAAACAATTCATAATTGGCACAGTCGGCCATTACAAATTGTCCCCTACGTAGTTTGCTCAGCAATATTGTTTATGACAACATCCTTCAATTCGTAGAGCTACTGAGTAGTAACTTTGATAAGCTGGTCAAACTACTTTACTGTGTTGCTTCTGTTCAGCTGCCAGACACCAAATCCGACAACTTCAGTCCAATGTGCATATATAGCTTAAAATTCATATAAATCCCTTCGCATTCGACCGCTATACCACAACACACATCACTAGTTCGTACAATTCAGTTACGAGTTTAATTACTACAACGCAAAATGATAATTCTCCCCAACTTCCCTCGAATTGTTTTTCGCTCGTGTTTATCTCACCGAATAAACCCGAAATTAGAACGACTGTAAAGATGTACGTGGGAATTGTATTTCGTATTACAACGCAATTAAAATTTAATGCATTAATAATAAACTTGATAGTCCCGTTCGGCGTTTCGCGGATGAAAATTCAATTATTTTGACCTATTTTCAGGTCGCCTTAGTCTCCTTTTATTTCGATTTTATGGATGCGAGCGCGGAACAACGTCCGCCTTCGTGGAGCGGGCATCGTAATTATCGAATACCTACCGCCTTATAATCGTAATCTAATGACATAGAGTTGCAGAAAGTGTACTCCGTAGGATTAAAAATTTACGACGACGATTATTAACTTTAGCGCTGAAGATGTAATCGAACCGAGAACGTGAGTTAAATTTGATCGGTGGATGATTGCAGATTTCCCTTTTTATATACTCCAATTTAAACAACCACTCTGACGTGGGGACCGGAGAACTTGTATTGGAGCGAAGCAACCCTAAAGAGTGGAGGTTGAATGTATGATAGAGGTCAAGTTGATGTGTGTGCAGAATATAAATAAGGAGCTCTCCATAAATTGGTGTTTGCATGCATGTTTTATGAATTAGTTTAAAGAATATGAAAGAAACAGATGTGAGTATACGAGTATGTGGTGCGTTCTGATATAAATTTAAGATTATCTAATAACATGAATTTGGCTCCCATTTCATAATAAACAATACCTCGATTACCCGTCAAGCTCGAGTTAAATTTCGATTAAGTAGCTCAGCGGTCCAGTGGTTCATAATTTACAAACAAACGCTTACAAGGTTGTGACAAACCTTAAAAACTTTATACACCCCGTTGGGCCGTCACCGCAAAAAATGCTAATCAGGGCAAAAAATGAATGAGTAATAACATTCCTGTAAGTCTTTGTCTGCAGGTTTTTTTACTCTCTTTTGTGAATTATTATAATTACGTAGATCACTACTGCATGACGTACGGCTAAAGACATATCAGGAAGTATTTCTTAAAAACCCGAGCAATTAGGATTAAATAGTTTCCTTCCACAAAATATAATACTTTGAATGAAGAAAATGTTACTGTAAGAAATGAAAGACATCTGCTTAAGCTTTTGACTGGTTAAATAAGTCATCGACATTGAGAAGGATACCAAAGTAATTTCCTTTTAAACTAGGTTCATGCTTCGATGTCAACGGGCATCCTATTACATACCGTATATTTCCATTATCATAGTTCCTGCGATGTGAATATGAGTGCGCGCTTGAAAAATCTAATAGATCCTGGTAATTGTGCACATAAATGTCCAATTATGCGGTGAATGATGTCGTTTGCTTTACAACTCACTGTACGTAAACGTGGACGGCTTCTGCTCCGACATAAATGCGTTCTTATTTGTTCTTTATGATTGACATGAACGTAAATGGTAAAGTACACCGAGCTTTTCCAGCAACTTCTCTCCTGTTACCGCGTTAATTATATTTGCCCTAATTCCAGTGGCTGAATATTAAATATACCGTGTTTATTTATTGTACAGGACGTGGAATTAGTGAAAAAATAAGGAAATGATACCAGTAGGAAAGAAAATTGAAGGATCCTAATTTATAATAAGGCCAATGCATATAACAAACAACCCACAAGGTTAAGTAATTGGGCCGGAACAATTGTTTCGAGGGTGCGTAGATTCCCATTATCAACCGTATAACCGAACGATATGAGAAGAAGCTCTAAACCTAACATACCTGTTCTATCCCTACTCTCAAGGAAAAGAAATTACTTACAAGCATCTAGTTTTCCCACATATACACCCTAAAACTAAGACTTTCGAAAAATACAGAAAAACAAACGAACCTCTTACTATTGTAGCACGAAACTTAAAACATGTGCCCGCCTTACCCGTAATAAATCGAAAGAAGTGAGCCCAATTTAAGGTTTTCTAATTTAATATGCCCTCCTTCATTTATGTGTTGTACTACGCTCCACGATTCGATCCTTCCGCATCTGTAGCACCTAATATGCCCATCGCTCTTTTTGTTTGACCAACATACGCCTCATCATAACCACCACATCCCATTCCTGAGTGTATCTCGCGAATTGAAGCATACGCTCATGTCTTAACCCCCAAATATCTTGTTTGCTATGATGTGAGGGGGGAAGTTTCACAAATTTCTTAAGGCCGTGTAATTTCTTGCATAACACTTAGGTTGGACTGTCGATCGTTATTTCTTTTAGGAATTCAAGCTCTTTGTTGTACCTACTTATATTTTGTGGGACAGGTTTACCAGTTGAGAAACTAATCCTGGCTTTTTGAGCTGTCCACATTGTGAAATCTGTAGATGTCCATTTTCAGCTTCTCTAGTATCAAAGGCCGCCTACGTACCTAAGCCAAATTCTAGGAAAATGTTCGTTTTTCTCGGATATACTTGTCGAATCTATTGTGAAAGAGCCGTACTTAATCATTTATAATATATGGTCTGTATATAACAAAATATAGATGGAGGGTACTTTATCAAATTCGCGTTTTATTAACTAACGCTCTCAAAATGAATATTTTGTTAAGTACGAGTGACAATTCTTATGGTGTTTTTCAATCAATTTCAGCAGAAAATGGAGTTTGTCGGCGATCAATATTTCGTGTATTATAAAGAGGAAAACGCAACCTTTCCAAATTATTTTGCAAGAACTCAATGAAGATAACCCTGATTACCGAATGCAGTTTTGTAAAGAAATGCAACCGTAATGCACGCTTCATTCCGCCTAAGTGGAACAGTAAACCGAAAAGATTCCAAGTACCGGAGCGGGGAGAGTCACTCACTAGAGTACTGAAACACCCTTGTGTGCGCATATGGATTGAATAATTAGTCCTTTCTTCTGGAGTTTTTGAGAGGTGCACTTGTACTTCTTTTTGTAGAAATTTTTTCGAATGAAGGTGATCTTGACTTACAAAATAGCGATATTTAGTGGTGCGAATCTGGTGCATGAAGATATGTTCCAGATAAACATAAACTGTCCTTCAGGTTCTTAGCTCTTACGTCCTTTGACTTTTTCATGTAGAGCATTGATTGTGTCAGTATTCATTTTACAATCAAGAATGAATGCTGACAGGCCGCAAAATCTAGAAGATTTGAAATATCGAGTTACCTACGAAATGAGTCTAATTAGTCTCGATGTCATTCCCAATGTACAAAATAAGTTTGTCCATAGATTTGCTTATTCTCCAGAAGTCGATGAATGAAATTTTGGACATTTGATTAAAAGGAAACGAAAATCATGACTGATAAGCATATCTTAATTTACCTTTATTTTACTATTTTGACCCGTTTCAAATAGAATCTTCGTCGGGCATTAAAATTCAATAGTCTGTGATGTGTCGAAATTGATTTAACAGCTTTTAAATTAATTTTGTATGACTTTTAAATATACACTGTGAATAAAATTTTCCAGAATTGTTTAATTATGATTAATGGTCCAAAAAATGCTATAATATAAACTTAAAAACTTTACAACATTTAGAAAATATTAAATTAATTTTAACACATCACAAACTATTAAATGTTAATGCCTGAGAAGAGGTTCCACCCGAAACAGGTCGTATAAGAAAAAGACAATAATATAATAAAAATCAATTAGGACATACTTATCAATTTTAATTTAATTTGGGTACCTAATGATGGACATAACCTCCAATCAGATTTATGTTAAAGCAATCTTAAATGATTTTTATTCTAAAATTTTATTACGGGAGGTATTAAAGTTTTGATGGTATCATTTATATAATTAAATGATCTCGTTAAAAAAAAAGGTCGATGACGTCATTGCTTGAAATCCAGAAGTGGGGCAAACTTGAAATTGATACAAAAATAATTATTTTAAAAAAAAGTGACTTGTCGAAGGATTTCTTCAAAAAACAAATTTAATGAATTTCTTCCATAATTTCGACGCGTAGTGTATAAACCAGGCTGTAAGTACGCCTATGTTTTTTTTTTAATCGTCAGCATGTTTTTAATTTTTTTTAATAACAGGGCGTATTTATCTGCTATTGTTTGTGTAATTGTATACTTTAATCGAAGATACATGTTTCTGTTATTTTCCTTGTTGTATTCTTTGATTTTTTTTGTTATTAAATAGCACATATTTTATTTTAGGTCACCTCCCTCATTACAAAGTATTCTTTTCTATTTCACTGTGTGTGGTACAGTTAATGAATGGAACGCATATTGATATCAAAATCAACGAACATTTCAAAATTTTAATAAGGAATATTTTTTTTAAATTATGAGCATCCGGTTGCGAAAGTAGTATACGACGTTTGTTGGGAATTTGGCGTAGATTTCTTCGTTTATAAATATTTTCTTCCAGCCTCCTTTTATTATTTCCCAATAACATCATATTTTATGTAGCTTCTATTCAAAATCCTGAATATCTTTTTGCTAATCATAACGCTTCCAATGTCACGTACTGTTTTTAACGCAATATATGAATGCGAGTTACGTTTGATTACAAAACATTTCTGGTGTTCAGAAGAGTTTATTGACAAGTACATACCACATGTCAGTCAAAGTATCACGCGTAAGCTTTAATTGCTCTCTATTTTTATTCATCACACCATGAAAGGCAGCACCTATTTGGGAAAGTAGTAGAGTAACTACGCAAAACATTAATCTTGTTTAAATTGATAAACACCGTAACCGAATAGGAACACGACTTTTGGATGGCTTGTTTAATATTTATTTAGTGATAACGAGCTGGTATTCGTCGAGGTTGTAAAACCGAAATTAGACGTACGTATAGCTAGAATATTTAAATTTGGGATAGACTTAATCTCGAAAGTTTTCTATTTTTATCGTTCCTCTTGCTTATTTTCGATTTAATGGATACAGTTCACGTTGTCGTATATTTACTTGTATTAAGTAGATACATCTATTTGAAAGACTTTGATTTAGACAGCGTGGTAATTCTCAAGGCGTTAAGTTGATAGTGCAACCTTTGATTACATTGAATTTAGATTAGGTAAGCATTTACAGTATTAGGAGACATCTATTGCGTATTAAAGAAGCGTTGCAGCACTTTTGCTTGCTCATTTAAATTAAAATTTAATTCGTGCTAACGTTGTTGTTGTATAAACTGAAAATTGGACAAATACAATTAAATATAGATTTCTAAAAATAGGTCTTTATATTTGATATAACCTTGACGTGTGCTATTGAATACGTTCGTAATTCGTTTAATGTTACTCCTTTTCATTTTCAACTAATTGTAAGTATTAATTCTAGACATGTTACGCTTTATGTTCTAATGTTGAAAGAAGTGTCTAAGTGGATTTTCAAGTACGTTGCTTCGTTTTCTTGCTCTGCTTATAGACTCTATCATTTCTAAAGAGTGCGGTTTCATTTGCGGGATGTAACGGCTAGAAAATTCTTCGGGATCTATTTGAAAATGTTCCCTAATTTAAAGCTTAATTAACAATAAGAAAAACGTTTTCGGTAAATATTTGTGATTGTAGTAAAGGAAGCAGGAACTCCTTGTGCTGTTCTGTCTTGTTCACCGTTTCCTGCTATGTATACCTTCATTAAGATATGGATAAATTTATTTTCTTGTAGTTATTTAACTTTGTAACTGAATAACTCAAAAATCATTTACTCGATCGAAGAAAATCGTAAATCTAAATTCTCTTAAGAAGGGAAAAAGTATGTTGCAAAGTCCGGCTTTTAGAAGTGCCATCAATGTCTTTCGAGTATTAATTTAGTTTTTTTCAAATATAAACCTATATTTCTTTTAAGAAATATGTTATTGCATAAAAAAAACAAGAAACAAATAACTTTTATCTGAATTTTTTTTATTTGATATCTATTTACGTATGTAAACATTAATAAAACAACTAAAATAAAAAGTTATTATTTCCATTCTTTAATATAAACAATATTCTTGTAGTTTTTAACATATGTATGTATTCAGTAGTCACGAGATAAATAAAATTACCTGGTATACATTAATTTATCAACATATATTAAATTCTGCAAGATATAGATATGTTGTACATAGGTTGATACGTACTATTGTTTTCTGTTGTTGGGCTGACCAGTGCTGTTAATTTTGGATCTCCGTTCAGTACCAGGGTTTATTGAAGATCCCCCTTACGAGGGTGATCTTCAAAGAGTACCGCAATTCTGTTTGGAAGAGAATCTGAGTAGTCGTGAACGGTTCTGCTATTTCAGCGATGTCGGAAACTATAAGTTTAGTGTATGACATTCTCCAATATCGATCTTACAAATTCAAGTTGTAGAATTCTCAAGCACCATCTACTTTAATCGTAACGGCAAATGTATGTTCTGTAAGAGTACGTTGCCGACGAGTCCTTGATCGCTTTCTACAGGTTTATGGGCCTCGTTTGGGCACTCTCTGAAGTCTACCAAAGAGTAGAATTCAGAGAGTGCCCAAAAATTCATATTTTCGGCGTAAGAAAGTTTAATGGTATGTCTACCGACATACGCGAGCGAGGCTGATTATAGACATTTACTCATCTTATCTTTTCCGTAAGGTATCGTATGAATGCATAACTTCAGACACAAAAACGTAATAGCCCTTCCACTGCACGTTACCACACTTTTCAGAAGGTCGTTCCATTACAACATCTACAAATTCAAGTCTCGTGCCTATAAAAGCTAAGAGACCGATGGCGTTCAATGTCCTTGTATATAAATATCTCTGTAGATAGACGAGCAAACTTAATGCAACGGGTTGGCATTGGATTCGTGTGTATGTGTTTTCCTAATAGGTCTAGTTTTTTTACTAGTTTTTTTTTTTTTTTTGTACGGTGTCAAATGCTTTCTTGGTGTCTATAAAGGCTACGATTACTGCGCTGTTTTATGCAACCTTCGCTTTAATGTTACTTAATAAATCATTCGCTGGTGATCTTCTTATTCTTCATTTCTTTGAAAAGCGCGTTGTCTTTTATAAATTATTTTATTGTTTGTAATTCTTTGCTTATTTCTAATTGATAATATTGTATAGTTAGGAAGCGTTGGTGGTCATAATTTTTAAATGATTTAAAAATAAAATAAACGATATGAGCCGTCTCTGCCTTCAATATATTGCTGAAATATGAAATGAGAGCCCGTGAAAGATGTTAAAAGAAAATTGTGCTGTAAGCAGTATGCCACGCGTGCCTTGTTATTGTTTTAAATTAGTGTAACTCAAAAAATTAGTTGATGCAAGCAGGCAGATGTTGTTCCTGCTGTGTTTAAGAATAATAATTTTTTTCTAGAGGATATAGTTCAGTTAGTTCTTTACAGTATCATTATTTCATTATCAGGTAGATTGTGTTAATTATTAAAATTATATTATTTTTGTAATTCATTATATAAAGAATTTCCTGATCCAATAGATTAAGAGGTGCAAGTTTTCATCTATGGTCTCAGGATGGACCTTCAATGGAATTCTGAAAATTATTCTCCAAAGGGATACAATAGGGAATGAAAGGTATTGCTAGAGTTCCATCCATTCCTGAACATGAGAATTGTTATTTAGGCTTTTGATTTGAAGTAAGAAAGGTATTATTTCAGCGTTTTTGGAGAATTCGGGCGTAAAATCGGTGGTGGAATTTTATATCGGTAAAATAGTAACACGAAAATTGGTACGCAAGCCCCCACATAGAAAAAGCAACATATTTCAACATTTTTGGAAAATCAACCTTTGACAGAGTTAATTTGGGGAAGGCAATTTTGCTTGAGCTGTATATCTTTGGTTCTAATCAAAATCCTAAGTACCAATTTTCATCTATCTAAAATTTCCCTATTTTACACATTTAAGAGCTAAATTTATAAAAATTATTCTGGCACTACGTCGATGGGTCAAATAGTTAGGCCTTGTTTTTGTACAAAATGTGATGAGCATTCTGACGTCTTTATAATATCACGTGAAGAATTCACCATGCCTGAAACAATAGATAGTGAAGACAGAAGTGAAGGAGAGCATTGTAATATGTAATAAATAAATAGCACAATAAGTTAAATGTAGAAAATAAAAAATCCGAATATCTGTCTTTGGAAATAAACCGTCAACAAGAAACCTCCATGTCTGTCTCCTTTTTTATATTCTTTTAGAGACTATTAATAATAAAAATGATAAAAAGAAACACGACCAAACCATTTAATAGTTATTTTTATGTTTTTACTTATTATTACAAAAAAATGCAGCAATCTGGACGTCGGCCTTCAATACATTTGTGATCTGTATAGTATCTTCAATACAACATGCCAAAGGCAGACTCGATGACATAATTTGCGATAGTTTATTATTTCTACTTCGTCTAACTACATTTGCAGTTATGCGATCGTATCCTGGTGCTCCATTACGATGCTAATTTATGTGTTTCTTCTTCTGTAACTTTCTTAAACTTGAACTTTGTTTTCCGTTTAGAGGTTACAGTTATTAGATGAGGGTGGTTTGAATTTGTTTTTCGCTTTTCTGCTAGTATGTCCGCATTCTCAAAATATTCGTTTATTTTGTATATTTATAATTTTTTCCGGATTGGTTGTCATTGTTAAATTTTTTTCTTTTTCACTTATTTTCTTATTACATTCTTTCTTACCATTCGGTATTTGTGCTTATTGTTACATGTTTTTCAGGCATTTCTTCTGTGTCATTTAAATTTTCCGGTGAAGCAGTCTTTTTAAGCTTTTTTCACAATGTCCAAGGTATTCTTCTTTGCTTGGCAATATATCATTTTGAAGTTTTCGTTTTATGGATGTTTCCTATGTTTTAATGTCCTATCATTTATCCACGGACAGACTTCTCTTCTTTTGACTTTCGGATGATCCTTGAAATTTTTGTAGCGAAGTTGAAAATTGTTCTATTCTATCTCCATTTCTATGCTTGCATAATTCTCTCTATGGTTTTTTTTTATTTTAGTTCTTATTGGGTAGTGGTCAGATACATTTGTTGAAATTTTTTATGCTTTATTATAAAGTGATCGAAAAGGTTATTAATCATTATTGACGTTTATAGCGCTTCCGTATTTGTGTCTATTATTTTATAGCTATTCTCTGTCTTTCTTTGCTTGGAATATTTTCAATTATTGGTTTATGTTATCTCTGACTATCTAGTTTCATCCAAATCGAAATCTTCTGAAACAGTATCACGGACACATCTCACACAGAACCTTTGTTCTTCACAATTATTTTCTGACTGGTTTTTCCACGCTTTGTCTCGAGTAATTTAAACTTTCGGATAGTGCATTGAAAGGAATAACGTTCATTATTTCCAAGGTTACGTCAAAATCGCATTCTGAAAGAAACGTTTATGTGTGTATGATGGGCAATAATGTAGGAATGTTTATTTCATTAAATACCCTTTTCGGAATTTTCGCTTGGATTTTGTTTTAACTACTTTATAAATTCAAGTATTAAAGCCTTTTTTCACGGCTTGCGCGTATATCAAATGATTATGTACCCGTTTAGTTGGCTACCATTCGATTCGCAGTCTTCTCTTGTTTTTTCTGTCTCAATTGGTGTTTTTTTTTTTTTTACACACTACTCTGATCGTTTCAGGTATTTACCATTACCGATAGAGTATATTTTCTCCACATCTTTCTGTGTATATATCATAATTGTCGCAGACGGCATAAAATTCTTCGCGTGCTATTCATTGAGAAATATGCGTGTTGTCATATAAATCGGTTTATAAATAGAAGTACCGATCGTGGGTTTATTTATAGAATTAAAAATACGAAAAAAGCAAAGCGAGAAACCGGTATGGTCAGGGTGTTTGTACGTTCACGGTTTGTATGTTCTTTCAATGTACCGTGCTCAGCAGGTTGGAATGGTTGGAGATCACGACTGCCATACACACTTAGATATTTACGGTTGTGCCACCGAGTTATACCGTTTCTAATCTTCAAACGGTGCGTAGACTATTTCGCGGATAATTCTGAAGATTCATGGAAATATTGTGTTAAAAACTAAGCGGGTACTAATTTATAATTGTAAAATTTTAAAGAAATAAAAGAAGGCATGTATCTGTTTAGTGCACGTTTATTTTTAGGATATCGCAATAACGTCCATAAAGTCGGTTATAGATTATATGCCGCAGAAGTCCAATAAGTCGTAAGTTCATATTAAAGAAATAACTATCCTCGAAAAAGCAGATTTACCAAATTTATCCAGGATTCAAAGTTTCGATTTCCTCGTGTTTTTCTGGGCTTCTAACAAATGGTGTCTTTCTTCAACTAAAAAGGTTATTTCCTTCTTTTACTTCTAATACCTTTATTTGGTCTTGTAGGAACGATCACCTATCTCAAATGTACTCATAACGTATCGATTTCGGTTCTTTCATATTGGATTTTGGTCTGGTTTCAACCATGTTTGACAAAAATTTTTAATGTTACGCTGTAACTAACGAAGAATACATTTTAAGACTAAATAGGGCAGCCAAAAAATTTAAAACTGCCAAATATTTGTTCATTAATATGTAATAAGATCGAAGTACATTAACGAGTACAAAGATAATCACAGTTATATCCAGAAAGACAACTTGCTCTAGAGTAGATCAATTGTCAAGTCTCGTTCAACGAGATCTTAAGGCTCTGAATATGGAAAGGGTTTAAGATTTTGATTTTCACGCAAGTTTAACCGCCAATTAAACATTTCAGGATGTTTGCAAAATCTCGATGTCATCTGCGTCAATGCAGCTCAACAGTTAGAGATCATTCCACATTGAAATATCACGCTAAGTTCATTCGGCTTTGAGATCGTGAACAACACAGGTCCTAGCACCGATTCTTGTAGAACGCTAGATACCTATCTCTGAAGATCTTGTCCACCACACAGTGGTACAGAATTTTTGGTTCTTGAGCTAAAACCTAATTGTTTGAGAATTCATAGCGGATCTTGTCGAATGCCTTTCCCATGTCCGGGAACATCAAGACGAAGGTCTACTTCTTATTAAAAGCAGTAGTGACTTGATCCGTTATCCTGTCTCAGTTGGAAAGTTGTTGAGTGTTTTCACCTAAAGCCGAAGTGACTGTTGCTCATGAGCTAATTGTCTTCAGAAAGGTCGTTGCTTCGTTCCAGGAGAGTTTTCAAAACTTTACTGATGGTTCCGAATAAATATCGGTTGATAACTTTATGGAGAGTGTCTCTCTTGGGTTTCAAAGCTGGAAGTAACCCAGCAGATTTCTCCAAACTATAACAGGCAGCGTATTTCCCGGCGCTATCTAGTGCCAAAAGGACATAGGAGATCTAAATAACATTTACACATATTTAATTACACAATTAATTGCTACATTTGGCGTTTTTGTGTAACTTTGAACTCGAACGAAAATTTGGGAATGTAATAAACGATTTAACTGGGTTCCTAGACCTCATTACCTCTTCACGAATCTATTGAGTACAGAACTCGGATGTTTTTCATATTATGTAATACCTTTGCTCAACTATAGTTGTAGAGATGGCAACTTACTAAGTATGTAATCAATTTCAAAGGTTTGTGTACAGCAGAAAAAAATCAAAAATTATGCGGACACGGCAAATATTTTCGGAATGCAGGTCACGGTTACGAAAACATAAGTTTGTAGATTTATAAACAGTTATGCGTAACTACTCTCTGTGCGGCAAGTAATTAATTAAACGCGACATTATTCTTAAAATATCTCGTAGAAGGTCCGTTTGAATCATGTAAACAGTTCTTTATAGTATTAGCAGAGTGACAGTGAACGATGTTTAAACCGAAATAAAGTTTATATTAGGAGCTATTCTGCAGGTCGAATTCTTTTTTGTGTAGTTTATCGCATGTTATAAAAAAATAAATAAATAAAAAACAAATTCAAGGCGACATATGCACACTGGATTGATATTATTTAAATATTTATAAACTAAGCTGGAATATGATATAAAATATATATTTTATCTTCTACGAAAGTTGAGATATATATATTTAAAAATAAACAAATAAGGTTTTTGAGCGTATATGTTTCGGTATTGAAAACTTAATTTCATAAAGTAATCAGTTCGACTGTAATAGTAATAATTAATAATAAGGCCGATATAAGAAAACAACATTAACGCGTTGAGAAGGTTTTATTATGCCTACAGATTCTGTTATTGGCTCGTGTGAAGCAAATTGTTCGAATCCAATTAATCTTCTATCTTTTTCCTTTCAAGCTGTCTTTTTTAAGAACCGAGTGCCCATGCAACGCGTTACGCGATCACGGGTTACCAACGGGTACCCTGCTTTAGAACCGGATATCTGAGTACTCGAAGTCGAGTATCCGGGATCGAGTATTCAATTATTCGGTTTCGGGACCGTCTTCTGGTTGACTTGAGAGCAAAAGGAGTTTTAAAAGTTATTCAGAGCTCGGATTTAAGTTCCATTGGGCTGCTGTAAGAAGAGCTTGACCAGGATTTACGAACATCGACGCCAACATCAGCTGCTGATATTGGAAAAAGTTACTAGAAGTACGAACCCGGATTACATCGGGAACTTTATTAAAATAGATCACGAGAACGCTCCTACTGTTCATCGCTTTCATTAAAAAAAATAGAGATCACGTTGATTAAGCAAAAAGTCATGTTGTAATAAGTATTATTTTTATTGGCCAAATATGTAATTATGTCGGGTGTTGGATTTTAACCTTAAAAAAAATATCTCGATCCTACCATTGTTTGCTCGTCCCATCGCTTACCATGATATAGCAATTTTAGTTAGAACGTAGATGGTGGTTGTAATCGGTGAGAATAGGATAAATCTATTTTTTAATGGAAACTCCTACTTTTCACTACATATAGCACTTCAACGCTACAACGCTAGAAAGTCACTTTTGTCTGGAACGTTCTTTTGTTAATTTGAGATATGTCGTTGTATTTGGTGAAAAAACTTACTTTTATTTATTTTAATAAAAAACCACAACATATGATAAAATGCAAAATAGGAGTTTCCATTAGAATAAATAATTCACCGATTACAACGCCATCTAGAAAACCAACAAAAGAATGTTTCAGACAAAGTTTGTTTACTTTTTAGCGCAGCATCGCGACATATAATAAAAGAATAGGGATTTCCATTTAAACCTCCGCCACAGCGCCATCTACATTTTCGTCTCATCCTTTCACTGTATTTTGTAGAATTCGTATTCTTCGAAATATTGCTCTGTTAAGATGAGAATGGGACTGCGGTATATGCAAATAAAAAAATATGTATTCGCTTCTCTATTAGTGCTTTTAATAACGTTTGAAATAATTTTGGATGCTTCAAAGAATTAAGTATTGTTTTCATTATGAATCAGAAAAGAAATATTCCCGAAAGCTCTTCATACGAACCGCGTGCTAAAATTACCCGCTACTCTCTATTATTATAACTGAATAATTAACCGCCGAAGTGAAAAAAGCATTTTTTTACGATCAAGGCACGTCAAAGGTAATCGTTGATTTATGTACTTGTTTTCTCTGTGCCTTGAAGAAAATCGAAAATTCGCAGGGAACCCGTAAATTGTTTAATCGCGTACATTCAGTATTACCTGCTAACGTCGTAATGTAGACGGGAAACGAGTCGATTTCGATTCGGCTTCAATTTTGACATGCCCCGCAAGCGCTCAGCGTTCGATTTAGTGTATATTGGTGTTCGGAGGCCGTACACTGTTATAGGCGCTAATGATCCGAGTAATTTATTTGAATCGGCATTGCACCGTTACGCTTCAAATTAGAAAAGCCCTGTCTACCTATAAAGGCGTCGAACGCGAATTCTTTCGCGAAAGATTTACAACGTGGATCCTGCACAGATCTCTAATGAGTTTTTAAAATCCTGCGAAAACGGGTGGGACATAAATTACTTTTTCCGACTTATTTTTCGTCGGAAGTGGTATGGTGTTAGTACGTCATCCGTCGAATTGAATTGCTTGTACCGCCACTATTCATTGTTTGTAACCGTGATGTCCTAAACGTCCCTGAGGTGGATTTCTATTTTTTTGTGTTCTATGTTAGCGACAGTTCGCCAGTGGTGACGTAAAATTTATTTTATTAAATAGAAGAATCTAATTATGCCACATATGTTAAATAGTAATTTGCGAAATGTCAGTTTATAAAGCATTAACAGTGTTGGCAATCTGTTTTTGTCATCAAACTAGCCATCGTCAGATTTAATCAAAAATTTAGTCTTTACTAAATTTTATATGAATAATGCCCAACTTTGATAGCTGCCAACTAAATTTATTGCATCAGAACCAAAACCAATGTTTCTCAAAATACAAGATAGTGCGGTTGGGAGCTTTGCTCATCAGTCTAAAGGAATCTACCATAAAGTTTAATAAAGCACGGAAAAAGTAAAAATAATGGAAAATAAGTGAGATTAAAGAACGAAAACATAAAAAATGCAGGACACAATAGTTATCAATAACAGGAATAACTTTCCGCCTTCACAGTGAGATCTGAAATTTTAGCAATTGCCTTAACTACGTTGCTTACCAACAAATTCTTTGGATCAACCTGTTGACATAGAAAACAATTTTGCGCTTCTTCCTCGCCAAATTTACAAAAGAAAAATAGATATTCACAATCTTTGTGACTACATATCTTAATGTTTCTTAAGCAATAACATATATAATATATCTGGGTTCGTTTCTTAAATGTATAAAAGGATACGGGATATTGTATTTACAGCAAGAAAGTTGATGTCACTTTCAATGTTACCGGAGATGCAATTGAACTTAGTTAGTTCACGAGAAAATAGAAATAAAACAGAAAATATAAATAAAATAGAAATAAGATAGAAAATAGAAAAAATAGAAAATAGAAAAAGAAGAAGAAACTATTTTTTTAACGGTAACTTTTGCCGTCCAAAAGTTAGTACTTCAGGATCTTACTGTATGAAATGTAAAGCTTTTTTATAAAAAAAGTGCAAAGATTACAGGACAGTAGCTGCAAAATTAGTGTAGCGCAAATAAAATTATTCGGCTGTTTATTTTGCAGTCGTATGGTTGTAATAAAATTCAACATTGAACACGCACTCAAGATAGATTAGATCACAAAATAACCTAGAACATGTTGTAAAAAAAAGCTAACATTTTTTTGCTTAACATGGGTGTTGTTTTTTTTTTTTGTATTAAAGCTTACGGATGAAAAAGAATAAGTTCAGAGAGAGAACAAAACATCTTGGAAGAAATTATCTTAGCAAATGCAATGTTACGATTACATTTACAAAAGCGTAATCAATAAGGCTAATTTTTGCAGTATTTTGTACTGATTGATTGAATTATGAACATCTGTTATTATTTATTTTCTTATCTTACATGTTCGATACAAATCGCCAAAAATTTATCATTAAAAGCAACAGTATATATCTATCATATCTTAGTTTATATCAATAGAACTATTAGTTACTTTGCTAAATTTTGCAAACAGAAATAAGTGGATTGGATTTCGGAACTGCTGAAACTATAGCGGATGTGGGGAAGGGTATCGATCACTAAAATGTCCATTAGAAAGCTTTCATAACAAACTAATTTGCCATCAACGAATTCTTAGAATGTATCTTGGGAAATATCCGCATATAAAATTCATTCTGTGCTATTGTTTTGAATATTCTTGACAAATTCTTCTCAGATGAAACGTGGGTTCTTCTTTAATAGCTTCGGTGAAAACCCTTATGTTATGATATAAAAATCATTGCTTTTTGCAAAGATTAATTATATAAAATGGTAATCACAGAAAGAAATCGTCTCATTACAACCCTTTCTAAATCACTACATCGTGTCGAAGTAAGGGTTGGATATTTCCAACAAGGCAATGCCCATAGCTCATTTGGCTAACATGTAGCAATTTGGATAACAATGTAGTAGATTTTTTTCCCGCGTTATTTCTACCTAACTATTTTATTTCAAGCGTTTGCACGCTTAAGAAATGTATTTTCTAAAAATGCACCCACATAATAATAGAACTTATAAAAGCAAAACGTTTGTGTCACAACATCTCATCAACGTATTTAACAATATGAAGCAACGAGTAAAGTTTTGTATTGAAATACAAAGACATCACTTTGAGCATGTACTATAATTGTTTACAGAATTCATTCTATACTTTTATTTACGTCAAATATGCCAGGTGTAATTTTAAGCTTCATTCTAATCTCAAAGTCAAATATGTATATGCACTTGTAACCAGTTTAAAAAATAATTCAAGAATTCGAGTACTTTTGATACGATCATTCTGTACTTTTAGGCACTAATTTAACCTACCTATTCATCATTTAAATAATCTTGCTGAGGAATATCCGTACTCGATGAAACTTTGACAAAAATGATCATTTAGATTATATAATTTATCAAATACATTGTTACATAATAATTCTTTTTATTTCTATTTTTATTACTTCGAATGTACTAATCTAATTTTTCTATTTAAAATGAGCTTTCCCTATCAATTTTGATACGATTTCAACAATAATGTATCGTACTGTATTCTTTAAGATAGAAGATAAGATCACAGCGGGAAGTTTTCCGCAATTCAACAGGTGCGACGAATTAATTCAGATGTTGATGTAAAATATATTCATTTACTGTTAGCTTTATTGCTTACATACATAACACACATCAAAACTACGTACGGAGTCAACAGACTACATCTCTCGTTCAGGCTCATTATCCAAAAAAAAAACAATGTACACGCGCACAGGTACATACATATTTCTTATATACATATTCTGAAGTTCTAGGGAAATTGACGAATGTATAACTATAGTAACAAGATGCATATCTACTTCTTTTGTTACGCTGTCAATTCTACTAATAAAAACTTCCTTTGTTTTATCATCTTTAAAGTGAACGCATCTTGATGAAATGTGGAAATATCAGATGTAAAGCATAAAACAATAGAAATTATAATTCGTATCGTTTTTAATGAGGTTCATGCGGGATAATCCTTAATTACATGTTATAAATGCGCTGTAAAAATATGTTAATTTTATTTATCGAATCGGTATAACATTAATTGTAAGTAAAGAAATTAAATATGTTAATTGTAAGCATTTACGTAGTTATATTTTTGGCCTAGTAAAGCGTGCAGATGTCTCCGTCTTGGGGAATTGTACCTACTGTACAGAGGTAATGTAAAAGACAAAATCAGCTATTTTTCAAAAATATTTTTGGATATACAGAGTAATCGGTAAATAATGAAGTAGGTACCTATTATGACGTCTATTATGTTAAATTTTAACTTTACAATTCTAGACGATTGGTACATTTGTATATATAACAGCAAAGCAGTTCTTATAGAACTGCATTGCTTCTTCTGAAGCTTTCTAGATCCATTTCTACGGAGTGAGTCAATTTCCATCTCCATTTGTTTTTCAGGAAAACATAAACCTGTTATATGAAACTTTCACTTTACATTAAAAGATATGCAGAAGTTGTATTATTAATTGTTCGAGTATTTCCAACATTTTATAGTGTTTAGTGATTGGTATAAAGTTACGAAGCTTTGTTTCAACTGTTGTTTCTGTCCATTTTTTAGGTTTGATTTAAATTAATACAAATTCATTTAATGTAATCCGGGCTTCAACGTTGTAAAAGGTTTTCAGTTTTAAGGGTTAAATAAGTTGTGTTTTTTAACCCCTTAAAATAAGGATCAGTCTGGGTTATTAATAAACGTAGAGCTAGACCTAGCAATTATTCAGAGTCCATTTCTGGGAGTCGTACTTCTTGTTAGCCATGCCTCTTCTTGGACGTGTATATGTATGTAGGGCTTCCAGAGCAGCTGTTGACGTTGCTTTGTGGCATCCGAGGCTCTTAGACATGCTAGCCTTTGCGCGTTACTTAGCCACCTTATGGCCACCAAGCCACCGAGTTCATCATCATCACTCTCATATGTAACTACAACACCTTTTTGAGGCTTAATCATCATATTTTGCCACATAATCTTGTACGTTTGCCTAGGGCAATAGTAGATTTGGTGTGAGAGTCTAATTGCAAGTCTTTAGTCGAACCATATTCCGAGATATTTCGTTTCTTTGGCAAACGAAGTCTCCATTTCTCTTAATATGATTTGCATTATTCATGCATAAGAGAAAATTTTATTTAATTTTTAAAGGTATAATTTTTTTTAAATGAGGTATAGATTAGACTGTTCTTGTAAATCATCTTTTAGCTTATTTTTAGCGGCTATTTCATAATAAATGCGTGTAAGTAAGTCTTTCTTGAGATTTTCTGTCCATGTTTATTCATTCTCTCTTTATCCTTTCTAAACAAGAAAAAATGCTACTATGTTACTAATAAATGAACTATTAATCTTCTTTTGGGTAACATAACTCTTATCCAATTGGGTAAATACCCAAATTTGTTGTTGGAGAAACATCGTTCTCAATACATGGGGCTCATGAACTACATGAACACCGGGCTCAGGTTAATTTCGTGTCCCTCACGCAAAGTATTGAACAAAAATATTAACCCTCGGCGGAACTCGAAACGAAACATCGTAAACTTCTGTTGCCGAAGATATCAGCATACGATTTAGACCGTAAAAGAGATACACGGCCACTGTAATAGGTTCGGCTTTGCCATAAAAATGTTCTAAACTCTTTTACGATCCCAATTCATCATTCACTTCCGACAATTTTACGTATAATGAATCACAATAAAATTGCGAGGGGCAAATTTATAACAAGATATACACCCAAACCAATAAAACGTGTTTGAAGTCATTGTTAAGCTCGGATTTATTGAATTATTTACTGCTTCTTCTTAATTGCATTTTTTGCTTATCGGAATTAGTTGTAAACAGACGTTTAAAATGTCATTCGAAAAGAATTTATATAAAAGTAGTGTCGTAAAGCCTGGAATGTACGTGTAATGTATTTCGAGTGTATTGATGTATGCCATATTGTGTTAATAAACTTGTGTTAATTAAAACATCTAACACTATGTAGAAATGTTGCGTTGTATTAATAAATAGCGCCATAAATGTTAACAATTGTTAACAATACTCCTTTATTTGCGGTATATTCTATTATTAGGATTTATCAATTCTTACGTAATTTTCGTATACATCCTCTTCTTGGTCATATCCTAAAACATGTAGTATTACGGTGTATTAAACGCTTATGTCCTTAACATTTACTATAAAACTATACAGCTTCTAGACACCCAAAATTTCGTACTTATTCTATTGTACATTAATGCATATCTTTATGTTGTTTTATTAGCATTTAACACTTTGCTTAATGTGAGAAGCTCAGTTTCATAAAACAAACTATGAATTATTTGTCTCACAGAATGTCTTACAGCTTTATTAGAAATAGCTTATCAATTGCTGGCCTTCTTGTTTTAACCCTTAGCCACCGTAATACAATCATTGTCGTTCACTCACTGTAATACGAACTTCCATTGAAAAAATTATAAGATATTTTCTATCTTTTTTTTTAATAGGCTAAAGAATAACAAAAAAAGTAGCGATGAAATAACTTCCCCGCAGTACTGAAAATTTACGGCAAACGCAATGCAAGGAGAATCATCAGGGTGGTCCTGAGAGTATTTTAATTCTGCCTTATAGCGTCATTCTCTAGCAGTTAATGGCACAATATTTCGATACGACGAGCACACTCTAGTGCCAAAAAACACATGCCTACCGTTTAGAAAGCAGCGATATAAAACTTGTTCTTCAAGCCATGTCTCGAGCAGTTCTTCATGTGCTTACGGGGATGGCGAGCGCAAGGAGCGCTTTAGAGGATGTATACAACCGAGAGCACCAAAAAATGTCTAGCTGGTCGTTTCGAAATGTTGTGGCATTAACTGCGAGCCAACAGGTACAGGATAGAGAGAATATACTCTCGAAACCGCGCTAATGATGTCCGGTAATCAGAAGTTCTATTTATCAGTGCCTTCACTTTTACGTATGAATGTGTTGTATATACAAAAGTAAATAATTTCTGTTTCTCTGGCGACAACTATCGCAACAGATCGTATTCTCCAAAAAAAAAAAGAAAAAAAATAGATGGTAGACAAGAGTACTGAGGCATAGGATCCAGTTGTGCAAGCATTCCTCCAAATGCAATTGTATTGCATTAACTGTCTCCCTTCGAATATAAGAGAAATTCCTTAATGAAATAAATTTAAAGCAGTCGTTAAGAATTGTTTTTTTTTTGTCATTAACATAAATTTTTTTTATTTTTGATGATGTAGATACTAGTATTTGCTAGTCTATTATTATTGTTACTATTATTATTATTATTACCGTTAACATCCAACAAGTATACAACGGCAACAATGCTAAAGCGACCGTCGAATTATGATTATAAAGGCAGCAGAAGGTCTGGTTATCACGAAGATTTTTTGCATTGCAGAACAAGATGCCGATCACTATTTAGACGCATTAAAAAGATGGGAGCATAAATAAGAAAAGTGAAACAAAAGAATCTGGACGGTAAACAATAGAGGCAAATCACAATTTTAATTCAGATCTTTCCTTCTAGAGAACGTTTGTCCTTAGGGACATATGCCTTATGTTAATTTTCACGCACTTACATTCGACTTGCGCAAATATTTTGATAATTTATAAATACCTGCAGCTCATTTGCAACATTTTATGTGAAATAGGTGTTGACGACATTTATAGTCACTCTTTACTGTACAGTACTGTTCTTCTTTATCTTGATTTTTGGACGCAAATCGTTAATATAGCAATAACAACTCTAAACTACAAAGAGAACAAATTTTCGCAAAAATATTTGTATGTACCGAATTTATTGGTTATTGGTACTTCTAATGAAAATCGATGTATTGATATAACATATTTTTAAACGATAGAAATCATTTTGTATATAAGAAAATTTAATTTATATTTTCTGTTTATTTTCAGGTAAGTTATCCACGCCACAACCCCCCACGTAGTTTTACACTATGGTATTTCTACATTGAAATTTTCCCGACTGAACTCTAACCTACAGATGTTTACTTCTGCCCACTGTATTCAATTACGACCTACCAGCGGAAGCTTCTCTAGGTAATTAATTTGCATTGCTTACACAGTAAATATCCCCGTGGTACGAATAGCTGATGAAAAATTTGTTAATATAGGTAAATACGTTACGCAAGCAACTAGAAGCTGTGTGGATAACGGTAATTTTTATTAAATACGCTAGTCTCAGCTAATGTCATGAAGTTTCTACTTTAGCGGCAGGACGGTTAATTAAAAAAAAAGATTGTTTTCTTACAATTAGACCGCGAAGATGTAATTGAACATTATTTTAATAATTGGGTGCATTAACACATACATAATATTCCAATACTAGATATATAAATAATTAGGGTAAAATTGGACATCGTGATTAAGTTTACATATACATATGTATGAAATTTTCTGATTATTTTTTTTTTATAAGATACTTTGTTAAACTTAAATGGGCATGAAGTGGGTTTGTTGGAATTAGTTTTCAAGTGAAATTTTAAATTGATTGATAGACTTTTCTAAGAGGCCATCCATTTTTGATCGGAAATAGGTGTTTAGAGAAAGTTTTCTATACTCGATTCTCCGTTAAATTAAGTTACTTCGTAGGTTGCAATATTATCGGTATAGACGTCTCATCAAAAGAACAAGTGTAGAAGCAAGTTACAGCCGGTACTACTTCACTTAATTTGAGCATTTAATATGTTTTTACAATACAATCTTGCAATTTACTCCGTCTATACGACAATCGATTTAAAACTGTTGATGGTGAAACTTTTACGTGAATATTTTCAAATACAACAAACATTTCCATGGATTCGAACGTATTTATGTTATGTTTATGATGATTGCTATTGATTGTTGGTGCGTTAGTACGAGACTCTCTTATTATAAGTGAAGCTATAACTTATATATAAGGTGAGCTTAGGAAAGCTACATAACATTATTTTCTTACAGCTTACTAGAAGTTTCTTAAACTAAAATTACTTTTAAAATATTGATCAAACCTAGTTTTCTGTCAACATCTCTTCGTTTCCGATATTTGCGTTGGTGTCACCTTCATTTGTAATTACTTATGTAATGGTTCAGTGGCCCATTTACTAAAAGGGTCTGCTCCTGTTTATGGCGGAATTAAGTGCTGTGCGTTCGAATTCTATCAGGGTGAAGAGGCAAGCATTTCGATCAGATCCGGCAAAATATCGGGTCACAATTAGCGTATTGGAAATAATTATCTGGTTATCACTCTTTATGGCTTTACATACACCAACGCACAAGTTACACACTAAAATGGTTCCTAAGATCACAAAGTTTATATACCCTGTTTGGCCGTCGCCATATAAATCCCGTTTCTTTTTATTTAATTTTTCCTTAAACCTCTAGAGCTGCCTTAAATTTAATGTTATGTCATTTGTAATTATTTTTTTTATCAGAATTATCCAGATTTTAGTGGAAGAAGTTACTTTTTACAAGGTTATTGCATCACTTCACACAATGCATTTCAGATAATATTAAACAATGAATAACTGCCATTCTGAACGATATGTCGCTTTGTTAAATAATATTAGTTGTAGGTTTGATTGATACAAGACAGGACGAGATTTCTAGCTGCAAAATTGTATTTCATTATCCCTGCTAGAAATTCCTCAACTTGCCCCTAAAGCTGCTAGTTTTTTTCTTTAGTTTCGACATTTTTGTTTTTAGGCATAAAATGCCTCAAAATCTCAAAAAAAAAATGTTGTAACTTTGTGTGAACAAAAAATGGATTAAACAATCTCTCTAGAACAACTATTAACGTAGAGATTTTACTATGTAGAATGAATATGCTAAAATGCGCTGTATAATAGTTCTACTAAACTGATATCCTTTATAGCACAATCTCTGAAAATTACAGTCATTCTAATATTTTTAATTTTTTTTATGTTGCCTACCTAGTACCTTAGTAACGTCGTCATCCTTGCCTCAAATTAAAAATTTCTTATCAAGTTTAAAGTCATGCCTCCAACGTAAAGTGCAAAGCGATAATTGCTGAGCTCTTATGTAATCTTGACAAACTCAAATATTTTCCAAAATGAATGCAGTATAATTGTAGGCTTATTTTTATATATTCTTGCATTGCAAAATTAAGACGGCTGGTTGTGAAATACAGCTAATGTGGTTATTAAAACGCCAATTGTAAATGAAGGGTTAT
This sequence comes from Oryctes rhinoceros, assembly GCA_020654165.1. Classification (NCBI taxonomy): domain Eukaryota; kingdom Metazoa; phylum Arthropoda; class Insecta; order Coleoptera; family Scarabaeidae; genus Oryctes; species Oryctes rhinoceros. Next base: position 2,251,129 of record JAIOKQ010000399.1, on the reverse strand, counting down.
GTTCCAAAAAAGAAATCAGGTATAAAGAAGAGCTTATCTTAAAGGTGGCTGTCTACTTCTGAAAATCATGAAATTTTGAAATGATCCGTTGCTTCGTCGCGGCAGCTACTGAACGTAGAAATTGTTTCTTAACGAGATACGAAAAAAAAAACTACTCCTCCAATTTTCTTTGAAATCTCGCGATTCATTTTTCCCAACGATATTAAATTCTCCCAATTAAAACTTCTCGGAACCAATAAGATTCGTGCGTCTGCTTTTAATTTTAAAAGTTTGCATCGTCAAGAGCATTTTTAAAATACATTAATCTGACTTTTTCCTTCATTTTTCGAGATCTAAATGTTAAACGTCAGCAGCAGTAACAGAGAAAAATCTAGTAATTAATTGTTCACGGAGAAGGTATTTTCTCAGGTTTAATACTCTGCTGTTAACGTATGAATAACATCCTTAAGGAAAAAAAAATGTAAAATAATAGAGCTTATATTTTCTCGTAAAACCCCTTTATTTTTTTAGAAGCTCGTGGTAAATTACAACAGAAGATAAGTTTCATATTTCCATTTTATAAATAAAACGTTTTGTCAACAACAAAAGCGTTGAAAAACCTTTCTTAAACACTCCCCTGATCCCGCATCTTTCCTTATGTCGCTCGAAGGCTTAAAGGTGGGGACATTTTTGTCTTTCCTCTGAAGTATACTCAGACTTGACAGCAATTTAATTTGCCCGAGGATCAGCGCTCCTTTGTTTTCTTATTTTCCTAAAGATTGTCAACTTTTTAATTATGCTGTCTGAGGTTGTATTTTCGAAATCCGCTTTCACGTAGAAATTATGTTACGAAAGCTCTACATTTCACTCAGCAATTTTATTTCAAGTGTAAGCTAGCGTATCGAAGGAAATGGTTGTTTAATTTGGATAACTGTTCTTAGGACTATACATTTTATTAACGGAATAGTGTAGTACTAGCGCCATCATTGCATTTAGAAAGCTGACTGATTGATTTAAATCTAAATATTCTAGGATACTTGCATATTGTTCTGAATAGAGATTTTTATGTTGTCTGCATTAAAAGGAAAAGATTTAAAAAGCGGAAAACTAAAAAGAGGAACATATATTTCTGAATATATGTCTCTAAGGATCTCATGCCTATTCCAACGTTTTTCCAATAAACCTATACCCTCCGAGAAAAAATTCTTTCGGTAGGTCTTAAACGAGATTTCCACTGTCACTTTGTAGCATCTATCCGACAAAAACCGCCGTCCTCTTAAGTGTTTTTTGTTTTTTTTTATTAAGTCAGGAAGAAATAATAGACGCTCGGCGCCAAGCTGTATAGTTCGGATTCGGCACTCTTGTCTGTAATCTTGATGAGCTTTGCAGATACTGACACTGTCATGAAACAGCAGAATCTTGCGATTTTGAAGCATGTTTTGATTAATGGCAGTTTTCAATTCTTTAATTGTTTCTTTATAGACTTCCCCTGTTATTGTGGTGCCTTTATCCATATATTCCGCACATAAAAGTTTTCCTGATGAAAACTGCGTTCTTGATTTTTTCATGGTGAACATCACTCATGATCCTATCACATGGATATCCATTTTGTTGGCGAATCTCAATTATACAACCACAATCTTTAAGGAGATCTTTTTTCTCACTTTTCACGCAATTTTTGTTCGAGTGTAAGCTTCTCAAATCTGTATGATCGGATGTTCGTACTTCAGCAGTGATCGTTGAAATCTTTCTTCTTCGATCAACTGAGACCGGTTCGTTTCTCAACTTCCTTGATGTCTTCGTTTGTACTTATTTCAACAGGTCTTCCGCTTTGGGTCATCTTGAATTGATTCCCGTGATATATGACGGAACCTCCTATGGATATTAATGATCTTGGATCCACTTTTCTCTTTCGTTAATATCCTGAGTAATACGTCTGCGTTTTTATTGAGTTTAACCTATATTTTTTTGATTAAATCTTTGTAAAACCAATATAACCAGTTGGATATGCAGATACCTCGATCGGTGTGTATCAAAATGTCGCAGTTATTTCACAGCAAAAAGTTGCCAACGTTAGTTATTTTTTTTCACGGTTAGATAGACATGGCAGGAATGCGCAGTAAAACTTTTTGAATAAATATTTTACTCAAATGTAACTCAAGTTAGAATCAACCCACAGAGCTTTCGGAAATAACTGGAAAAAATGCTGGTATAGATACAGTTAGATTGATGAAACATTAGAATTTTAACAAAAAAAAGGAAAATAGAAAATATAATCTTTACCATGTTTATGTTATTTTTTCCGTACTTCTTGAAATTTAATATCTCCTACGTATATAATTTTTACGGTAACCTGTATTATAAAATCAAAAATATTTTTGTAATGTCAGTTTGTAAAGTTTACTTCTCGTGTACTTTGTAGCAACGAGTGAAACAATATTTTAAGAAGCAAAAGGAGTGGCGTAAAACTTGCTTATTTTTCAACAATAGTGCAGGTGTAATTATCGAAGTGTTGAATGCAACAAATTTTGTATACAAATTACGTCAATTCTTTTAATAATTAAACATTCTATAATAACAACTGCCACAAATTATGCAATACTCCAATATTTTAACGAAAATTACGATGCTGCTGCTATCTATAACGATTTTTTTTTTCTGTACAATATTTTAGAGAGGTTATCAACCAAATTATACGTAAATTGAATTAGAGAATTAATTTGGCTGCAGACACTCTTTCGATAAATACAAGGCCATATACTAAGTTTGAGCATTCACTTAAAAAAATCTTTTGATTCTGAAAACTTGGTAGATAGACTGTTGCTTTCCCTGAAACCCCATTCATCGCTAAACACTTGTTAACATCTTTTTACTTAACGAAGAATCCGATTTTGCTTTAACGTACAAGTTTATTTGATGTGATCCGAAATTTCAAAGTCCAAAATCTATTGCTTATCCTAGCCGAGATTGAATTGAATTAATCATTCTCAGGCCAAGCGAGGTGTAGCCGCATCCCACATTCTGAATTTTTAGCAGAAATTACAATAATTTTTTAAAGTATTTTTCTAGCATTTTTTATATAAAATATATTTTTTTCGCGAGTGGAGCGCACTTAGCCTGTTCTGTTTATTATATTTTAATTGCTAAAATTTGCAGACAACCTTGTGAAAGTTTTATTTTAAGGGAATTACGTATTTACTTTTCCGTCAGTACTTGGTGTTTTATCTTACGAGAACTTCCAATTTTGATTTCAATACGTACCAAATTAAATAATATTTTTAAAAATATAAAAAATTTTGCGTTATTCTGGTTGTTGCTTGTGATGCATTTGCACCCCACATGATCGTCTACGTAACAAATAGTAGCTTGGCCTAAGGAAGGTTAAAGAAGTCAATAACATACATACATTGCATCAGGCACGTTGCGTAACATTAGCTATCTACCTATCCACAAACATCCACACATTCTCGTTATTTATTATGACGTCTTCGGTGTTTACTAGCCAGACACGTTTGCCGCCGATAGGTTAAACCGCCTAAGCTTTTCGTTTAAAGAATATCTGATTTCGGTGAAATATTTTAGGAACGGGAAAGCATAACCGTGCATTACGGATTTTATTACACGCTTGGACTACCATATATTGCCCGTAAAAGATTACGTTAATAGATCATCAGCAAGAGGCCGATAAGTCAGGAACTCTTAGTATATAAAATTTTGTGCCGTCTCAATAGGCTGTATACATACATAGTTGTAATTATATGGATGCATATGCATATCTATAATATTGATTCTATTAGCTTAGTTTCTCTCATAAGCACTTGGCGGTTTAATGTATTAGATAAGGTATTGTTTAAGATGCTTCGGCACAAGTATATTAAATAACGAAATATTCTACCATTACAGATAATGATATAGGATTGTACAAAATTATTCTAGCTTCCTTGGATGATTTTCGTTTTCCAAGAACTTGTTTCACGGTCACGGATCTGTTAAGGAATCTGGATATTTGTTTAGTGTACTTCTCCATCGTGCTCCGTAATCGTTTTTATGAATTAATTTATGTAAATGTCAGAAGTTTCTATGTTAATAACGTCTTCAAAGTAGTTTTCTTGGGAGTTTACACACCAATCTCTACTTTTCTACACCACAGCAATGTAGTACGGAATCGTATTTTGCTAATGTGCGATTTAGGAGGATCTGAGAGATTAAACTTTATTGTGTCAAATTTTTACCTTTGGAAACGGTCAGAGCTGCAGGTCCAGCGAGTACGCTGGATGAGTAACAATGGCAAGATGCTCTCTTTCCCCCGAAACGATGAAAGCAATATCTGGAGGAGTCGTTCTCATATCGTCTCTTAGTTATCCTTGCAGACCTCAGCGTCAATCGCACAGACGTGTAAACTCTTCAACAATTCAGCAATGAGTGAATGTTGCTTTTACCTTGATTGCCTCGTTTTGGTCGAGGTAAAGATGGCCCCTCCCTTTCTAGCGATTGTTGTATAGTTTGGAATTCATTCTCACCAACTCGAGCTTCGCCACCATGTACGTCGCCTTTCATATTAAATTCCGCCATCAAAATTTGTTGTGGCATAAGATAATTTCAGAATATCACAGGTGTCTTAGAGAGTCTGTTTAGGATCGTTAACAACTGTAATCCGAACAGGAACGACGTGTAACATGAATTGAAGAATGATGTTTGGGCATACTTGGAACGCTTAAGCTACATAAATCCTACCGAGTTTAAAGCGGAACTTGATGTTTCTTCACATACACGCAAGCACCACAACGAAAATCATTCACCAACCACGAACCTACCCACTTGCAACAACTGCGTTTGGCACGTTGTCTGAGAGAATCTAGTCTTCCTCAGGATTAAAATGAAATCTACAGTCGTAATTAATTCTCTTAAATCGTTTATGTTGCGAAGATGATTTTCGTAGATTTTATGTTTTACATACTTCCATAAGAAGTATTCACACGCCAATAAATCAGATGAATGTGAAACGCAAGTTACGTCCCTATCACAAGAAATGATTTCTTCCGAAAACAGCATCTTGCAGATTAACGAGTGTAAATCAGCATGGTATTGTCATAACATTGGTATAATAAAATTATCCAGTAAGTCGCCGTCACGGGCATTTTTACCTGCTCTCTAAGCAAAGGAGATTGATGCAGTATATAGTCAACGTTTGCAATTTTACTTATTCACATTACCATTCTAATATTGGTGTACTTATTTGGGTAAAAATTGTGATTCTGCTTCGATCATTTGCGAGAACCTTTTGCCTTTGAGCCCTTGATTTAAATCGTGAGATAATAATGCTTCTTGAATCACTTGAAATTGAAGTGGATGAGAATGCAAGTCCATATAGCAATGGCGTAGTATTACGTATGTCATCAGATATGAACGTTAGCCGAACGCTCTAAGTGGACTTGCGTACATATCCATTTAAATTTGTCCTCCAATAGAACGTTGTGGATTTTGCTGTAACGCAGTCAGTCTAAATTTTTCAACGCATTGTAATTTCACTTAACGTGTTCAAGCTCTTCCATTTCTCTCTACGTTAAAGCGACGATTAAACTCACGTTGTGTTATAGTAGCTGAATAACCTTTAAAAAAAGAACTACAGTAAACACGCGATAGTCATTAGATTCAATGCAAACTGTTTCCGACTTCTTTAATTCACTATTCAAATTCAAATCATTTTGAAGAAAAGAAGAAGAAAATCGTTTTATATAGTTAATTACAAAAGAAGCTTACGTTTGTGCTTTCTGTTTGCAACGCTTCGAACGAACTTTACCGACAATTCATGAACACAACTCGAATAGTCACGTCGCATAAGAATTTTAAATAATAGTTATGGGAGGAAACTCCGACGATTATGAGTTTTCCTCTTACAACAAACGTAGAATGCGAAACAAAATATCAAACGCGTTGCCGGTATTCAATAGAATCGGAGAACGACTCCTTTGAACAAATGTACGATGCCGCATCGCGTTTAAACCGTATAAAGTGTCGGATAGAAGCCTAATTAATATTTCAATACCGTTTCGAATTCCCATCGTGTAGCATTCGTGTAAACTTTGGACCATTTCCAATACCCGTTGTACTTCTGGTGGTATTGTGTGCGCGTACAGGCGGTACGTGTATATTGAGGACCAAGTGAAACCAGATAAGTGTGAATACATAAACACGTGTTATTTTTAAAACAAGCACACAAACACACGCAGCACAAATATATACGGCTCCTCACGGCACTTACACTTTCCAATAACGTAGTGATTTTTGACCAACGGAATGTTTACGTTTGCTAATTTTATCCAACGTGTGTTTAACTTTCGATTCTTAATCGGGCGCTCTGTAAATTTTATAATCAATAAATGAAAATGTAATCTTTTGTTACTTAAATACTAGTTTCTCCAGTTTAATTAACTTCTTTTAGAATTTGAAGTTTCCTTGGTTATTGACAATTGATTGGGTAGTATTTTATGATATAGACTCATTTGTAAGGTAAGGCGAACTTTGCTACTTTAATTTATAAATTAATCTAAGCATCTTACTAATCAGTGAAAGAAAAACTTTAAAAAAACATTTTACAATTAAATATGTAACATAATAACAAAACCTAAAATATTGTATAATGGGACATCGTACAGCTTCTGACATTACTCTTCCTTTCATATTCAACATCCAATGGCTCTTTCGTCTTAATTTCTTGCTTCTCACTTGGCAATTGGAGCAGGGATGTAACTATAAGGTGAAGTAAATAATGAAAGTTGCGGCCACATTTCACGAGGTTGCCTTTTGAGGAATGTCTGGCAAAGTATGATCTTGCCTTGCGATGATGCTGGTGAGGTTATTTGCGGCGAGTCAACGTCAATCGGTTTTCGGTCTCATATCGAAGGTGTCGCAACGTGTTCGCCTCGCATCACTCGTCTTTTTGGATCACGTTGTCTCACGATAAATTGGCTCATCGTACTCCGTTAATCATTCGACGAAGACCGAAGAAAATTGTTTGTGAGGCATGTCTTGCGAAGCAGCCTCGTGAAGTATGGATGCAGTTTAAGATTTTGTGTAGACGGGAAGCAACTAGCTTGGATGTTGGAGCATTTTTAAACCTTATATATAATAATGAACGAACGAATAACGGATTTGCTGTCTATTGAGTGAACAATATTTAATTGTGGCAAACTCCCATTCTCTCATCGTTATCTAACTATATTTCTGTCCGCTTTGTCAATTTACTGTAGGTGCTATAAGTAGAGAGGACAAAGGCGGATTTTTCGCAGAGACTAGACAGGCTCGTGTTTTGTCGACTCTCGGGGTCATCAGTAGGCAACACGAATCTATTCTCGTGAGGCAAATAGACACGAGTCTATCTAGTCGCTGCAAAAAATGAATAATTCCACCTGCCTTTCAATTATCACCACCGGCCAGATACAATTTTAAAGTTTCTAAAGTAGTTTTCTACGACCATATACACGAACGTCAGATTCTGCTTGGCGGGGATTATATGGCAGTATTAATCATTTACACTGTTTGATTTTAAATTTTAATTTTGTTAAATCATGTCATACGCCAAAGATCACATTGAATCTAACCCAGATGATCATTACAAAGTTACTTGACAGATATTGAACAAACACTAAAATCGTTCAACCATCATTCAAAATGTTCACCTTTCTCTTAAGTTTACACCAAAAAAATGAAACAAGTTTAGATAATTTTAATAGTTTTCTTCAAACCGATAAATGCGTTCGACACTACTAAGTAATCTAAGTTATCTTCCATATCTGATTACTTCTTTTCCTTCCTCTATAAAACTTCGCATCAATTTAACGTATTGTTGGTTATAAAATGTAATCCTGAAACAAAAGATTCTTCTTATATTATATATGTTGTATTGATAATCCTCTGTCATCGTACCTGCGACGTTCTAATCACCAACTATCCCACAAATGCGTGTTAGTACTGGGGAATTGGAGAAACATAGAAAAACTTCGCTTGTTTTTATGTTACTGCCCATAAATTTGAATTACGAAAAACCTCTAACATACGTGACGTTCGCTCTGGTAAATTAGATTTATGCAAGCTGCAAATTTTAGTTATTCATGGGTAACAAGGAGCATTAGGCATGGAGAACACCGCTACCGTCTATGTACATACCGGCACATATCTGGCGCCTCCACCAAATTTTATTTTATTAATCGCGTGTTTTTCTGCACTGCTGCGCTTTGTCATGGATTAGAAAATTAACGAACATATAGATGACACTGTGAGGAGGAGCAAGTTACTATCATTTAGAAAAAAATTAAATATCCTGCATTGTACTTGTTCTTATCCATCAGATGGTTATTATTCCATAATTGTAGGCGTTACGCGAATGTATTATTTTGTATGCTCTTTTTGGTAGCTAAGGAGTTCAGCTTAAAAGAGCTACGCACTAATGGTATCGCTTAATGAAGGACTTTATTTGTTTACTACAAGAGAGTGCATTTGCGTCGTAACTGTGGTTTAAATACGGTTGAATTCAATGAATCATGAGTCTAATTAATACTGCTAACAAACAGTTTTCTTTAAAGTACAGGTCTGTTGCAAGTATTAACAGCTAATATTATAATAGGAAATTATTATTCCAACTTTATTTACATTTTACAACTAACTAGAGCCAATTAATTTTGGGTAACTGTATAAAGCAGAAAAATAGTAGATTCTTCACTGTTAGTATACTTTGACTAAGGCCTTCCCCCATATTTGCTTCTACTAGTCCTTCACGGAAACACTGAACGTCGATCACTTCAGAAATGTAAGCTTTTAAGACTTGAGTCTTGAGAACTAAAACATTAAAATCTAAGGGTACTTGTCGCAAAACTAATCGTGCGCATGGTGAATTATATTTTTGTAAAGAACATTTTGGACCTATCGTTGGTTCGACAACTTGGCTTTAAAGCGACTGCTTGTAACAAATGTGCAGGCTATAATATTTTGTAGATTCATTAACAACCTCTTCAGCCCTATTTCTACTATTGCAAGTACATATAATACTCTTTAATAAGAATGTTCAAGAACATAAAATTAAGCTTTTCAATCAATTTTTTTAATATCGTAGGTATTAAAAAATCTTCATATTTAATTTACTAAAAAACGACATATTTTTAGGTAAAGTGAAATGTTTACAAAAAAGTTTATATAAAAATAATGTAAAGGCTGTTTTATAAAAAAAAAAAAAAACGAAATAGTACGAATTAAATATGGCAGCGATTTCGATTGCTACTTTGTAGGCTCTAACTAATATACTTTCCGACGTATTGCTTGAAACGCCAATAAATACTCAATTGAATGGATTGTAATCTTGGATCTTCCGTTCACGCACTAAGTGAACACGCTGTATAACTAAGCAGCAAAATAAAATTATAATGACTATATAAATGTAGGTAAACGCTTCAACAAAACACTATTTCTAAAATAGCATTGTAAAACTTTAAAAAGACCTTTCAAGAGTTCTAAAAGGTGCTTTTTGTGAAAGTCTATAAACCACGTCTTTTTAAAGCTACGTACATTCCATTCATAAGCTGCACATTTAAAACACTCTTTTGTGTAAAACTAGTACTAAAATATTCTCTAATTAAATTTGTTTTCGGCCAATGAGAAAAGTCATGAAACAAATGATTTGAAACAAACGTTTTCGAATGAAACAAACAAACGCTTTCGTGTCACCCCATCCATTGTGAAAAGTGATAAATTGAAATTGTGACTTCTTTAGTAGCACAGTTGGTAGGTTGACAGTTGCTCTTCAATTGGTACAACGTCGTATTGTCCACGCAATATCCGTTACAGTTTAGCATGGTCAGTAGTATGACAATCAGATATGCATCAGATTGTTTGACGGTAAATACTAGCAAATCGATGTTGAACCAATTTACAACTAGTCGATGCAGCGTCGGTTGAAAATTAATTGCCAAGAGTTGGGATTTACTTATTGTTAGATGTCGAAAAGATTAAAAACAAAGCTAAACAAATTGTATAGTATGCGAGTTAGATTTATTTTAATAAAATTTGAATTTATATTTTTTTTCTTACAAAATTAGGAAGATTTTTTTGTTTTTGAATAAAATTTCAAAATTAAAATTTGTTTATACATTTTTAAATTAAATTGAGGTTTTTGCCAGAAATATTTAAGTTTTGATACCAGTTGTTTCTTCTAAAAGTTCTTCTAAAAGAATGTTGAATTTACATTCCAACGTTGATATGCGTAGCTTGAAATTAGCTTCGCTTTAAAACTAAGTTCTTCTGGCAGAGAAGCCTCTTCTACGTTGTTGATTGTTGGTTGACGGTTGGTAATTTTGATGTTGTGCGTTCGATTGTACAATAAGTTCCAATATAAATGTTCAACCAATAAATCGAAAAACTTGTTTATTCATCTACATTTTTTAACATTTCAACCAGTAGTTTGCTGGACTTTTTTAAAACAAAATTGTATCGTGGTACATGTGTAACACGAACATATATTATAAAAAAATTTCTAATCTAAACAATTAATTACAACACAATAATATAGTTTTGAAAGGAACATAAGAAAGAAAGGAACATAAATTAATATGATTAGCAAAATTTAAGTCCTCATCAAGAATGACTTCCAAACTTTTTACTATATTCTTTAATGGCATAAAATTGTTATCTACAACGATACGATCTCTTTCACGACATATTGGGTCCAAACAATATTACATCAGATCTAGTAGCATTTGAACATAATGAAGATCCATGAGAAACATACACTAAGTGTTGAATGTTGGTATCTGATCTAAATAATTGATATAAAGATAAGTATATATCGAACAAAGTAAGGGTCCCAGCACCGACCTTTCTTCTTTATCATTCGAGCTAATTTGAAAGTTTTCTAGTGTTCCATAATAAACATTACCAACTTTATTCAACAATAATATTAAACATTTTTGGTTATTCATAACATCGAAATAGCTAAATACGGAGTGTTAACAGGGAAACAATATTCCACCAATCTTCCAAGCTTGTCACTCTACTATCAGGACTATCAGATCAGAGATAACTTTTATTAAAACATTTTACTACGAAATGCTTTTCACGTATCCATCCTTTCAAAGGTAAACACTAAAACACTTGCTCATTGTTGTATAGCATAAATGAATCCAACAATTTTTTGGCAGGAGGTATTTTATTGATCTGATCTAGAATCTAAAAGTTAAACATTAGACGAGGCTGTCCGTTGGTTGTATATAATCCGGTTCGTACGAACAATATGCATTACCAGCTAGAGTGTATTAAAATCCATTGTTAATGCAAAGATTATAGTTGTAATGCGATCGATGCTCGATAGACGACGTTCGGTAGTCATGCAAATATTTGTCGTAGGGATATGTAATGATATTACTTTATTAAACGTCAGAGTTTGTAAAGACTTATCTTGAACGTATGTTCGAGTGCATGTATGTATGTATGTAGATGTACGTTGCCGCTCATAGAAGTTTGACCAAGCGGAAAACGATATTGTGGAAAGTGATAAGTTTTTTCTACAAAATAGGAGCTAGAATATTATTGTCTTATTAGTCTTGGAGTCTATTGATGTTCCGTAGAACAGGTAAGGCAGGTTATTCACACTCTCGTTGATTCTATATTATGTATGCTTGTAAGTGGTATGAGCCTTTCTCGTGCTAATAAACATTACTTTGCAAACAATTTTTGGTGATGCATTTTTAATTGCGACCAGCGTATTATGTGAAAATAAATAAATATTATTCAGAACAATGTTTTGAAATGACTGTCCTAAAAGTTTCAGAGAACATATGCGATCTATAGGTTCTTAATTAATTAATAATAAAATGCCAATATTCTTAATTATGTCTCCTAATTAATAATATTCGACTTCGAGGACCATTATAGAAAATTACACAACCAAACATCTGAAATAAGATTATTGGGCAAACACTATTGACGTGATTAATTTTATTAAGATTGTCTTTCATCTGCATGGGCTAATACGGGTTAATAGGGTTATTGATAAAGATATTAAATATGGACTAAATCGTGGGGTACCAAGCGTAGAAAGAAATGGACGAGACTTATCTCCATTAAAACAAACGTGATTCATTCTAAGTTTCAAAACTTAATTTTTGCAAAAAAAAGTGCGGCGATGATTTATCGGGACCTTGTGTTATTCTTTTTGGTTTACTCGACTAAATAATATTTGCAAATTTGCACGGTATGCTTCGAAACAGGGTCCTCTTGGTCCTCTATAAAAATAAAATATTTTCTATTGAATTTCCAACGAAAAGACATGGCAATGATAAGCGATTGTTGACTGATACCCACTTTGTTTTCCGCTAAGTTTCCCAGTTTTCGCTGATCTTTCTTGCTGAGCTTTGGAGAGCTTCACTCTTCTACATATCTTCGAATGAGACTTCCATTTGATTATGGAATAAGTGCTCTCGAGTGTTTCACGAGTTCAAATTGCTTGACCACATATATCTTGGGCACCCATTTCATATACTCGCTGTCGAAGAAGAGCCCGTTTTCCAGTAAGCGAACTCAATATACCGATCTGCAATAACTCTATACTGCAATTTAAAAGAGGATTAAAAAAGCTTGTCAAGTGATGAGTGTTGGTTAAACTTTCTGCCAATTTGTCTGCGAGAATAACCTTCTTGATGGATGGAGTTATGCTAGATTAATATGCTAGATTATCTAGGAACACATTGCTTTGGCACGAAGCTTTCTCCTGCGGTAATAGACATGGAAATGATGTAAAATCTGGCCAAAAACATGGTCCTCGAGAGGCTCTAGAAACGAGAGGATAGTTAGTAGGTAGCTTATTTGATTATAGATACAATTTCCGCAATTTAAAAAATTCTCTTAACTTAAGAATTTTCTCTTAACTTCTCACGCATCATTAAGTTTATTACTATTAGTGCATCTCTTATTCAAGTTACAAGTGTGTTTAAAATACATAGTAAGTAGTATCGAAGCAAATTGTTATCTTGCGTGTTATTTGTCAACAGTTTCTTGGTTTGCTGTGATTTTTTTTTTTCAATACATATATGTAAATACTGTGAATTTATAGTTATAAAGGTAATAGAAAGATATTGCTCGTGGTCAAACTATTGCGACATATAGTGTACATAAATATTATACCGCTAACCAGATTTTTGTAATTTCACGCATACGCACGTGCATATATGCATGAATAAAATAATTGAATTGCGACGGCTGCGGCGCAGAAATGTGTTTGTAAACAGTTGCTGTGAGCATGTAAACGGAATACGTTTGTGCTAGAAAATATAAATAGATATGCGTTGAAGCTTGCCACTGTGTAGGTTTGTAATAATTAACTTGCAACGCCTTTTATGGAAGTTAAAAATGGAATCAGTCAGTTTTTTTAGATTTAGAAATCACGTCCAGCAACATACTCGAATAACATATATCAATTCCACTTTTTCAGCGTTTCGATCGGTACGAAAGCCACTTAATGGCACGATTTAGAAAAGTACTAATAACTGATTTTCTAATAATTTATATATTCTGCGTAGAAATTGAATGTCGTATTAATTTTTATTCGTTTCACTAAGGTATGTGTCTTCTAGATGAATTATTATTATCGGTGAGTCCAATCCCAATCATTGATATTGATTTTTATGAAAGAATCTGTACACTACGCTGAGAAGAATTTAAAAGGTCCTGTTGATCCAGAAATGATTCAACTTGTAAAATGCTTAACCGTAAAGTTTGTTAAAGGCGCTTTCCTTGTACATCAATCTTCACCCTAGATGTTGACTAAATATATCAAATTCCTACAATATTCCCTGCAATACAAACTTAATCTTGTACTAATTCTTAAACGTTGAGTACTTAATACTTCCCACCCGATTTACCCAACAAGATCCATAAAGTACTCCATGGCATTTTGAGAAAGAGCGTTTAACCGCTCAATTTTTGATAATCTCAAAACACAAATGACATAGGCTTGATAATCATTTGTGAAAATTTGCGTTACTTCTAACTAGAATTGAGATATTTGTCAATATGCAAAAATCCATAAAGACTAACAAACTATTAATGATTAAAAAAAAAGTTAAGTGTAGCTTAAAGCGTAACGTACCTTTGAACAATAACATCATCAGATTAACCGCCTACTTGCTGCCATCACAACATCTCAGCAACAGCTTCATTTTTAAAAAGAATATGTTAGCTAAGCTGTACATTATTTAGTAGTTTGCCAGCATCAATAAAAACATTTAGAACCATGAGCAAATTTAAAATATCGATCAGGAGGGAGTTGCTTCAGATCAGTTGCTATTTATTAGATGACTTTTACATCAATACTGCCCAACACATAAACAAATGCATATTTTTAATTTTATGTACATGCTATATTTCGTATTTTCTTTTTTTTATTAACACAATTGTAATGATTAATGTTTTTTAAATGTAAATTGACGTATCTATAAAAAAATAATAAAATTATTATTATTAGCAACTTACAAGATACGAAACTAAACACGCCAAAATATGTTTATTTCACGTTGATGTACAATGGCACAAAGGTAAACTTGGACGATACATAGTAAATCAGTACGAAAGTGAGTCTGTTGTCCAGTGCCCGTACTGCTTCGTCACTTACCAGCCTTCCGAGAATACTTTTTCCTATCATACTATTTCAAGCTTACGTAATTTAATAAAAACACATATCAGACATAAACATTTTGTTAAAAAAGTTTAGAACTAATAATCATACTCACAAGTTTGATGTTTATTTCTGGAAATCAACTAAACCTATTTTTAGAATAATTACCCCCATTTACTTCACTACTTTCATTCTTAAGTTTGTTTGTGAACAAAGAAATAAGAGCACATGAGTAGTTTGAGTGATCGAATGAAAGAACGTCATGGAAGCATTATCCTGAATGAAAAAATAAATGAAAGCAGGTGTAGTCAATAGCGTTAATATTTTATGGTTCATCTTTGTTGATATTGATCAACTATGTCTATGATATTTTCTCAAAAGATATTTGAAACTTGGGAGATATTTGACCTTGAATTTCTAACACTTCATTTTTCCCTGTCCTCCTTTTGAAATATACTTTGGTGTTCAGCGATCAAAAATGGTCAAAGCTTTCCTTTCGTGTTAATCTACTATTGACTACTATTAGACTCTATATTGCATTTAATATTGTGTGCGTTGTTTTAACTTCCGAAAGGAGCTTTTACGTAATTAGAAAATACGCTTCCAGCCTCATTTAATTATATATCTTAAACTGTTTGTTTTAAAATAACATGGAAAATCGTTCACGATTGGAGCAAATTAAGTTCCAAGAGAACTGTGGAAAGTATTCATATTGCTATTTACCGGTTAAGGTTTGGGTATTGTTCTGGGATCCGCTTTAGGACCCGTCGTATTCTCATTATGCATTACTTATGTTATTTGCTTTTTTAATGGAATTACAATGTACACTGATGATATTATAACTATCGTCAGCCCTCTTACAGATACTTTATAAATTATAGAGAATGGCAACTTGCCTCCTTGAAAGATTCTCCCTATACTTCTGATCTAGCGAATTGCATTCGAATCACGGCAACTCTCTTGAATAATAGGCAGAAGTTGATAAGTAAAGTTTTCCACTAGCGCTTTACGAAATTATCAGAGACTAGACAGACTCGCATTTATTCGTCCCATGAAAATAGTTCGTGTTACCTACCGGTTCCCTCGAGAGTCGACAAGCACGAGCCTGTCTAGTCTCTGCTAATTTCTTGAAGAGGACGGAAAGTGGAGAACTTTACTGATAAATAACGGTAGCCTCAAAGTAAGCCTTGACGATATCTCTATAGCTTTTGAAAACGAAGCGGAGTTCCTCGGCGTCCATTTAAACACCAAAGTTTCTTGGTAAATATATTGCGATAACTTGTGTCTTATATTGAACCAATGAATATTTCAAATGCATGCCCCTTCCAATATTCTTGATATAATTGCTCAAAATGTTCTTTATTATCATATATGCAATTGAGGTTGATATACATTATAATCCTTTGGGGAAATTCCCATCTTCTATTATGTATCTCTTTAACTTAGAAGCGTGCCATATGATGTATCATAAATCGAGGACCTAATGAATCTTGCAAGCCATTACAAGCTCGTGAGCTTGTACATTAGAAAAACGTGTAATGCACAATGTCATAAAATCGAAATAGATACTCGTTCTAAACACCAGTATTCAACGAGATACAATTATCTCTTACTAAAAAAGTCAAGTTTTCTGAGAAATCGTTCATCGATCAAATCAATGAAATTTTCATTTTTAGACGTTAGATTGCAGGACAACTTGCCAATTTATGTAATTGACATTGTTGTCGAATAGGTTTAAGTATGCATTGGAAAAATTATTATGTTCTCACTATTTTTATGCTTCGCAAGAATACTTTAGTCGCCCTCTTAGTTATTACAAAGCATAAAGCACGTAGAATCACAATTATTAATATAATTGTGATTCTACGTGATTCTACTAATAATATAAATATAATTAATAAATAATTATATTTTTATTAATATACACTCCGCCAAAAAAGTATCGCATAAACTAAAGAAGGGCATTTATAAACCAAGATATTTTGATACGTTCACAAAAAGTTTGCCTCGTGTATGTGAACTATAAAAACACTAACAAAATCATGGAACGTAGCTTTTTTACTTTTTTTTTTCTAAAAGAACACATTTAGAAAAATGCATATGTGTAGGGTTTGTTCAGTTGTTTATTGAAAGTCTTCCTATACGGACAAATTTTAAAGTGCGAAGTCAGAGTTCTGTACCAACACTTTTAAAACTAAAATGAGCAATTTAACTTCAGAACAAGTGGCAGCTATAGTTGCTTTAATCGAAGATGGACGATCTCAAGCATACGTTGCTAATTTGATGAACATCAATCAGTCAAGTGTTTCTAGAGCCGTAGCCAGATATAGGGAAACAGGCAATTACAGTAGAAGACCTGTACCAGGTCGTCCAAGATGTTCTACTCGCCGAGATGACCGCTATTTACTACTACAAGCATTACGCCGAAGACATGTAACTGCGAGACAATCGCAGAACGACTTGGCTAGAGTCAGAAATACTCGTGTGAGTACTCAAACTATTCGGAATAGGTTACGACAGAGTAGATTAAGAGCTAGAGTAGCTGTAACAGCCCCTCGTCTCACTAGGAACCACCGAGTGGGTCGCTTAAGGTTTGCCAGAGAACATGTAAATTGGAACATTAATGACTGGGCCAATATACTCTTCACAGATGAGTCAAGATTTGGTCTTTACACCTCAGATAGGCGTATCTCAGTGTACAGACGAGACGGTAGACCTAATTTCGCTGGTGGCTCTATTATGGTTTGCAGGCATCTGTTTAACAGGTCGTACAGAGTTAGTACCAGTAGACAGAGGTACACTGACTGCCCACAGGTATATAACGGACATTTTAGAAGAACATGTAGTACCATATGCGCCAATTATAGGAAACGAATTCATGCTAATGCACGATAATGCACCACCGCATGTTGCAATAATCGTCCAGGAATACCTTAGCGATGTTGGTATTCCAGTTTTAGATTGGCCTGCGGTAAGTCCGGACATGAACCCTATCGAGCACGTGTGGGACCTTCTTCACAGACGGATACGAACCCAAAATGTTGCCCCAGCGGACCTGCATGGATTAGAAAATGCTCTCCGTGACGAGTGGGAGAATTTGGATCGGGCTTATATACGGAGGTTAATCGAATCTCTGCCAAACCGTATGCGAACGGTCATAAGAGCCAGAGGTGGCAATACTCAGTATTAAAAGCTACTGTTATGACATTTTTCTTTCCAAAATTATAATTTCTTGTTTTAATAAAAATCTCAAGTATGAGTTCTTGTTTTTATTTGGCCTGTATTTTATTTAAACAATCATAGAAATTATATCTTAGAGCGCATTGAAGTATATTTACAACTTTATGCTACAAACAAAGATTATGCGATACTTTTATGATTCAAAACTAAATTATGCGATACTTTTTTGGCGGAGTGTATTTATTATTATTATTACTACTATTATTACAATAATTGTGAATTGGATCCCGTATATTTGTAATGACGAAATGCTTCCACAGATATTTTGTAATCCCGTTTATAAACAATGTTAAATACCTTTCTATTGGACAGAGTAACTAAATTTTATGCTGCCCAATAGCTTCCTTTAGACGGTGAATATTACTTTGAAAAGGTGAATTATCTTAATAAGAAATTATATTTATTTCTAGAAAAAGCTATATGAAAAATAATTAACGGCAGGACATAAACATTGTACGATGTGCACATTTTACTTTCACAAATTAATAGCTGTGTTAAGGAAAATCGTTACAGCGTTACAGAAAAATGTTTTCACTTGTTTTCGTATCTACATTTCGCTATTTACTTTATTGTCAATCGCAAGAACCGTAATCGAACATAGTTATGCGGAAAATCAGTAGCTAATTAATGCTGTAATTATATATAACTATACAGACTTGTACTTACTGCTGCTTTAAAGATTATGGTAAATTCTTCATTAATTATCGCAAATTGTGTAACTGCTCATACGCCATTTGCCTTATGTCATTATTATATTGCACAAGTCAGGATTTCCTCCTGTTAATACGTTTTCGTCTTTGTTAGCGAGCGTTCATACTTGAAACGGGCTATTAACGCTATCAGCACACATTAACGTTTCGAATTAGTATGTCGCGTAAATGAAGTTCAGCGAAAATATACGTACACAACTCTGTAACGACCGTACTTAAATTGTGATCATAATTTCAAAATATTCGCTTCCTAGTTGTCGATCAACCGGGGCCAACACAGTCGAATCGATTTGCCATTGACAAAAGCCTAAATGAACATTGATTGCAGACGATTAGTTGCTCGAAATGAATATGGAAATGAAATTTTCTAGTTCAAATATTCGACGAAATATTTTCCAATAAAATTTCGTAACGGTGATGCATTTACAAATCTCCACCGATCGAATAAAAGCACAAATAACCCTCAATTCATTCAAAATGCCAGCTGAATGTTGTTTTTCCCGAAAGGAAAAAGCATTTTTTTCTTTGAAACGCGTCAACAATTCATTAAATGCAAAGCGGGATTGTAAAATTGCTTATCGAATATTTTATTTCTATACTTTCGCAACACTGCACGCTAATTTAGCAATTATCTTATCAGCTAGATAACGGTTCTATATTTAGTAGCGTCTTAAAGATATGATTGCCAGCCAGCGATTCGCTCTTTTAAATATTTGTACATCTACATACATATGTATGTTGTAGGTTGTATTAATGTATTTAGAAATATTCCGAGCCGGATTTAAAAGAAGAAAAATTTTTACAATACTCACAGACTTACTAACGGTTATTCACACCTTAATTTTTACTCAATATAAAATTTCAGATATTCCATTTAAAATAAGAAAGTTGCATGACCGGAAGGAATATGGCTTCAAAATTATTTTAAATGTTATAATAATAATAATATATGAAGAAAAGTTGCGGTGATGAAACTAATCAAACATTTTCAGACTTTTTAATACTAAAATGTTTACAGAATTGCTAAAAAATAAATAAAAATGCCAATTTATTTTTTTTTAATTAATGTTACATGAGGGAACAGGCGAAACCTATCAGGGTACTTTATTTTCTTTTTCACAAAACTTGTAAGTTTCTTTTTTTGAGTTTTAATGTTCATGAAAGCTACATAGAAGCTCACGGACCCACAATTTCTTTAATAAAATTTCAAAAATATTTATGTTATGCGTGAGCTCATCCATCCGCCGGAAGGTTAACAGATAACAGTGATCCCAACTCCACGTAGGGAAAGTTGCGGAGACTTTTTGCATACAGCTAGTTGCACATGTTGCATAAGTTCCCTTGTTAACCGTTCCTGGGTATCGGATTCTCTCGGAAAGTACCTTACATGTTGACAACTATCAGCCCGTCGGCTAGGTTGCCAAAGTACAATAACTGTCGACCCTTCGGGACCTCACTGCGACTACCGATCGTGAGGTACAATGTGATTCAAGCTAATACAACGGGCAAAACCTAATCCAAGTTGTATTTGTCGGGATGATCGTTGTGACTTTTTGCAAAGCATTTATGCTTTCCAGTGAATGTCCGCTACGCTGACCAGCCTTTAAGGGGGTTTAGAAGTAGGATCAAACATACACTTAGAAAGTTAAGTGTGTGTAGATTTGAGTATTTACTTACTTTCAGTGAGATATAATTATCAGTATTTTTATAAAGGAAATTCTTGGCTAGTATCCCTTAGTTATCTCAACATTTTTTTCTACGTTTCGGCGATAAATTTTATCAATATGTTATTCTGTTATTCTGTTACTTATTAAACCCTCTTACTGAGAAATGGAAAAGTGGCAGAAATTAAGTTATGTCTTTGCAGAATAAAGTAGAGCTTTTCAGAGCCTAACCCTAATAGCTGTTAATTTAATTTTAAAACAACTGCGTTATCCATGCAATACGGAAGAAGCTTGCAAATTTCTGAGCAATTGTCAAGAAAACCTATTACAGCTGTGACACAGTTTTGATAAGTTCGTAGAGGAAGCTGAAGAATCTAGCAAAGTGTTGGGATATTATGAAATATATATGTCATGCGTTACTCAAAAAATATTGCAATAAATTTGTATGACCAATACGTATGCAATATTGAAAGATATCTTCCAGTATCGGTACTCTCGCTTTTAATGAAGAACTCAAGAATTGCTACCTTTTCTAAATAGATATTAGGTGTCGTAGTTTCACGGGCAATTTTAAATTTTCTATTTACGCCATTTTTTAACTTATAAAATTCTGCACAATGTCCGATACGCTAATCCTCAGGCCAGCTGAAAGCATTTCAAAATGAATATCCTGCATACTTCTTCAGTGTTAATGATATAAATTATTTCTTCTTTTTCTTGAATATGATAAATATATAACTTTTAATTTGCTGAAGGACATGAAATCGAATAAATTACATATACCATTTTATGAGTTAAAACGTCGTTTATTGTACAAATAACTCGCACAAACTTAACATGTAACATTTACAAAAAAATAGTTTGGCAATTTCACCAAATCCGGGTTTTATTTAAAAAGTTTTCGATAATTCATAGTTGTCAGAGCTCGGAAGGCTACATTACTTAATCATTATATCCTAACGTGCCCTTTTTAAACGTTTCGCTATCGACTTTCGCCAGACTGATGGACATTCGCGAATTCGTTTAAAAATAAGCGGATTGATGCGACGAGTGAACGTGAATTGAAGTGGTGAATAATTATCTCCGACCGAATATTCTGTGTACGTAAGCGCCAACTTTATTTATCTATAATAGATTGGCGGGTTCGTTGAATGCATCTCATCTACTGACGTACCTCTACGGTGGACGTGAAATGTTTGAAAAAGGGTATGGGCAAAATTTATTCTGGAATAATGAAATGCCTGCTGATTTATACTGTGAATGCTGTGCTCAAGATAAAATGATTAATTAGCGTAGATACGCCGTAGAAGGAAAACCTTCGTCAGCTGTTGTTTTAATTTATTAGGTTTTTTTTTTGTTGTAATTAGGGAAGACTTTTTGCGATTTATTTAAATTTCTTTTGAGTATCGCATTTCCTACAGAGACGTAATTAAATGTCACGTCGGCGTTGGTAGAGAATTGCTCCAAAATGTAATTATATAGCATTTATTTTATTTAAGTTGTCGTTTTTTGAGAATGGAAACTCATGCAAACAGCAGTCTCACGATTAGAAGGATAGATTGTATTTAAAAGTTTTCAAAACAAGATCAATTTTTTAAAAAATGTGATCTCTTCTTCGCTAAAATTCTTTAAAAATATATTCTAGTCGTTAAAATATGAATGTGTAAGGTACGACGTTACTAAAGAGAAGAATAAAAGTACATTCAAGAGTAAGTCCATTAAAAGTTGTTATTTAAGTGATTTGTGCAGGTAAATATGTAAACTGTCATCGTTGAACACCAGAAAGATGATTCGGCAAAAATTATAACAATTAATAGGTAGCTATTAACTATTGAGAAAGCATCATCCTTATAGATGCGAGGAAATTTGCTTTCAGCAACTAGTGTTAGACTATGGAAAAGATATGGATATCTTACTAACTAAGATCTAAAATATTAAGCTTTGGGCGTAGGTGCATCTCTACCTATTTTGCAGCCATCTAATTGAAATATCTCCACAATTTCTATTCTTAAATCTGTTTGAACACGTTTTGAAAAAAATTGAAAATCATATCTTCCAATATTTGAGTATTTGCAAGACTACATCGCATGGGTAATATTCCTGTAATTGAAGATGAGGATTTGGTTAAACGGGCATTGTTCTGTAATTTTATGTATTGATTTGAAATCTGTTTAAAAAAGTTTAAGACGTCGAATCTGTCAGAAGTTCTCTTAGAAAAACTAAAAACTGTCTTGCTAAGTACAAGAGGTACGAAAAAAGGTTCGTATGAAAATAACTTTTTCCGATAAGACCAATTTAAAGTTGATATTGAACAAAAATTCATGATAACGGCTTTCGAGATACTCGTATCAACTATTTCAAGTCAAATTAACATGTTGGCTTTTTTGTTATTGAATTCTTTCTTTGCAACCTTGTAAGATTGTGATTGAATAAAAAATACTAATAAAATTAATTGTTTTTACATTTTAATAAAGTAAAACAAACAAAACATAAAAAAAGAGAACCTAGTCCCAATAATCAGATGATGTTAGAAATGCTGGTTAGCTGGTTAGTTGAAATTAGCTAAACATGGTTGGCAGTATTTGACGACGCTTCGGATTGCTTTACGCAACGTATTTTGTCTAAGTATAAGTTTGTAGCACTGTTTCGCGCATTTGCTCAACGTTATGGCAACGGCAATTATTTCAGCACATTAGTATTGGTGGCAATAACTATATTGTAAAATTTCTTAAGCTGTGGGCTGGATAGATATGTTGTTAGTACCACGTCGGCCAAAGGTGGGTAATCTATGAAATCTTCTAGCGATGCTTGAAGAATCTATGAATGACGCTGAAAAGGGCAGGTTCAATTAAATGATTTTCCATTATATTGTAAAATACATCAGACCTAAATTGAATTTGATTTCGATGTGGAACTACTACATATGGTTTTCCTTACGACCAGTAACGTTCATTGTGTCGATTAAACAAACCACAGTTAGAAGAATAATTCATTTGTCTATAATATTTGATTTGTAAACCTATTAATAACCTATAATACGAATCGAACTTGTGCCCTTTTAAAATTGGCGATTGTTTTCGTCCAATGTGATTAACTCATCGTTGTTAGGATCTTCCACTAACAAATTGTTTTTCCTAATTTCAATAGGGTTCCGCAAACTTTCATACCGCTGGATATTCCTGTCTAGCCTTTTAAACGCTTTAACGTTTGTTTGTCTTTTTTCCAGAGAGTTAATTAAATAAATTTTGGCAGGAAGACGGGTATTTCTGGAACTTTCTGGAAAAGTCGTCGCAGATAACACTTTAGCTCAAGTACTTTTTTCGATTTCGAACATCCACTATATTAAGTTTGCTTTGCCGTTTTTCGATACAACTCACAATTCGTATTTATACGCCTATTCACGAAAAAGTTATACGTCTCTACATATACATATGTACATATGAGGGAGAAACGTTACATCTTATGAGAAATGATTATCTACGTATATTGAATAGAATTTCTACTAAATTGTGATGGATTCTAGGACGCATTCAAATTCAGATAGAACGATTGGAAATATCAAATTGCATACCAGAAACAAATTATTCAATTCGCTACGACAGAATTCCTCAATTGTCTCCAAAAAAAGATAAGTGTTACCCTAAGAAATAGAAGAAAGTACAGGGGACACTTTGAGCTTTACGATATTCAAACTCGATTCAAACTGAACGAGCTCATATACCTTGAAAGCAAGATACAATTTTCACTGGGTACTTATATCAGCGTTCATTAATCAAAATACTCGTATATATTGCGTAAGTTGCCGGAGTAGGACTTAAGTGGGCAGATAATTTTCTGACGGTCGTAAAAGTTAATGCGTACCACTAATGATACAGAAATAAATGTTTTCCAGCACAACGTAATTTTTCCCATTCCAAATATTTCACCAATACTCTAATTATTTATGAAATCCTAACCGCAATACATTCATAAACTACTTCTTAATTAGCTTTAGAAGCGAAGCTATTCTGTGAAAGGGAAAGACCGAAGTTATTACGATAATTTTAGTTTGTGAATTTCTCCAACACGTGCTGTGCCGTTGGAGTAACCGCATTCTATTTTCTAGCAGGAATTTTCAATCATCTCCTGATGAAAGATGAATTGTAAATATTATGCCCGCTGCAGGAATTGAACTGGAAGCATGTTTATTTTGGCACAATTAACATAACCAATGTTTATCCCCATCAATTTTGTTTGGTATAAGTAACATTGAAAACAGCATCGTATGTATCTTAAAACAACGTATTTCCATAAAAAAGGTTATCTTATAGATCCGATTTCCAATTTGTTTCACTATTACACAGACGGTATAACGTAGAAATAATGCCTTACGTACGAAGACCTGGTGATTTTTATCAATTAATGGTATTCGAAAAAAAGGGTTGAATCAAATCACAATTAATCAGAACTTGGATGCAACCGTGCACGAATGGAAGAAGGCAGTTGTCGGTGTCAAGAGACAGTTTTATTGGCACCAAATAGCAGCTGATGCTGAGTATGCTGGTATGCGTAGACTAGCTAAGCGTTACGGTAGTGCAACAACAACAAGGAGTAACGTGAGAATTCACGCAATGCAAATTAATGGGAACTATTAATGAGTGTACTACCACAACACTGTATCAATATTGTCTGTATTTGTTTGCCATGATTACTGTAGAAGCTGCTGGTAAATATGCTATGCGTAATTCTACGCTTTACATAATAAATTATACTGGCCAACAAATTTCAACTTTTGATTTTGCCATAAAATAATTTATACCAATTTCAATAGAAAACATACAAATATTTATTTTAATAAAAGGTAGCAGGTCAAGTTAACTCGATTTTTTTCTATTTTTCAATAAAAAGGTTTTTTTAGATCAGATCATAATTTAATGTATATTTCAAGTTATTATAATTAGAAACGTGAAGTAATACTGCTCCGTGCCTTATAGGCAGTATCTACAGCATCTCTTCTTAACATCCAACAGCAAGCGGCTAACATAAGAGGATTCCATTTCCCCTGATACCGTCTTTCCATTCCCAGGATGTCTTGGTGGAAGCGTTCACCGTGTTCATCGCTAACGTCGCCCATATTTTCCGGACAAAAATCCAAGTGAGAATGTAGAAGGTGCACTTTAAGGGACATATTACGGTCAGCAGCGTGAAATGCTTGTAACATATCCATTGCTAAAGTTTTATAGTTGTCAGCCTTTTTGTTTTCCAAGAAATTCGTGAAAACTTGTACCGTGGAGAGCCAAACTGTTTTTTCTTTCGCTGTTAATTTGGCTTCAAAGATTTCATCATTTACCATTTCTCGTATCTGAGATCCAACAAAAATATCTTCTTTCAGTTTCCTTTGTGTTAATTTTGGAAACTTTTCACGAAGGTATTTAAAACCTTCATCTTCGAGATCCAGTGCCTTTACAAAGTTTTCCATGAGCCCAAGTTTCACGTGGAGAGGTGGTATTATGACCTTTTCTTTTTCTACTAAAGGCTGATGTTGTACATTGTCTTTTCCTGGTATAAACTGTTGTCGTAGCGACCACTCTTGCTTCCCTGTCACGGCTGTCCAAAAGACATAAAAAGCAACAGTATTTGGTGTAACCAGATTGCATGCCCAATATAATTGCAATTACTTTAAAATCTGCACGTATATTCTAGGAATAGTCTTTGTACTTTATCTTTTCTAATAAAATTTTCAGATTTTCGTAAGTATCTTTCACGATTTATCGGAATAGAAGGATAATGGTTTCCATTATGCAGCAAAATTGCTTTTAGACTGGTCTTTGATGAGTCTATGGATAATCTCCAAGAACTGAGATCATGATGTATTCCGAAAGCTTCAGAAAGTTTATAAACATTATTGCAGTAAACCAGATTACCGGCCATACTATAAAGGCATTTTCTCTGTAACCAGAGCTAAGCCAATTTTGCCGCTTTTCGAATCATCTTTACTTTATATATGCTGTTCAATTTCATCAAGTACTAACTTAAGGTAAAAATCTTGTTGGTCAGTGTTATTAATATCAACGGATGGGTTAGGACAAAGCAAATCATTGGTCTTAGTTTTCAAGTTGATACAAGTCATTACATTGACTTCGCACTAATTCCTACGCTAATTTCGTAATTAATTCGTTAAATAATAATAAAATTAGATCGTTTGATCTTATGTCTTGCCTGCTACATTTAGTGTTGTTTTTAACAATTGTAATGGTGCACAAGCTGATGTAACTGGCATGGAGCAAATTCAGATTTTGTCTTGGCTTATATGACGGATGCCAAAAAGTCAGACGATACGAAGACGAATAATTAAATTTTTAGCAAGGTGTTTTTTATAGTCTTCAGGAGATTGAGATCCGTATACGTGCCTGCGTATTTGATAAGATTGTGATCTCAAACTAATTAATTACTTATAAATGAAGAAATAAATAATAGTTTGTATATTTAGTAATAATAATAATAATAATAATAATAGTAATAGTAATAATACTAGCAATTTTCGGTGTCTATCTTAAGTTTATTGTTAAGTTCTATTCATCCACACTGAGGAAACTAAGAATTTAACATTAATTTACCTTTACACATAATTACATCCAAATGTATATAATGAACACCTTGAACCTTTTAACTTCTCTGAAATTACGCTTATTATTAAGTTATTCAGCTCTAATTTTTGTCTCCTACTCGAAGACCTTTTAACATTTATTTTACAACACTAAGCAATACCAATAACAATATCAATAAACGATCGTTTGTAAATCCTACCAGAAAAAATGTGTTCGGAGTGCCTGGCTTGTGATTTCATCCACCATTGAGTTATTTTAAGTACTCTCAGAAGACCTGTGTAAATATTTTTCGATATATATTTTTTTTGTAGGTATGCGCTTCTTCGGAAAGACGGATCAAAATCTCTTTAGTTCAATAAAGGATTTGGTGGCGCCAAGTACGTTTTCATAAATTTAGGTCGGAGCTTTGTGATCCTTTCTGGGTTGCCGAGGTTGGCACGCTGTTGAAAATGCCAAGGAATAATGGATCTTGCCGTGTAGTAGAAGTCGGTTAGGTACTTCCTCTAGGCGGAAATTCGTTTTCACAGTAATAGAGG
This sequence comes from Oryctes rhinoceros, assembly GCA_020654165.1. Classification (NCBI taxonomy): domain Eukaryota; kingdom Metazoa; phylum Arthropoda; class Insecta; order Coleoptera; family Scarabaeidae; genus Oryctes; species Oryctes rhinoceros. The sequence goes on along the minus strand of JAIOKQ010000399.1, from coordinate 2,223,757 downwards.
GAAATATTTCATTTATATTGCGTGGGAGCTTAAATTTCCTTTCATTTTGTCAACGTCAACAGACTTAGTTCTAAGGAAAGGCGAAATGTATGCGCATGCATAAGATACAATAAAGAAATAAATATCTGTTAGTGTTGTTCGTCTTGATTACTGAGGACGTCGTGTGGAATAGTAGAATATGTTAATGCAATGCATAGAGCACAGGTTTATCGTTGTAAACAAATAAGCGCATATAATAACAATACACACAATTTAAGACTGAATTGTTTAGCGTCGCCAATTTTATAATAATAAAATCTAGCAGAGATACGCTACCATTCGAATCTAGCTACATGAACAATATCATATCTTCTAATAAATGAAACATGTTGCGTTAGCAGCTGGTTTTTTAATTGATGGAAAGAAATACGCAAGTTATTTGTGAATTTAGCGCCATTTACAAAATTCAGAAACGTATCATATACATGTTTGTTCTATTGGACCGATTCACCATTTTAGAAGAAACCACGTGCACTTACGGTGCACTCACTGAGGAATTAGCAAGTACACCCATCACTGGTCCAAACCATTCCTGTGATCTTCAAAAAAACTACCTAAAATGAGAAATTAGGAATAGAAGGGCAATCAAAAGCCAAAATATACCAAAACTACATCACAATTTTTGCTTATAGTTGACGTCGATGATATACAGCCCGTTCGAGCATCCTATAGTCAGTCGATGGTACCCGAACACATTATAGAGTACACTAGACGTTGCTCCTACCTCCTGCTATATACGAATATTGCCGACGATTACAGGTGACCCTATGTCCAATGAACAAGCTGTATGTAATGCTTAATAGCGTTCATCTTTGTATCTATGCTGACGACACTAATCTACTTATTACTAGAAAGGACAAAAGCGAGTGAAATCATACCTCTTTTGCAGCGACTGGACAGACTCGTGTCTATTCGCCTCATAAGAAAGGGTTCGTGCTTACTACTGATTTCCCTGATAGTTGACAATACGCGTTGCTGCTTTTGTCCTCCTTATTTATTACAGATAGTGACAGATATAGAACCTCTTTAGGAAAACAAAACGAAACAAAACAAAAATCCGGTCTACAAAAATTCGAAAACGGCATGTTAAGTTTTTCAATTGAAGGCAAGTGATATTGACTGGCACAATGTGATCAACATCGGTCTTGCCGCTGACGTTAAACATTTAGGAGCGATTTTCGAAGTGTTTTTAACGCTCATTGATTCACTGTGTAAGCGTTTACATATGGCATGTTACGTCCTTAAATTTATGTGAAACTACAGCAATCAGGAAGTTCTTCTAATTATTTAGGGTATTTAGGATTATTTATCAATATTTAGGCTAACAGTGATTTGCATCGTCCTTTTGTGCTGCAGAAATACGTCGTACGAATTTTATCTAAAATATCCAAATTGTGTTTGTACATATGCAAATATAACGATTTTTTAGCAATATGTGTTGACCCAGAATTATTCCGTTCAAAAGCAAACGTATTTTATAAACTATACAACTGCGAAGTACCAAAAGACCCTTTTTGTCGCAGGATGAAGATTGGTTAATGTGCTTTCGGGCGAATGAAAGTCCACACATAGCTTCACAAGTAAGTTAAACGCCTAAACGTTGCTACACAATTATAGCTCTTAAGAAGTGTATGTTTGTAGTGTTTTAAATTATATTAGCTATTAATACTTACTCGGAACATATTGTCATCTATATTCTTATTTAGAGGCAATGGATATCTTTCTAAAGAAGGGATCTTAGAATGCCGTTGGCTTGCTGAAAAGTCATGTAACCCTAAGGTGTTACTTACGTAGACTAGAAAAAGCTGAAAATTTTGTCGTCTAATAAGATCTGGCGAGGGTAGAACACATTCCATGCAACTTTGTTATAAATGAATGAAATTCTTTATTTTCTGTACAAGGTTAATTAAGAGAAGAAAATTCTGGAGGAATATTTAGGTTTGTCAAAAGCCTCCAATGGGAAGTAGTAGGTCTGATAATAATTAGATATCTGTGAAATGAATATCTCCCATTACAAGATTATATACACCGCCTTCTTCGACTAATAAATAAATCTACATTCTGCGACTTTGTTTTTTTCATTTCTTTCAAATTTTCTTTCAAAGAAATACGCAACTGAAAGAATGTACGTTAACCTACAGAATCAGCGCCATAACGGCTGGCTTGTTGAATCTTTGTTTTTTATACGCCACAGTCAATTAACAAATGTTGAATTTGGCGTTTGTCCAGGGACAGAGATCGCTGTAGCAATGACGCGCAGCCCCCGAACTGGAGGGCCCCCAACTAATTGTGTACTAATTTGCTTAGAACCAAAGTTAGTAAAGGAAAGGATGGTGCAGGCACTTACAAAATTACGATTACGTTCATTGTGCAACGTACTCATTAAATTTAATATTAAATGACGTTGCAAAACACATTTTCGAAGTGTCTCAATTTTTTTTGACGATTTGGAAACAGTGTATACTTTTTTGGCAATGGCATAAAACGCTGGGCAATGTTGAGTAACGATTCAACGGAAAAATGCAAAATTACTCTTAAAAAGTCTGCCCTACGAGATGGTCTTCAAGAAATGACGCCTTATTCGCAGTAAAAAAAAATATCCAATAGTAATGAAAGCTTTGTATCAATTAAATTTAATTAGCAGCAAAGAAGATGTATAGAACGTATAAATAATAAATATGTTAAAGTTGTAGTTGTCAACTTTTTTTTCTCAGATATTTGAAATCATCAACCCTGTTTCCAAAACCCTGCAGTATGAAAATAATGACTTACAATAAGCCAGTATTTTGTTAAATGATTTTCTAGACAAGTTAGCAGAAATCAGAAATCAAAATTCATTTAATGGTTTGCTAGATGAGTCCGGAGATCTAGCGAAAGGATGGGATGTAACCCCTTTTTCAAAAATAAAAGGCGAAGGATTACAAAGCGGTGAGTTATCAGAAGATGAAAGAATTTCTGATCCGGATTCATATATTTGAGAGTCAATGTATATTATAGCTGCCTAGATATATTGATTTCACAAACTAAGAAAAGATTCCTTCTATGATCTAAGTAATACATTTGAAATTTTACAACCCAAAGCTATCGTTTTCGAGCGACGTAATTAAAAACAAAGCAGTAAAATAGGCTACTAAATACCATAATTATTTGATTACAGCTGATCTGTACGATCAATTAATTGTTTTTGAAAACTGTTTGATATTAGAAATTCAGGAAATTCATACCATTAAGGAACTCGCAAAATTATTATTGACAAATTTTAAAATATCCAGCTTCTCAGAGGTTTTAACAAAAGGTGTGCTTACCGTTACAACTACAACCGCAAAAAGAAGCTTTTTTAAATTCAAAATTATCTTAGAACTCCTATGGAACAAGAACGGTTAGCAGATCTATCGCTCCTACATATATGTTTTTTTTTTTTTTTGGAAAAGGACTCACACAAAAATTCTGATACAGGGTACGCTCAGGACTAGCTACGCCACTGCGTTTGTCGTAACTTTTAATAGATCCTTTGTGTTAATTAATCCAGATTTGAAAGCTTTTAGCCATTATTGCACACGTGATATCTTCAAAAACGTTCAATTAGACGTAAGTGAAGTACACTGGGTACATTTCTAGATTTCAGAACAAAGTGCTGCAACACTGCCAGCATAATGTGAAATTGCCACGTCGGATTAAAATCTTCACAATTTTCGTCGGAATGGTTTTCGTTCATTTGCGCTGTTTTTCGTTAATTTCGACATCTACAAAATTTCCAAATAGACAAATATAAGCCTAAGAGCGACGTTTGCGAGAAATTGGAACCTATAATATACTGTTGAAATTTTTTGTCTTTTGTAATTCATCTTATAATCCACTTCTTTGCTCTTTTTAGGTAATAATATTTGTCATTTGCAGAGCTACTTCCGTCGAGTGTGATAAAAGATTGCTCCTCGATAATCATTTGAAAGCGAAAATTCATTTTCAGCAAGTTGTGTTAGCTGACATCTTTGGTCTTGCAACTACTTTTCAGAATATTTTTGGGCTCACATTCTCTGAGATTGTTACTTACATATTTTTTATCGATGTGATACTAAGCCAAGCTTTCTAAGTGAAACCTCCAGTGTGCCTCGAGCATAATGTTGCTTTCTTCTTGGAAGTCATTTTTCCTGCAAGTCTTCGCGAACTAGTCGTTTGTCAACGTTTGTGATAGAGACAGCACGCTCGTAAATGTTGTAAATCGACTTTTTGGAGGCGCTACCAATGTAAACGTCGTAATACTAATAATTATTTAACAAGTTTACAACATAGCTGACTTAAAATCGTTCAGCGCCGCTTATGTAACCACAAGAACAAGAAGAAATAAAATATTTTACGCGTTTATTTATACTTACATTTCATGCGTATAACCTCCAGACTTTTCATCATATAATAAACAATTGTAATGCAAATCCAATTTCAAAGTATCGTTGATACGTTGGAGTATCCTTTCGCGGATGACATGTCATCGTTTTTCGCAGGAACTCATGGATTAGGTGTTCCTCTGACTAGCACTACTCCACCTTCTACTAGGTGACCATGAATAGTTTCAAGTTGGATGTACTACTATAAATAGCCAGCCCTGACCCTGAACGACAAATGTGGATATACCTATGTTGTGTGTATAAATATCCATATACATATATCTATATAACGTATGCATATGTATGAATACACGCATACAGACGTGTTTATTCAGCGAGTGTGCGTTCGCGTTTGGTTTTGATACACACCTTTCGATAGCTAGCACCACGTCGCATATTCACAAACAAACAAGCTAAGTCGTACGTAAGTACAATATGTAAGATATAACCTCTGCATTATGTTTGATGTACGCAGAATTACGGTTCTCCTGTCGCACTTTACTTTCAATTCATGATTTACTCTTATGGTAATTGCCTTCTATAAATAGAACAGACCTTAAAGGTTACCTTGTAATGATAGTGGCGATGATGTTGAAGAATTGTACGAGCTCTCGGTGCTCTTTAATAACGGCAACGCGAAGATCGCCTGGTCTGTAAATCTTGCAAATTCACACTTGTAATTAAAGTCTCGCGGATGTTTTTGTCCTCGGAGCTAAATATATACTTGCGTTTTGGGATTTTGTAACAAAAACACGATATAAATAGAACTCGATTGTTTTGGTTATTGAAGAATGGACTTGATTAAAAATTAACTTTCGGTGGCGGAATATTTTCGAAGTGTGCTTATTAATCTCGCTGTCGAAAGTCAATAATCGTGCCTGATACGAATTGCAATTGATGATTCGAACAGGCAGGCGTTTGAATTGGTTGGGCAAATCGTTGTAAATCTTAACAATATTGAAAAAAAGGCACCTAGTGAACAAGGGTTTCGATGTATGGAACGAGAAAGAATACGCAATAGTTCAGAATTGGAGGAAGTCCTCGTATTCCATGTATGAATCTAAGACAACCATTCTGCGCTTTCTGTATTGGCCTCGTATCAACATGGGCCATACACAGCGTTACAATAATTTATGTGAAAAAGTACCAACGTCTTACATAACATTCATCTCAAACCAGCGCTCAGATGCTGTTGTGTGCTATTGTAGAGTACTTAAAGTTTTGTATAAGTTAGTCCAATCGACAAGGTAACTTGTTTCTTAAAGTCCAGATCATCCCGTTCAACGTGCTTTAATAGAAATAGGCAATTGTTTAATAAAAGTTTTAGTTTGTCCAGTACTCATAACCGAACTGTTGTTAACAACTTTGTTCATTCTTTGCACCCCTAACTCAAAATCGGGACCTGCAAAAGAATATTAAATTTGTACGTCGTCAGCACACATTTGGTGTTTACAGTATTTTAAATCATTACAAAGAAACGAGATGTGGATGGTGTACAAGAGAAGATCCACTTCGCTGACCTCTACTTAAAGGAAAGCTATTTGGAACTGCAATATGGTGAACTTTTATTCTCAATGTTATGAGAAGTAGATTCTAAATAATAGCTTCATTACTGAATTTGCTTGAAGCAATTTATGGTTTATTGTGTCAAAAACCACGGATCAGTCTAGACATAGCAATACAGCAACCCTTCCCTCCTCAATGTTGGAGAGAATATCATCCACAATTGGCGCTAAAGCAGTCACACAGAGGCAACAACAACAGAAGGTAGAGATGAAAGTACGCTCGAAACCGTACTGATGACGCCGGATAGGCAGAAACATGTCTTTTGTTGCGTTCGGCGCGAATTATTCCATCAATACCATGAGAGCGCTAAACTATCTTATGCCTTGAAATTTATAATTTATAAGTTTGTATAAATACATACAATTGGAGGGCAGCTTTATCATTAGACTATGACTGTTCAATATATTACGCTGGCTCATATCAATTTGGTAATATAGAAGATTTGTTAAGCCTGAAATATAACTAAACTATATTTGAAGATTAACATCCATTCAGGTTGTGGAATTTAGAAGATCACAACGTTGTTATTAATGCTGTGATCTTTTCTTATACCCAGATACCAACGTTATTCGATAAATAGTTTTGCTTTCTACCTACTTGTGTGGACAATCCTTTCTTTGCTATCCCTGGGACTTTATTAATTTCTGCACGTTTTAACTTGATTAGCAACAAGCTTTGATTTTACTAACGTTCTCGTTTACCGCTTCTTGTCTTCCATGTCTACTGTATAAACGCACGTATACATGAGACGATTAATTGACCAATTAAAAAGTTATGCAACTGCTAAGCGAATGCGACATCTTCTTGATTGGGAAAATCAACAACAGGGAAAGCTTGAAGGCATAATCTCTATTATCGAAGTCACTATTTGTTTTATTATTTATTATTTCTCGTTTTTCGTTTCTGTTACGGCACACATATACCAGTCCACATATTATACCTCAGATAACACTTAGCATTACCTTCTCTGCTTAGTGTTAGTATTTGTTTAATGTTCTAGACAGGAAAATAATATTTTAAAGAATAATGAAAATTGATGAGTTGAGTTGAGTTGAGTGGGACATGACTGAAAGAAATCCACAAATTAGGTCTCTTTGTTTTCCAAAATTGTAACAGTAAAATTCTTTGTAGGCGAACGATTTTTCATTGGTTTTGCAATAATGCAATAGTCGGTTTGAGGAAAGTGAGCCGAGTGTGACTGCCGCAGAAATTTATAAAATATTAAAGAAAGCATTTGGAGTGGGACACGAACTTCTAATTAATTTAAACGCTTCAAAAATGACCGAATACCATTTCATAACGATGAACGTTTTGAACTGGTATAACATCACAATTATTCCAAATGATCACAAATAGACTATATAGACATTTGTAATTTTCTGTGATTATTTTTTGAATTAAATATGATGAAGATAGCATTAAATTTCGTGTTGCAACTGCTGAACAACGAACAGAAACAACAACAAGATATTCGATGTGAAAACCGAACAATAACTATCACATTATGCCCTTTTTCATTCATATTAACCAAGTCGGAAGCAACGTCATAGCTTTAATGATCTGTTTTCTCGACAAAAAACAACAGTGCTGAACATATAAACAAAACAAAGGTGTGAGGATGCATTTATTTCGCAGCGGCGTCGTTGGGATCAATGTTTGGGTTTCTCAGGGAACTATTACTGATCTTCCGTATTCATCGTGATAATTTAGAAAACAATACTAAGCAATGTTTCAGCATAATTACCCGAACTATAACTAATCGTTAAAAGTCTCACATTTAGAACATTCTTTCCAGCTCACTAGAGAAATACGGAAGTAATATAATTTAACATAATTGTATCAAAGTTCAATGGCAACCGTTTCTGAAAGAGAATTTATAAATTCATTAAGAACGTCTATTGTGGACGGTAATCTTTACTTTTCTAGCAGCGGTTCTTATATTTATCCCAAAATACATTCTTCAAATTAATAAATATATAATTTACAACAGGTTTTCTTGTGAGAAACAATGAAGCATGTCCTGCTTTCTCCTTCCCTTTTCCCACTAAAAAGTACGTTGATGTTTTTTTCTAGGAAAATCAGTATTCGTATTGCTACTCCTTAAAAATTTGAATACCAATTTTATGCATTAATCGCGATCAACTCAAGGTTAGCACAACGTTGATATATTTTTTGGTGTAGGTGACATTCTCAAGAATTAACGGAAAATCACTTCCAAAAAAAGGTATTCATAAAACTAATGCGACTCTCAGCGAACGTCATAATTACCATTTTTACTATGTAAGGTCACCAGGAGGAGCGTTGAAAAATTTCAACAATTTATAAATGCAAATCCGGTCTTGAGCTATAAATAAAACGCCGTAAAAAAACAGTTTTTTTTTTTGGCTATATTATAAATTCAAATTATTTTCGTATATTTTTACGTTCCCGTTTAGACGTGTTGTATGTGTTAAAGGTGTACATGTAGAAGCAAAAATTGATGAGCAGGATTTAAATAAATGATACCTATCTTTAAAACTTGCCAGTTCAGATATGTATATGTAGGTATATTTGTGTGGTTCTTTTTTTGTTTATTTAACGTCTAGAACATAATTAAGTAACGTACCTTGAATATAGTAGCATTCTATATATAGGCATGACAATAAACTTGTATTGTTAGTGTTTTATACCCAGCGTTGAAACTCAAACGGGTCTATTTTTAGAACATAATGGAACGTTTAGAATTATACAATAAATTGTACGTTTATTTACTTCTATAAGTCTCTAATGTATGTTTAGCATTCAGCAGCTTTCATCGATTATATTTCATGATTTTATGAACTACCTTGCAAAGTAAATTGTATTTATGCCAATAATAAATAAAATATTTTTTTTTCGCCGAAAAGAAAAAAAAATGTGTTGAAAATTCTTTGACACACTTGAGGTAGTTTCTCAAAAAGAAAACACGAGATAAGCCTTTACCAAAAAAAAAAAAAAAAAGAAAACATCAGTTTACCCTGGTAATGTTTCTGTAAGCAATTTTGAATCGAATATCCTCGAGCAGAATGGATTCTTTATGCTGTACAATTACCAAAACGACCTTGAACTCTATGAACTTCACCAGAGAACCTTATGCTTTTCATTAAAGAATTTTTAGCAACAAAGTCGTCATTTACATTTAGTTCTTCTCTTGTTGGAGTCAGCGACCTAAGAGCAGCAGGTGTTAAAATGAATATTAGAAGATATGCCAAACAATTTTAAACTTTACCAAGTTGTTTGTTCATCTAACGCTTTCAATATTAAACTTGTGAGAAGCAATCACTTTGTTGGTGTTTCTAACCTATTCTCTTTATTAGTTTCCAACATGTAATATTTATAAAAGAAATAGGTTCTTTTCGTCCTAACTGCATACTTCGGTATACTTTAGCATGTTTAAGAAACGAATCGAAAGCGTTCTTCTACAGTTGCCTGAAAGAGGACGTTAATTTATTAGCTTTCATCAACTTACAATCGTATGAATGATTAATCATCTGAAATATCCTTAAAAACACATTAACCAACTGTTGTTAACAGCCAACTAAAAAAGATTTATGTAGAACGTAGCAATGGGAGCTTCTAGTTTGTTGAAACTCTAAAAACACTTGCGAATCATCCCGAGATTTTCGGATTGTGTGTACAATGTTATATTTCATACAGGTAGCGTACTGACAAGAGTTGTTTCTAGAATCGTGCCAAAATGTCAGTTATAAGGGTAATATGCATGCACAAATGCATAATTTAATTATGGCCGACATCTCTCTACGGATTCTTTGAATTTGTTCCCGTAACGCATGTTATTTATATATTGCATTTTACAGTAAATCTATTTGAACCATTATTTTATAGGTGTTTTGGCAACAATTCTTTTTATTATAGAGAATTCGAAAATTTGATCCGATCGAGAAAAGACTATTCAACGAAATGCAACTCTTGCGATTGATTGTTTCCATACATGCGTACATACAATATATTAGCTTAAAATTTTTAAAATGCTGGTGCAATAATACATTTAGTTGAAGTTTATGTAACTTTAAAGAAAAGGCGGATGTAAAAATATTACTCCTCATTTCTGGAAGGAGGCGAACTTAAGTCGGATGAATAGAATAAACAACTAAAGAAATTAATATAACGAACGAGAAAAGGATAATGAAAACAATAGGTTCGAAAGAGAAAAAGGAAAGTGGAAGAGTAGGGAGGTGGGAGTTTTAGAAAAATTAAAAGAGGAGCAGATAACAAAGTACAGGATTTCCCGAAATCGAGGAAAAGCGCACGACTCGTCCTCTCTTATCCTGCCTCTCCGAGATCACGCAGGCAGACTCTTGAGAAAGGACACGATGTCCGTCGGATACTTTGGTTTTCGAGCGGGCTTATCTACAGATTTTTATGTTCTCGGGATCACCGGAACTATTACAAACGCTCTACAAATTCACGGCAGGGCGCAAATCGTTATAGACTAAACACGAGCGTTTGATACCGTAACCTAATGTATAAGATTTTCGTTTGGCCGATGTCATGTCGCCTCGCACGGATCGTTATTGTCTCAGGAATTGTACGTGCATATATGTCTACCCTCTAAAGCAGGATATAGAAGCATGAGACGTGGCAGTGCAAGTCATGCGAGGTTCAAAATGGGATTTACATAGCTGAGTCAACGCTTTCGAAAGTAAATAAATACACATTGACATGACTTGTTCTATGCGGCTAAGAATGATCTCCAAATTAGAAGAACAAGATTGACTTTAAAAGTGTGTTAATGATGAAGAAAGATCCTATAAAATAACCAGCATCTCAGTACAACAAATAACGAGCTTTAAATTGTAAAGGCACTCACGTGCACCTCAATCAGCTTGCGCCTACGCACAAAATAGTAGGTAAGTTTTCCTCTCAAATGAAAGGTCCAAAAATGAAAATAATTCGCATTACGTTTAAAGTATATAGAGCTACGGAAGACTTTCAATGTAACCGTAAGTAAAAACTTTGCATTTAAACTAACCATAGATGTTCTTACATTTCGCATATGAGTACGTCCAACGCTCTTAAAAATTCAAACGCAATTCACGTGCCGTTAGTACTACTTTGATATTATCTAATAATACCTTCTTTTTATGTATTTATCCAAAATGTCAATGTCAATGGAATGCCACGATTCAATAAGGTAAACACAGTTGTTAACCAATACATTCCAATTTTAGATTACGCTATACCATATTATGAAATTAACCAAGGTTAAAGTTCTATTTTTATAACAAGCACGAAAGTATTAGCATTCTGAATTTGGCATTATAAGGCATTCGCGAGCTTTCTGCAAATCATAACGCGTGTTGTAAGTATGTCAGAAATGTTATTGTTATCAGTGACATTGCAACAATACAAAGAAGCAGAAACATGAAGCAAATATCTGTTGTTCTAGCGGCTTCGAGTACTTGAATAACAACTGCAACCCATTAGGCTCTTTGTTGTATCGCGCGTCTAAAATATATTTTAATAGCTATCGTGTGAAGCAAACAGATCTCTTGAGACGTCGTACAACGCGGAAATATTATAAAAAAAGAATGTCAGGCTATTCATTTTGACTATACTTTAAACAAATCTTTCCAAGTGCGTAAAAGCAGTCTGTCTGTTCAGAAACTGGAGTATGTTCCAGTGTAGATTTAGTTACACTTTTGGTACGATGCCAAACGCGGAATATTTACTTCCTATGTATTTGAGACTTTCAAGCCGATTTATCCAAGTGTTGAGATGTTAAACATAAACCGAAATAAACGGTTTATACGTTTTATCGGAAATATATCCGATGTTGCCAAAAATAACGCGAGATGATTCGACGGCGGAACCGCAATGTTACATTGAAATAATCATAACAATCTCGCATTTACATTATTCGTCATAGAACCTTGATCGAGAGAAAAGTCGTTATAATACATTCGTTGGCACAGTTCTAGTAAATGCAACAACTGCGTTTTTCTATTAAATACGACGATATATCAAATGAAGGGATGTATTACGAATTGTCTATTTTTTACAAATATCATCGGTACAAAAGAAGCGCGCTACGATAACATGCCTTTTTAATTCCAGTCACCTTTGTGTAGGAAGTTGTAGTGTTCATGTTATACTCAGAGTACAAGATTGTATCAATTTAGTTCTTGTAAAATATTATTTGCAATTTAGGCATTTTTGAAATTGCCAAAGGTTATTAGTACTATTGTTGTTATCTTAAATAACTTTGTAGCTTCTTGTCAAAAATTTGTTTGGAAGATTTGTACCACTAATCAGTGGAAACATTTCATAATTCTCGTTGAATGTCATAAATACGTTTTGGGGTGTATCATCTCAATCTCTGAAATTTTTGTTTACTGCAGAAGGGGACAGTGAAAACAATATTTGCAAATCATGCAAATCATTTGTTCACAATTTGTACGCGTGCGGAATTCAACCCGCCGCTTACTTGAATTTCTGGGATTTATTTCTGGCTGAATAGAGAAAATTTGTCGAGGATTCTTGGTGCCGATCCTATAAATAACAATATTGGCATCTCTAAATTATTTCTAATTATACCGGAAGTAAATGTCATATTGCTTATTTTAAATAGAACAGCTTGTATATTTTTTCATGTTCTGATGGCGCGCATTATTCTTAACATGATTCGTTATGATTCTATAGAAAAAGCATTTTTTTAGGTCTTTTCTGACACTGGAATGAAAAGTGCATTACTGAGAAAATATTTAGGTCACATAACTGAGATTTAGTGATGTTGTTGATGTAATTACTACATTGTACTACTATATAAGTTAAAAAATTCCAAGATTAACAATATAGGGTGATCCGACAGACTTATGTCAACCAATTGGACGCGATACTCACTTATTTCAATTAAAACATATATCTCTGACTATTCTTCATGAGTTAGCGCACCCCTTATATAATTCTACTAGTTTGTTGAATTTTTTCGTTCTCAGGATAAAATCGAATCATTTAGATACAAGAAAGAAACAAACAAATTGAAATATAACAATGGATTCTTATAAAAGATTATCGTTAATAACAATTTTTACCGGAAGTTCTAAACATTCGTCAATTTTTTTACCTTCTCGTTTAAAATCACATAAATATTTATAAAACAGAAAGATAAAAAAGTAATTGTTAACCGTTACTTATTTATTTAAAATTAGATATTTGTCAATTATTTACAAGATACAATTGTATTTTAATTCGAATTTGTGTTGTCTTCATCTTTTCGTTGATGTTCTTAAAAAGTCTGTGGAACGATTTGATATTTCTGGATAGAAACATCAGATCTTCCGTCATCATATATGAGAGTGTGACAATGGATATTTTAGGTATTTAAAAAAAATCTAAAAATTAGAAACGTCTGATAATTTTTCTTTTATTGCTTAATTTTTCATCTGAACACAAAAAAATTCGAATAGTTCATAGGGAGTATTAACTAACTCTTAGAGAGGAACGTCCAACATGGACATTATGTGACAAATTTCACGGCCTTAATCGCGACGGAAACTAGCGGTAAGAAATTTGTGAGACGTATGTTTCAGCTCGCGAAGTAAACCCAGAAATCTTCTTGGCAATCCGAAAGATAAGCCGGGAGCCAAGGGGGGAGATCAGGAAATTTTAAAAAATTACATATAATGATTGTGATAAAGTCTATATTGGTCAAACGAAATGAGTGACAAGGATTTTCGGTACGATAGAATAGAGGTGTAGCGAAATTGGGCATAATATTAAATTAGAAAACTTGAAGTATAATTTCTTCTTGGAAATTAGACGGTGACGAAGTAATTTACATAAAAGCAACGCAAATTTAATGAATAAAGGGAACGGACGGTTATCAAGTTATCATACTCTCTTCTGTTTGATTTATTAGGGTAAAGCATACACCTATTTTTTCGTCTATCTTTCCATATTTTTCGCATGTGTTGGTTTTAGGATTCATATGCGGTAAAAGCAGACACTTATAAATAAATATTTTTTTGTCAAGATTCGGGATAGAACAGGCATATTAGAATTAGAGTTTTTCGTACATCATTCGGTGCATGCTTGAAAATGCGGATTACCGCATCCTCGAAACAGCTGCCCCGTATTGATTAATTATCTGGAGTGTACCGTCACTTTAGTATTGTTTGGCTTGGCAGTTATTATTAACAACTATTACAGATTTTATTCTCTTTTTAATTTCAGAACGTTATCCACCAGGCCAAATTTCCACGAGCTACGGTGTATATATCCATCGGAAAGTAATAAGCTACGTTGTTAATAATCAAAATATGAAAATAATCAGTTAGTGACGATAAATGCTTCAAAATCGGTTTCGATATTCGTGACTTCGTGAGGAGCAATATTTACTTCTCAGTCCGTTTAACTATTCGTGAAAATTTATATCTACGATTTAACCCACCTGCACTTGCATTCCCGGCTATAAAACGATTAATTATAATTTTATGTTTGTTCGTAGGAACGCGAACGGTTCACGTATCTCAATTAGTATGTAATATAAAACGTTCGCGGGATTACTCCCATGCAGACAGTTAAGCTCGGAACGATTTAAATTGTAATTGCTTTCGAAACAATTTAGAATTGTAAAGTTCTTCATTAAGTACAGACTTGGACGGATTGAGTTGGAAAGTTTCAGAATTAAAGTTTTTATTAATTATAGCTCATACGATACTCACTTAGAACAGTTTGTCAATACTTGATTAATGGATATCGTTCTAGACCACGAAATCTAAATTTAGGATCGTGTTTTTTTACGACCCTTTCACTTTTATTTAATAGGTCTTTTGGTTCTTTCAATAGGATTTTCCGGTTTGTCAAAGTATCGTTGGACGTCTGTTCTTATCGAAAATTCGTCCATAGCATTGAGTAAGAAAGATTAATGATGTAAAGACATAAAATGTTTGAATTAATAAAGCAATCGGATCGTTTTGAATCTTATTTATACATTGGTACTTTTCTGTGAACTGTTACGCAAGCTCCATGGATAGGTGGTACTCAAAAGTTCCTGAAATATAGTTACATTCGGAAACAGGTTGTAGTGAGTGCCTTCACGCCCTGTCGAATGAAGGGATTGTAGCCTGGGGATCTTAGAAGGTATTTCAGAATCCTTAAAGATCCCAACACAAATTATCTAATGTATATTACAAAGGACATTATTCCTAAGCAATACGATTTTGTTCAGCTTTATTGAAAGCCGTACTGAATGGGTATCCGGACAGCTTGAAAGCAAAAAAAAAACTATTCTGGTATGGTACAGGGCGGATCAAAAATAGAAGTATTAAGATCGCAGTGACTTAAGGTATACTAATATACTACAAATAAAATAGCGATAAATTGTGATAAAAAGAGATTCAACGAAAAGGATACCTTATTTTGTTTGCTTTCAGCACCGCCTGGGATTCAAATTTCTCTATCAGACATCAGATCGCATGAGATCAGACAAGGATCGCAGGGAACTAAGTCATGCAAGTATTCTGGATGAATATGGTTAACCTTCTGTATTGATCTATTGATAAAGATAAAGGTGCTCAATTTGTAGTAAATGAGATGTTTCGTCAGAAAGCTGACCATTCACCTTGGGTACAGCGATCATTTAGACAAGGAAGACAAAAGTGTAGCCGCTAATTAATCTACTGAATGGGGTTTCCTAAAATACAATACTTTGTCCATCGGTGAATAAACGAAGATGTTCTTGAAGGACAAGCTGATACTTACGTATTTGATGGATATTTATATTGCCTTATACGTTGTGGCGAAAAACCTATTCAACATTGTTGTTATTAATGTTATTAATCTTTAGAAAATGTTAGAGAATAGGTGGGCCCATAAAGTATATTTCGATCTTTTTTCTTACAAGTTACAAACTACTATGTTACTTGAGAAACAAAGGATGTTTTACCACTTGAACTGTGCGCGAGAATAGTACGTTGAAATGTCTATTAGAAACTATGAAGGCGATGAGGAAGAAACCGTGACCTTCTGCTATGGTGAAAGCTTGAAAACTGCGCGGACTTGTAGATAAAAAGAAATCTATCCCTGAACTCTGAACTTGTACGAGCCCTTATCCTAGAAGAGTCCTAGAAGGGCCTTCAGCCAAAGTGGAAATTGATTTTGCCATTGTGGCGATTGCTGTGTGATTTCGGAATTATACTGATCTTCGCATGTGACGGCTTTCCAAATAAAATTTAAATCAGTTCAAACCTGTCCTTCCAATTCTCAGCAAATATCTATACGACGCTGTTTCCGTTCGTTGCTTCGCAGTCGTAGTTCCAACATTGTTTCAATAAAATCCATTAATCCGCTCCTTAAAAGTATTCTACGTGTTGGATGAGTTTTACAGCTAATACACTAACGATATGTTTTAGTGTAACACCGGCTGATGGTCGCTTAAACCAGTAAGTTTGCGTTTGACCTATTTGATGCGTGCTAGAGACGCGTATTTATTTTCAGGTATTTTCTTGCAATTATGAATTTGAAAAAGGATACTGTCTACAGTGTTCCATTAAGAAAAAAATATTTCTCTTCCGATATCTTGAAAGTCAGCTTTCAATTGTCGTTTTGCTTTAATTTTTACAATTAGTGCAAATAAATGCCCAATTTTAATAGTTTAACCGGCTGTAACTCTAAATACAGGGAAAATAGCAAAGTTGTCGAGTTACTTTGAAACAGATAGTTTTAGATAGAATTTGATATTATTACATTCGAGTGTCGTAAGAATTAACCTTTATATTCCCTAACGTTAAAAGAAAAGGCAGTCCAAAGAGGAGGAAAAAAAGATATTTTCACTGTGCCAAGCTTCTGGTTTTTATTTTAGGTTTTATAGAAGAATATAGAAGTTCACCAAGGCTACAGCTTTAAAGTAAGATATTTTTAAATAAATTATTAATGTAAAGTTACTTAATAATTCATAAGGTTCTATTAATTAATATAATTGGAAGAAATGTTATATGTAGTCTATTATTCTTTTGTCGGTTCTAACGTGTCATTGAATTCAGTCAGGGCACTGACTCTATTCATAAACTCACCCCTTTGTAGGATATTTGCTTCGATACATGATATAACAGACGTCCTTGCTTAACCAAATACAACGCTCGGATTACCCAACTTGCCTAAAGGGAAGATTGAGATGAATATCCCTTGCGTAAGGAAATTTTTTCAGGCAATTTCAAAATACTTTCCTCTATTCCGTACATGTAATATGGAGCTACGAGGGATGACTTTTAAGTTTTTACGAAAGCAATGAAGGAAAAAAGGTACAAATCGTCTTATTGTTTGCAAAATATTCTCCATTAAGATTTATACACTTTCGAATTTATTCACACCAAATCCCGAAACATATTTTCCATTGTGAAGGTTATGTATTCAAAACTTTAAAAGTCTTTAAAGGCTTTAACAGCATTTTGAGGTGATCAAAATTGTCTCTTCTTTGTTTAATATGCAGGAATAAAAAGAAGTCATTATGCCATAAATCGGGTGAACACGGATAATGAGCTAATAATTCGATTTTTTCTCCTTCAATTGATTAGCTGTTTAATGTGCTGTGTGACAGCTGCTATCATCGTGGTGGAGGGTGACGTGACTGGATTTCATTGACGACTTCTGGTAGACAAATTATCCTTCAAAGTAAACATTTTCTTTTTCTTTCAGTTCATCTGGGGATACCCAAACAATTGATTATTTTCTGACTCGTATAAATATATCCAAACTTCGTCACCTGTTACGACGTTGTATTCGAATTCTTCTTGAGTATTTTCTTGTACCAGTTGGCAAGAGCCTTTCTTGTGTTTCTATATTTCGCGATTCTTTGAAACGATTATCGATTTTGGTCGACCTCTACGAAATTCATCACTGTCTGAAGCAAGGCCACAACGAATTTCTACAAAGCAGTTGTAAACAACAGTTTTTGATGGCCTAAAATTGAACAGAGCAATTCAAAGCATTTTTGCTTCTTTTTGTGAAACTCTCTATATACATGCTACTCGGCCGATTTGTGTACCGTCACAGCTTTAAAAATAACAAATATAAAAAATGTAAAAAAATGGAAATAGTAATATTACATCCTGAGAGCGCCATCTAATGGTCTTTTATAAAAACTTGATATGCTACCCTTGTATTTACCTTGTAGTCTACCTTACCTGAACACATATGTATATGTGTATATGTAACACTTATTTTAATTTTAACTTGTAACGACGCCTGTACAATGTGTAAATGATTCCATTAAGTTTTACTAAATGTAAATAGAATAAAGACATGGACTACTTTAATGTCTAAGCGTATCTAAGAATACGATACGTCAAAACCTGGTAGAAAGAATCTTATTTAACGTTCATAAATTTCTCAAAGTTGTTCCAATTACCCAAAGTTTGTTTGCTTTAATTTTAGCACTACAATACAAAAGAGAACAGCACGAAATAATTGATATCATGACATTGTTATCGCGAACCTGAATATTCGGCGAATTTGAATTCAGGTCAGTGTTTCACATCCGCGAGGTAGTTACCGATGATATTTTTAGTTCGTTGATAAAAATTTGACGGAAGCAATTTGAAAGGCTTCCGCTTTAGAGGAATTTAACCGCACGAAGAGGTAACAGAACCGAATATATTATAATAGTTTCCATGTTCAATTCTGTATCTGTTATCACTTCTACGAATATATCGGTTTTTAGATTTTCTTTCCACAGGATAAAGCGGTTTCATTTAGGTTAACCCTAAAGGATTATTTTTCATTGCGCGCATTTCGAACAACTTTTCCTGCATTGCTTTTTAAATTTTTTATATGTTGTTGACATTTTACTAGGGCAGCTTATTTCATAAAAATTCACATTAGGCCAGAACTATATCACGGAATCGGTCACATTTGTATAGTAATAAAGAACTTCGTGAAAATAGGGATCTTTTTGTAAAATTCTTTGTATTAAGGTGAGATCATACACCGAGTGAGTCGAATTTTGATTATAATAAGCCCGAATGAATTCTCCGCTCATTAGAGATCCTTCCAATCTGTCAACTAAAGCCAAAACCAGAACACTGAAATTGGGAAGAAAGTAATTGATAAGCAGGCCGTAAAAGCCAGAGTTTTCGAAAAACCGTAACTTCGAAAAAAGAAACAGGATATGGGGATACTTCTCTACACCATGGCTTCAAAACACATCTATATCTGTCTCAGTTTCTAGTTGTTTGCTTATAAAACTTACTTTGTACTTAAGTCAAATCTCGTCGCCATCCGTCGACGTCGTACCTCTTCTACGCCTCCTTGTTACTTCCTTAGTAATAGCCCGTGTGTAGTAATAGGCCTAGTCGTTTTATTCCTTTAATTGGAATTTAGTGTCCAGATTTCTATATTTATCTTTATACTTTAAAGTTACCACCTTTTGTATGTTTTCGACGAGAGAAAGCCTGTACAGGTGGTTGCTATATTTAGTCTGAAAAAGTTGTTTCTTACATTTACTTCATATTCTCAATAACTTTTACAGATGATCTAAGAATTACCATTTACGCGTTAATAAAAATTGAAACTTATGCGAGCCAGGATTTTTATTATCCAGAAATAGAGGACAAGATGTCTAGACGAGAACAATCCTCGCGAGACGACAAAACTGCCAAATCTTGCTCTCCGTAAAAGGTGTTGAGCGTTACTGTTTTCTATTCTCAATGTTCTTTGATCTGCAAATACAATTGCAAATCTTTTCTTTGGCATTTCCCTACTCCCTACCCATGTTTTTCCGTTCTTTTATGGTATTCAGCTTCCTCCCGTTGTTTTGACTTTCCATACTCTTTTGGTATATCTGTCGTTGTTCATTCTGCTTATATAACTGAACCATCTCGATTTATATTCCTCTAACCCTTTTTCAGTGGTATTGTCACTAGTTGTTCCCCAATATCAATAGTTCGTGGTTTATCTATTGTTTTAACTCCAAGTACTCTCCTAAAATGTCTCATCCCTGTGGCTTATTCGCGTCTTTTCGCTATAAGTAGAAATTTATATAGAAGTTATAAATTAGAATCGGCACATATAGCTTTATGATTAAGGGAAATGTTACTTAGCGAATGAAATAGTTATCCAGTTGCTTGAATTCTATTGTTTATTTCATCTTCTTAGCTCATCATGTCTGCTAAGTATATTTCCAAATTACTTATAATTTACTACTTGTTCTAGAAGTTTTTTACTTATGGAGATATTAATTTAATAAAAATCTCTTCGCCCAAAAAAGAAGTCATCAATTGCATTTTTATTTCTGTGCTCCCCGAATTTTTTAACACACTGTACGTGTCTTACTAAGGAAGGGAGAATTCAATTCTTTAGAAACCTATACAATTCAATAATATAATTGATAAATGCTAAGCATGCTAAAATCCAGAAACAAACATTTTTAAATTCGCGATCTTCCTTATTATCTCTCTCGATTTTCGTGTTACATCAGGATGCTCCATCCGTTACTTTAATGCATCCATAAGTCTCTCTCAAACTTCCTAAGGCCGACGAGTGATTTCAAGACGTACCAAAGCAGGTAATACTATACATCATTGCTTAGTTACCTTGAGGTGAACCTATTCATCCGTCTTTCACGACTTCGTATCAGTTACACGCAGACGACCTCATATGCGAAATTGCACACATTGTTTCGATTTGCTGCCGCTTATATGAACCAAAGTGCGCGTTTATAAAACCATAAAACGAATCTACTCGATTACTGTCATTATTGTTGTAATTCTTAATGGAAACCCGGCGAAAATATAGGTCAGATAAGATCGTGCATCGAAATTACGCGTGCTAATATAAATACACTTACCGCCACGGCATTTATTCACTTACCTATGGTTTTCATCGTCCCGTAATTTCATTGCGAGAGTATAAATTTGAACTTATGTGCGTATTCGTATTTGTGTGCACCGCGTACGTGGTATACGAGTGATCGGCAACAAATATTTGAGTTTTGTTGAGCTCTTTTGGTCACGTGCGCCAACTCATTTAGTTACGTAACCGGAAACAACGTATACGTTACAGAGAGAGAATCTTTAGAGCAAAAGATACCCGTCGCCGCATCTCTTTTAATTAATGCTACGCCGCTTAATCAAGATTAAACACATGTTATTCATTTTACAAATTTCGAATAATTGGGAAATTGTCACCTGTAGTAATGTAAGTTGCTGGTGAGTTAAACTACCTTTACCGTAACACAAGAACAACGGCATAGACGTAGTACCACCGTCAAGTGATCAACCTGAGTTTTCTCGGCTCTTATGTATCAGGGTGCTTCATTTATGCGAGTCCAAGCCAATTTATTGGACCTGTTCTGTCCATTGAAATAACGATCAAGTACTTCACATGCTACCACCGAATAGTCTGCTGGCACACCATCATATTGAAACCACACGGTTTGTCGCATTTCTAAGGTTAGAACTTCAAGTAGATGGCAGTTCGTTTTCCGAAATGTCGCGATACATTTGACTATTCAAGTTAGCTTTAGTAATGTGGGAGTCGATGAGCTTCTTACCCATTATTCCACGTTGACCACACGTTGACAGACCAAGGACGCCGGTGTTCCACTTGACGACTTGACTCCACTTTCACGTGGTACACCGAGTTAAGACGAGGAATTGATGTAGTTTAATCACGTTTAATTGGTAACTAAATAGTTTGGCGGGTGTCTTCTGAAGTTGGTTGTATACACGAACATTGCCAATCCTTTACGGTCCCTGTCCTTTAGAATTTGCTCACGAAAAACCGACTATTCACAACTCTGAGCCAGCTCAAATGTCAAATGTGCTCCGAAAAGAGTTATTTTCTTCTCCAATATTAACAATATTCAATTAATTAACGATGTCCGAAAAAAGCAAAAAAATACAATTTTTAAAAAATTTTACAAAATAACATTTTTTTGTAACAAAAAAGGAAAACAACAAGACGACGTAGGTTAAAAATTATAGAAATTACCTTATTATATGAGAATGATTTATTTTAGAGGATTACCACAACAATTGCTAGGATGTTTATCTTGTTATAAAACAGTAAATTGTACTATTTCAAACTTGGGAGTGGTTAGAAAATGCAGTTCTGCCTCGTTAGCAAAACACTTTATATTCTGAATATGACGCTAAACACTGTACTTACAGTTGTAGAGAAATCATAAATAAATGCTTGTAAAGAATCCAGTTATTTACCTCGGGCAATAAGCAAGAAAATTAATAAATCTCTTGAAATGGTATTTAACTTTCGAAGTTAGGTGTAAAGTATGCAAAAAAATAACGTACAAACGAGGATTTCCAGCAATTTCCGCAAGTGATAAAAACGCTACTTTATGGCTTGCAGCTTTATGACTTGCGAAATTGACTTCCGGGGAGATAACTTTTAACCTACCAGACGCGTTCAACAGATTTTGATAACAATTCGGGCGTTGAAACTGTGAACACTAGCTTGAAGACCACCGTAAAAAGAGTAGTATAAAATTGCTAGATTTAGTTGTGTTAAAATTCAGAAGACTAAAGTCACTAAATGAAAGACGGTATTGATGGATTAAAAATTTATTGAATCACCAGGGAGTACCCGGTGGACCACGGTTTGAAGACAACCAGAATTAAAAGAAAATCAACTTTTAAGCTTCAACCAATGTTTTGCTTTTATATCAAAGTTTCATTAGAATTTACATAACTTACAAGAGATGACACTATACAATGTACTAAATATTAGGAGCTTTATTTGATGCACCATCTATGTGATTCTTAAGCTATTTTATGATCTGGGTAAAGCTTTGTGAAATAAAACGAAATAATGATTGAGTCTTAATAATTTTGTTTAAATTTTAATCGTTATCAATGCGTCAAATTTCATGGCCATACTATTAAGGAAAAGAGAATTATCGCAGGTGATAATTTTGGCAACGGCGCTCCTAAGATTCTTGGCGACTCTTATTTATTTATAAAAGCAGTTTCTATACAAAATTCAGGGCTCTTTGGAAAGTTTACGTAAATTGACTTTAAAAGCCGATAAACACGCTTGGCAACTAATTCTAACTTTCGCTGGAAAAGGATATAGAATGCAATTTACAAAAGCGAATGATTGCTTTGAACAAAACCAAAATACATAGGAAAGTTTTATTGATAGTAAAGCAACAAATAATTCACCAAATATGATTTGGAAAATTATCTTCCTTGCTGTTAGGAGACCTGAGGAAAGCTTTCCATGGCTACCAGATTGAAAAATATCCTAATTATAATCAGCCACTCTTTCCAAGTAGTATTAGAACGTGTAGGCGCAAACTGGTTTCTGATTTCTTGAAAAGACAAATTAGAAAAATTCCGATCAATCTGCATCCCCTCAAAATCTACTTTTTTTTTTCCTTCGAATATGCGAAGCAAGTTCTTGCCGTTTTTCCGTTGTTTCCCGGAAGATATATTCACTACGTCAGCCATTCCTACAAAATGATTTATATAAATCTTACGGAATCGGATGGATCTATCTTACCCATAGAAGAATTCAAGCTATTAGTCCTGCTGCAGCAAGTTAAATCACTCTTCTTCGAATCTTCGAAGTAAAGAGCGAAGCTAGCTGTTTACAAATAATTTCAGATATTTTTCGAAATCTTTGCTTAGAAAGAAGAATAGATTCCCGATATTTCACTTTACACTTGCGTAAAAGAATACTATTGGAAGATTGGCTCAAGAGTAACGCTTTTTATAAGCGTAGAAAGAAGAGCAACAAAACGAGGAGAGTAACAAAAACAAAAGACGATCTTTTGTTGTTTACCAAACGATACCTGAGGAAAGAAGAAATACCTAAGAAATTGTCCACAGCGATCTATGCTGTTAACAGAATGATGGTACTAGTGACATGCACAACAGCAATAAAGGTATATTTTACTGTATTCCATAGTGGAAGTACGAAATAAATCAAAAGTAAATAAAGTAAATCAAAAAGGAACAATTAATGTTGGAATACATTTGAAAAGTCGTTAAAATAGCAAAATTTTTGAAAAAAACATATTTTTTTTAGTTAAACTACGTGGTGTATTTATTTACACTAGCTAACATATTGCAGAAATACATTCTTCAGTGTTGAGTAAAGTTGATGTAGTGCTACATACATATTTATAAAAATTTAGCAATAAATCTTACTGATTTAATTGTCAAATAACGTTGTTCAGCAAATAAATTCACTTGCATGAAAAAAATTGTTACAAAATAGGTATTTTGTAAAATTGTAGCGATCAGTGGCTCCAACTTAAAACTTTGCTGGGACGATGTCTCTTGAAAGATTTTCAAAACATTATCTTTGAAAACTAAAGGCGTTTAGGAATATTCTGGAATAAAGTTTTACTTTTTATAAATATTCTCATTACGTAAACCTACTTATTTTGTTATTTCGTAACCCAGAGTCCTAGTATTTGCATTATATGTAAACAAGAATTAAATAAAATCTACCGCGAGAGAGTTTTCATTGATTTATTCCGTTGACTGTATTAAGTCTTTAATCTTTATAATTTCGGGTAATTTTCTAAGATCCGTCTGCCTGTAAATATATACAAAGTCTTTACATACATACACTACACAGAGGATATATTGCGGATCGAGTCGTCTATTCAAGCCAATTCTCCGGTCGTCCTCTAAAAGGCATTAGAAGATGGAATTGGTTAACCGGCTCACGTCTCGTCCTTTAACTAATGACCGGCGTTGGCGAAAATACCGATACGGATTAAAATTTATGGCTTGGCGGATGTTTGCTTACATACAACAAGAGACGCATATTTTGATTTCGCTTGCCCACGCCGAATAACAATGGAAACACACCGAGATTCAAATTTCCATCTTTAATGTAAACGAGGGTAACCTCATATTATATTTACCCGTAGCGCAATCGAAATTCTGTAAATGCGTAACTAAATATCGTTTGTATGATGCGTAGATGTCGAATAAATAGATTATTAATTAAAAAAAAAAACGTTCATATGTTGATTTACATAACCAGTAGACGATGGCAAGCTGTACCAACATGCGTTGAATATATATTTGGTATATACGTCAATTGTTGTTCAAATTGCTTGTTTGGTAAGCATGATACGAATCTTAAAATTCACATTAACATGACACCACTATAAATTGACGTGTTATTTGATAACAATTTATTTAGGAGGACAGAAAAAGATGGTTGCCAACAAACCTAAAAGAAACAAAGGCAAAACTAATTAAGATAATCAGACGATTTTGAAATAAAAGTACGAACAATATAGTGTTACTTGAAAATATAGAAAAATGTTTACAAAGAAATATAGAATTAAGACATTTAGAAGAAAGAATACCTAAAGAAAACCACAAGAAGAACATACCTATAGCAAAAATACCAACAACGCGGTATTGGAGAAAGAGCAAAATGTATGAGGTTGTATTGATTCTAAATAAATGCCTACTGGGGACTAAAATAGCCACCAAAAATAGAACCCAACAATTCTGGTGGTTCTAGAATTTAATCACAATGAAGAAGATAAAACATTTAAATCTATCTAGGAAATTGAGTTTGATAAGAAAGAATGTTACATCGGTTAAAAGGCGAAATCATGAAACTATGGACAAGTTAGATTGTAGATTCCAGCGGAATAACAGATGAAGAACAGGTACAATTGCAAAGGAGTTACTATCTCTACGAGACCAGAAGAATTTCTTTACTGGACTAATAAAAGAAGAATATGAAAAATATTGAATTTCAATTATAAGAATGTGATCTATCTTCCAATTGTGGCGAACAGAAATATAGCTGTCCATGCTACAATAAGTATATGGCATTTACAAATTAGTTGGAAGCCTACCGCGTAGTGAACAAGACTTTCTTTCTGCGAAAAGAAGAATACGAAAAAATACAGCCATTTGTGCTAGTTTTCTTGTAATAACTAAAGAAATGAATGTTAACATGAAGGTTAGAAAAGACAACAGAAATGAAATTTCCACCAAAATCCACTTTGAGGTGGAATCATAGTTTTCTTTATATAAAATTGTGCCCCGTTTATTTCTTTCATTTTCTTTCATTTTGGGCTTAAAATTTTATTAGATGATGGGTGATCTTACGGCTCTACTATCTCCTTAGCAAGAGGTTTTAATTATATCTTCTTCGAAATAGTTAGACAGCCTCTAAGGTCCTTGTTGCTAACAACTATTCGTTCCTGTGGTAGTTGCCTACATAACGCCTGTTCGTGTCTAATCACTTACATTTGTGTCTATTACAAGAAATTTGGATGAGTTTTTATATAAAACACATATATGTTATTAACACATATATAATATTAATATATAAATAAACAAAATGTTGAATTTTCAAATAAATAAATAAAACGACGAATTTACGAGTGTTGAAATATTAAGTACTCTTAGTAATAGTCGCATCTACTGAGAAATATAAATTAAAAGAATATTGTTAAAATTCATTACTGAGCAATTAATTTTGGAATTGTGAATCTATTTGCTTATTTAATTTATTATTTTATTTGTTTCGTTGAATAATTAACCTAAAGTATAGCAAATATAAAATCTAGTTGTGATTCACGCTTAGCTTACTGAAAATATTTATGTGAGCCTACAAGTAACTATGTGTTACATAAAATCACTTTTAAAATGTCTAGTTTATGTCATTAATGAAAGTTCTGAAATACGTAAATAATAATGTTTAATAAATTTCACTCATAACGATCATGTTCAAATATTTATGTTAGGTGTTTGATTATATTACCGTCCACACACAGGTTTCTTTTTATTAGCACCGTTGCTTCTAGCATGGGAAAATATACAATCTGAATCTTTACGAAGTAGGTTAAAATCTGTTAACGAATTGTTAAAAGGGAATATACTATTTGGATTGAGGATCTCGCTATCTTCGCCGCTTCAATAAACTCCAATTTTTCGCATAATATTCATAAGTATAACATATAGATTATGTATTAGAGTAGTCTGTTTATGTATTGCAAACACGCGCATCGTACCAATTCTTTTGCTATTTGTTGAGGAGTAAGACAGTCGTTTATTAGTATTCCGATTATTGGCATTAGTCAATTCTTTGGGATCCGCAAGATATAATCTCAGTAGATTATTTGGAAATGGAAATGCAATCTTGAGGCAGTAAACAAAAAGACTTCACCCAATGAAAAAAAAATTATTCCATTACGGCAATGCTCTAGCTCACCGCATTTGTCCTCTCTCGATTATATCCTTTATCCAAACCTGAAAGAATGGGTTAATAGGATTCATGTCAAATGAAGAAGTCATTTATATTAGAGAGTTTGATGCTTCAACAAGTTGGACTGTGTGTATAAAGTAACAAGGAGATTATGTCGAGAAATAAATGTACTAAATCTAAAATGATTCCTCCCTAACACGGGTATTTATCATACCGTTCCTGTATTAGTAATATGTTATCTCTATCTTAAAAAAACTAGCGTTTGGTTTCTTGTAATGCATTTTTAGATTGTCATAGAATTTATCTTACTTTCTAACCAAGAAACTTTACTATGTTACTCCTGATAGCAACAAAGAAGATGATTGATGTCTAACACCAGGACTATGTTACACATACATAAAGAAAATACTTTCTGTTAACAAGAGACTGAAATGTGAAAGTAATTCTTCCGATCGGTGGATCTGTGGTCCGCTGGCGTGATAAACACTATCAACGGCGAGATTAATGTATTCTTCTCGATAACTCGTGGGCAAACAGCCTCGAGATTAACTGAAACCGAAAATTCAAGGACCAGCGTTCCATAGTTGGAAAGAACGGCTTCCATTTAACATAACCCCAGAAAAAATAAAAATTTAGTTGTATATTTAATAAAAATAATAATAGATGGTAAATACATGCAGGGATGAGAATATCTAATTAAAGATATTCATCACATAAATTGTGGAAGTTTTCCCATAAAATCTTTATAGATATGAGCAGCTTAAATTCACTGCGAATATAAACGATAATAATAGAGTTGAGAGTGGTATAACTTTATTATTAATTCAATGACAATAATAATAAGGTTTGTCCTCACGCGGTCTGTCTATTTCTCACTCAATTACTTAGTTGACGCCAAGAGATAGCCATATTGATAGTCAGCTTTTACAGTACAATGATTTATCAAATTAGTTAAGAGATAAATTATGCTTTTTCTCAAGTTTTCATATTTTTTGACTTTAAATTAGAAACGTTTTTACTAAAAGAGTTGTTCGGACTCTCAACTACACAACTAGTAATCTCCAAGAAAGGTGCCCTACGAAATGAAGGTGTTACATTAGATGACATAGACTTGTTCAGATACCCGTTGTGATCGGTGCTTGTTGGTTGTAAATGATCTAAGAGACTTTCAACAATATTTAGAAGATAATCATTACAAGCGTTCGCAATGGGAGAGTTAATATTACTGTGTTCTATAATGTTCTCATTTTTTACAAGAATTCACAACTCACGGTAGCCGTTTTTATAATCAGTTATATAATTATCAAAGGCAGTTCTTAGCTTATCTTAATTTATGTCTGTAATTGCTGGATAAAGTTCTTATATAATTAATAGTAATTATTAGTTGGGGTATTTTCTATTTAAGTCTTAATTTTTCGCATAAATGATATAAGTAATCATTAAATAAGATAATATTTCTATTAGCAGATTGGTTATTACATATTATATAAAACAAGAATTGTCACTCACTGGTGATTTCCCATAGGATACTTATGCACATACAGATTATAATATAATTAAGTAAAAAAAGTTGTTCATGCTACATTCATAATTCGTTAATGTGTTTGTTAAAAGTATATTCTTCTAAAATAACTGTTCAATTGTTCTACTGTAAGTTCTTTACGTTACTACTTGACGGAGCTATTAATCGAGAGTTTTGTTGCATATATTCTCGATAACCAGACTCAATTCACCATGGATATCAAGGCATTGCGAAATGTCGATCTCATATTAAAGAATGTACATCATAGTTAGAATTGTTAATCCAAATAGGAATTGTCTCATTTGCGTTGAAAATTGGGTCACTCCTAAAGAACCTTTTCACGATACCGAATTCCAGATGTTGTTAGGTCAGATAACGGTCCCCATTTTCAATTTTAAACAAGTGACGAGAAGTCTGCATGTCGTACAATCAACTGGATAAATAAGGGCAGCTGTTAACACTGTGAAAAATCTATTCAGGAAGAATGAAGATATATATCTTGTACTTTTGCCTTATCATTTGACTCCTCTTGAGTGTGGATTTAGCCTCGCAGAATTTTTTAATGTACAAAAATATTATTACTTAACCAACTAAATGAATGAAAGTAGATTTCGTAAAAGAAAACTTGTTAAAGGAGAAATCGGCGAAGCAGTATGATAGAAAACATTGAGTTAGAGGATTATCTACGTTGAAAATAAGAGTTCGGATAACTGATTTAAGAGTTTCTCTTGTTATTCTTGGAGAGTTTAAAAAATGTAATTACTTTGTGATTGAATAGCATTAGGGAAGAAGAGAAACACTCCATTTTCGTTGTTTTCGTTCAACGTGTTACGTTTCGTCGTACTGACTTTTTCAAACACCTATATTAGGATAACAATTTTTTTTAATTTTCATATTTCATTCATTTTCCTTTTTCTTGTTTATTAATTTTCATTTTTTTCATTAATTGAATTAATTTCCAGTATATATGAAATTATTCCAACTATTGGTTTCCTCTTTACCGTCCATTGTCTAATATTCTTGGTTGTGATTGTTTTTAAGAATATTTTTCTGTTTTTTTGTCTTCTTTACGTATACCATTTTTTGGTTGGTATTAAAGCTTTTTAAATAAGTCTTTTTAAAACTGGATGAATAAATTTCGAAAACATTAAAAGTAAAAGTCGAAAGTATGCTAATAAACAAGACGAGTACAGGTATGTACATATGTATGTAAATGAGGCGAAATATTCTTCAACGGAAAGATATTTCTATATACATATATTTTATTATTGATTTATGTTCTTTTATCTCCGTCTTGGCTGTATTTCAGCTCTTTCATAGATGGAAACGAGACACTTGAACATGTTCTTTTAGTTTTAAATTAAAAAATTAGCATTCTTTTTTTTAAGAGTAAAGAGAGAAGAAGCCAATTGTGTTTCCTCAGACTACAATTAAGTGTATGCTTAAATCTGCATAATTTTGAAGTGATTAAGTGCGATGCAGGTAGTCGGATTGTTTAATTAAATTATTAAATCGCACTTGCACAAAGCATTATTATCTTCTTTATGATTCGTTAAATTTTTGTTTTAATTAATGTTAAACATTTCTTTCTTCTTCTAGTTTCTTTGTCTAAAACGTTAACATAAAGACTAGGAAAATTTGTCTTCTCCCATAATGACCTCAAATTCCAAAGCAATTAAATTTTGCAAATTAAAAGTTCATGGAAAGGTAGTGCAGGTATTACAAGAACCAAGGTCATACCAGTCGAGGTAATATTAGGCGTAAGAGATGGCATTTAGCCTCTTGTAAACAGTTTTCGTCAACGTTTCCTCTACCGGATTTCTGAAGCAATATCAATAATACACTTGTGTATTCCATGATCATTTGCGTTATCAAACCAGTGCTCAAGATTTAGATCAGATCAGTAATATTGACAGTGAAGTATCATCAAATGCTAATAAGATTAAAACCGTAACACGTGATAAATGTTATGCTAACACTGCTCCCTTTTTAGGAAGACCCTATATAAATATCATAATAGTTGTATTATGAGGCTATGTATCGTTATATCGTAGTCAAATATTCAAAGATGAGTAGTTGCCAGAGAAACTTGTTTAACATATATATTTTCTTATTTTGTATTCATATGTATATTCATATATTCTTATAAAATTGTATATCTATAATTCTAGAACAGTACTAGGAAATAAAGAAAATAACATTCCTACCATAATACATATTAACTTCTGTTTCGGTTAGAAAACAAAAGACCGAACAAAGTCATACCGCACATGGAATATCGTCAACTTCACATCTATACACGCATGCCTGTGTATACAACGAGATTAGCGACCAATTTATGTGAAATTTTCAATGATAACTGGCATTGCGGCATGTGTATCTTGCGTTATTAATAGAACGCGATAATGAACAAACGGAAATAAACACACAGCCATTATGGCAGTCCAAAGAGACTTTGCCAGTTTTTCTAAGTATATGTACTTGTAGATGTACATAATAGATAGCTTACGGGTAGTAAAAATTCGAAGGAAATACATTTTTATTTACATCTATATTTCTACGAAAATAAACTATACGGTACCATATCGGGATTCTAGAAGTATCTAATTGATTTGTTATACGTATGCATGTAGTTGTGATGTGTTACCGTATATACAGTGTGGGATTAAAGTAAATATAAAACGAGCGTACTCAGTCGGTTTTTATGAAAACGCTGAAACACGTCGATTTTATTTTTTAGAAGTACACATTAATACGTGCGATTCACCTTCCGACTTTCATTTGTTTTTTTAGTTATGACGTCATTCAAAAAAAAATTTAAATGACAATATACATTTTTCGTAGTGGAATTCGATAGTGCTTTTTCTACCCTTTACGATCATGCAAATAAATCATAAGGTTGCGTAACAACAATTCTGAGAAAAATCAAGCTGAACATTTAATTTTGATACTATCGTATTTAGTAGAATATGATGCTAAATTATAATTATTGGAACACTACAACATAAAATTTAATTAAATGTTAGTATTATCCAAGATAACAAATAATTCAGACCATGAACGGAAAATAATTTGCTTGTTGATGTTACAACCTTTGTAGCGTACTGAATGATCAAGATACTTTGGTAAAAATTTCAAATCTAGCCACCTGCTTCATAAAAGCATTTTGTCAATCTTTAACACTCTTAACATAATTAATGTAGTTTATTGCAGTAAATGATCACGGTTAATTTAACAACAACTCGACGTATAGAAATTTTAATTTATCTGGGTTGTGGGAACCTCACAAGATCCCAGCAAGAAGTGTTTTGTGAGTGAAGTGAAGACAGTTAGCAAAATCAAAAAAAAATAGGGAGACGGAAGATATTAAGAATATTCCAAAAGGCGGTCGTCCAGAAATAAGTCCAGACAAAAAGTGGATATTCTTTTACAATTGGAAGAAAATCCTCACTGTTCTTCTCCAAAGTTAGTGGCAGGTAATAATAAGTTTACAGCACTTAATGGAAAAGATATCGCCTTTATGTTAGCAGCAGATAACGATGTCAATAAGTTTGCAGTACTGAAGTTGTTGCAAAAGGAGAAATATAATCCCTTCAAGATCCAACTAATTCAAGAGCTTAATGATGACGATCCTGAGCGACGTTTACAATTCTGCGAGACAATAATGAATTTGCACCATGGTAACGAACGTTTTAACGATGAAGCAACCTTTTCTAATAAATGGGACAGTTAATCGGCAAAACTGCAGGTATTGGAGTAGGGAAAATCCTCATTGGATGACAGGAACATACACTCAACATCCACAAAAAGTAAATGTCTGGGCATGAATTCGAGGGAATTATTTCTTATTTCCTTATTTCTTTGAGGGAAATCTAAACGGAGATAGATATTTGGAGTTTCTGCAAAATTATCTAATTCCAGCACTGGCTATACTTCACCCAAATGAAGACGATCCTAATATCCCAAATGATACTCTTTGGTATCAACACGATGGCATACCGCCACATTATACGCTTCCTGTTCGTAATTTTCTGCACACTGTTTTTCCAGAAAGATGGATCGACAGACGAGGGCCGATAGAATGGCCAGTAAGATCCCTTGACCTGACATCCCTAGATTATTTTCTATGGAGTTACTTGAAATCAAAAGTTTACGGAACAAAACCAGAAAATCTAGAGGAATTGAAGCAGCGTCATTCTACTAAATGAAATTCGCTGAATAGAACGAAATGTTATTAATAACGTCTTAGATGAATTTGTAAATGGACTAACTTACTGGCAAGAAGTAAATGGGTGGCATTTTGAACATTTAATTTAATAGTGTTCATTTTGTTATTTTGCGAAATTTGTTTTATTTTTATTTTTCAGTCCAACATTTTTCGTTTATAATGCCTTAAGTTACAATTACGATAATATTAACATTAAATACTCAACTTGATTTTTCTCAGAATTTTTGTTATGCAACCTTATGATTTATTTGCATGATCAGAAAGAATAGAGAAAGCACTATCGGATTCCATAACGAAAAATGTATATTGTAATTTAAAGTTTTTTTGGATGACATCATAACTAAAAAAACAAATGAAAGTCGGAAGGTGAATCGGCATTTCAGCGTTTTCATAAAAACTGGCTGAGTAGGCTTTTTTTGCGCTTTTTTTTAATATTTCATACTTTAATACCACACTGTATACATACATATGTATATATAAACGTTTGTAATTTTATAAAAGATCTAGAACATATTGATACATACATATGTATTATCTACGTAAACGTAGGAATAATTTATTTGTAAAAAGACCTTGATCGAAACTGTAATGTACGAGGGCTTTTTGTTTTTCTTTTCTCAACCTCCGATAACTCATAAAAGCAAAACAAGCGTAAATAACAAAATGAATTTATTACAAAAAAGTTATGTACATGTTAGTTACTTTTCTACATAATCACTGTGAAGATCGATGTATTTGCCGTATATATAGGCGAGCTTTCCAATTTCCTCTGCATAGAACGCCGCCAGTCAGTTGAGATGGTCCGTGACGTTGTTTTGAATTTCCTCTGTATTCCGGAAGCTCTACCCTCCTAGTCACTTTTTCGGTTTGCGAAAAAGATAGAAGTCGCTTGGCGTTAGGTCGGTGCTATACGTCGGGTATTCAAGAGATTTCCATCGAACTTATTCAAGGGATTGTTGACTTACAACAAAAACGTGATTGTCATGAACGAGAAGATCTGCAGAAGTTAGCATGCTTCTCCTTTTGCTTTGAATGGCTCTTCGCAATTGTTGTAAAGTCTGACAATAAACATCTGCATTGATCATAGTCCCCGCCTCCATAAATTCGACAAGCAACACACACTTTTGATGCCGAAACACTGCAGCCTTAACTTTCCTCTTGTTGAATGTTTGTTTGAACTTTTTCGGTTTGTTTGGCGAGTTTGTGTGCATCCATTGTTGTGACAGTTGTTTTGTTTCGGTCTATCTAGCTCTCATCTCCAGTCATAATTGATTTCAAAGAATCTTCACTTTCAGCTTCATGACCAGTGAGAAACGTCAGCGCTGATGTCAGCCAACTCACTGATGGCGAACCTTTGTTTTTCTCGGACCGTTTTGTCAACACGTCGATGTCTTCTGATGTGACAAACTTGCGTCCTTGTCCTCCTTCGTTGTGCACAACTTCCTATACCATTCGCGCACAACACCATCCGCCACGAAGTTTTCGCCGTATAGTCGGGCTCATTCTTTGATCAATCGTAACTGTGCTATTCTCTTCTTCTTCTTCTGCTTAAAGGAATCGAATTATTCTACGCACTGGGGGGAGAATTAATTGTAGCAACCATGTTTACGTAACTGCGCCTTAGCTTGGCGCAATGACGTAATCATGCCAAGCTGAGACATTGCATTATAGTTAGAGAGTGCGCAATCGCCTTCTGAGCATCTCCGTCTCCCACCGCTCGCGTGACTGTTTACAGGCACTAACGGTGGTTGAAAAAAAAAACAACCCTGATATACTTTTTTTCAAAACTTTTCGATCTAATGCAAAACAGGTTCTACGCAAACGAGAATTTTGTAATAGGTAGTACAAACTTACAATCATTATTAAATAGAATGGACGTATTAAATGTTCACATACATTATTATAGTTCAGATATTAGAACATTGGAGTCTTCTCCCAGTCACTTTTATAAAAGTAGATGATTATAGTGTTCCCACCTATTATTTCAGAATTCGCAGAGAATATGTCTATGTTAAAGTGACTCCAGAAGGCCTCAATGCTCAAGAAATTGATATCGTAGATTGAAAGACATACAATAAATATTGTAATTACTAGTGGTTATTTGGCAAATGTAACTTTGTTATGAAATACTTTTTAGGCGAATAAAAAATATACTAATGAAACTGCATTAACTTAACGTAAAATTTACTTAGTTTGTTAAATAGAATCATGAATAAATCTTTAAAAAAGTAATAAAACTTGACTGAAGAACAAGAACACGGTTGGTAGAAGTGCAAATTTATTCATAACAATCCTTGCTGGATATTGACATATAATATTCCAAGTTTCATCCAACAGTTCCTACACTTTCCTTCGCATCGAGTTCACTAAGAATCGATAGACTTTTAACTCCGTTTCATGGTGAATCAGGTTAAAAGTTCGCCCATGTTCTTAAAATTCACCGATTCATGTAAAATTTCTCCACTTGATGTAAAGTATTTACTTTTACTGTGATAGAAATGTCCCGCTTTTTCATCGAAATTTCTGGAAAATCGTATTCAGCTGTAGCGGATCAGAAATAAAGCTGTTCCGCGAATATCTGTACGTCACAGATTTGTTACTTACCAGGATGTATTCAATTAGAATTTTATAGTAATATGGTAATTATTACTAGTATTGCCAGTAGTACAAGTTTCTGTTCTAATTCAATACAAAATTTGTGTTAATAAGTGCCACTGTTAGGACTTCAAAATGACCTTAAAGAGATGCAAAAGACCAAAGAAATTAAATATACATCTCTTTTTACAAACATTAATAAAATTTAATTTTTTAAGCTTACAGGATAAGATGCGTAACGTAATTTCAATATGTGATATTTGTAATTATTTTATTAATTTTCTTAGGAAAATGAAAAGATAACTTAAATTAAATATTCTAAATATTAATTAAATATTCTTCATTGCAACGTAAATTGTGCTATTCTTAAAGATGGATAATTTCTATAAATTTTCAATTTCTACAATATTTCGACGAAAATTAAAAGATTTGTAAAAAGTGGAACCTTTTAAAATATTGATTATTTTTGATAATATTGAAAAATTGGAAAATTTACAAAAATAAATAATTTAGGTAAATTCATAAGTTTGGCAATGTTGATAAAAATTGCCAAAATTGTCAATATCATTGACATTGTTAAAATTATCAAATTTCTCAAATTTTTCGAAATATCAAAATTGTAAAAAATTACCAAGGTTGTCAAAAATGTTACCAAAATTAAATTTCGATATTATATTTACAAAATGTCAATAACTTTGGTGCTTTTCATCAATTTTTCTATTCTTTCAAAGATCATTACAAACAGAAACCGATTATAATTTTGTTTGTCCTCCGGGTCTATTATACTATTCCCCATAATCCACGCGAGCAATTGTTCGCTGTACTTTTGTTGATAACGTAGCGTAAAGGTAACATTTATTAAGGTTTGTATTCTGGTTAGGGATATAACATATAACACACGAAAACTAACAATAACTGTTGTTTCTTTTTTGTATTGTGATTCCTACAAGATAATACGAACTACATTTTGTTAATATACGCCGGTATCTCACATAAGAAACAGTCAATTATGCACCAATGCAATAGACAAGAATCCCTGTTAATATTTGTTCATATGTAACATATTTGGAATAAACCGTCTTTTATGGAAGGTATCTACCCACATACTAAGTTAGCTAATAATATGGAGGCGGCGATTCATTGTCGTTAATATTTATTTTAGCGAACTATGTTGCATACAAAACTTGTTACATTTTTATCTACATTTGACGATACTTGCATTTTTTTCCTTCAATTGTCTGCTCGCGTAATTTCTTTAAATGGGAACTAAACATGGAAACATCTCTACAATGCGCTGGTTCAAGTATTTAATAAATGTAAAAATTACACAGCAGATAGATAAAGTTTCTTGCAATAAAGTTTCGGTCTGAATCTTAATATTAAAAAATTATTTACATGACAACGAAGCAAATTTCAATTTGTGCTCCGCATGGTTTTATGGCAGGTAATAAATTTAATTCGTATTACACCATATTTATTAAAAGCACTAGACCGAGTAGACAAGCTGATGTTGCATACACTGATTTCTCATAATATCAGATGCCATTGATCGCAAGTTATCTCTTTCTAAGCTTAGTGGTGCCCTTAAGACGCAAGCTCATAATTAGAGAGAACAAAAGCGAGGGAAATCATACCTGTTTTGCAGCGATTAGACAAACTCACGTTTTATCGACTCTCGAGGAAACACGAACCTTTTCTTATGAGACGAATAGACACGAGTGTGTATAGTCGCTGCAAAAAAGGTATGATTTCACTCGCTTTTGCCCTCTCTACTCATAACACAAGCGCGCATAGAATTGTGCAAGCCCGTGATATACATGGGCAACGTTCTCTTTTGTCCATCGAATTATCTTAATCGCGTTCATTATGGAATAGTATTTAGCCCCTCGGAAAACAAATATGTGCCGTGCGGTTTGTTCCGCAAAAAGAAACAAAGGTGAAGAAAATAAGGAAACCGACGAGGTGTTGGTACAGTACATGTAACGTCAAGCTGTGCGTTATGCCTTCTTTTTAGACATTATTACGCAGAATTAAATTTTTAATTTGAAATATATTTTTTTTTCATTAATTTCCAAAAGTATTGTGTAGGTGAACTGCCTCATGATAGCGTGTTGATTAACGTAAGCAGGAAAAAAATTAAGTATGAATATAAAAAATGATTATCTTCTTACAAAGATTCTCAAAATAAATAAACGGCATAGTTGATGCGATCGTATACAGGTTGACAACCAGAATCGATTTAATAGGGTATAATACGTATCTAACAGACAAAAGAATATTATGGTAACATCGTATAATACCATCCAACATATAATACTTTTCCAAAAAATATTCTCGTTTCAGTTGGATACTTACATATGTGATTAACACAGAATAATATAATTATTTTATGTTTAGAGCCAATTCGCAATTTAATCAGATGTAACCACTTGGACTAAATCTTGGTACCTTGCTGTTTAAATTTATCTAATAAATGTATTTTTTTATAAGTAGGAGTTTGTTTTTATTTAAATGGAATTTCACTGAATGTTGTGAAAACATGTGCCTATGTACATATATATACAGGTAACTAACATTTATTAGCATGTTTTATCAGATAGAAATTGAATATGCATCTTATCTCGTACGCAAAACAAAGCAATCGCCTTTCAACGCTTCAACAAAAGCGAATTCGCACACCGAGCCAACTAGAACATACAAATCCATCACTATAATAAGCGAAACAAAAAAGACAGAAAAAGAAAAAAAACTATTGCAGCTAATCAGGTAGTTATAATGCAATGATCTCGCGTATCACTCGTTATCCGTGTAATTTTGTCTTTGACTGCATGCACACATGGAACGTACGTACATGCCCACATACACACGTACACACCAGCACATTATTAAACGCATTCAAAAACTGGTTGATATCAGTGTTCTCTCGACTGTGCGCCTCCGGCGTTTGCCTGTCCTTCATGTTTTTAACGTCTCAGACCGACTATTTTTAGAACAGTCTTACATTTATTATAGTTTGTACTGGTTGGCCGATATGAGCGGGAGTCATATACGAGTATGTGTGGTATAACGCGTTCGTAGTGGAAGTGTATTTACGAAGTGCATACGTAAGTGCTGCTCCTCGTGTATTGGAAACGCAACATTCTTTGTAAATTCCTATTTACTGAATTGTGTGCGTGTGTGTACGTGTTTACGCGGTGCCCGTATCGTGCTTAAGCCCTTAAAAGTGGTGGCCGGTGTTGTAATAAATTTAATAAGTAACCGATCCCTATAATAATACTTGTTAAACGAATATAGAAACCCGTAATATTCAATAATAAAATCGGCGATACCATTTAAAAGCTCCCCTAATAATTTCTTACCGTTAAGAATTTATAAGCGCACAGATTTTTGGCTCCGTACTAACCATAAAACCTCACACGATTGTAATAGGATAGTATTTTCTCCGTTGATATGTTCTATGCTTTATTATTAGTGATAAACTGTTGCTATAAACTCGGGATTCAAGTATATCTATACGACAATATTATTTCGATATTAATATCTCTCATTTAGTTATTTCGTTCTTGCTCCGGCCGTAATACAATGTGCGAGGCGACAATTTATCATGACGACAATTGATTTGTGTTGGTATTTCTGTACGATGTTGCGTGTACGAAGATAATGTAAGTATCTATAAACATATTTTTTTATTTCTCGTATAAGATAACCAAGCTTCAAGTAACGATCTTATAGCTATCCAGAATACAAATTATGACGCTGAAAGAGGAAGGATTCTTTATGTAAAATATCCTCCGCTTGCCTAGAACTTTGTAATGTGATAAACCACGATAAATGCGAAAAATGCCGCAACGAAACAAACTTAAACGATTAAGGCGACTTTCCCGAACACTACGCTACTAATTTTAACGTGCACAGTACGCCTTTGTAAACAAAGGCATAAACTTTATTTGCGTTAATTGCAAAAAAATTAACGCTTTAAAACAGGCTAAATAAAACAAAATACGCATGTAAAATTTCTTTGATTATCAGCTATTTTTGAAAAGGGCCAAGCGACATTTATCGCATTTTACGCAAAACAAATATTTGTTTAGAAAGATTTCTAAATATACTACGGACGTCATTTTTTTTGTGAAAACAAGAGATACCCCCTCTACATGAATGTGAATACGAAAAAACAATTGAATGTAAGATTGTTTTTGATAAATTATATCTCTTCTTTTCGACGCTTAACACCTTTGCTACTTTTTAAACAAAAAGTTAATTTTATCATTAATTATGTTGTTCGCTATCGCCAATTGCTAGTGCCGTACATATAAATATTTCCTTTTGAAGTTATCCTTTTAACAAGATCCAGGAATAAAAAAAGATGGTATAGAATTATAAGCATGGTTCCAGTACAAATAATAAAGTAATCAGAAGTATTTATATACTCATATTCATATAATCAATCAGAAAACAGTTGCGCATTATTTCTTTCGAATTCAATCGAATTGTGACCTGTTGGAGCAAATCTATATTTTAATGTTCATTGTAAAGCTTAACAGTCGAATTAAAAAAAAACAACAAAAGTGAAGAAAAGTGAAAAAATTGCCAGCTTCAAGATTATGGAACAAGAACTCTGCATATATAATAATACCTAGTGGTACTATTTTTAGGAACTTCATTTCGTCTCGGTTTCTTACGAAAAGCGCGCTCTTCATATTCAGCGCCCCATGTGCAGTGCATCATGGGCCCAATGGCACAGGGCGGCTTTGCCAGTAGCACCCAACGCGAAATAAAAATTTAATCTTGAGTTGAGTTAAAACGACAGGTGGAATGTGGCAATTGCGATCAATTAAGTAGGAAGACTGTCACATTCCATCTGTCGCTTTAACTTAACTCAAGATTCGTGTCGGTGCAACCGGCAATTAGTTAATGATTTCGACGTTAGCTTTGATGTGCGGTGTGATTTTTGTTTTACCTACGGTAATTATCGCAAAATAATCGAGGATCCCTACAAACGTGGCGACGTAATTTTTAACGTAGTGCATCAAACAAGAGCAAACATCATTGGGGCATTTACGGGCTATTCTTTCGCGATACATATAAAAGAAACTTGTACCATTTTTTAGATTATAAAGAGCAAGAACGTTAACGTTCAGCAAGGTTAGGTATACCAGAGTTTCAAGGGGATATATGTACAAGGCTAACGCTTTATCATAAACTTTCCGATTAAAAGGCGCTATATCTAAATTCTTTAAAACTATTCGATCACGTGAAATTAGTGGATAATTCATTGTATAATTTACATCCGAAATAATGGGTGTTAACACAAAACAGTCCTGCGTCATACAGATAAATAGTAAAACAGGATTTCCAGAGTGTAGGCTACATAAAAAGTTTCACGTGATCTGAAGGTACCCGTATATGACTCCATTCAAAAAAGAAAAAACGAAAACAGTTCTTACAGTTCGTAGCAGAAAAACACGATTTGCGTAATGTTTTTAAAACATTTAAATTGCAAGTTTTTTTTTAAGTGACGCAAAGCATAATCAACTTTAGATAATCCGCTAGAAAAGCTGTTAATGTGGTCATCCCAATTTAAGTGTTCGACAACAAAAATATCCAAAAATTGGGTATATCTATGTAAGGCGTGGTCAATTTTACGCACTTAATTGCTGCAACTTTGACCGCAGAAATAAGCTGTTTATGGAGCTTCACCATCATCTTACATTATCTTTAGGAACATAAACCACATG
Source organism: Oryctes rhinoceros (assembly GCA_020654165.1). NCBI lineage: Eukaryota > Metazoa > Arthropoda > Insecta > Coleoptera > Scarabaeidae > Oryctes > Oryctes rhinoceros. The sequence goes on along the minus strand of JAIOKQ010000399.1, from coordinate 2,182,498 downwards.
GAAACATTCGTCTGTACATTTACGCCCAGCTATGTAGATACATGTTACATCCAACGTTTCAGCCTGAATTTTTCGAAATAATTAAGATTCATGAAAGGGTTCCCCCTTATATTGTTATTGTGTTAAATCCATTGGTTATATGTTGTTGTTGGATATATTTGATTTTGATCGCTCGTAAAAACTTGCATTTTGAAACATTTCACCGTACACTCAACAATAACAAGTGTTAAACTTTACGAGAATAAGTGGTAAATCTCAAACGCGCCATCTAGTGGTGGTTTGTTAAAATTTAAAATGCTACTTTCGTAAGTACAGTTATTATTTTGTTTCGTAGAAGTGTTTCCTTATGATTGGGTAGGCGTTTACCTGTAAAGTCTTGCAGCTTCGCTATCTATTCTTTGTCTTTTCACAGTTAGACTAACGAGCACAGCGGGACATATGCGCATAGAGCAAGAGACGGCGCTGACCTTGTCTTGACTGGTTGGTGAATTTTTCGAATTTATCCTAATGCCAGGAGCTCTTTGTTTGGATCTTAAGGGCTCGGACTAGCTCTCGCGGTTTGCTAAGCTAAGAGCTTTGACCTGGCCCCATTCCGTAACAGATTAATAGCAAAGAAAGGAACTTTTTTGAACTGAGCTTAAGGAAACGATGGCCAAACGGGTGCGGCCGGGCAGTCTCCTTCCAGTGAGTGTTGAACTCCTGCTGGCAGTTAATTCTAGTAGTCGGGTCAGCAAGTTTCCTTTAGGGATTAGCGCCACTATTCCGTTGAATTTACGAATCACATATTAAAAGCTTATTTGGTTGATTTAATTTAATATCTTGTTACAATATGTTGGATATTACCTTTTCTTAGTGTTAAATCGGAATCTTTCAAGAAGGGCATCTTATGAAGTTCAGATTAGTATTTAAAGCACAAAGGTTTATTGAATATCGAAGGTTCGAATAGCCTAACAAATTCTCGATTATTACATTCTACGCTTTTAGAATAAAATAAATTTTACGTAGTCATAAAAGCTTTTGAGCGAAAAAAAATATTTCATCTAGAAATCGGCCGCATTCTGCAAAAATATAACGTATCCGCTGAACGCGATTGTAATGTTACATATTGAATTTCCCCACGGATGCTTGTCGGTAGGATCATCGTAATGGCTTCTTTATCCGATTATAACTTTGGCGAATAAAAAAGTTTTTTGAATAGCAATTTCGATTTTATTTCTAGATCTCGTATTGTTTCTGCCTTTTCGCGAATTTACATATTTTGTATTTTGTCATCCTCCTGCGACGAATACGTAATACGAATGATATGAATTTAGTGAAAACAATCATTAGTAATAATGTATGTAAATATACTCAACAATAGCGTTGATGTGTTTTATGTATTACTTTTGCCAGTTTCGATACATTAAATATTCGGAAGCAGATTTTCTTTGACTTAAGTTAAGTTTATAACACTTTCTATTCACAATATTTTTTATCACTTATTATTATTATTATTATCGTTATAATTATAACATATTTGAGTACCTCTGAGGGATACCTCAATAATTTTAGCGTACTTTCGCAGTGGTATTCATGGTGAACCGGCTTCTTGGATATAATAAAGAGAATTTTACTGCAATAAATATCCTATATGTTTTCAGACAATGGTGTAGGAACCCTTAGTAAACACATTGTTTTAACTCTTTCTGTCTGTTCTTCTGACTATCTTTTTCTCACTTTACTACTATTTGAAAGTTTATCATCTGGCACTACGGAAGTACTTCCAGCATTGAGAGAATCGTGCTTTAAATCATTTAATTCCACTGAATTTTGTTCCAAGACTCGCTACGGAATTACACAGTGAAATTCTTGCGGTAACAACTTTATTTTACAGAAGAGGAGCGATAAGAACACGATTTAATTTGTGACAGAAGGATTTTTCTAAAGAGGTTTTCAGAAATAATAATTTACCAGCGTTTTGTAACGTTACATACATTATAAATTTCTCCCGATGAAAGCTTGCTATACGAAATTGCTATATGAAATTGTTCGTTTTATTTAGTAAACTAAGAGATGACTCCACCGTGTAAATTTTTAAGAAAAACTAAATCTTTATTATTTTCAAGTTTATGCCTGCTCGGTTCAAAGTTTGATCTTTTTCAACAGTACAGCACAGCCACATATTTGCCGCTATCTTACCACCTGGATAATCATACTTTCTCCGTTTGGTGATGCTTTCGTATCGATTGGTAACGTGCGAAGGACCTCGTCGAGTGAACCTCTGGGGTTCACAAGAAAGATAGCGAACATTAAAATTACATTAGTGGTCTACAAAGACCTGACAGGTCCATGTGAATCCACCGATCCTTTTCTACTATTGTAATTGTAACATCCTAATCATTGCTTCTGGTATTTTTTACAACTTTACTTTTAGGTGCAGTATTTCTATGAAAATGGGAGAAATTCGAGTATCAAGTCCTCATTAAATTCTGTTCTTTGAAAGGCAGTACTCATGCGCAAATTAAAGCCAAGGTGAACACTGTTTACCAAAATTCTATACCATCTGCCGCAGTGATATTTTAGCCAATTAAATTTAAACGTGATCGTACCAGCTCAATTGATGCTGAACGTACAGGACCCCTAAAGGCTGCAACGTCTACCGTTAACATCAGAAACGTTCACCAAATAATGCTAGACAACCGTTGAATTAATTTCCAAAGCTCTGTTTAACTTGAAGGCCAAGGTACAGTCGAAACAGTGGACTACGAACCTGGCCTTCGAAAAAGGCGGAGATCGTTGCATTGGGCGGCAGTAAAGAGTAAAAGTAAAGAACCTGAAATTTGACTCGGAGGACAAAGATCTTCATCGACGTTTGAACGATTTAAGGAGATGAGAGCGAGAAAAGCAAGAAGGCTATATTGAGAAATAAAAGTGAATCTAATAAACGAAATTCTTATTTCTGTGTTAGGCGGGAAACTTTCTAGACTGCCGTCGTATATGGCATGGCTTTGACGTCAGTATGAATTAGTTATGATTTTTACGTCTTTCTTATTGTTCGTTAGCTACCATAACTGTAATCTGATATTTTAACATTCTCATTCAACTCGAATGATAGCATCCGTATCTCTTGATGTAAGATAATAAGGACACGACACTGCAACTTACGAAATTAATCCGCTTTTAATAGCGTTCATATAAATAGGTAGCTAAGAGCGCTTGTTCCTTTAGAGGCGCATAATAACAATTAAGATTTACATCGTGTCATTTAGTCATAATAATCTGAAATTATGTACTTCATAAGTCACCGCCCAGATGTTAATTTGTCATAATTTACATAATTCTTCGTAAAGTTACGTTTAAAACAATCCAATAAAATCTAATTAGCATTCATATTGATGTAATGCCATTGCATTGCGGGAAACTTTTTCATCATTTCCGATTGGATAAAACACCAATAACGTCTTGTACGCGCATACATAACTCGGTTTTATTATAATCAGCACTTATTATTGCCGTTGCAGCTATTATGTAATAGATTTTTCCGACTTCATTGGCTATATTATTTAGCAATCGTGACATTTATAAACTTTCACTCATTCAGAGGATTTTTCTCCTGAATCTCGTTTTATGTGATACCAAGTCCGTTCTCTTGCATTGCTGTGTCGATTTGTGTTATCACTACACGTCCGTTGAAAAATTCCAAGTATCTAGGACAACGCTAAAATTATTACCGAATGCTAAAACTTTTTGTATTTAGAAATAGCTAACATAAGACTTTATTGGTTTAGCTCTTTTGTTCAAAGCTGCTTAATGATTCTATAAAGACATTAAATCTACCTTACAAGATATTATACTATTATAGATGCAACCAATCCAGTTTGTTTTTATTAATTCCTGAGCTAACATTTCTAAGTTGTGCAATTCCAATGGCAACACCTGCTGATCTATTGTACGTCGACGTTTAAATCTAAAGTTCGTCAAGTAGACCTAGCTTTCTGGTGAATTCCAGAACCTCACTGTACGTTTTTCTGAGACATTAGAAAACCGTCTACCGAATAAAGAAAATCTGATTTTGTAGATGGCAAGGCAGGGACGAAGAAAACTGCTTCCTCCTCTTCTAGATACAGCGAATATTTTTCTTGAGCGAGGCACACATCGGATGACAGATTTTCCTTGAAGTTCTATAATTCTCCTGGTTCTGCCTCGACTAGACACTATAAATGCCCGCATATGAGATGGAGTTGTGCAATTACCCCAGCTTCTTGTTCGAACTACTGAATAACATGCGAAGATATACGAACTAAAGGTTTCCCAGGTGGTGGAGCGTGTCCAGCTCCGTTCGTAGTAAGCAAATCATCCGTCTCGCTGCTATCAATGCGTGTCCTGGTGCTTCGATGATGAAGGCTTTGTATCTCTACCTAGAATATTATTGTTGTTTCTGCAATCAGCTACGCGCCTGAGCTTGCAATACAGCTGAGTTATCGACCTGTATCTGACACGTTTATTCCAAAGTAACACGACATTTAAATATTTCTGCCTGAAAAATTGTGTTATCTATCTGTCCAATATATATAATAATAGTATGACTTACTGCATATTTTTTAAAAGAAAACAACAGAAAAACTAAAACGAATTCGTTTAACGATGTAGCACAAGTTGTTAGATGAGTTTGATAAATGTTCGGCCTTGGTAAAAAGAAAAACATTTTTATAAGTAAAATTCATTTTTATTTTTCAACGTAATCTCCTTTAAGGTCGCTACACTTAATCCAACTTTTTTCTGTCTTTATTGCCCCATTTAAAGAATCTCTTTCTGTAAAGTAGGCAATCACTTCATTGTTCGAACCAAATCTTTCTCAATTGAACAATTTTTTCATATTCGGAAACAGGAAATAATCGCCGCGAGCTAAACTCAGCGGATATGGTAGGTGCGGAAGTAATTCGTGAAACTTTGCCGTGAATTCGTTTCATCAACAAATGCGAACGTTCTTCTTTTGCAGCATTGTGAAAACGACCCGATAAGTTCGGGTAGTACCTGCCAGGAATCGTTTTGCTCTTTTCAACATAATCAGCGTGGATTACTCCGCGTACTTCCTAAAACATTGCGGCCATTTTCATGTTGGCGGATAATATGGCTTTGGCACCGGTTGGGCACGATACACTCAATATTTTGATTGTTCATTGGTCTCTGGTGTGCTATGATAAATCCATGTTTGGCCAACAGATGACAAAAGCAGGTGGAATTATTCCTTTTTTGCAGCGATTAGATGGACTCGTGTCTATTCGCTTCATGAGAATTAATTTGTGAATGAAGGAAAATCATTAAACGCAGCTTCGCCACAATTTATTGATATCGAAAAACTGCATTTTCAGAGGGACCTTCGTAAACTGCCTCAGATGTCTGAAGATGTCCTCATAAAAACTAATCAAGTAGCAATTAAACGCCAGTTAAATATTGCATTAGAGTACTGTATTGTATATAATACAATGTAAGCATTGTTATGACCTGGTGCTCCATCCAACTGGAAGAACAAGATTTCTCTCAAGGCCACTACAAAGTCTTCTAACGCTGTGATTAACTCGCTAGTTAAAAAAAATAAAGATATCATCTATCACTTATCAAACCGTCCCCGAGCTATTTATTGATTCGTGTCTGTCGTACAGCGTGGAATTTCGCTGAGATAGAAGTGGCCAATAGCACTGTTATTACCAAATCTTATTTCGTTTTTAAGATTGAATGGTCCCTCGTTTGAAAGACGGTGGTTTTTTGAATTGAATTGAAATAAAACAGGTACAATCCTTCTCTAATAAGATCTTCTTTAGGAGCGATTGTTTTAAGTTGGTTAATTAATTCATCTCACAATACGTATTGTGTCTGCTCATTTAACCGTAAGGGCTCAATATTAATTGTAGTAGAAGCGAGAGATACTTTGACACGTTCCAAATTAAATTAGATTTACGGAATAATTAATATTGTCTGGGCATGTGTGCCTGTAGTATGCGCGCATCCTATAATACGCATCTCTATAGCGAACATTGGTGCATTAGCGTGTGTTTGTATTTACATGGTATGCGTATATACACAAGACATTCATAGAATAAATATTAACTTAATTTCGAACTGAGCTGAACAAGTAATTCGGTGAACTAATATCTGTTAACCGCATGTAAATGATTATTTTATATTTATCGACGTTGTGTGGTTTCTGTTTGTTGGAATAGTTCTACATATGTGCTATGTTGAAAACAACTTGATTACAAAATAAAATTCACTTGGTTGTGAAATAGCATCACAATATAAACCGATAAATTTAAATAATTTTCCAGAAGCCTAATATTTTGATGCATTATTTTCTCTTATGTCGCATTAAGGTGCACGCCTATCCAATAATTATTTACGTTTATTCCTATATGGTTCGTTGCTTTGTAATAGCAGGGCTTTTCCGAACATAGCATTGTGTTTGTAGAACAATTAACACGAGTATGAAATATACACGTCATTTAAAGATAATGTAAGCTGGTGTATCAAGTATCTTATTTTCCTCGAGCTGGTTCCATACAGACTCATTTTCGATCCTTATCGTGGGAATCTCGCTTATTATTGAAAAAAATTATCATGAAAAGCTATTATGACGTGTTGTGTGTAATCGTGACGAATGCCGCCGATGGAATCAAAGAAAACGGTCAGCATGACTTCGACGTGGATGTTGGATGCCTTTAGCTTCCGGCTCATTAGCCCAGGACTCATTGACAATAATCACTGTATTGAGAAAGTTAGAATTATTAAGTTAAGAGTCGCCTACAATCTTGATACGAAGTTACTTTTGTACGATTGTTAGCAGCTTCCGCACAAATTTCGCCGATTCTCATTTACTCATCGATGTGGGCGCGACTTCAAAATGGCGCACGGGCAACAGAACTTGGATAAGCACTGAAAGCTTTGATTATCTTACGTGTCCTCTACGGTATGTGATATCGTTTTTCTGGGCGTTCCGTTTAGTTCCGTTTACTCACCGTATAACTTCTGTTTACATCGTAGATTTGCAATTTTACTGTTTGTTTCCTCGTCCTTTGTACTCAAATAAATGCATTCAATTCACGATATATGTTTTATTTTCTTTCGCACATGGCTTCTCGGAACGTCTTTGTAGGTAAGCAGGAAGTTTCAGGTAAAGCGGATACGCGTCCTTTGAATACCACTCTTCTAGTTCGTTTATGTGCTTATGTAATGAGTATTTTCACCTTTCCATGCGTGCTGTACTTCTACATAACTTTCAGTGCTAATTCCAATTGTCTTTCTCACTCGGATATTATACGATGCTTAATTATACCATCCAAGATCATTTAACGTCTAATAACGCGAAACATTATCTAACGAAGAGGGAGATACGTTTACGCAGTTTAAAGTTGAAAAACTGTGTTAATGAACAACTTAAGCCCGCGCTTAAAACTGGAAAAAAAAACCTTTTAAAATATCTATTATGATTATGAAGGCTCTTTGTGCATAAGTTCTGGCGTACCTTTGTTTCAGCGTAGCGTTTTTCCAGTGAGAACTGAAATATGGTCGTTTTAAAGTTTCCGGAAAGTTGGACGCTTCCACTGCATTCCAAATTATGAATACCTGAAAAGTTTTTAATCGCTATAAAAAATGCGTATCAACTAAAAGGTGTAACGCAGGAAGTTTAACTCATTACTTAAAATCGTAATTTCAATCTACAACACCGATGTTTGGCATAAAATTCTCATCATTGAAATACACCCTATAATACAAGAGGCTTTGATATTATTTCACTGAGGTCCTGAAGCAATACTGAAAGATCAATAAACGTGTGTACAAGTATAGAAATCCATTTGTCCAGTGAATTCTTGATTCTAATTAACTTCTTTGTTTCCTTAACATAAAGTGATCGTTGCTCATAAATATTAATTGACGTAAAAACCTATACCGCGGTAGTGTATTACGCATACAATTCAATATTTTTTTGCAAGTAAATTAGTACGAAAAGCCGAAGATATTTGATGTAAACAAACAAGTTGCATATAATGTTTTAGGCAAATTATAATGCTTGCTCGTAGAAATATTATGATGTTAAAATTTCTAAGAAAATATGTGATACAAATACGTCTCATTAAATTACAAGTATTTTTTTTGTGATCTGGTAATTTATTATTAGTACATGACTAGGGCGATACATATTAGATCCACCTACTTGCCTTTTGACTTTCCGTGTATCTGAACCAAATTGCAAAACAAATTGTAAATATTAATTTGCTTTCAAACGAGTTGTTCCAATAAGATAAGATGCTGGGTTCTTGTTTAATTTGATTATCAGAAAGCCCGTTTGCCTCTTTCAAAATCCTTTTCACCACGCCTCTTCCACACGAAAATTTTTCCGTAAAAATGATCTATAGGGAATCTGGATTGGTTAGAAACAAGGACCCGGTCACGTGTCTCCCTCTGTAAGCTGATTTCTATCTCGCTGTTTCCTAGCAATTTTTTGTTGCCTCGTGAATAACGGACGTACGGCCTTCCTTCTAGCCCTCAAATCAAATTCGTGTATATTAGATAAAATCATTCCTGTAGCCGCATGAAAATATTAGTTATTCAACTTCCTGAACGACTCAATACCGTTTCCTGTGACCTGAAGTCCTAATCTGAAGTTTCTAATCTAAAAACAGAAAGCACGGCTGTAATTTTGTGGCATATATTTCTATTACTTTAATAATAAAATCACAACAAATAATTAATCTCATTTATTGATACAATCTCCATTTAACTGTAAACACTTAACTTAAATGTTCAGGTTATTCGAAAACAAGGTTAACGCTATACTTTTCGCTGATGGTAGTCCAAACTTCGAATCAAATCTTCTTTATCTCGTGGTGCTGCTCGTTCTACTTCACTTTCCGTTAGTCCCTCTATGTTTTCGATGAAACTAGGATCTGGAGAAGCTGCTAACCATGGAATTGTTGCTAAATTTCACTAAAATTATCGTCCCCAAATAGTTGGAAAAAATCTATTCTTCGTTGCTTTTGTAGAGGAGTCATTGCAGGGATTTTTTTTTTGTTTCCTTGCCTTGTCTTCTCAGTGAAATGCGGACAATTTCGAGACACACTCTTATTTAACGTTGATTCCCAAATCTGTTAGCCAGTCTTCTAAACGCTAGCGCGGGTTTTGTCGTCCCAAAGTCATTAAAGCGTTCAGATTGTTTCCGCTAATCTTACGCAGTCTTCCAGAAAGTGGTCCATGGCTCCTATTTTTTCACAGCAACAATATTTGACAGCTAGTGTCGTTGTATGATTTTTACCATGGCCTACAGTGAGCGTAACCTACTTAATACATTAGCTTTGTCTTAGGATGTAACAAAAAAGAAATATTTTAAAATCAAGAAAAATAATAAATTCGGGATACTTTCTAGACGGACATATATGTATGTGCCCACATCACATTGAAAAAAATTAAAGTTTTCGAATTTAAAAATTCGAGTTTGAAATTTTTAAACTTCGTGCAACTTCTTCTGTTAGATGTCGCCAAGTGCCTCTCAATCTGCGTCTCCCTATTGTCCATAACGGACGGTATCCACTGAGTTATTCTTCTCACCATTTTTGTGGATTATCCTCTCATTATGTATCCTGCCCGGTTTATTATTTGTTCTTGTATACCTTATTATAGTTTCCCCTTCCTTTCCCTTCGTCAATTTTTAGTCCAAGTTCTTTTGTCGCGATTTCCGGTCTATTGATTACTTTTACTAAGTCGTCTTTATTATCAACATGTTTGGATGAGAGTATCTGCTCAAAGACACAATAATCACTGAAAATGTCATAATTAATTGTTACATCGACCTCTACAGTATGTTAGCCATTAACTGAAGCGTGCTACCCTCACGGATCGTGGGGCACTACTAACTACTCGCTTCTGTAGACGTCAATATAGCAATTAATTTCGACATTTTCAGTAGTTAGATGACAGTATCTAATCAACGATACTCTAAACATGTTGTATCTTCGTATATAAACGACAGTTACTGCCTCATACATAGATGTATTGATGAGCTGTGATACACCGAAGCGTGCGTCTACACGTAGTGATTGTTGGTAGCTGGTTCGTTATTATGTCTTCGTTATTTATTATTATCGTTACGTCGTCTCCATAGACTGCCGCCTCTGTTTGATTGGTTATGATGTTCTTATTAGCTAGTTTTGCGTTTCTCATGACTTCTTTTAAGACAATATTAAATGGTGTTGAAGAGATTGAGTCGCTTTGTTCCCCCATTTATGTTTAATTTTTTCGTTAGGGTTGCTTGAAATTGCACTCTGGCTTTTGAATTGTCTGTATTAACTTTTTTGGTACTCTGAATGTTCGTATTTCTCTTCGTATTTCATAAACAATCATTATTATTCTGAAAACTGTCGTAAAATTACGTTATATACTTATAAAATTCTAATTGTCATCATATTTACATATTTTTACAATATCGTAATATAGGAAAATAATATTGTTTTCAATTGTTACAGCTGATCCTGGAGAACTCATAAGCGCGTGGGCCGGTCATGCGCCTCGGCCCGGCCCTGCTGGTCGCGCTGCTACCTCTTCTAGCTGGGGCCAACATCACAGCTTTCCCACCACCCCCAACTTCAAATTTCGTCAATGAATCATCGATCGACAGGTTTGGATACGATGCGCTGACAACGGTCCCAAGCTACAACGTGGACAGCGTCCAGACCAGCTCCACCACCGGTACCACTAGGGTGATCCTGCGAAGTACGAAACCCCATCGTATTAACGGTAGCGTAAACGGATTTTCCTACTCCGGACAGAATGACAATGGTATGGAGGACAACGACGACGATGATGCGGAGGCCGTCGAACATATCACCACGGAAACGTCCCCTATCAAGAAGGAGAATCTCACGGCGGGAAATCTCAAGACCGAGGCGGCGACGAGCAAAAATGAAAACGATCTTACTGTAGGGTATTTGACGGCTGTAAAGGGCGACCTCAAGGAGAGACAAGGGTTAACCGTCTCCGGAGCGCTAACAATGGCTTTGAGTAAGGTAATAAGAAATTTATTACGGAAGTTTTATGTTTTTTTTTTTTTTGTTGGTAACTCCATAACAGATGCCGCTGAAATTTTGTTATTTATTAAAGGCTGTATTAAGGCTTCAAATGCAAGGTGTCCCACGATGAGCTTACCATTAGGCGTATTATTTTCTATTCAACTATATATATAGTAATATCTAAGTAATTACAAATAGAACACCGTGTATCTATTTATTATAGTTGATGAAGTATTAAATTCTTCACCAAATGATTAAATTTCCCTATATTAAAGATGAGTACTTGATTTGCAATTAGTGTTATTGCATTCAATATTTCGAAAGTTGGCTATGAACGTTCATCATCGTTTATACATTTCTAATAACAGTTCTATAAACTTCCCAGTCCTACAGCACATTTCGTGATCTAGTTTTTTTATGGCGTACAAGAAAATGTCACGTTTGGAATTAATAAACCAGGATTTCTTGAAATTATTGATTATTTATGGAGAATCCGGAAGAATTCCAACTAGAACGTGCGCTCTGTTTCAAGAAAAATACCCGAACAGACCAGTATGATTAACTAAACATTGTCTAAAATACGGGCAGTTAAGGCAGAGAATTAGATGAAACAAATTATGTAATTGTTGAAGAAGTCGTTACGTTCTCTGTACCAACTCCACTACATTCCTTCGAGAAGTTGAAAATCTCGCGAATGTCCGTTCAAAGGGTGTTAAATAAAACGAAAAACGGGCACCTTTTCCACGCGCAGCGAGTATAAAACTTGCACCCGCCGGATTTTCTCAGAGGGGTGCGTTTTTACGAATTTTTTACCATGTCCTTCAACACTAATTACATTTACTTTTAGAAAAATACGGCTGTTTTTTTTTTTTTTTTTTGTTGAAACACACGTGAATGTGTTTTGTTTTCATGAGTGTTTGCTAAGTTTTGATAACATATTTGTTAAATTAACCTTTTCAACTATGATGAAAAGATGAAAATGAAATGATGAACAACTTTTAAGTAAGTGTAATTTTAAAAGGTAAATGCTGCGTGAGAGCAAATGCAAGCAAACATTCCTAATATAGCTTCAAAAATACAAAATAGCAACCATTTTGCAGAAGATTAAGAAATTTATGTAGAAGTGTAAGAAATTTATGAAATTTGTAGGTTTCACAACAACAAGAAAGAACGTTTATAAATGTTTTCCTTTTGTAAAGAAGATTCTCTTGTAACATCGATCGGCTAACATGGTGCATGTACATATGTAAATTTGATTGGATTTAAAAAGTTTAGAAGTAAACGACAGAGGAAAACGTTCAGATTTTGTATCCGAATTTTTCTGCCTACTTTTTTGTTGCTTTTCCATAACTTAAACTTTACTACGGACCCAATCTTAATGTTTAGCGACCTTGTTGAGCCTTATGAATAATTTAATTATGGCAGAAAACTTTATTTAAGTAAGCACAACTTTCTGTTAACAATTTCGTAACAATAAGAAATACTGTGAGGGAATGATGTCCAACCCGAAAATTCAAAAAATTAATACACGTTTGGCAACTGTAAAGCACCATTGATACGTATTAGGCAATTTTATTTTTATAGTAATATTTACGCCAAATGGGGAAAATTATTTTAAGAGAAAGAAACTGTTTGTTGCAATGAGTCTAGCGAATTCAAGAAGGTCGAGAAAAGAAGGTTATAGACACATCCATTGTCACAAATATAGCTTTTAGCTGAAGTCGAAAGAAATAATGGAATTTCAAAGATTAATTTAACGCCCCACTCCGAGTGAATACTAGCAGAAAAGTAAAATTGCGTAATACGGACTACATGTACTCTAAGCTTTCCCAAAGTCTCATAATTTTTTGAATTTTCGAGCTCGGCATCATCCCTCGTTACTGTCCCCTATAAGACAAATCCTTCCAAGAACACGATTTTCCGATGACGGTGATGTAATATAACGCTATAAATTAAGATTAAAGTTGTCAAATAAATTCGTTGCCTGATCACTTCCTTGTTTTTAAGTGGCCAGAATCGTCCAGTTCCGTCCCTTTTTCGTGAAGTAAAACATTTAATCGACCCAAATCAGAAAATGCCAGACGCATCCGTCCATATTGACTTCGGCGAGACGGTTTTTTTCCTTCACTCTCTACAATCAATTGAATTTTCTTCTCCGGCCGTACCGTCTCGCTTATTTGTTATCCAGATTGACATACGCTCTTCTGCGAGATGTACCATTTTGGATTGTATCTCTTTATTAAATTCCCGATACTGAATGCGATTCCAAGCAACGCAGATGGAACAACTACAGCAAAAAAAAAAACTGATAGCGAAAGTCTGAACGATGCGATTACATTTTAATGACTCGGAGGATTTGTTGGGATTGGCTTACTGTATTTTGGAAAAATGTTTCCATTAAGATATGGAAATTAAATAATGCATTGGAGAAAACGTATCGTAGTGGTATGATTATTCTATTATTTTTCATGTGTACACGCGTATTACTTTTTAAACGAAAAGTAAATTTCTTGTTTAAAATGGCCGTAACGTTAGTGGGTTTTTTTTAGATTCTGCAAAAGTACAAACATCCAATTGTTGCAAAAATAAATCTCATTTCGTATATATACGACCGAACCGACGCAAAGCTGTGCCGATAAACGGCGAAACTGAGGATGCTGATGACTTTCGTATTAATTATTCATCATTGGCGAATTTTCAACTAGAGATCGATATAGCGTTAACTTCGGCATTTTTAATTGATTAGAATTTCTAAGCTTAGAAATTTTCGTAAATACTTGATATAAGTTTTTGTGAATTGTATCATTTTTTCAGTTTTCTTGGTTATGGGAACGGATTATTTGTATTTCCTTTATTTATTTGCGAAATACCTTTTTGGGCTAATTAGTTCGGTAAAACTGAGTTACCACTGTACCAGCACAAATTTAGCAAATGTTCATGACGAATAAAAAAAGATTTGTGAGCGAATAGTTTTTAAAAGCTGTTTCAAAATTTTTTAAACAACAATTTCATTTCAATTTCAGGCAATCACTAAATACGTAGCTAGTGCTACAGTTTTCAAACTTATGACAAACGTTACTGTGCTGGTTTAGTAGGGCTAGTTTAGCTGCACATTTCACACAAAATCTACAGGCTACGTACGCAACAGCAGCAGGCTACAATGAGTGAGCGGTTTCGGTGTAACATCGAAAATATAAAACCGTTTGAAGCCGTTCACTAAAAGATTTTTCAGCACCAAGATAATAATAAGGCAAGCGTTTGTCCTACGCCGTTTCCCCATAAAGCCAAGCTCCCCTGCCACCGCACTAACCAATCTTTGACTGGTCATACACGATTTAGGTGGAACTTTGGCCCGGCCACTCCCGTTGTATAGGCTTATATCACAAGCGTGCCAGTTGTACTTCACGGTTAGGTTCGTTTCCGTTTGTGGTCGATAATTCCCTAGTAGCGCAGTTGGTCTGCTGGTGATACAACGTTGTATGGATGGCGCAATATCCGTGACGGTTAGCCATGGTCGGAAGAGTGTGACTAAGGTGTACAAAATCAATGGTACCTTTCTTTCGTTGTGTGTCGATTGGAAACGAAACCAGTTAAACCATGGTAGACAATCAGGAAACGACGCTTAGCAGCAAATACTTAAGTGATTTAAACAAATCGATGTTGAATCAGTCGGTGCAACGTCGGTTAAACATATCGGCCGACAACAGCGAGCCAAATTTCATTGAATATTCGTTATAGGTCGGTGTAACATCAAAATAGTTAGTTGTCGCGCTTGGGCAGCCTAAGCTCTGACGCGCCAATAATTGTCGCTTTGCGCAGCCTAGACTCCGGAGGACAAGATGATAGGTAGGTTCTGAAAGATTGATACTGAAACTTATCTAACATGGGCGGACGAGGACGCAATCGGTGCGACCAACCGGCCTCCTTCCAGTAAATGTAGGATTCGCACGGGCAGTTTTTAGTTGGTCGGAAAGCTAAGGCGGGTCACTAGTTTTCTTTTATGTGAGATTAGCACCAATTACTTCCGTATCAAGATAATGATCCTAGTGTAACTCAAAGTATTGTTAAGATTATTGAAAGCAACACCGAAAGAACGAGAGAAAATGATAAATAAAAAAAATGGTATAAATGACAGTCATCCGAGATATCCGAGTGTCTGCAGCTTAAATTGAAGGAATATTCAGGGAACATTGCCCTTAATCACAAGCAATAATAGCGAATACTTCGAGTAGCGAAAGTCTACCTAAGGTAACAAAAGGTAGATCATTAAGATAAAGTAGTTGTGTTCTATGCTTCCATATTTTTAGCCCAAGAGCATGACTTTCGTATAATTATGACATTTATAGGCATTTTTGTAAATACGAATTTTGAACTAAAGTAGATATAGAAGCAATAAATTGAATCATGCGCAACGAATAAAATAACTAAGATAACCATTGTTAAATTTAACATTATAGCTTTTACTCGGTATTCGTTGCGAGCTGCATCTAATTATTTATATTGACGTCTAAAGAAAGAAATATATAATTTGCATACTTTACATAATTTGCACTTTTATATTCACGAGCCGTATACGGGCATACACAAGTTATCATTTGGAACACGTGACGATGAGTGATTTATTACCAAGATGGCGTTTGTTTTGGAATTGTTTTAGACAAAGATCGATTCTGGCAATGCACGGCACAATTCATATTGATATCCCAGAAGACATGTAGACAAGCACGTGTCCTCATATTGTAGACATATGTACACATAATGTATGTGTACAATATTTATATTATAAGTAAGTGGTTATTTTAATGACCATTTTAAGAATTAGAAGATTACATACAGACGTTATTGTGATTATCTCGGAAATGTACTGAATATCGTTCTGTTTTCGATTGATATTGGTAAACATTGCGACGTAGCAACAAAACCGTTTAACAATATTATCGTCTATTGTGATTGAAATTGTTAAATAAACCGCATGGATCTGAAATGCTTAACGTGTACTAGTTCCAAATTGAGTTCAATACATATAGGTAAATCTGTAACCTATGTTAGATCTTTGTAATGATATCGTAGCTCACCGCAAGTGTTTTGATAATGTCTGAGAATTATAAATAGATCTGCTCTGCAACAATGTAAGGGGATTGGTTAACATTATACATGTATGTCTTGTTTTGATTGTATTTACGAGGTATGTATCTCCGTTATTACCGTACGTTTAGGTTTGTGGTTTTGAAATTCATATTATCATGAAGTTGTGCAACATAATAGAAATTAACTTTTGCAAAAGTATCGATAGCGAGCAAATGTATTAAAAACTGCATTCAATTGACTCATCTGTTTCAAAAGAATCAGTCTTGGAGAGCTTAACTTTATTTTGTATTATATAATAATTAAATGTATCTATCTATCGTCGATATCAACCTTGGCCCACCTTCTACAACACTGTGTTCAGTAATTATCATTTAACAATTAAACGCAACAGAAATTTATATTGCGTACATACTTTGCTGTACTTTAAGAACGTATACGGACTTCATTTCGCTTGAGGTTAGAACAGCGTTTTATAAATATTGAACTATGGATGCCGTTTTCCCAAGCCAGCACGTTTTTTTTTTATTATTAAATACCCGGACGCTACGATTATGCCACCTTGTACTCAAATGGTCGAACCTGGCACGTTCAAAAATATTGATATCCGTTTATTTTTTTCTTTTGGCAACGCTCGTAACCATCTACTGAAAATTGAATAACATTCAATTGATATTTAACAAAATCTTAAACGTTATTCGCATTGTCACAGTTGTTTAATAAATCTCTCCTTTTCCCCACTTGTAAGTAACAGGAAAGGTATTAATGGAACAACAGAAAGAAAGAAAAGCGGAAAAACCACGTCTTCGAACATCGAACGCTTAAGGTTCAGGAATCATGGACCGTGTCTTCAACGCCCTCCGTCGCTGAAACCGAACGTATATATTAGGTGTTCGTATTCACTAAGGTTATCTATGATTAGTCATTCGATTTCAAATTTAATTGGGATAAAGATTCGTCAGATACTGCGATGTCCGCGTCAAACAATTCCTATTTCTTCTCGGGCCGATTTTGACGTTTCGCTCAACTTTCGCTTGACATCGCCCGCGCGTCCAGTATGGCTTTTCCTCTACCGCGTACGCTTGCTAGTATAGTCGGACGCGTTCTAAGCGGACGAAATTACGACTGAGACCTGCCAAAAGTAGCCCGCTTTCGAACCGCGGTGATCGCGCGCTCAATCTCGCCCCACGTTTATCTTGAATCTTCCCTCATTTCATTCATTTCTCTGGAAATGCTGGAAAAGGATTATTTAGTTCCTGATTATTTCTCTTAATTTCACCCATAGATTGTTAAATCGACTTAGTCCAATGACACCCCTGATGTACTAACGAGCGTTTGAAGGGGTTGCGTGGAAGTGGTACGTTGGTTTGCATAACGATGATGCTAATTTTGATTATTACATACAAACAATAGCACGTTTATTTGAATTTGGAATGATTCATGATGGAAAAAGTTTCATATTAAAAAATCTAATTTAATTTGCGTTAGTGTCTTTTATTTCTCGCAACACAAGTTGTTAAATATATTTTTTTGTTACGAAAATCTATCTTCCCCGATGTGTAAGACGGCGATGAAAGCCCAATTTGGGGGAACTCGGAGGAAAAAAGGCATAAACAGTGCTTTGTCTCCCAATTAAAAACAACTAAAATACTAAATGCCTCATCATTCCAACGTATCACAACAATATATATTACGTAAAAGTGTCGATCAGCTACTATTAATACGCTGCAAACCGTTTGTCTTTTAGGCACTAACAACCACTGTAACATTACTATTCCTTTTAGAAACAATTGTTTTCCAATGTTTTTAGATAAAACTAGCAGCAAAAGCTCTGCTTGTATAAACAAGAAAATGTATTTGTACTATTAACATGTTTTTTGTTCCAGATAAATAATGACGCAAATCTACTTCCGAATGTCAGGTTAAATTTGCGATGGAACGACACAAAAGGTGATACTGTCTTGGCAACCCGAGCCATGACAGACATGATCTGTGATGGTGTGGCCGCTTTTTTTGGTCCAGAAGGCTCGTGTCACGTCGAAGCAATCGTAGCGCAATCCAGGAATATTCCAATGATAAGTTATGTAAGTATTTACTTGAACGCAATTAACGTAACGATTTCAACGACGCAGAATATTCCACCATAAGTTGTTTAGATTACGTTGCATTTTTATACTGCGTTTGGGTATAGAATAGAAGCGAGGAAAACGCAATATAGTAATAACAACAAAGTAATTTTGTTAACTCTTCCCGGTTATTAACGGATACAAATATAAATATGACAATAAAAATATGAATATTTACGAAACAATTTTCGTAACAAGAGGGTCTTACGGCAATATTAACAAAAGATCGAAGAGATTGTGCATAACCAAAATTGTGGCTGTAACGTGTTAGCTAAACGAGAATAAATACGTTGAAGATACGTTAAAGGCGGACGAAAATTGTTATTGGAAAACCTTAAGCGTTATTGCGCTCCCAAGTTGTACTATTAAGAGAGCTATCTCCACCACACTTTATTGAACTAGGAAGTAGTTGCAGAGTTTACAGAGTGTGAAATTCAAGCAGTCCTGTAAATACAAACAAGTGACGAAATCAACGAGTATAATTAAAAGCTTAACACCTTTCAAGTGAATTCTTGAATTAAAATTGGAAAGTATGGGATATACGAGGATGGTATGAGAAGTACCGATGTGTAGAGATAGTACTGTGGGTACTATTCTTTATTCAATGTCTATCAACATTTCGGAGAGATTTATTTGTTTCGGGAGCTGTTAAAAGCGAGGAAGATTATGAAAAAGGACAATACCGATGCGATTCCTTTCTTTTTATGGGAAATCACAGAGAAGAAGTTAGATGTTAGATGTTAGATAAGGACCATGCAACTTCGACGACCATCATCAGATACTGGTTTAATGAATTCATGCGTGGCCGAACATTTTTGATGAGGAGGCACCATATGGATGAAATGGTTAATAGAGTTCATGTGTTAGCAGTCCACGAGCATCAGGTGAAGATTAGAGAGATTGTTAATATGATAAACATCGAGTGATGCTCGGCCTTATGTGATACATAGCGCGGTATGATGATGAGACAGTCGACAAAATAGTTTTTTTCCCAGCGAATGTGCCTAAATCCAAAACCAAATAATCTTATTTGATTATTTGGTAAAGGAGGGACAATTACGGGAAAATACTAACTTATTGGACCGATTAAATTCTGAACTAAAGAGAAAAAGGTTCCATTTAACAAAGAAAGAAGTTCTCTACCAAAGTGATAGCGTCCGGGTCCATTCATCGGCACCATATTCGCCGATGCAAAACAATTGCGTTGTCCTTCACACAAGGGCGGTATTTACCATACCGCCCTTATGTATCTCTCTAGCGCTTTGATCAATTTTAACAAAATGCTTGCATATTTTACAACTTCTTCAACTCAGGAGGTTCATTAAGTTCGTTATCCAAATATTATTATTATTTATTTTAGGTGAATTAGTTCTTCCTATATATTACCGTTTCACATTTAGCTTCGCGTATTGGTCTCATGGCATTCATTGTTACTAGATTTCCAAGTGAAATCTTAAAAGGAGCAAGTTGGTATCCAGTACAACTTACATTGGGAATTAATAAAGAAACATATACAAGAAATGATTTTATATCATGCCTAATAGATAGATAGATAGAAGATAGGAGCTTTTACTTAAAAACCACTAGAAACTTTGTAAGTAAGTGCATTGGTGCATAATGCATTTGATTTTGAATTGTTTGTTGTTACTGTACCTCCGGTTTAACCGGAACTACTCTCAAATAAAGTACTTCACATTTACTATTTCGTTTTTATACGTTAGAATAAAAACTATGGAGGCAAGCATATTTTATAGACGGAAATTTGAATGGAAAAGTGTCTGGATCTACCAAATAACGAAATTCTTTCTGCACTTCAACGCAATGAACAGATACTTAAAACTTTTCAGTAAGTAGGAGCTCCTCTTTGGATACTACTTTTCCAAGTCGATGGATTTAATCTAGAGAATCTGGCGAGTAGCCTTTAAATTTTTCCCTTTAGGGTCGTCTCAAATCACGTTTACGCAAGGCTCCAAACTACTTTGCAGGAGGGTCATTGAATATGAGTTAATCCGTAGAGAAGTCTTGGAAGAGGTAATACGGGAATTTTTTAACTGGGTTGCATATTGCCAGTAGGTAAACGACGAGCAATTTGAACATTTGAAATGACCATGTTTATAACGGAGGAGTAGACAAAAGCCAAGTGCTTTCTTTTTCCATTTTTTTTTTTTTACGGAAAATCAAAGTAAAAATCTGTAAAAATATACAGGGCATCCCGGTTAAATAGAAAAGTTGTGGGTTAAATAAACAAAAGAAAATCGAGATCAGACGCACTATGCATCATTACTTACTTGCACTTACTACTAACTACTTACTACTTACTACTTGCAACTTACCTGCAAAGTTTCATCAATATCGTCGTTTCCGTTTTTGAAATATTTGCTTAGTTCCGTACTTTATCCCAACCATATATATTAAAGCACATCACTCATTATATTTGAATGCATGCAAGCGCCCCCTTCTTCTCAGCACACTACAGAAGTATTTGCAATGCTTACAGCTATCACTAATAAACTATTAAGTTTGTTCGAAGTCAAGTTTTGAGCAGTTCTAGAAACAGAACAAATAGTTATTATTATTAAAAGATTTAAATTCACAGACTTCTATAATTGATAAATATATTTAATACAATATAATATTAAAGTTGTAAATAATGTAAACTTCATGTATTTTATAAATGCAAATCAATGCAAAATCTATTATCTTTTCTCTACTTTATTAACATATTCGCGCAACTACACTGGCGATAATTAAAAATGCACCACCAAAAACACTTTTTTGCAAAGCAATGCTTATTTCTGTCAAAAATGCCTCTACCACTTATCAACAGGTAACTCAACAAAAGAAAGATAAATAAATAAAATAAATACAAAAGACCACGTATGTAATTGTCAGCTGTGTCGGTGCGACTTAGAAACCGCTGATTGTAGATGCTTTATGCCGGCGAGAAATGCACCATTCGTTACCCTTTTTTCTAGATCTCCGAAGCACCATAATCCAACTATCATGGTGCCATAAAGAACATCTGACTTCATCATTAAACACAGAGTTCCATTCATCCCGCCGCCGTTGCCGTTTCGAGAATAGTTTAGGGGTAGTGCATTTTTAACCGGAGCCAGTGTATATCACACCAAATTTAAAATTTGTTGTCGTATAATTTACGGAAGTTGTATTGGGAAATTCCCGTTAACTTCCTGAAGAATTGTAAAAAGAAAAAAGAAAATAGAAACCGTTTCGGCTTTCTAAGTGAATTGCTTCTATTCTTCCTACTTGTTTTGTATCTTTGAATGGAGAGAAAATCCAACAAAGAGGCGACAAGCGAACATACGGAACGAGTAAAACCAGGAAGATCCATCCTACATACATCGTATATACCACAAGCAACGCTTCTAAAAAAGAATACTTCTCAAACACTTCGCCTGTTACGGAGTCCTTTCGAGTGCTATAGCAATCACATAATGGAGTTCGTTGAACCGCTTATAAATAATTTGTTGAATTTTAATTAGGAATAAAGATGTCACAAATCGTAACTTTCATTTACCTCTTCATCTATACAAAGCGATACGCGTGCTATTTGACTCTTAGACTCCGTTTCTTTCTATTTTCAGAAATGTTCGGACTATAAAGCGTCCAACGTACCAACGTTCGCAAGGACAGAACCTCCGGACACACAAGTAAGTTTTTTTCTTACGTTAATAATTTATATCTTAAACGATCTCGCGTTGAATTTTCGATGCCCACGACGGACGTTCGTCACGGAAATTATGAAAAAACAACATGTATTTACTATCCCACGTGTTCGATTATGTTCTAAAAATACAAGGGAGACTGAAAGATTAAAAAGTAATTATGAGTATGCGGTGACCTTAGTGGCTATTTTTAGAATCGTGATCTTATTACCTAAACGTTTTTAGCGCGCTTGGTGCTTTTTTTTCTTCTTCTTGTACCATACGTCTTTGTGGTCGCTAAAACTATAAATGGTCAACGATTCCTGTATGTAGTTAACCGACAAATAACTGTGATAAATAATTTTTAGTTATGGCGTTTCATTTTCAAATAAAGTGTAAATTTGGATTAAATATTTTTGCCATCTTTTCGCGTATTCTCTACTCTTGTTCAGTTTTTTTAGCTGTTTTCTTGTCGTTTGTTATTTTCGTCAGTTCTTATTAGAACTTCTTGGTATTAAAGATGCCTAAAGCCTTTTGTAAACATTGTAAGCAACAAATTGTAACTGTAGTTAAATATTTTACAAAGCAAAATACAAGGGGCAGTTCATTACTACCTAATAATGTAGTATTTGAGGTATTTATCGCTTAATAATTTAACAATTCTTATTGTTGTGCATGCTACAAGTGCTCCTGGTATACTGCTCCTCTGAAAACTAAAGTAAAATATTCGGTAACAGCTGTTACTGAAGGAGCTAAAGTAGCCATCCGGGATATAATATACAAAGTGTATGAGAATAAATAGCTAGTTACTCTCGGTTCGATGCGTAAGAATCCAAAAAATAGTGAAACTTTTAACAGACAGTGCACGATAGATAACTCCAGAGTAGGACTGATTTTAATTACCTAACATTATCTTGTCTATGATTGAGAACGCAGCTTTTGGGTTTGTGTACATTTAGATGGAACGTATCAGTGTGTTTGATCCAATAGAGCAAATTTAGGGAACACCATAAACCACACTGAAAAAATTATCACGAAATAGTGGCAAACGGAAGTTGGTATCGAGATGGGGGAAATTCCAGAATTGATTATCACCTTTGGTGATTTTTTCGGCGATAGTTTTGATTTTAAAAATGATTAGCAAAAATTTAATTTAAATCCTGAAGTTATTACATATAACGTATTGTTCATTAGTAATGGATGCTACTATACTAAAAATGATTGAATGAAGGAAACTCTAACCCTAATAGAATTTACACATTAGAAATACAAGTGAGTTTGAGAAGTTTGTCGGTTCGGCTCGCTATATTTGCCAACTTGATCAGACCCTGCCCGTCACCTTTGCCAAACCGGCCCTCCCGTCAGCCCGTCAGTTTCAACGGTTGTCGTTCCAAAGATCTTTCTTATAAAAAAACTCAAGTACACTTTTAAGCAAATAAACCTAAGTGATTTATCAAAAGAATACGTAATTTTTCAGTTTAACGAAATACTCTAAACACTTTAGCACCAAATATTTTCATTTAATTTCTTTTCGCATAGTAAAATTAAACGAGATCCCACACCTTAGATTATATTCAACCTAATAATTCAGGTACTCCTTACTAGAGATGACAGAGGTAGAGAGAATTATTCCTTTTTTGCAGCGACTAGATAGACTCGTGTCTATTCGCCTCATGAGAATGGTGATGCCTACTGGTGTCCCCACGAATCGACAAAACACGATTCCGTCTTGTCCCTGCAAAAAAGGAATAATTTCATCCGCCTTTATTCTCTTTACTTATCACAATATGTGTATTGGAAGTAAGACTAGTTTGTATAATGCCAACATATAATTATATATCCATATTGAAATTATGTTTTGTATTATTTATTTTATTTTATGCTGGTGAAAGATCCGCATCACGTTAACGTTAGTATTGTTAAGTGCTGGTGCAGTAATATACAGAGGTACTGCAAATTGAGAAAAATTAAAAATTTTAATTAAATTTTTATTAGAAATTTACTTGGATAGTAGTTGCCTGCAAAGTCAGATATCAAATTAACGTCACTTCGCGCCATTTTCAAATCGCGTCGGCAATTGTTTTATTTCCACCGCCCACTTTGATGATTACTATCTATTAATGTTATTACCATATAAAGTTCATTTTCTCTTCTTTGGACTATAAGAATATCATTTGATCGTGGCGGTGTCTCTTTTTTTCGCTTCTATTCCATTAATCTCATTTTGTTCACCCTTCGCGGTTCACTGTTTCGCGTATTATTTAATTTTGACAAAAATATCGACAGACAAACGACTGTTAAACAGCAACCGAGCGTTCATCCTGGCTGAAATTTTCAAAAGTATCTGCTACTGTGTCTCTAACGAGTAATGAGATGAGTAATGCCGTGGAGGTTCACGCTACATAGAAAATTATTGTGTACAATACAAATTATTTCATGATCTGTCAAAACCATTTTTTTTTGTATATGTTACAAAGTTGAGAACCTGGTCCGTATTTTCGTCCACAAACAATTTGCACGGTTACTTTGGAATTCATTGTTATTTTTTCTATTTATCTTTATGTCCTTGCCGAACTGTTTTATTTGTTATCTTTTTTTACAAAACAAATTAATAATACGTCTACGTTCTGAAAAAAGTGTTATTCAACTGTTTATGCGTTGTTTATAGTAATTAATTTCGCAGCTATGATTCTAAAATGTCTAATCTAATATCAAAACATATTTATTATATATGTACGTTCTAAATGTATCACCAAACACCGACTAATTTCCATATTCGACCATATTAACGAATCTGTTTTTGTTACCATGCGATTGGTGGAGCGGGTTATACTCGCTTGTGTTTGCAAAACAAAATTCTGTTTGTTATTCTCGCATGTTAACGTGTAAATGTTTTATAATTTTGCATTTCTAATGTGTTTTAGCTGTCGGAAAATTAAACATTACGTAGGTACTAATTTTAAAGTACAATCTAATCCCAGTTTGAATATAAAGTAAATATGATTCTTGTTAAGATAACGAAGAGTAATAATGTGGGTACGCAGCTACTTTGAAATTGTTTTTCGTGAGGTCAACGACATCGATGTTGTTTTCGTTCATTAAGAAGTTCGTATGTGTTGGGTCTTATTTAATTTTGCATTTAAGTTCAAGTTTCAAATGCTTCGTAGTGTTTAAGAGGAATATTAAGATTGCGCCCTTGCAGTGCGAAACGAACAATAACGAATAAGCTTTCGTATTTTAAAAGCTAAAGAAAAGCTTGTTATTTTAGCGCAACATTGTAATGATAGTAAAAATACTTGTGACAATAATTACAGCAATTCCTCAAATTGAGTACCACCTGCTTCTTGACAGTAATTAATTCAAATTAGTTTTGCACATTTCTGGTTGCGTAATTTGTCTGATTAGAACCTACTAGACACAAAAAAATTACTTGGTACAATAACGAGAAGTACGTGGTTAGTTCATACAATAGCCGAGCGAACATTGCATGCGCTCTTAAGAAAGTTGTCAGCCGTTTTGTGCCACATCAGCTTCTGACTTTCAAAAAAACAAGTTGTATGAGAGCTTTTAAAGAAGGGCGTACCGAATTCGGTCACCGATTAATGATGGGGACCATTATGTCCTCGAAACAGTCGTCCCGGACTAATTATTATATATTACAATATAACAATATATAATATTTGTGTGGTGCGGAGGCTATTGATATTACCATATTACGCCACTGTCCTTGCTATAAGGCATTCTTTAGAAAGTATGTGAAATTAAGTTAGAGCAAAGTGATACGCCGATACATTTTTGTTCGAGTTGCTTAGTAGAGTTCCTGAGGAAAGTATTATGTTGCGTTATCATAACACACATTGCTTGAAAAATATGTATAAACTAATAGAATACATCAGAAAATGCCCAGAAACAATAACCAAAAAATAAGGCTAAAATAGCTTCCCTGAGCTATTGATGGAATCATTTACGGTCAAAAGCAATACAAGAAGAAGAAAACAAAACTTCTACTTTGGAACATGTTTCATCCTATCCAGTCTCATCAGTCTGCTTACAAGAGTTTTTATTCCATATTGTATCGCTGTTTGTGTTTACAGTTAATACCGCGACACCCGAAACAGCTAGCCAATCATCCCTTGGCACCCTCTAGTGACAAGAAGAAATATCGCCTATTTTTATGGGCATCAGAAACATTTGCGAGATACAAGATTTTCATGCGAAGAGAAATTTTATCAATCATTTTACAAGTACTCCAAAAGAAGATTGGTTGGAGGCCGTTAAATAATGAAGGCGGCCGCTCAACTATATTATTGCTGAAAGGAATTATTTTAAACAGATTTTCATTTAAGTATGAATTTTCAGATTGCCAGTGTGCCTCGTTCGGGTACGACCAAAGCCACAAATTAGTAACGCGAGAACATTATGCAAAGGATGTGATAGTGATTGTAGAATAAGAAACGTTTATTTGGGATTACAATGTAATCTTCAAATATAGATGGTTTTGCAAAAATGAAGATGCTGTTGGAAGTAAAGGAAATGCCTGGTTTCTCTACTTTGAATCAAATAATTAATTTAAACAATTAAACATGAACGATTATATCGTTTAAATGCCCATTATAGCTACGTCGATATTCATCGAATGCTTGAATTGGAATTTTCTATCATCTTCATCACCGTGTCGTGAGGTTACACATCCAGAGAATCTCGTGAGTAATAATGCGATGTTTCCCCGTGTTGTGCGGCACGTAGCACATTCTTGTTGCAAATAAACATCGCATCAATGTCAATTCCATTTAATCGGAGCCATAAAAAATCTGTTTAACATCGCGTTCTACATTCATCGTAACGGCATTGCCCGGATTGTTCTCTAACGAGAAAGCGTCCGTTAGTCCTCTAGAGTTCTAGTACACGAAGCTGCATTTTTGCCATAAAATTTAATGAAAAATAAACTTCATCTCTGAATTATTGTTTCATTCCCAAATATATGTAGATCTCCTGCTCTTTGTTTTTCCACCAAAGTAACAAAATGACTTGCGTTACATCCTTCAATTCTTGGATTAACTGAATTTTGTTGAAATTAGAGTTGTTCTGTTGAAGTTTTTCTTTTTGTCACTAGATGGAATCACGGTATTTATCAGAATCGTTTATTTACTTATAACTTTCATATTTCTCTGGAAAATCACAAGATAATTTCTTAATGGTAAATAAAAAATTACAGTCTCCACCTAGCGAGCATTAAAATTTACCAAGATGAATACCATTTCGATTTTTTCTTTGGGCCATGAACGACAACCCCTTCTAAATGGTAGAGTAAATGGTAGTAAAAATAGGGAAATAGCAAAGGCAATGAGCATCTTGGAAGAACGTATTTATCATAAATCTAGTAAAGATTTGGACATAACGATGCGTTGGACGAATACTGAAGCAGTTTAAGCGAACTAAATCGGAGTTTTACAATACGAAACAGCGGATGATCGAAGGGAGATTGAGACGATTGTTCCATCGGCCGAAAAAAGGAACACGAATGGTTTTTGGCATAATCATGGAAATGTATTGATCGACATCTCGGAAAAGGAAAAGCAATACTGAGCCATAGTAGGTATCGTCACAAGCTGAAGGGAGAAATTGCAGTAAAAGAGCTGCATCTGAACGAAAAGAAGGTTTTGTCACCAGTTTAGAGAAAAGACTTACAAGGAGGCTGTGTTTAGAAATAAAACTGAATTAAGAAGAATCTGTGTGTGGAAAGAACAATCCATATAAAAGGAATTTAAGGAAGAAACCAAATGTCCGCATTTCCATATCTGAAATAATTACATCATTCTTCTTTTTCTTTCTACATTTAACTGAAATGTCGTATACAAATAATCTATTAATGCACGGTATCAGCAAAGGCATAGTATCACTATATACATGGCGTTATTCTTTACAATTAACAAAGACAAAAAGGTCTTCTTCTGGTATTCATTTGACTTGAGGTTTCTATTTTACTCCTCATTGCCTTAAAATCAGTAGTGAAGACGCAAAAAAGCTACGCAAAGGCTTCAGTTACATTTTTTAATTATGATCAGCGAATCATTCCGGTCACAGTCGTTTACCTTTCTCGCTTATTCTTCGAATTACGCCCCGAAAAAGTTAAAGATAGGCATCGGAGTTTCCCAACATTCTAGAACTTATAGCTCGCTCACCGGAAGAGATATAAAATTTGGAACCTAGCTCATTTTTTAATTGTTATTTTCACATTTACTTAGAATCAGTCAGCTATTGTAGGCGCTGGTGTTCTTAGCTTTGTGGTAAATAAAAGCTTAGACATTTTAGATATTAAGTACTTGTTCCTTTGTTCAAACGCTAAAGAACCTTTCAAATTCTCAAAAAATTACAAACACATATAATGCTGAAAAGAACGTCTAAGATTACCTTTATAACATGAATAGCAAAAAATAAGCTATCAAGCCAAACATTTATAAGAGGTGTGCTTTTATTAACGAAACGGAAATGATAATTGGCTCATGGCTTTTCTTTTATAGGTTACGAAGTCAGTGCTGTCGCTGTTGAGATACTACAACTGGAATAAATTCGCGATAATCTATGAGGAAGCTCGAGAAAGTGTTGCCAAATCCTTGGAATCGGAAGCAAAGAAGAGGAATATGACGATTAACGACATCAAATTTGTTGGTGATCGGCACAAATGCTGCGAACGAGAAATGGTTTGTTGTCAAAGCGTTTATTGGTTCCAAATTATACAGGAGACAAGGAATAAGACCAGAAGTAAGACTATTAGTTTGATCTTTAATAATTCTCTTTTCATTAAAGTAAGAGTAACTTCAAAATACATGTACGCATTATTTTACAAAGCAGGTGCTATTACCAAAATCTATTGAATTTACGAAATCAATAGCCAAAATGTTATCATAATCGTTAGCATTTAATAGGGAGGTTGAACAAAATTGTGTCGGGTAGATATTGCATATGAGTTACTTAGGGATGGATACACAAGTGATTTTCAATGAATTCTAATCGAAATTTTAGTGTTTTTAAATTTTTAAAGAGAGCAGCTTTTTTGAGAATCTTTAATATTCAAGCTTAGTGCTAAGATTGGTGTGACGTCACAAATACCAGATAGATTAGATTACTTACGAGAGTGGTCTCACAAATTTCTCACGAATTTCAATTTGATTCCTTGTCACAAGTGTATACACTATTCCCAGCGATGGTCTCGTCCATTTAATTCGTTCAAATAATAATTAGCACCTTATTGTGCCAAATAGACGTTTAAGATTGTGGTTACCTCCTCTTTCGTTGGAAATATCTGCAACTTTGAGCCCGGGAAACGGAAAAAGTCGCCGGGTATCAAATCCGCTAAATAGAATGGGCGGTATATCAATTCGAGCCTCAATTCATGAATTGTTATCGTGGTTGTGTTTCGTTGGAATAAAACTTTCTTTTTCTTCAAATGCGGCAGTTTTCCGCAATTTCTACCTCAGCTTGTTAAGTAACGATAGCTAGTACGCCCCTGTTTTTCCTTTTTTACGATAGTCGATTAACACAACTTCATGATAATCTCTAGAAATAGTTGCTATCACTTTCCCGGATGATCTTCGCCTTTCTTGGAACCGGTTCACCCCTCGTAGTTCACTGTTTCGATTGTGCTTTGACTTCAGGAGATCCAAGTTTCATTCACAATTATTCATCGACGCCGAAATTTCGTCTTATTTCGCTAAAGCTGCTCTAATGGGGCTTTTGGAAATGGCGTTTTCGGCACTGCGTGAGCAAGCGCGACATCCAACGCCCTGTTTGCTCTTTGACGCCCCATTCTTCAGTTAATATCTGGTAAACACAATTGAAAAATTTGCCCGAGGTTAGGTACTGGTTTCAGTTTTTGGACGCACGAATTTTTACAGAGGCGCCGACAAACGACTGTTAAAGAACAACTGAGCGTTCAACACGGCGAAAATTTTCAAAAATATCTTGCGCATGCATAATTGTATTGTCAGAATATTTTTGTCGAGTGGCGCCATCTTCATAATGAAACTTTTCAGACTGTCCTCGTAGTGGTCTTTATTGAAATTGCTATAGAAAATATTTGCTACATCATTCTTACGACGTAAACAGTATTGCCTTTCTTCTAGTTTACGTGTTTCTGGGAAACGTAGCGTCGCTAATCGACCTGATGAGCACAATGCAAACAGCACAGCTCTTCGATAAAGGAGAATACGTCGTCATATACGTCGATTGGGAAACCTATTCGGACAAGCAAGCCAGCAAGTATTTATGGAGTAAGAATCGTACAATTTTTTTTCTGACTTTCCCCCGTTTACGACACAACAAATTTATATTATTTTGAACCCTTTAAGAACCGGAAGTGTTCGATAAGAATCCCGACTGCAAAGATCACAATAAAGACTTCGAAATCAAAGGAAGATCGTTGCTGGTCATCGTTCCGACGGCCCCTACCGAGAAGTACGAACAGTTCATGAACGAAGTTCGCGAGTACAACAAGAGGGAGCCCTTCAATTTTTCTACGCCGGGCATTTTCGAAAGTCACAACATTCAAAAGGTGCTTACTTCTTGTTCGTTGTATTTATTATTTAATCGTAGCCTGTTGTTCATTCGCATTTCAGTTCGTCCCCATCCATGCTGCTTATCTGTACGATTCCGTAATGTTGTACGCTAAGGCGTTGGATAAATTAATTAACGACGAGAAGGCTCTACCTACAGGCAGAAGCATTGAGGATCTTGCAAGCAACGGAACAGAGATCATTAAGACCATTATAGATTTTCAAAATTACTCAAGTAAGTGGGATGCAATACTAGTTTAATATGCTATAAATTTTATCAAAGACGTTATGTGGAACACTACCGCTCATGATTTTAATTAGATAGCTCGAATGTGTTAGAGTATCCTTAAATAAGACAAGTAATATAATAATTAGAAAGGACAAAAGCCATTGAAATCATACCTTTTTTGTAGCGACTAGACAGACTCGTGTCTATTCGTTTCATAAGAAAGGGTTCGTGTTGCCTACTGGTTTCCTCGAGAGTCGACAAAACACGAGTCGGCCTAGTCGCTAGAAAACATATATGATTTCACTCGCTTTTATCCTCTCTAATAATAATTCTACATTATTTCATTAACGTTCATAGCAGATGATTCTAATTTGCTCAAATTAACCATTTCGTTTCTGAAGAGCAATTAATATTAGTTTCTCGTTGGCCTAGATATGCGATGAGCGTATATATATGTATATTTGAATGCCTAGTAAAAATTAAATGTAGTTCCAGAGAAAAAAAATTGTTTATAGCCCATTCTATTTATTTAATATCGCTACATTGTAGGTGTATTCCTTATCATGAACAGTACAATGGCATTACACATATACTATCGCAGTAAACCGCGAAATGTGTCAAGTAAGCAAGGTCGTCTAACAATTATTGACATGTTAAGTTCTTCCCCAGACTTAATTGTTGACATGATAGCGTATTACTTTTTTCTTATATTTTTATTATTTGGTTCATCGATTATGTACTTCTTTATGCGATAATTGTAGGTTACAATTTACGAGGATGAATCAATAAATACCCATATTAGGAATTATTATCTCAAACAAAATTAAAACACTTTTGTCATTGCTCCCGCCATTTCTTTAACCCTTTCAAAAAGTACGCCCTTTCAAACTCCACAAAATAAGCAGCTGTCGTAATAATGATATCTTTGTTTATATCTGTGTTTGCAATTTTTCTGCGAGCCACGTTTTCATATCGTGGATAAACCAGCAATTCATAGCGCAATGCAGGCAATTTAGCCGCCACAATTTCGGCCGTGTGAGTTAGCGCATGGCTGCCATAGGAGACGCTTTGCTTCTCTTTAATGAATTGTGGCGTTTCTTGTCCAGTGATCGAGCGTTCATCCTCTTAAAAAGTCAATGATTACTATTTTCCCTTCCGATCGATGGGACCGTTTCTGCCTTCTTTGAAATAGATCCAAGATCTTTCGATCGGCGATCAGCGAAAATCATAGCACCGACTTTTTTAAAGATATCATCAGCAATCACGTGTCCCGAGCTAGCGTGGCGGTCTCATCAAAAATCCATGCACGGTTACGTTTGAATTCCTTAAACCAATACCTAGAAGCTGTCACAGATGATGAAGGATCCCCGTAGACAGCATCCAACGTCTCTTTGATTTCATCCCATGCTTTACATCTTCGTTATCCAAAAGGAAAGTTAGTTTGCTGTAAATGTATATGGTTTCACCAATTTTCAATACAAAATCTGAATAGTATCGATGATGTTGTCCTCAAGTTGTAAACAATCAACTAGCAAAATTCATTAAAAATCTTGAACAATGCCTTTACCAGAGGAAGAAAATACTTAGAAACAAAATCATTCTTGCGATATTAGTGCCCTTTTGCAGATAGGATGTGACATACAATAAACAATTAGTTCAGATTGCATTTTATATTATTTTGACGTTCTATAAAAGATAGAATCTTATAGCTTAAAAGATTCTTATGTGAACACCTGTTTCTTGTTTTTCTATTAAAATATCTTCTAACGATAGGTATAACGGGGGCGACGATGAACATCGATCATAATGGCGATTCTGAAGGAAACTTTTCCGTGTTGGCGTTGACACGTGTCTCGCCAGACTATCGGATCGTCCATAAAAATTTCAGCTGCGAATTCCAGATGCGGCCGGTGGCTCAGTTTCAAGCGCATAAGAATACGGATTTACCAGTGAGTGAGTTTGTTTTGTTTGTTTCTTTTATGTTTACAAACTAATACCACTAATCGTTCTCTACTATATTGTTGTTTAACCTTGAGAAAGCTAAACCCGGTTTATTTGATATGTATCAGATAACCAAATAACTTAGAAGAATTTTATTCGAAAACTTTTAAATTATGTGATAAGTAGACCTTCTGACGTAATGTGTAAAAAAAAATTATTATTATGATAATTCTCTTACTCCAGTATACTTTTTTTTTAAAGACATTTGAAATAAAAAAAATATGAATGGATATACATCAAGCACCCTTACCAATCCGGTATCCGATAACTTTGAAATGATTGTTTGTATTTCTTATACGAACAGCATAAAAGATTTATGATTCTTCTTTACAATAAAATTACCCTATTTTGTAGTTTAATTGTAGATCAACTTTTAAAACAAAAACATGAGAATTGGAAGTTTATATATAAGTTCAGATATAAGTTCAGGAACTTATATCTGGGTTGACACATAGTTCCTTCAGTTGTAAAGAGAGTTCAAAAATATTATGGTGTATATATAAATAAAATGATGGCAATTACTTTTTAATGATATATCTAGTCTGAAATGTTTCAAGTTTAATATAGAAACGAGTATTTTTTTTATTAAATTCAGTTTGGTTAATTTCCCAAACAAAGCTTCCTTTTCCCCTCGATGCTCCGAATCTTTTACGATTACAATCGTACCTTCTTATTCGATTGAAATCTTAATCTTTCAGATGAAACTTTGAGCCTAGGGAACAAAGAAAATTATCGAGGGCCTACTGAACAGAGTAGGCGAATCCAGTGAATTTTTGCCATGACGGCCACTGTTGCAAGTTTGCGTTGTCTCGATGAAAAAAAACTTCCCTAATTTTTTTCAAACATGATCATTCTCCCGCAACTCTTTTTTCAGCTTACCATGTAATGGTGCATGGTATGCCTGTGTTATTATCTTTCCCTTTTCACTTTCCTAACTTGGATGTACTGGTTGTACTTTCTTGTTCGATTTATTTCGTTTAAACTGCTTCAATCGGGTTTTTGAAAATGTTCATTCGAATGCGCTATTGGTCATGAGTGACTAGAAGCTGCATTCAAGGCGCGATTACCGTTTCCATCCCGAAATCTTCATTTAGTGACGATAAACATGTTTTTTTTTTTGATATACTTTTAGATTTGAGAGACTCTGCTATCATTCTAACCTTATTTTTATGGTTATATAACACCTTAACTCTTTCGATGTTATCTATAGTGGTTGCAGTTTTTGGGCGTTCATCGTCTACTAATCCGATGCAGCCACGTTTGAATTTAGTTATCTTCGCTGTTGCAACTGGCGGTGCGGAGTAACCGCAAACCCATGTCCAGGTTTATGGCCACAATATTTTGATGAGCAACGCTATATTCATATTGATGCTTAAAATATTTCAGACTAGCGTAACATAAATATTTTTCGGACTCTGGAAGAGGTTGAATAACTAAATAAAATAAATTTGAAAATTTAATCAAAGTAAACTTATAGTGTTGAGTTTTGCTTCCTATTTAGAGTTAAACAGTTAGGTAAAGTCTTAAAAATCGAAAGCTCCAATTTTGATTTATCTTTATACTTATTACATACAATATCATTTGAGTATCTGCCAACGATAAATTGTTAAAATACCAAACGATAAAATTCAAATTGCATTGGCGATGCCGTTAAAGCCCAAGGTTTTCCACCTTTATGTTTGCTTCTATTCCCCTTTAGGTACACGTACACATTTCGATTTATGTTAAACATCCAAAGCAAGTTATTCAGCTGAGAAACGAACTTGACATTTTCCAATTTCAGGTATATCAGATCAATAAGAACGCGAAAGTGGAATGGCCTAACGGTAACGTACCGAACGATGAGCCGAGCTGCGGCTTTAACAACGAGATGTGCTCAAAGAACGATACTCACCTCAATAGCATCATTGCGGCGGCCGTTCTTGCGGTGCTCCTCTTTTGCGCCGGGGTAATTACTATGAGCATATACAGAAAGTGGAAGATCGAACAGGAAATCGAAGGTCTACTTTGGAAAATCGATAGATCCGAGATAAATGGTTATTTCGAACGTGATATTATTACATCACCTAGTCGTGTAAGTATATGCAAATTGGTTTTATGATGGTGACTATATCGGCAGATTATTGCATGGTTGTCTTATATTACGTTGTTATCGAATCTTAATTCGTGCGAAATATAGGAAGGGGTATTTTATTTTACTTTATTTATTTTATGTTTATTTAAAACGAATTACAAACGAATCTAATTAAAGAGTCTACTAGGTTTGCTATAACAGCAAATAATACAATTTAAACATTTTGCTTCATATTAAAAGAAGCAAAAAAAGTACAGTAAATAAACCAGAGCAAAGTATAATAATGTTCAGAAGTCACGTCGGTAAATATCAACTGCAAATGCGGCTTATAATAATTATAGGAATGGCGAAAACAATCAATATTATAATCACCAACCGCAGAGGCGATTTTAACAAATGGAGCGTCAGCTGAATAATCGGTACGCCGGAAATCCACCTGAAAAAGTGATGTGTGGCGTACAAAACGTTGATAAATCACAATTTGCGTCGTATTCAGTAGATCACGACTATCGGTTTAACTGTTCACCAGTTGGATGCCAATTTGTCAAACGCTTCTTCAACAAACGATGCATATTGAAATCCAAACTAACTAGTTAATTTCGAAATCTATATTACATCCTCTGAATCTTATTCATCTAGGTGTTATACTGGGGGTTCCATACATGCGTAACATACTTTAAATGAGAATAAAGTTTATTTAGACTTTAAAGTTAAAATAATAAAAGTTGTCCGTGTTGATTCTGTGTGATTGGAATTTAAGTAGTGAAGAGAAAATATGGTCTGGATATCTAATAATTCTTTAATAAAATAATGACTGTACAAACCACACATCATCAGGCACACCTACAAACAAACAAACAAATCATTAGCTTGGAAGAACAATTAAAACTAAGGTAGTTCCAATTGAAAAAAATTATCAAACAGCTTAAAAATTATTAAATTAATTTACTATTATGACAATTTTTTGTGCTAATATGGACGCTAGTTTTCGGAAGACTATTTACAATAATTTAATTAAGAATTAATAAAAAAAATAAAGACACAATTGTTCTTCGAGGCTGGTTTGTCTGTTTTGAAGAAATACAAGTATGAAATAAATTGAAGAGAGTTCGATAATTATCCTGACAGCAATGAAAAGATATATTCTATCCGTGCAAAATTCATTGTCCCAATGAAACGGAATTTTTCGCCACCACATTGTTACAACAACTCAGTTGGCGTAATACTTGCCATTAACTGTTTTGTTATTTTCAAAGTAATCGAGACGGACTATGCTGCATGCATACATCCCAGCTTACAACATGATTGTATTGCCCGATAAAGTGGCTTTGACCTTCCTTGTTGCCGGTTGACGATGGGAGTTTGTGAAGCCCGATGGGAGTGTGCTTCACAAACTCACACATATTAATTAAATTAAATAAAGAGCATTCAATGGTTTTAATCATTTCTGTACCGTTTCCTTTATTCTTTACCTTTCAGATGAGTTTAGGAAGTGCCAGCGCGACTTCGTACGAGAGCAGAGGCGGTGCTCAGGTGTTCGCGAGTACTGCGCAGTTTCGGGGTGTGATGGTGCGCATCCAAGAGTTAACCTTCTCCAAAAAGAAAGACATATCGCGGGACGTGATGAAGGAGATGAGATTGTTGAGAGAGTTGAGGCACGACAATATCAATTCCTTTATTGGCGCGTGCGTCGAGCCTATGTCACTTCTACTAGTCACTGATTACTGTGCCAAAGGAAGTTTATATGTATGTATACGATTGTAAATGAAATAACAGCTGTTAACCAATCGACTAACGTCAAAATCGTGAATTTAATCTACCTTGTTATAGGATATTATAGAAAACGAAGACATAAAGCTGGACAAGATGTTTGTCGCATCTCTAGTCCATGATCTCATTAAGGTAAGATTAAAGAGTTATAGATTAGTGAAAGGTCAGATGTTAATTTAACTATTACAGGGTATGCTGTATATACACAATTCAATGTTAGGATGTCACGGAAACTTGAAATCATCGAATTGCGTCGTAACGAGCCGTTGGGTTTTGCAAGTGACCGATTTTGGACTTGCTGAGATGAGACATTGTGCTGAAAGCGACAGCATTGGTGAACATCAGTATTACAGAAGTAGGTCTATGAAACCGCTTTTTAGTAGGTATAGATTCCTCTTTTCAAAAGCATTAAATTCCTCTCTAAACCATCAGTTTTCAAACTGTTTTGGTCATGCAGTCACTTTTTCCGCGAAATTCAAATTTTCAAGGGCTACTACTAGGTGACCAAAGTAGTTCAATTGATGTTGTGTTTTGCACAAATGATACTGTAAGTGATCGAACAGCACAGTTCAATTGTGGAAGTAAATTTCAGTATAATGTGCGCGAAAATTACAGAAAGGTTCATTGTGAACGATAAAGTTATTCGTTTGGACCTTCACTAGCTAAGAAAGGCATGAAAGTTAAGGAAATGGATTCAATATAAGTTGTTAGACACTAATAAATTCAGCAGTCTTACTATTCTCACTCGGTTAATAACTTGCAACGAAAAGTGGATACTCTACTCAAACGCTAAGAGTTCGTGTCATTACTTTCCAATATTTCACGCTTCCAAAGTTTCCTCGCATCCAAATATTGTTTATTATGGCTGAACAACAGCCAGAATCGTCCATTGCAAGTTTTTGTAAACGAACCAAACTATCGCTGCCAGTTTGTAATATGAACAGCTTCAGCGAGTGCAAGAGTTGCTGTCCTTTTGGCAACGGATTATTGTCTGTTATGCAACTACTTTGGTAAATAATAATGTATTATTGTTTATCAAAATTTATTATCAAAGCCGCACGAACTTATTTGGTTGTCTAAGTTTCAGTGGAAACTGATATGAACAAATATATTTATGTTCGGTGAACATATTTTTGAAACGTCTAGACTTGGTAGGATCTAGGTTCCAATCAATTTAGACCCATTGTTACCACTCAACCACCGCTAATCGAAAGATCTCCTGGTTATTGCTAAAGCAGGCAAACGCATTCTGACATACTTGTTTTGGTTGGAAGACAAATGAAAATTAGAACGTTTTGAGTTCCATTTGTTTGCTTTCCAACTTTTACGAGATTTCAAACCCTAAAGTTTCGCCGAACATAAATTGAGAACTATCCAATCCAAAATTAGACTATTTAGATGTCTTTTTTTATTATTTTTTCCTGTTGTTGTTTCTTTATTTCTGTAGAAAGAGCTTGACCTAACATTCTTCCTTTACTTTTTTTTTTCTAAACTTAACCATACACTAGAATCTTTACAAGGATTCAAAAAGTAGTTTTTCGTTTAGGTTTATTTTGGAAAGCACCAGAATTGCTTCGGAATCCATCTCAATACATCAGGGGAACACAGAAAGGGGACGTGTACGCGTTCGCAATCATCCTGTACGAGATTATCGGAAGAAGATCGCCTCCTTTTGGAAACGTAGGGTATGAACCAAAAGGTAAGTCGACTACCAAACTTACAATGCAATTAGTCGTTTAATCCTTAATTGGAACCAAATTTTATGTTCGGGCTATACCTTAAATTGGGTTTCTTTTTGGGAAGTATTTTAATCAATCAGTAAATCGAATTAGCTACATCGTTTAAGAAGGTCCTGGCAGAGAATCCATAATATACACAATGTTTCATTTGAAATAAGGAAGTTGATATCGGTCTCTGATTTAATTAAAAGTGACACGAAGAACTGATTTCACCATCCTTAAATTGGTTCAAAATTGTTTCTGTGCTTGTTTAAGCAGCCCTACCGTTATTGAAACGCCAAATTTTCTTTGTGGATACTAAGCACGGATTCGAACTGATCCCAACGTAATTACTAACGTAGATCGAAGCGCTACATAACGGTATAATTTTCAAGTCATATCTTGCTTCATCTACTCGGAACCAACGCATTAAAATGAATTTCCTCCTACCCTCACTAATGTGGAAGCCATTGTGATTCTTCTGTACGATTGTGCCCTACCACAAGGGCAATTTAATGCAAAATATTTCCTTCAGTTTTTGGCCTGAGCACCGCGTTGCAAAGAGAACAACCAGAATGTTTGCAAAACCCATCATTTTACAGCACGATGCTAGGACGCACACGGCGCGCATTGTACTTGATCTGTAGTTAATAAGTACTTTGACTTGATTACAAAAAAAAACATTTCGTGGCTTTCAATTTCGAACTGTTAAACTATTGTTGAAATTAAGCAAGTAGTAGAGCGCTAGATACAAAACAGGCGCTATTACGAGCGTTTGTTGATAATGTTGACGCCTATATTGAAGAACAGTAGCGGGTAGTATTTGGTTAACTCAAGTATTTGCGAATAAATAGATAGTTGCTGCTGTTAAAGTTCCAACCCTCGTATGTTTGCAAAAGCAAATTATCGAAGTGTACTGTTGCGCTTCAAGTTCACATCGAATTTTCAGAACACAGGGCTATAAAAAGATTAGTCAAAAATAGGATGGATGTAGGTAAAGCTCCCAATTGTCTGAACTGCAGCAAATATGACAGAAAGATAAACGTAAATATGACCTACATTAGTAGTTATTGTTATTAGCTTGTCCATTCCCATGCGATGCATTTCAAATTTCATCGGTTTTTATCGCTAATGTAAGAGCTTTTGTGAAATTCCCTAGTTGGTACCATCTAATGGAAAAGAAAGCCTTATAATACGGTTTGATTTGCGCCCTGAGAGGAGAACAAACCTTACATCGCCTAAAATACCTACTACATTTAAAAGTCAAAAATGACATGTCGGTTGATTATTTGAAAAAAAAGTTCTTTTTCGTGTTAATTTCTACTTTCTAGCTTTGATGTTTTGAAGAAAAAAAATTACTTATGTGCGGTACGATTAACAAGTACTTAATTTACTCATTTCTCTTCACTGAACCGTTTTCATATTATCTACCATATAAGCCTTAAAATCTCTTAATTAATTAGCGCATCAATGAAAAGCTTATGCTCTCCGTCTCCAATTATATTTTCCAACATAATACTTTGCCTTTTCAGCTTAATTATGCTCTAATAATTCATCTCAAGCGTTAAACTTACAGACATTATAGAATTAGTAAAGCGGGACCCGTCGGATGGTGAACCGCCATTCAGGCCGGAATTGGAACTTTTATTAAATTCGGAAAACGGATGCGAGGAGTACGTAATGCAGTGCATAAAAGACTGTTGGGCGGAAGATCCGGATGCCAGGCCGGATTTTCGATCGATCCGTTCTAGACTGAAAAAGATGAAAGAAGGAAAGTAAGGATGTCCCTTCTAAAAGTCGTTGTCTTTTATAACAAACCCGCCATTTGTAGGAACAGAAATATCATGGATCAAATGATGGAGATGATGGTGAAGTACGCCAATCATTTAGAAGAGATTGTGCAGGAAAGAACGCGTTTGCTAAATGAAGAGAAGATGAAAACGGTCGATTTACTTCATCGCATGTTACCAAAGTAATTTTCTCGAGAAGAAAGGAGTTGTACTTGAAATTAAAATTATATTTTGTTGTAGACCTGTTGCGGAAAGACTTACTATGGGTTATGGAATAGAACCGGAGTGGTTTGATCCTGTTACAATATATTTTAGTGACATTGTTGGATTTACTGCAATGTCAGCCGAGAGCACGCCTCTTCAGGTAAATATACGAAGACATTCGACTAGTCTGACATTCTGTTTCCAACATTGGTATATATCATTGCAGGTAGTCAACTTTTTAAATGATCTCTATACAGTTTTCGACCGTATTATCAAAGGATATGATGTGTATAAGGTCGAGACAATAGGCGATGCTTACATGGTGGTAAGTATTTATCAATTATACCAGGAACTTTCCTTTTGCTATAAATAGTGTATCACATATGTTTCACATTCGGTACGAGAATAGTTTGAAAAGTTTCCAACCTAACGTAAAAACAAATAATTTTTATTATATTCAGTTTTACTTTCTGACTCCTTGTAAGCCAATGAACTTCCTCCAGCGATCCCAAAGTATAAGCTCCTCGTTTTGCAAAGTAGGCGCTTACGATTGTGATGACTTCTTCATTCGATGAAAATCTCGGCCCTCCAAACAAAACTTTGAACTTAGGAAGTTTAGGTAAGTGGTCTATGAATTCGAACTCAAATTCGTAAATATTTACCGTGGCGACCATTGAAGGCGGCTTCCCGTACAAGATTGTTGACAAAACTACTCCATAAAATAATCGCCTTCTTTTAGTCGAAGGTCCTCTCGCACTTGAAACTAGCCTCCACCACCTTAAAGTGAGTATTTGCTGTTCTCCTTATCCCCTTCAGTATTACTGTTTCTACCTTATTTGACGCAAATCCAATTGTTTTTCCATTCATTTATCTATCTTTCAAACTCAAAAATTATAATAACAGCCAAATCTTGGACTTTTTCTATTTTTATACAATTCAGATACAATCAATGGTTGAAACATCTTTCAACGCATGCGCAATTGTATTCCCATTTTTTTTTTATTTGGGACCTGAAACTTTTCAGATTATCCTCGTATTTATTAACGCTATGGCTAATTCCATTACCAATACGTAGATACGACTTCAATTTGCTATTTGTTATTCTAACTTAACGATTATTCACTATCAAATTACAAGTTGCAACATTTATTCTAAGGTATCCGGACTACCTGTACGAAATGGTGATAGACACGCGGGTGAAATAGCTTCGATGGCGTTAGAACTTCTAGCAGCCGTCAAAGGCCACTCAATACCTCATAGACCAAAAGAAACTTTAAAATTAAGAATAGGAATTCATACGGGTACGATTTTCTTAAAGGAAGCTAATTAATTAATTACATAACCAAAAAACGTATTTTAGGACCGGTAGTTGCTGGAGTCGTCGGCTTAACAATGCCTAGGTACTGTCTGTTCGGCGATACGGTGAATACTGCATCTAGAATGGAAAGCAATGGGGAACCGTTAAAGATTCACATCAGTCTACAGTGTAAAGAAGCGCTTGAGAAGTTAGGTGGATATATGATAGAAGAAAGGGGAATGGTGCACATGAAAGGCAAAGGCGAAGTGCGGACATTTTGGCTAGTCGGAGCGACAGAGAAGGCGATCCAGAAGAGAGAAGTAGATTTAGGCGAACTACCTCCGTTATTCTGTAGACCCAGAAGAAGTCCCAAGCTTAATAACGACTCTAGACAAGCGTCATTCTGCGCTGGAATGGGAGGCGGTGGTATGATTAGCAGGCGGCATTCTAGTGTACCCAGAGGTAGCTTATATTCTATTTAAAGAAATTCGTTGTATTAATATCAAAGTAAACATTATGTAAAAAAATGTACTTCTGAGAAAAAATTGTTTTTGGATTCAATTTTGGTCACTGATCTAAATAATAAGGCACAAAACGATAACCAGCGAATAATTAATTACTTGTTTGTACAACTTCCATGACTGTTCCAATAAACAAGTACCATCATTTTCTAATCACTGGAACAGTCTTCCATTTTGTAAAGAGATTCACCCTTCGTAGACTGCAGTATCCGAGTTCCATTTGCAGTTAGTAATCGACACCAAGAGTTCGATTTGTTTCGCTTAAACTTCAACGGTCCAATGAAACTTTAGAAATATTCATTCGAATGCGTTTTAGATAGCTCTTTCATGGCCAAAATATTCACATTTCTTTGAGATCCTCACAGTCTCTTGTCTTAGCACCTTATTCGACACCATCAGGAGAACTTTTCCAATGTTACAGTTTTTGGCCACTTCGAAAATTCATCGCCATCTATCGTCACTGTTAGAAGCACGTTCCCCAAAATGTCATTGTGGCAGATGATGATATGAGCCCTCGTAAGCAACGTCCATTAAAGCTTTGATTTATGCAGGTGTAATGCTTTTCAAATACAAGAATTTAATGACGGCTCGATATTCAATATTTCTTCTATTTTCCTATTGTTTTTTTTTTTTTGTTTATTAAGAAATTATAAGGATCATTATTATAACAAAAAATTAATTAAAGATAACCATCTTGATCCCCTCTTAATCGTT
The DNA here is from genome assembly GCA_020654165.1 of Oryctes rhinoceros. Lineage (NCBI taxonomy): Eukaryota > Metazoa > Arthropoda > Insecta > Coleoptera > Scarabaeidae > Oryctes > Oryctes rhinoceros. Next base: position 2,139,716 of record JAIOKQ010000399.1, on the reverse strand, counting down.
TTTTCTAGGTACAAGCGTAGATGTAGAAAGCAATTCGACCATATACAATTCCAGTCCAGTACCGAATAGGCATATCAACAAAATAAACCGGAATGCATTACACGTGCCGGATGTAGGCTCGAAAGCGACGGTAAATTCGACGTTCGGCAGTCAAGTGATCGAAGTAACCGATTTAGAAGGTAGGAAAGGGCTCAGGCCACGACGCGTGCTTTCGAGCATCGCGTCGAGTTGTGATGAGCCCAGCAAGAGCCAGGGAGCGCTCAATAAAGTCAGGGAATCGAAATCGTTGGATCTGCTACCTCTCGTCAAGACGAAAACCCTACAGGCGGCGAACGTGTTCGTACAAGCGGCGAAGCGCAGCACGAGATCGTTGGAGAATTGCGAAAAATGCGGCGACATACAAATCATTGCGATGCCCGACGATAAACTGTTAAATAATAATTTCCCGAACGGGAACATCATCGATATCTCGCAAGACGATAACATTAGTTTAGTTGAGGATGTGCAGGTACCCTTGTTACATAGTGATATAAATCCGACGATAGTACACCGGAAGCGGTGCGGTAGTGGAATGGACGAAGGTAACGAAGAATGGATATCGAAGAAATGGCGTTCGCTAGAAACTGTTAGACCATCCGAGCAAGTTATGGAAGAAGCGCCGACTAAGAAGAACCTATTGAAACCGTCTATCAAGAATTGGTTGGTTGGGCTCTTTAACGGTAACGGTTTGAAGGCAAGCAACACTGTACTCAATGAATTCAATAACTTACAAACGGAGAAAGAAAGTATCGTATAATTCTTTACTCTAAGTGTATAGTATATAATGAAAAAAAAAGTGCAAAATTTAATATTTCTTTCCTCGCAATATATTTATATCTCTTCTTTAAACATGTTGCTGTGTCTTATTGATGTTGGTTAAAAAAATTACTGTTGTCACATTGATTAATATAGTTTAAAGAAAATCATCATTTTCGTATCTCCGCTATACATGAAATAGACCAAGGGAAATAAACAATCTTTAATATACAAACCGCTGCAAATAGTGTGTTCGCCATTGAAATATCGCTAACGAAAAGATAAAATGTGCCTGGCGTCAGACTTACTTTTTTAAAATAAAAAAGGTACAAGCAGACTTTGATATTATGAAGGTATTTAAATATTGTATTAAAACCTAGGTAACGTTTATATAAACTTATTTTAATCCTTTCTATTCTTGCATACTAGATATTTAGTATGCAAGATAAATCGATTTTTTTATGAATTATTAAAGTATTTAAATATTGTATTAAAACCTTTGATTGAGGCAATTGTACCTTTGAGGTAGTTACGGTCCAAGTTTGCGAAACCTTCGGAAACCTGTCCGAGTGAAGTTGGCCCAATTAACAAAAGTGATTTTTAGCCAGTTGGCCACGTTGTCAAAGGATTTATTAAAAACACTTTCTTCTGATTCCATAGAAAACGTTGATTCACTTTTGTCATACTGAATGATGTTGTTTAAAATTATGTACAAGATTGCTACTGCGTTACATCGGCTTTTCCACCCATTACTTCCTCAACGTGTCTCAAGATGGTCCATATTTCATGGAATTGATTTTACAGCTGCAGTCGCAGCTTCTTTATGGTACGCCACAATGTTTGGATCTGTGAAATCTGAGTTGCAGTACGTCTCTTGCAAAAGGGAAATATTGTTTTCTAAAGTTCAATTATTCATATTTTTGACCATTTGATATTCCAACGTATTTTTTTTAATTTGTGGCTTCAAATTATTTTTGAGGATGTTAATGCACCAACTTCACTGGAACAGTGCTCGACGTGACATCTAGTGGTCGATGAAGGGTCGTATTCTGCTGCTTATTGAAGCGCCGGTAAATGCTAGCAGCCATGCTGAAGGGATTAAATACAATTAGTAGGTTATGTGATGATGTATAACGCATTGAATTTATTTACCGAAATAATGAAATTATAAGACTATTTCGCAGAGCAATGACAAAAATAATTATATAGTTGTAACAATGATTTTTCTTCTATTGATATGATTTCTTTCTTTTCCTTCATTAAAATTAGACCTTCTAAATTTTTCTTTTCTCTGTGAAAGAATAAATATCAATGTTCGTCAAAACCCATTGGTGAAGATGTAAACCTGGAATTCGGGCAACGCTTCAATTTCCTCGAGTATTCTTTTCATCAAGAATAATGCAACGAAAAGCCAAAACCTTTCTCCTGACGTCACCACGAACTGCTACTAATGTTTGCACATACAAGCTTAGGCTTATTAAGGTGCTTAGAGGAGTATGCCACGTCAACTGAATTATGCTCAATTGCCGCCTATAATTATGTTGTGTTATTTTTTTGTTAACTCTTGTATATTTTAGTTTAAAATTTGAATATATCTTGTTATGTTTATGATTATAATGTACCGCTACTCCCGCCGATCAAACAACATTTCATTTAACAAGTTCTCTGAAAAACTAATAATAAAAACGTTGTAATTTTCATCTGTTAGATAATCCTTTTTCGTATTATACTTGCAAACAAAGTTAATGGTTTGTAACATTTCTTTAAACTTTATGTTAAATGTTAACATAATAATGTTAACATTAACGGGCGTTTTCTTTTGATTCTATTGCACCTCAATGGTAAAAATGTTCGGTAAAATGTTGTTTCTCGTTTCGTTATTTCGACATTGGTTCGTATACAGGTTACTACGCGTTCTGAACTTCCGAACCTTCGGTATGGATGGTGGCTTTAATTCCCTTAATTCCACATAATTTTTAATGAAGCATATGAAAGAAATTAACTATTTATTCAGATAAGTTTAAACGACAGCATTGTGCAACCTTAGCGAATAATAATTTTATCTTAATATAGAATATATAATAAAAAAGGAATAAAATATAAATTATTTTTATTTTTTATGGAAGGTCAAATTGATCAAAGTCTGTTTCATGGCAACGTAGGCATCAGTATTGTTGGTGCCATCTTCGTCACTCTCTGTATTATCTAGATCACTCATCATTGATCAGTCATCAACTGCCAGAATATGTCGACTACATGAAGAATCTATTGAACACCTTGGAGTTTAATTAAATATCAATAAACAAATACCTAGAAGGTGCAGTCCTTATAACTATACTAACTTATAAGCGCTACCATTGCTAGTTGTTCGTTGTTTTTTTCTTTTGTTAAACATATTTGCTGCAATGTAAGTTTCACTCACGTCACAACCAAACCTAACTATCCAAAATACAAAAATCCTAAATTCTGCTTAGAGATGTACCTTCGTAATGTCAAAATATTACTTTCATATGAAATGAGCTACACAATAAACAGTTATTGAGTAAAGTAGGTACTGACGTCATGTTCTTTAACCAATTCTTTATTAGCGGTTTGCGAGATTTGAATGGCATGGGACACCTGTACTACATACCTAGAACATCACATATACTTAATTCTGAGATATCAATAAGACTGAAGTTATTTTGATTTGTTATTATTGCAAATTACATATATTTAAACAATATATATTGTTGATTTTATACGTTTAAGATTTTATTTATATTATATTATAATAAGCATACACACGTTTGTTTAACAAGTCGGGACGAGTCAATCTCAAAATTTTGTATATATTACATAGAAATATGTAAAAGTTTACTATATAAATAATAGTTTTTATGTATATGTATATAATATTCCAATATATAAATTAAGTATGAAATTGTTATAAAAAACGAAATCGTCTTTGTGTTGCTGTCGTGTACTATTAACTATTGAATTAATCAAAATTCTTTCTTAATTAAATCCCATATATTAATTATTGAGTGTTTTACGAAATTATTTTATTGTACATACTTTGGTTTAAAACGTATTTACAAATCATTTTTTTGTTTGTAGACTATACCAAAACAGATCGTGACAATCATACCTAAAATCACATATCTCATAAATTTATATCACATGAAAATTAATTTTGAATGTAACACAATCAATGTGGCAACATCAGATATGTAACTCGTATGTTTAGAATTCAATCAATGTAAATATAATAAAATTTTATTTTATAACAAATTTTCGGTGAAGTAAATCGATGTATATGTATTTAACTATAACATCTATATTCTATCATTGAAATTTTCGATGTCAATTTTATTGTAATAATTGCGAATTCAAGCTGATATAATAATGGAACGCAAAATAATTATATCAATACCTTCCTATATCATATTATCATGTAAGGGAAATAAACCACTCACAAGCAAAGCGGTTAAAAATATATTGAAAGATGAATAAATTCAATTTCGCACTACATTAAATTTTATTGTTAATAATAATAATGGTAGTAGAAAATTGTTCGTTTAGATATAAAAATCTCTAAATGTTTATTAGGTCATAATCTCTCAAAACAGCATAATTTTTTTCTAGGGAAAAACACGTCTGGTAGGATCGGAAAAGCAGTGCGAAAAGTTTCGATTAAATTTAAAATATCGTGAGGAATATTATTTAATCTTGCTACTACAGGCGTAGTAGCATTTTTTATAATATTAGTGGTTGATGGGTCAGTGATTTTTTTGATTGAATGGCTGTGAACATTATCTCCATGCGTGTATATATATACACTATTGCGTCATAATTTCTGTGTGTAAGTATATACACTCATCTGAAAAAAAAAATAAAATTTTAGGAAGAATTTTCTTTCGCACTATAAAGTATATGTGCCATTAACTTATGTAACAAAACAAAGCATAATGAAATTTTATGTATACTGAATTACATGTAAATATAGTGTCACATTAGGTAATGTTTGATAAATACACGTATTTATTTATTAAAATGTTGTTTTCGTTTATCGGTGTTCGTTTGCTTATTAGTATCATTACCTAGTAACCTATGCGCAGATCAACGTGTTATGTACGACAAAGGAATAATAAATTTACACGTTGCGTCAAGATGCATGCTTCCATCATTTCAAGATTCGAAGGTGCAACCCTTCTAAGTAGAAGAACGAAGGCAAAACATTTTAGTCAAAATCAACCTTGTTCCTCACCATAGCTTCCCTGAAAGTGAAAGCACTACGGTCAGTGATGCTCGATACAGCGATAATTTCTTTAATAGGTCCAAATAGTAGTCGGTACTTCCTCATTCGATGAAAATCTCTGTCTTCCAAGCGAAATTTTGAGCTTGGCAAACAGAAACGAAATGCCTAATTTCATAATTCTAGGAAATAATTAAATACATTGTATTTGGTGTTTTTATATAATTTTGTCATGATTCAAGTTTTTGTTCAAAGTTTATGGATAAATATAATTAATAATGCAATGAAAAAAAGAATAAATAAATAAATAGATACGTTTATTTTATACGTTTTATATTATTTCTGCGAAAACGAAAGCGGTTTGCAAATGGATCCAACTAGACGATTTTATACGGTAGGCAACTTATTATACACGTTTGAAGCTGGTCCCTTCATATTTAACACTGTACGATTATTACGGTTTTGACGAATTTTCATACTGCGCCTTGAGTCTTCTGAGACTATTCTCGTGTATAGAATATTTCGATTATAAACAATGGTATTAATTAACTAATATCGTTAAATGAATTAGTTTTATGGTGATATTTTACATCGTCAATAATAGAAATACTATCACAGAATTCAGCACTTTTATCCCAACTTACATTACACTAAAATAATACTCATCTTAATATATTAAAATCCAAATATATTTACACATTTTGTTGACGTCATATAAAAAAATAAAACCTTAATGATCTATCGATATTCACACGCATGTCCGCAGCCCGTTGGGCAGAACTTATGTTTCGTTATCCATTTTTGCATGTGTTCTAAGTGCCCGCCGTGAGAACAACCCTGACACCACGCATACAACCCTTTAACTACCTGATGGCAAATACTGCAAAGTGCGTATTCTGAAGAGTGACATCTATCGCATAGCCAACCTATCCGTTGCAATGGCTTTGCGCACTGGCTACAGTTTGTGTTAATCCTCGTTGATTGCTGGTTTAATTGTGTAACCGCTGGCAGCCATGATAATTTTATAACCTAAACAGAAGTACGCGTATAATTAAATAACTTCTCTATAAACATTTCGAACCTCTGTAGCTATATTCCACAATTTGTAACGATTCAATAGTTCAATGTAACCCAATAACCAATGTTCTTGGGTGATTTCGTCCAAAGTTTTTAACGATCTCCTCCTTTCACCTAAAACAGTTAAAACGCATGCTGCTGTTTGAATATCGCCCATAGTCGCGTGATACTTTAAAGCATCAACGACGATATTGCTAGGATCCCAGTGGACCTTTTCTAAGGGTTTCGAAATCGACACTAGATTGGGAACTTGATCTTCGAATTGAGACAGCGGCTGTTGACATTCGTCGTTGATATCCGGTGAGTAATGACTGGGAAAGTTTTCTGGTGGCGGTGACCTGTCCAGAATTTCGTGCCTTAAATTGAAGGCTTCGTTGGGTAACGTCCAGTCTTGCTGCTGTTGCCCCAGGTGTTGAGAATTTTGCAAGCTGTTTCTGAAATCTGGGTAAGATATTGAGTGATGGTGTAGCAACAACGCGATCATGTATTTTACCTATGCTTAACGCATCAAGTTCGATGTCTAATTCATTTTCGCCGAAAGAGAAATCACCTTTGGGTAACCCAAACCTGAAATTATTGTAGGAGGTGAAGTTGCAAAATGTTGGCGCGTGATCGACCATATCAGCATCCAGGTCAGTTTCGTCATCTCCAATATTATGCTTTTGGACGCAGTTTTCTCCAACTAAAAAAATCAATTTATTATTGAATTTATTAGAAAAAAATATATTCTGCCTAAAGTACAGACAAGCGGCTTACCGACATTTTACATTTAAATGCTAGTAATAAGATAAAGTGCCAGGTATCAACATATTTAAAATATCTTGATTTCAAGTAAGTAATATTTGGAGAAACAAGAGGTTAGACACTTAAAGGAAGGCTGTCGTATACAGCTGGTTCCTACCGACCAATTACGAGGCAACAGCACGCGGTGTTTTTGGGTGATGTACTAGCCGCACCCGACCGAGCTTGGCCGAGTAATCAAACGAGAACTTTTTTTTAACATCTTTATTTGTCATTTACATAATTTACAATGATTTGAAATATATTCACAACTATAACACATTCGGTCGTCGGGGTGTGTGGTTTCTTCAGTAAGTGTTGTGTCAATGATGAGACTTAATCATTGAAGTGCGCTCGCGGAGTTATCCGGAGCTTTCCTGGATTTCTTGGTCAGTAGGTTGTGGGTCAATAGGTGTTCTTCGGCTTTGTGTTGGGTTGGACCGCCCACCTGACTATGCCGTTGACCTTAGCTTGAATTTTTTTCTTTGAGGTTGAGTCGGCTTGATGCCATATTTCTCCTGCATAGGTTGCCATAGCGGATGGTGATGGGTTAATGATTCTTATCTTGTTAGTGATTTCCACTTCGTTTTTGTGGTTTAGCAGGGGGTAGAGGGCGCCCGCTGCCTGTCCGATTCTTCTTCCCAGCTAGCTCGTGTACTTTGAAGCTGAGAGCTTCCTTGTTCCAGGGGATGATATGGCCTTCTAGGGATATTGGTTCTGGTTAAGTGAGCTTCTTGGAATATTGGAAGATAGGGATGAATTTAATAAGACTCATCTTGATTCTCTAGGTTCGGAAGTAGGAGCTCATTGTGTCGATGTCCTCTTAGAGGCGGTTGGTGAGGAAATTTCTATTGCAGTTACTTATATAGATTGCGGTGTCATCAGTAAATTGGGCAAGTTAGGAGGGGGTTGGGACGGATATGTCGGCCATGTAGAGGTTGAATAGGTGAGGGCCTAGGACTAAGCCTTGGGGTACCTCGGTTTATGTGGTTCTGGTTGTCAATATGGCGTCTTCTATTCTGACATGGAACTTCCAGTGGGGAAAATAGCTTTCGAAGATGGAGATAGGTGAGCTTGATATGTTCGCTCTGCGCATCTTGTAGATTAGATCTGCGTGACAAACCCGGCTGAAGGCTTTTTCAATTTCCTCGAATACTGTGGCGATGTGTGTGCTTCTTGCTTGAAAAATGTATCTTTTCTAGAATAGCGTTTACTAGTTGGATTATGGCACGAATGCCTTCACTGGGAAGATTTTTACGGTTTCCGTTGATGTACGACCATGTCCACTTGCTTTCTCTTTCTCTTTCTTTCAGGTCCCTTGATAATTCCTTGGGCTTCGTTTTCTATTCGCTGTATTCGTTATAAGGCCGGTTCTGACTGATTAGGCGTGAAGGTGTCCTCCAGTATATCTACGGATGCCTCTGTTTTTTTCCAGCGAGAAGACAGCTATGGCTCTGTTGGTGCCAGCATTTTGGTCCTGGTCTTAGGTCATTTTCCATAGAGAGAGGCCCTAGACCATCAGACTTTCCAGTTTCTCCTTCTATACCTCATTTTAGTGATGGCGTGGATTTGACTTCCGAGTGGAGCGTCCTTTTATATTCTTTGTTCAGCTTCTTCTTCGCGGCGATCGTGACCATGATTTCCGTCAGCATCTTTTTGTTCTTCATCTTGGGATTCATTTCCTAATGGCTACTTTCTTGTGCTAGCTTGGAGAGGGCTTCCCCTATGCTGTTGGCCACTCTTAAGTTTTCTTCCAGGTGTTTCGCCTTCAGGTCACCTATCAGTATGATGGCCGCGCCGGTCGAGAACAGGTTTTAGAATTCTTCCTCCTTAAACGTCCTGTTGCATGGTAAGTCACATGGATTGCTAGGCTTGCTGGATTGGAGGGCCGTTCCCGGTACGAACCCCGGCTCCTGTTGTCGCGATGTTCTGGTGTCGGTGGTTTGGAAGGAACTTTTGGTTGATATGGTGTTTGATTAGTATGGCCGTTCCCTCCATTGGCGTTCGTACGGTCGGTGCGCTAAGTGATGTATCTGGGAAGTCGGATTTTGTTATGAGGTTTCAGAAATGTTTCCTCTAGGAGGATGATATGAATTTCACTTTCACTTGCGTATGTGGCCAATTCAACTTTCTTGCTTTTTCAGTACAAAATTTCAAGTGTTCCCCGATGTACTGTCATTACTTGGTACCGAAAAGTTTGGTAATTTCTTGCGTTTATTGGACGAACTCAAGTTTTTGTTCAATGCTGGCTCTAGTTTTATCGAGCGTGACCAGCATTCTTCCTAGGATGAGTGTCAGTTCGTATTCCTTGTTGGTTCACGGTTTGTTTGGGCTGGACTTGCTGTTTTGGTTGAGGTGTTGGGATTCCTGATGTCTTGCTATCTTCCTGTTTCTTGGCTTCTAGGTTGGTTTTCGGAATCGAAGCTTTCGTTGGTGCACCTTTCGATACGGCACTACTTAAGTGTCCAATGGCAACGCCCGTTTCGCTACACAAACTGCGCACTGAACAATACTTCGCTAGCTTGAGTACACAAAACAACATGTCCGCACCCTGCGACGATCGGACGAGAGCTGGCGCATTCACCGTGGTATGGCCGTTGATACCAACTCTTCGCATATTAGTTGTACTTCATCTCCTATTAGTAATTAAATACATCTAAATATATGCGAGAAATTTCTGTTAATTCTATCCACATCAAGTAATTCTAACTAATGACCCTAAGGTGACAAACACATTCTGATGAAAATAAAATTAAGCAAAATCTAATTCTTAAAGTTTTAACGTACTTAGGCATCCTATTGGGTAGTATTTAAGCCGTTCACTGGTTAACACCCTACACTCACCTTTAGATCGCTGATCATCGTTACCATAATCGTTAGGGAAATTCATTCCTTGCATCTTAAAGCAATATTTCTCTCCGTGTGAATGATTAATTGCCGGTTCATAAAATTCCTCACTGTACATCGTCTTAATTATTCGCCATATCACGCACACCTAAAATACCACAGCATGGTGGAGGTAAAGTATTTGCCAATTGTACAGTCAATTGAAAGCTTACGTTACTTTTGCCAAAATCCTTCGCAACAGTCGCGTTGTGTTCGCACATTTCTGAGAACGATCTTCCGCTAAGAATGTAGTTCGTGGCCAATGCATAAAAACAATTGGTATCCTGGGAGAGCATAGTTTGGAACAGTAACATTGCGCTAGTTGCTTGATGAAATTGGTCGTTACTGTGTGTATTTGAGCTTTTTCTGGAAGAGATCAAATACATTTGCATAAAATACTTGTGGTTATGTCATAGTATATTGTTGAAAGTCAAACAAGTACCATGAACGACAATAAATATTAATTTATTAATAATCGAGAGTCAATCCTATTTAAGGAATGAAGTTAGCTATTTTAGAAAACCTTGTTTTGTCCTATTATCAATACTTGTTTCCCTTTCATTTATGATATGGCACATGTAGGACTGCTAGATGTTTAATTTTAGTCTGGATATATCAAAACTCTTTTTTTTAACAATGAGATAATGTATCTTGATTTGAAGACAATTGACAATCGTTGGCTATTAAATTAGAACCACTTCAGTGAAGACGACGTACTCTTGGCGGGAGTAAGTTTATTCTAGCAATAAAAAAAAAAGGTTTAGAACTTTGCAGGTAGCTACTAGATAATAAGATAAGATGATAAGTTTCTTTTTGATTCCGTCAAACTTTTGATTGCTCAGTAGTTGAGTTTGAATCTCTCAAAAGCAATGCCAACACTTGGTTCTGAACAATTTTATAATTCTTTCATATAATGGACAAGAATATCCTTTTAGTTTTGAGTCTGGAGACAATGGCCCAACTGCTGAGCGTATTCAAAACGGGTTAAAATTTATTGGTGTTGGCTTAAAAAGTAAGAACGTGTGGCATACGTAGCAAATTCAATTTTCCTAAAACCGGACACTTTATATTTAAAATATACAAATGTGCGTTTTTAATTAACGGGATTTATAAGAAAAAAGAGGAGAAACATTTTGGGGACTTCACTGTTTGATAACATTGCAGGTATTCGGACACTATCGTGACTGGAAAATAGTCAAATTCTGCCAAAACGCGATATTTATATACCGCTCCAATCTGAGATCGCTGCGGAGAAAACGAGCCAACCTGGCCTGAAAACAATTGGTTTTTGAAAATCTTGTTTTATTTGTTTTGTATATAGCTTTCTACTGGCCCTAACTTAATAACCAATAATTGTATACCTAGCAGCCCAGAGAAGTGGTAATATGGATGATTGCAACAAAAATGAAAATGAATTAACAACAGTTAGTGGTGATTTCGATGGATTAAAATTAAAATTACAAAAATAAACTTTCAAAAATGCGTCTTACACACACAATAAATGGCATGAAATCATAAGACATTGCATCAGTGACATGTAAGAATCACTAGCAGATGACACAGAAAGCTAGCTAATAACTAGTTTTCTTACCAAGCATACTTACGCACTAACAATCAATGGATCTGCTAAAGATGAGATTGTTTTTAGTCTACAAAAGAATTAACAGGCGAAATAAAATAAGCAGTGTTATTAAAACAAAGAAATATACAAGTACATACAAAATATACAACAAAAATATTGCAGGTAAATTAAAACAAGGGTATTATTTAAATACAAGAATTAATTAAAACACGTGTAACATTCAATTTGTTTAGTATCCATTGCAAAACATACCTAATCAAACCAGTCGGTTTTGTGTGTGTATTATTTGTTGATATTCGATATGCATGGACAACATCACCTTTATTGTTGATAGAAACGCCGTGTGGATTCGCCTTATTCGCCGGTCTACTGGCATCGGGGAAAGAATGTTGGTATAATGTGCAATCCTGAAAGTACAAAAACAAAATCATATACCTTCTTACACTATCTTTCGTTAGCGGGCAACTGATTTAAACGAACGTTCTCCTGCGAATGAATCATGAGGGCACATAAACATAAAAACTCTTTTGCAAAGGTACTTTCTACTCTATAACGCGTTATCCATGAGGGCGGACCACTAGCCAATAAATTCTAGAATAAAACACAAATTCAAAAAATAATCCAGTGGTTTTTGAAGTTGCCAGGTCACACAACTATGACGTCATCAACAATTAGTAACGGCATTAAACGGTAGGTAAATGTATATGTTATAGTTTTGAAATATAGGTCATCTTAGGTTTGTGCACCTCAAAGAATATTATTTGACTGTACCTTATCACCTTTTTTATTTGGAGACAATAAATGAAAGTATTGATCAATGCAGTCTAAGAATTGTTTCAAGAAGCGCTTTATACCTATATACGACAGTACTATATTCGTCGCATATGAAGTTATAAATGTTATATGTAATGTTATAAAAACATCGGCACCATTGCGCGACCTTAGTTGAACCACGTGATCTTTTACCGACGATAACCGCTATTGGTTCAACGCTTATTCACTAAAAAATCCTTAATCTCTTTTTAGCATGTACACGGATTGCTCAGAAATTCTGCTGGACCTGTATATGTCTGTCAAAAATATGGCTCTCCAAAAGTAGCTCGAATTTCGTTTATAATTAACATTAATGAAGGTATTGATAGGTAGAAATTGTAAGTGTGTTGCAGATTTATTGGCTGGTATGAATAAATCAAAGTAACTACTAATACTTCCAAGTATATATTGCAAATCAAGGGTACTCATAGGATATATGAAATAATATCCGTAAAATGAAAAATCTAAATTTTTTTACATAATAATCATAGTTGCTTACGTCAGGACCAGCATATGTGACTATGTGATCTAGTCCTCTTATCTCCTCCGTCCCTTTTAAGATTTTAACCTTTCAAAACTTTTTCTCCCAACTCATTAATTCCCATATTTCAAACAAGATAATTTTTAATTTCAACTTTTAAAATTTTTCATATTATTGACGATAATGTGATTACTATTTTTCAATTATTTTTGGCCTGAGGATGACATTTTTCATCAAGATCAAGAGCCATCTTTAAAATAAACCATTTGGTATTGAAAATACATTTTGTATTATTCTCTTCTTGGTATCACAGTTACATTTCATGAATTTTAATGCATTTTTTTACAACAATATGATTTAGAAACTTGACATAAATTTCATATATTTTTTTTAGTTTATAAGATAAAAGTTTTGTCTACTTACTCGTCCACTACTAAGGAAAACTTGTGGATCTCCTCTCCAAGCGACACCACTAGCCACATCTTTGTGCTCATTAAACTGTGCAAATGGTATATATGGCCTTCGCACATCCCAAATATTTATGCTGCAGTCTACAACCAACGCGCAGCTTGCAATATGGTATTTCCTCTGTGGTCTCCATTTTACATGGCCAATTGAAGCTATAGTATGAATCGTGTACTCCAACGTTGGTTTAGTTGACAAATCCCATACCTACGATGTGTAATCCACTATATCGAATTTAAAACAGAATACGCAATAGTAATTACTTTAATAGTTTTATCTCGGCTAGCCGTTGCTAGCCATGGACACTCTGGGTGCCAATCGCAAGCAAAAACAGGTCCGCTATGGGCGGTAAATTGCTGTTGACATTTATCTGACTTTCGTACGTCCCATAGTTGAATGCTACCATTTTCGGAAACAGCTGCAAATGTATGAGGTATGTGGGGACTGAATTGAACATCTCGAACGCTTTCAGTGTTACTGGAAAAAGAAAACCATCGCAACATTATTATTATTTTAACATTGAACAAATACGACTTACCTATAAAATATTGCAACTGCATTTTTGCAACGTATGTCAAAGTACCGCATAGTACCATCCTGCGATCCCGATATTAATTTATTAGGTTCTGATGCATGGAAATTTACTTTGTTTACAGTCCTTTTATGCTCCTGGTAATCCTGCTCTTGCATTGCTTTTCCTATTTTCATTAAATTCCAAACACAAACATGTCCATTCGTGGCAGCAGTAGCTAAGTAATGATCTATAAATAAAAAACAATATTTAAAGAAATAATATAAAAGCAGCTATTGATATTAATTGACCATCCGTTGAACTCCACGCAACATCGTTGCAAGAAAATCCTAAATTTAGATTAGATTTGGAAGCGCGCAAATTGCAGATTTCTTTGAAAGATTCCTCCTCAATCGAATATACTTTAAAAACTAAAATTATGTTTTAAAATAAAAGTAATTGGTCGTAAAAATATAGTTAGTCTTACCATTTCGTCCGCCAATTGCAATTTGGGTGTTATCGCGGTTTAACGCTAATGCATTAACCGGTCCATCCTGTGAAACACTGAATGTAGCCATGGTTCAAAATTACCACGTTAATTCCTCTGTTGGGCGCATCCTTCTCCACAATTGTTTGTTTACTTTGTAGGTGTAAATGAGATCTTAAACACTAGTCCATCCTGATTACTTAAATCTACTTCCATATAAACCGTCATTAGCATTAAGCTAAAAGTTAATTTGATGCAATATATTCTAAAGGAAGATTAGTATAAAAAATTATGTTTATTCAGAGGTTATGTTATTACCAAAGATAATGACATTAAACAGCTGACGAGATGGAATTAATCTGATTTCGTCTTCACAGATGGCGCTCCAGTTACCAATTTAAGCTAGAAACTAAAGAAACTAAAGAAGAAGAAACTAAAGAAATGTGGTAGGAATTTTGTTTTGCGCATAGTACTACCAATATACCAAATTTCTGGCTTGCATATATTCTATTTTAGATTTTGTACTTTAAGCCTAAAATTTTCAGAAGTGAATAATTTAAATTAGAAGAAATAACAAACAGCAAATCAAGACTAGAATTATGGACGTTGCCAAAGGGGGGCACCGCCCGCCCACCCTAAATATCTCAAATAATTTCACTTTCCTTTCTTACTATCTTGCTACGCTCATGACTAAACACTAATTCGTAATTTTACAAATGTATTCCATTATCTACAATATATGCTTAACACTCGATTGGCGGTGCTTAGTTTCACAGACCTATGTATATAATAGGTTAATTTATATCTCTTCTCAAGTGTATAATTCACTCATTTAGAACTCGGTACCTTTTCATGATATCTATTCGTAGTATATTAGTTCGTTCCGCCCGCATAAAACGTGTAATCTCGTTAATAAGTCGAAAAGAAGTCTACGAGACTCCGCACCATCGCTCCTCTTTCAATTATATACACATAGATTTGGAATGAATATGGCAATTATTTACTTTTTCAGTATATGAAGATATTTTGTATTTTATTAAATAGTAGATAATGAGATAACCCCGAGATGAAGCAGGTATTTCTAGAACAGTCTTTATCGAGGAAATTGTAAAAGGAACAAGAAAAAGACGCTACTTTTCAAAGTAGCGCTCAGCTAACTCAAAAAAGACAGCAAAAACAATTATTATTGCGGAAGGTGCAAGAAGTTCTTGTGCCTAAAATATTTAGAGCCGTTCTGTAAGGACTGCTTGCTAAATAACCTCCATGACAAAAAATAAATACATAATAAATATATAAACATTACATACGTACACTCACTATATCCAAAATAAATAAATAAATTTTAATAATAATAGTAGCAAGGTCTGTGGCTTATTATCGCAGCATATCGGTAACCTCCGCTTAATTAATTAACCCGGAACGCCCGCATCGAGGATACGATGCATCCATATTCTCAACGGGTGATCGAATACATACATTTTCTTTTTTTGTTGCTTACTTTAGTGTTCTTTTTCACATTTCTTGAATGGAGATCTTACAAATTATTTTATTGGCCTATCAACAATTTACAAATACTGACAATAATTTTAAATTGTATATTATAAAAAAGTTCGAGAACGTAGCAAAGACAATTTCTAAAATCCAGGAGATCGAGGAGAAAAAATCGGTAGAAATAAGGACAACCCTCCATTTGTAGTAATAGACGAGATTCCCACGGTGAAGGTGGAACATGAATCAGCTTGCATGCAAATTTCATTGAAAAATGAAACCATCCTAACGTGGAATTTTTATTTCCTAGAGCTTTACATTCTTATAGCGACAACAATGCTTAATAAGAATTGTAACTGACTGTTATAAGAAAGAACACTTCTAATATTTGATTTTATACACTACTGATCCATAAAGCGACATATTGAAAGCTACCAATTGTTCGTGATATAAGACTGAATCCATTTTATAGCTTCCTGCAGGTACACCCGGAGGCAATCTTTTTGAAACAATCTTAAAATTTGTGAAGGTATAATACCCCTAAAACAAAGATTGTTGTTAAAAAAATGTTAAGATGAGGCTTGCAGTGCAACTACAAGCTCCTTCTTAATCCTTCCGTACATAATGGGATGCCAGAATGAGTGCCAGAAAATGTTCGTTTTTAAAATGACAATTTTATTTAATTCTGGATAATGAGACCAAATCATACTAAATGAAATTATTGTACACACATGAAATGTTTTTTTACCTAATTTTTTAGAGAAATTTAAAAAAAAAATTTTAGAGGAATATTGCGTCCCAACAGTTACTTCTTGGGAAGTTTTAATATTGATTTAATTGAGGTAAAAATTACATCGCTTCTATTACATATAGAAGCACCAAAATCAGCAGAAATATTCTTCAATTTGTTTATTGTAACATCTAATGTTTCAATTCCATCTTTTACTGTTTGTGATTCAAAGTATTTTATTTTTCTAGATACGTTCCCTTAATGAAATGCAAAGCAGTTTGTAAAGATGAATTCTGTTGCAATTTTACATTTGCTTAAGCTTCGTGTATCCTCATTTAAATCGCTTATTATTTATTATCAGTAACTTTAGGAAAGTGCTGCCCATTTATCTTTGTATAAAGCAACTCTTGTAAGTACTTTCAAGAAAATTTTCATTCGTTAACATTCTAAAGTCGTTCTCTAATAAATTCCGCAAGTCTGTGAAACGCGAGGGCAGCGCATGTAAAATGCAGCATATTTTTGAAGATGTATTTAAGCAGTTTATTGTGTTTAAATATCATATCTTCGAAAATTTTGTCAATACTCCTGATTGCTTCTATTATTGTATCAGCATTTACCAGTTCTGTTATTTTGCTGGCTATTAAATACGGATTTGTCGGAAGAACTGCATACAAAACACCAATGATGATGTGAACTATGCTTCGCCCTAACGCATCCAGTTTCGTTTGCGCTCAATCAGTAGTAATTGTCTACTATATACAGTCTTATTCGGATATAGTACGAAAAAAAAAAAATTAGGTGAAAGAAACGCATGAGTAATGCCTAAATACAAAATATTATGGTTCTATGTGCACGTAGTAACGAGAAAATGATTTTTCTTTATTCGAGTCCGACTCTGTCTTAGTTAACATATGGGAATCACCGGCAGTCGCTGAAGCAGCGTTCGGATATCCATTTAGTATGCACGTAGCATTCACCGTCATTACACGCAATTGCAATGGCATCCTATACGAATATCGAATACACCGATATGATTTTGATTTATGGCGAAACAGGACAAAATAGTCTTGCGGCAGAAAATTTGTACGCGGAACGGTTTCCCAATCGGCGGCATCCATCATCCGAGACAATTGTGAGAACCGTGTATCGACTTCGAGAAACAGGATCAGTAATTCCACGTTTCGAAGGTCGTGGCCATCATATATCACGTAGAGTTCAGCAAGCAGAAGAGCATATTTTAAACATCGTTGAGGCGGAAGCAGGCATAAGTACTACAACTTTAGCCCAGCAAGTAAATGTGTTCCAAACGACGGTGCATCGAATTTTGAAAAATAATTTACTTCATCCGTATCACATCCAGCGCGTGCAAAGATTAACGGAATTAGATTATCCTCGCCGTCTTGCCTTCTGTGAATGCAGCTCAACGCATTCGCGAAGACATGGTAAATTTTACTCGTGTGCATAATAACTTTCGTCGCCGAATTGATGCCTGTATTAGAGCTCACGGTGGACATTTCGAACATTTTTTACATTAATAAATTATTTTGTCCTGTTTCGCCTAGATCGGTCCTTGTTAGGACCACCACAAATTTCATAAAAAGAAAAAGAATGTATAACTACAAATAACTCAAAACCCGACATTTCGGATGCATTAACTTTAAACATTAAGAACGCAAATCATATGGTTATCGGCATATTCAATGTAAACACATAAACACTTCGACATCAGCTGTACGACAGACTAATGCATTTCAATAGACTATTCACTATTCATAGCATCTACAATGCTTTATCGATTTTTATTTGCATCTGGGTTAACTTTGATTCATCAGCGGTATTTGTATAATATAGGAGAAACAAAGATATGGACCGGCTTTACCTGCATTTTGGGCCCTAAAATTTGAACAAAATGTATATGTTACAAATAAATTTCTTTTTAAATTTTCAGTAACACATTGATAGG
The DNA here is from genome assembly GCA_020654165.1 of Oryctes rhinoceros. Classification (NCBI taxonomy): domain Eukaryota; kingdom Metazoa; phylum Arthropoda; class Insecta; order Coleoptera; family Scarabaeidae; genus Oryctes; species Oryctes rhinoceros. The sequence goes on along the minus strand of JAIOKQ010000399.1, from coordinate 2,121,421 downwards.
TAGTCTTCAGATTTCGGTAGCTTACGTGCTATTTACAGGTAACCCTGTATATAGCAAAATGATATATATAGTAGTCCCACTTTTCTACCTCAGCGGTTTTATTTTGTAAATACATCTCCGCATAGATGAAACCATGTTTCCTCTTCCTCAAATTTAAAGTAATGTAATTCACTGAATACTTGGAAAATAATTGTTGATCCTAATAATGATTTTCCAAATGAAATACCATTGCTTAGCGAATCCACAATTTTGCATTGTGATGACACTTCGTGATGACGTTAGACGGTAAACCCTAGCTGAATATTATATCTTATAAAACTTACAATAGATACTATTACCTTTTTTATGGGGCAGCGAGTAATGTTAGTAAACTTTCGCATATCGTCCAAACCATACATGTTTTTACGCAGAGAATCGCAGACCAATATATCAAACTGAAGAAGTCTGATTCTCGGTATGCCCCCTAAAATCTTATCGCATTTTATACTTATCTAAAAAAATTTATATCTATAGTCGAAGCTATAAATGAATTCCAACCATCTTGTATACTTTAAAGGCGTTACTATTTATCTCATTTAACAGCTCAAAATGTCCAGAAATCGCTTTAGACGTTCGATTTGCTTTAACGCACCGTACAATAGGAGATTTTATGTACGTTGGATTGTAATAGTTAAGCGTTGCGTAATCGAACTCAAATGTAAAATCATCTTGATGGAACTGGAAGGTGAATGTGTACAATGATGGGTTATATTTATAGTAGTAGATTAGATTTTTTTACCGTGACAACGTTATAAATAAAAAAGAAAAGGAGAAGCCATGTGTTATTCCAATACATTTTGAAAGTGTAATATTTATTCAGTAGATCTTGTGAAAATTACTCTGTCCAGGTAATGTGTTGAAATGTTTGTCGTTTTGAATACTGAAAAATGATTTGTTTAGAACAAAGCTTTTGATTAAGACGAAAAAGGTTTAAGTATTCATGAGTAGAGAGGACAAAGGTGGATGAAATTATTATTTTTGTTTGCAGAGACTAGACAGACTCGGGGACACCAGTAGGCAACACGAATCCATTCTCATGAGGAATGATGAGATACGAGTCTATCTAGTCTCTATCTAATAGATACGAGTCTATCTGGTAGAATTAAAAAGAAACATGTTGATTTGAGGAATGAAGTTAAGAAAATAGTCAGTATATATTACAATTAATAAAAATCCTTTATTTTATAAATTAATTGGTGGATACACATTTAACAATATTATTTGAAAGAAACGTGAGTATCTTTAACAACCGTTACTGTTAATAATATACCAACATGCACTATGTGTAGATACGAGTTTCGCTTTAATACGGTTCATCAGTGTACCTTTGTAAAGTTTAGTAGCTGGAATTGCTCATCTCTGTACAGGTAGATGTAGCCATTAATTTCAGTGATTATAGTATTTATTGCTTTAGATACTGGTTCATGTAAAAAAATATTCTATTGACTGGTGTCTTTCCAAATATCGTTATTTGGATATGCATAAGTGTAATTGCAATTAAGTAATATAATATTTAGTTAACATTATCTCTATATTACATAAATGTTACCGCAATATACATCTATAAAATGTGCCCTAACATCTTGCGATGTCTTTGATTACAATAGCATGCAGGTGTTCTTAAACCAAGATAAATTTCTCAAACAAAGAAATAAAATTATTTCGTTGTAAACATATACCTTTCTAAAAGGGGCGAAACCCACCAAGAAAATAATTCTGTTGATTTGAAACAGTAATTCTATGTTGTGGATCATTAAAAGAATTAGTTTTTCTAGATACATATATCGTACTGAACTGTTGAAGAATTGAAATTTCGGTTTTTGCAATGGAACAGATAAAATTACAGCGACTAGACAGACTCGTGTCTATTCGCTTCATAAGAAAGGGCTCGTGTTGCCTACTGGTTTCCCCAATAATCGACAAAACACGAGTATGTCTAGTTGCTGCAAAAAAGTAAGAATTTCACCTGCCTTGCTATCTCTACTTATAACATAACTCACATAATTAATTCTGATGATGACCTAAAAACTCACTAATTAAGAATATTTTTGGAAAGGATATTTTTTAATTTTTGTGGAAACGTTGAAATAAGTGCACAAAAGTTGAAAGATAGCATATAGAAAAAGTTTCCTTTGCTTTCTGTTTTTACTCTGATAGCTAAGCTAGGTAGCTTAGATGAAAATTGAAGCACAAGAAAAGCAGTATGCTTAAGGATTTTTAAACAAATTAATTTACAACAAGAATAAACAAAATGTAAACCTTGTGTAGACTTAAGTTTTATGTGAACCACTCTGTATACTTGCCTTTAAGCCTTCTTTTATTAGATTATTTACTTCCTCTTATGGAGTTACTGGTATCAATAAATACAGTTTAAGTGCGTACTGCTGTTACGATTGTTTTTTTTAATGTAGTTATTTTGTTTCGCAAAATAAATGCAAGGATATATGTAAGAATATTTCTGCGGAAATTAAATTAAAACCTTGCAGTAGTAATTTCAAAATGATTTTTGTATTTGTATCTAGTGATTCTTACTTACCAGACGAATTGCTGGTGAAGTACAAAAAAGACAATTAGTCAATTAGTTGTAATTAGAGATAATTATGATACTGATGCAATCATATTTTTTGATAAATCACATATTCCGTTACATAGAACTAATTGAATTTTAATTACATGTTCGCTGTTCCATTTTTTCCATTCCTCTTGAGGTTCTGATAGTGAGTCGACTTATTTTCAATTATTGCGTATTACATGTTACACAGTTCTATCGTGGTTTTATACTCAAGTTATATCTAAAGCCATATACAGAACTTACAATGCTTAAAACGGAAATAAAAAAAAAATCGTTTCAATTTGGTACTTACAATTAGTTTTACAGTTCTGAAGCGGTGCCTGTACTTTTTATTTTAGAAGGATCGCGTGGTTGGAAGCAATGTGGCGGTGGTATAGAAGAAGATAGAGGAGTACAATGTCGTACGATTTATAACATCAATGTAAACTAGCAAGATGGAATTGATACTACTAATAATAAAAATCCATGCTTTCACATTCTCCAACAGTTTGCCAATTATACGTGGTATCCGCCGGCCATAATTAATTATCACATCTGCCCTCTGTGGAGCGTCTTAAGATGTTTACTCTTAGCATTCGCCAAATTTGGAACAAGGAAAATACGGGAAACTTTTTTCTGAGAATAATTAATTCGTGGTTCGAACTCGCAACCCTGAGACTGCTAACACGGGACTTTTAAAGACTGGTGTCGTGGCCTCCCGACTCGGGCTAAGAGGGATACAAAATCAACAACGCATGGAAGTTAGCACTTCATCGGCTACCGGAACGGAGATGGGGTGTATAACGAGGAGCAAGAGACAACAACCCCAGTCTTTAGAAAACTTCTGGAGAAGCTGATAGTATGAATAACGAAGCATTAATTCAAACATCAAGTGCGCCACAACATCGGAAAGATATTTCTGCTATGAATTACGGTTGTGAAAGCCTACACTCAACTCAACGTTTTAGGACGTTCTGTACTAAGAACAGTAGTCACTGCTGACAACTTTGAAAATTTTGGTAATTTAGAAAATTTGGCGAAATTAGGAAATGTTGATAAATTAGGAAATTTGGAAAAAATAAATAATTGATTTGATAATTTTGACAATGTTGACAGTTTTAACAATTTGGAAAAACTAAAGAAATTGCAAGTACTAAAAAAATTGGAAAACTTGGAAGAACTTGGAAAAGATATCCAAGACGAAAACAGGATTTGTTGTACACTTTGTGGTTTCAGCCTCGAATTTCTTTACGATGTCTTGTAGTTAGGCAACCCATATCGCACTTTTTTTATTTTTCGATTATTGCTTCTACAGAGAGATCCAGAAGGATTGTCAGAAGAAATACTACTTTCCGCAGGACGTGTTGTCGATATCTATTACCAATTTAATGAGTGAATATAGGCGCATAGAAATAGATACGATTCTAAATAGCACTCTATAGTAACCGTTTTGTTTGGTAGTGTCGCACGTAATATTTCTTTATCTTATTATTTTGCAGTTTCCACGATTTCGTTTTTTTATTAGTTTGATATATCTGTATAAAAAGCTTTCATTTGGTGTAAGTAAGCATACTTAAATAATAGAATATTAAAAATATTTTCACGAGTTGTTTTTTTAGGTTACGTTTAAAATGCCGTACAACATTCAGCGTTCTGCTACTGATTTTGTTCGAAACACAACTTCATGAAGGCGGCACAACCATAATATATGCTTCTAAACATAGAAGCGGCTTCGATAATGTTTCTGGAATTCTCTGTAGTTTACTGTAGTTACGTCTTCGATAATTTTTTGAAAATTTTATACAAATATGTTTGTCTCTATGTTTAGGAACGCTATTTTTCGCAGCCTATTTTCATTACGTTTCAATAGGCGTAGTATCAGAAAAATTTTGCCTTTCTGGTTTCGAGAATGTGATTTTCTTATGATACTTTGATAATTGAAAACGACGAAAATTTTTACGGCTTGGTGTATCGAATTTCGACGCTGATTAACTATATTAAACACCAACCGTGTATTAAAATGACACTAGTTGGTCTAATATGGATGGTAATCACTTTATATTAGCCACCTTCGAGCAACTCTCGCATGTTCGCATTCGTTGCATATTCGTTCTGGAAGGAAAGAAAAACAACTTTTTTTTTTGTAGAAAAACCACTTAGTACACAAATTTTAAAGTATTTATTCTTTCAAAGTGTGTGTACATTTATATTTAGTACCCTATTGACTACTACATAGGTTACATGAAGTTGAAAGATAGATCATCGTGTCTATTTATTCCGTGCACTCAATGATCCATCTTTCGAATGAAATATACGAAACACCAAAAACAATTTTTCATAAATATATTGATTAATAAATAGGTTAATGACATTAAATCTCAATAGTATGTAGGTAATAGTACGTACATAGGATTACCTTTCTTAGTTTAAAATTCGTAGCATAACATTATATTTGATTATATACACGAAGACTATTTTCACAAATGGTATTATGTTAATATCACAGTTCGTATCTACAGACAAATTGCGGTAATTCTACGTGTTTTTGATTTTTTCTTATAAATACGTACTCTCTAAGGGGTTCTATGTACAAATAACATTCAGGGAAACGTTCAGATAAACCGGCTTACAAGCTATTAAGTCATACTATTAATAAAGTAACGTTCTACAAAAGCGCAATCCCTCTGAGATTTTATGGGCTCAATTGATAAAATCTATATGGTTATTGCACCTTTATGAACATATAGATATATAAAAACGAGTTGGTAAACAAAAAAAAAACGACATATATACACTTATATCTGTAACGTATATGTATTTAAGTATACTTTATATTTAAAATATTTTGTATATACGGAAAATGCTTACGTTCGAGTAGTCTACCAATAATAAGTATCTTTAATAATAATTGCCCTAAATTTACAACGATGATAATATGCTTAGGCTTGTAATAAAAACAATGTAAACACCTTTCTCAAATGATTTATGAATTACGTGATGGGATCGGTTTAGTAGTAGTTAAGGTGTAAAATAAATTTGATTGTATTGGAAATGATATGCATCTTACAAACTTCATCTAACATCGACTGTTTTATATTTTATATAGATATATAATAGAAATCCTATTACTAAATCTTGTAAGATAAATACGAACAGCATTTAACATTTTATTTCAGTGCATCTTAAAAAAACGTGGTAGAAGATATGCCAACAGTGTTTTGCTTGTATATAAGTATGTATATATACATACAGAATGGTTGAAAGTACTATTTTTTGTCAAAAAATTTTATGTACAACAACAAGCCTTTTTTATTACATCAAATTAAGGTCAATCATTCTGTATATATTAACGCAATTTACTCCATCAAACATCCATCAAACATTTAACATCAATTCTTAGAATGTGTTATATAAAGATACGAGATATATTTTCTGTAATACGCCAAGCGAGTTGTTGCAATCTGTCCATGTGTATGGCTACACTGTAGATAGTACGAAGCCTCTAGATGGATCCTATAAACCGAGAGAAATGCATTAATCAATATTAATAATATTATCAAGTCTACAACAACAATATTATCAATTCTAAGCTATTAAGAATCTCAAAATCTCATTGTTTAAACGTTTATTGAAATTTATTGAATTGTATCAAACAACATTAATTCGTTGTATTAATTCATTATAAGTTTTTATTTTTATTAAATTTATTAATTGGAATAATAAATTTGGAATTAAAATTTATTATGACTTAATAAATTTTAATTCCAAAAAGTTGGTGTAACATATGCAAACCTAGAAAGGTGATATTTTTTAATACGTATCATATGGGTGAAACATTCCATCTCTTTTAGATTTCGACAAACCTCAGAAATCCTTCACACCCTAACATATTACCAGTCTGTGTTTTTACAGACGATACAAAAAATAACGGAGGGAGTAAGATAGGAATATATTCAGGAGAGCCACACATATTAATAAAAGTACTACTTTTGGCGCAGTTGCTCTGTCGTAGGCGTATTTCCCTGTGAGTTATTGCTCTGTTACAACATGTTCTTGTGCTTCTTCGAATTTCTGATTGATTAACGTAATGGATTTACATCAAATTCTGTTTCGAGCTCAAGAAAATCACAATCGTAACACATCGTACGTTGAAAGAGTCTTTTAATGAGAATGGTTCGAACTAAGTAAGAACGTTTGAGTGGACCATTCGCTTCGAGCAAGGCTGAGAATCTGTAGAGGATGATAAAACATTCGTTCGTTGATCGTCGACACCATAGGCAATATCTATGAGAGTGCATGAAGTAATTCGCGAAGATAGAAAGCTGAGGTTTTGAAGAGACCGAAGGAAAATGTTGAATGCAAATGGCCCGAATTGTGGAGGACCGAAGACCGATTCTCCACCATGACGACGCGCACACCTTGCACGTTGAGAAGGATTTACTAACTTTCTTGCGATTTCTATCTCTTCCCTAAAATGAAAATGAACTTAAAATTGCTACGTTTTAGCTCTATAGAAGATATCCAAGTGGAATCGCAATGCTTTATGACTTCAAGAAATGCTTTCAAAATCAGCAAAATCGCTGGGATCCTTGCATACGTGCCACAAGTAATTGCTTTGAAAGTGGCAGAGGAAATTAAGATGTAAGGAATGTTTTCTGCTTTTTAAAAGAACGTTCTCAGACATTTTAGTACTTAGGATATGTCGTCATTTTCATATCAAAGGATTTAATTCGTTGAAGTAAAACAGTGAACAGAAGTTACCTTCTTGAAGATTAAATACTGAAGTAGAATTTAGCAGAATTGATTTTCTGAGCGAATTTATAGAGCTCTATGGGCTTATCAGGCCGAACTGGTTTGTCGACCTCAAAGAGTTCGAGAAGACGTATCTTACGAAATTTCTATTGCCACATGGACGTGATGTGCTTGTGTGAAACACCATAATACTTCTTACTTAAAATTAAACGAGCCTTAGCAAAAATATATGTTCGCAGGAAGAGTAAACCATCATCCAATAGCAATTAGAGTAGTGGAAGTTTAAAATTATGTAACTACAAGGTTTTAGCAGAAATGTCTTTCGTGCGTTGTCGCGTACTTGATGTTTGACTTGACGTCATCTTTTCCAGAAGGTTTCTAAAGACCGGAGTTGTTATTTTCTGACTCGTCTACGACGAATACAAAATCAGCGACAGATGGAAGTTAGTACTGCGGAGTTGTTTCATCAGAGCGGAACGGTTATATGAATTAACGAAGCGGAACGGTTACAGATCAGCAAAGCGGAACAGATATGGAGTATATAACGAGCGGCAAGAGACAACAATTCCAGTCTTTAGAAAACTTCCGAAGAAGCTGATAGTGAAACGTCAACTCAAACATCAAGTAAGCGACAACACCCGAAAGACAGTTCTACTATGGATTACGGTTGTGAAAGCCTACACTCAACTGCAACGTTCTAGGACATTCATTAATACGGATATTACAAAATCTGAGGGTTTGTGTGATTATTTTTGCTTCTTGTTAGAGTGATGGAGGGCAACGATTAAAAAAAAATATATTCTTCTTAGAAGGCTTCTAAAAAAGAGATCTTCATTGATTTGCAGTTCTCTATATTATTAACGTAATCAACTTCTTGATGTGTTGCTCATTATTTAAAATAATTTAATGTTAGCTACAAATAGAATTAACCTAACTAGATTTGTAGTTAACGAGAATTCTAAAAAAAATTGAGGAAAATGTCTTCATCACCAGTTATATATGTGAAGAATTCAATTTATTAATATAAATATAAATTACTATTAACGAAACTAAAATCGACAGTTTTGGTACTCTGACTGATGAATTAATCAGTCATCATTAGATACGACAAAGGCGGATGGAATTATTACTTTTTTGCAGAGATTGGACAAACTCGTGTTTTGTCGACTGTCGCGGACACCAGCAGGTAACACGAATCCTTTCTCATGAGGCGAATAGACACGAGTCTATCTAGTCGCTGCAAAAAAGGAATAATCCCACCTGCCTTTGTCATCTCTAGTCATCATTGCAGTGTCTGCAATCCAATTCTAACTTGCAATTATTGCGATTATCTGAAATTGACTGAGAACATAAAGTGTCATGTTATTAATTATTATTGTACCTATTATAAATTCTCAACTTTAAACTATTTTCTAAAATTCAACACCTGATCTAATTTTAAAGTAAAAAATACAATTTTTGCATGTTATACCTACCCCATTTTTAACTGCTGAATCTTTCGGAGGGGTTTCCCTACACTCTGTAGTAAGTGTAATGTTTGAACGTGACGTCATTGTGATGGCAGAAGTGGATGCATCTCCTTTACTAACCAGCGGACCTACATCGTATTCTTCTTCGTTGTTCGGACAAATCGAGGTTCCCCTGCTGGGCCTGAATTTCGTCGATCCTTGCTTGTTTTTCCGAGGGAATACGCTGTTTTCAAGATGCAAAGTTGCATTTACATCTTTACTTGCGGCACAGGTGCACGCTTTCATAAAACTCTTCTTGAAGTTGTCGCTTAGGAAAGCGTACAGGATAGGGTTCATAGCTGAATTGGAATAGCTCAGACAGGATACTAGAAGATGTACGGTTTTTTCGAAGGTCGTCACGTTGCGATTGTCCACAAACACAACGGTTAGTTGGGAAACCCAATAGGGTGACCAGCATAATACGTAGACTGTAACGACTGTTAAAACTAGTTTGGTGACTTTCCGATGGGATCGTTTCTTTTCCTTTGATTTATTTTGTGGGCCCACAGTTTTTAATTTTCGTATAACGAGGAAGTAGAATACCAAGATAAGACATAAGGGTGTAGCAAAACCGAGAACAAAAGAATACAGAGTAAATGTCTTCGGTGAATCTAAAATACTGGTGCTGTTAAGGTCGATAATGCACGATGTTGTGTTACCATCCGGATTATCGATTTGCGTGGAATTATTGATGATCGGTAGCATTAGAGTTATACTCAACACCCAGGCAGCTAGCGATACCACCTTGGATATGAAAGGAGTTCTCCATCTGGGCGAAGATATTGGGTGACATACGGCTATGTACCTATCGGCACTCATAACAAACAGAAATGTGCTGCTTGTGAATTGATTTATGCTAGTTAATATCAGATAGGCTTTGCATAACGCCTCACCAAATATCCAATAACCTTTTATCATTGTAACGATGAGGAAGGGTATGCCTATTAGGAAGCACTCGTCCGCAATAGCCAAGTTGACGATGTACATATTCGTGACCGTTTGCATTTTTGAAAATCTAATGACGACGTAAATCACCAACGTATTGCCAAGAAGACCAACCAAACAAACCATAGCGAACAGGACTTCTTGAAATATATAGACGGAAGGTGTATGTAAACGGGGATCGGTTTCGTTTGTGATATTTTCTATATCCATCCTGCTTACTTTTCGGTAGCAGTCTCTTCTCCTTTATTTTTCAGTCATTAGAAGGAATCTGAAATGAAAACAAACGGAATTTATTATATTGAAACTGTCAAGAAGTTACGCAGGATCGTTTTGTATCGTATGTTCGGAAATAATCAAACCAGTTATTTTGAATATTTAGCAAGAGTATTTATGCTGAACGTATTAATAAACTAGATTATACGTTGATCATTTTATGCCACGATATTCGCGTATAAGTATGCACGGTTGATAACGTCTTTCAATCCAGGACTAATCAAATTCTCTGTTTCATCGGAATAAAAATTAAACAAACGTACGGATATAATACTTATAGATTGGTTCCCTGCGGTCTTTTGCAAAGTTTTATCGTAGGATCGTTGGGGCTTTTTTAGCTATTTCGTTCAGCAATCACCCCCGCCTGCAGTGTACTTACATAAACGCACGCAGATACACAGACACACGGGCGCGTACCGGTAGCGAGCGAGTGCAACAAAGGAGCGTAAACGCCCCTGTGCCGAGCGAGTGCACTCATCCCAGCTTACACCTGTATATGAGGATACCGGATATTTTGCATATACGTACAGACTGCGTTGATTCCGTTTTGTTAAAGCAACAAAAAAATATGTATTGTTATTACAACAATGTTTACCAAATTAAAACTTGTTTATCAATATAATAAATACCCATCCATGAGGTTATATTGTAAGAAGAGAAGCGAACCTTAGAAATTTTTCATAAAATATTATTAAATGTGTTAATTTATTGTATACAGTGCGTATACGAAAGTTTTCATTGATATAATAAAAAGCTATTTCTTAAAACGATAGATTTGTTTGTTGAACCAATTTTGATAAGAAAATACGTCCTTTTTATTTTATTTAGATGTCTTTTCCGTTTAATGGGGAATATACCATTTGTTACAAACAGTAATCTTACATCTGTTCAGGTTTGTTATATTACTTGTACACGGAAAAAAAATGTAAATAATTTTATTACAAAATCATAAAATTTTTCTACAGCTTGTAATAAAATACCAGATTATGGCAACTTTTTTTTGTTTATTTGTAAATAAATGTTTGTAAATTAAAGAATATTATAATTTGTAACACTTGCTTACACTTAACTATATGTTAAGCTTTTGCAGTATTGTAAGAATATTTTTAACAATTATTATTTTATTTTTACTACAATAATGTAACTGTTAGTTCCAATAAATGTAGCAATCGTTTATGCTACATTATCTGTTTATTATAGCAAAATGTTGAACAGTTTTGTAAATACTATAAAAATAAAACGTAGATGTTTTTATAATACATTTTATATTTAACTAATAAATTGTCTGAAACTGTTCGTTTTATTGTATATTGTATATTTAACATTGATGATTAAGTGTTGAAATAAAACTAGTTGTCTTAGATATACTTACGGCTTCAGCTACGAATTCATCGACATCCACACCATTCAGAAACAGTAAATGGCTATTATATAAGTAGATTTGAGCGACAATTAATCAGGGTTAACATGAAACCAGAGATTTCATTCATATAAACATTTTCTTATTAGAGGTAATAGTTATAATTTTATACTATAAATATCTTGTTATACAAGGCAAAATATATTAAACAAAAAATAAAACAAGAATAAATATTTTATTAAAACACATTGACCTTTATTCAATTTTGTATATATTCGTATACACTACATAATATGTTTTATAGTAACATACAGTTTACCTTTGTTATCTTTTTTAATAAGTAAATGTGGAGTATCATCGTATAACTCAATGTATAGTGTACAAACTATATAATTTTTATGTTTCAATTCAAAGCATTGTAGATGGCGATTGAAATTAGAAGTAACAAATTTATTTAATAAAAAATAAATGTTATTATCTTGAAATAAAATTATCTGTTTTATGGCGCCTAAATTTGGAAATTCATCAACATCTAAAACTAAAGTCATACTTTTTTTATAAATTGCACCTTTAATTTCACACCATTTTAGTAGTACTTGTTTGTATTGTAACGGAGATCAAAAGCTAATTGAAGTTTTAATGATAATGTATGAATTATACATATTTTTAAATGCTCCAGATATATTCCAAGTTTCGACTTTCTATGCTTTTGTTCAAATCACATACTCCAAAGTACATACAATCTATATCCTAAAGGAAGCTTGAAACTGGGAAATGAATTCATGTATATTTGAATATCAGTAGTGCCTAAATACCGCATTCGACCTCTCGTAGTACTATCTTCCTTTGACTTCTGTGAACGAGTTGCTATTATTTTTTAGGCACGGAACATTATCTACCTCACTTTCATTTTCGACTAACACAATTTCTAATATATCTGTAAATAAAACAGTACTTAGGTATAACATAAATCACATAGTGATAATAAAAAAAATCATACCGTCGATATTTTCAAATTAAATTAACAAATAAAATATTTATTTCATCTACTAATTGTCGGAACCTTTCGCATAATATTCTATGATGAAAACTCTATTAAGTCATTATTAATAGTTACCTAGTTGCAACAAACCTTTTATCAGATGAATTTTTTTAGTTGATGCCGAATTACAAGTTCAGCTAATTTTCCCCGCAAGAAAAGTATTTTTTGGTTTACGTAACTTGCAGCAATCAGATTACTCTATTCCGTAGTCTCTATAATCCTTTGAACACTCAAAAAAAAGAAAAATATATTTCAGTACTCTACATATGCATAGATGGCGCAAAACAAACATGCAGATGATGTATATAACTTCGTATGGTAGACCAAAAGTTGCTCCTTGTGTATGATGAATCTCCTGTACATTTGATTCCAATTCGTCTGTGGTTGATGTACTATTTGTGGATGTCGATGATAAGAGTAATGCATCCTCCCCAATGTGCTGAAATTTATGAACTTGTAATTATGATAGTAGCTCATTTGCAAGAAAGTACTTACACTTGAATAGAAAATGAATATTCACACCATTAAAAGGTACAGCCACCATATCGTACAGTTCCCAACTCGTGGGAATATGTTTCACGAAGTTATTCATTTTTACAGAATGTCCTCTTAATTTTGTGCGTTGCAATCTAAAACGTTGCTACAGCGACAAGAAACTCGAAAATAACGTACACTTACGCGCATGCGGAAATACAGTAGTTAGTATAACCATGAATATAAGAACACAAGAATACAACCAATAAAAACGTACAAGCAGTACAGAACTCATCACATTTTTATATTATGTTAAACACAGCTTTTACTAGCGTATTTTTTTATTTTTATTATTTGCTTCTAGTTAAGCAAGTTCGTGTGTATAATATTATTGCATCTTGGATATTACAAATTTTTAGGTTTTTTGACTACATCAGTACGTATATAAGAATTATAAAAATAATAAGGGTAGCTACAAAACAGTATTTACAACATTGTAGTAAACAGTACACAATGATTTTTTTATCGTGTAGGTTAGGGTAATTTCGTCAACTTTAATTTTTTTATCTTCATCATTAATTTTCTAATGTGTAATTAGGTTAGATTAGATCACGAATGAGATGGTCTCTTTATCTCGTACAGTTACTAAAAGCTTCCAATATAAAGTTCTTAGTTGAACTTAAAAATACGTTTGAAAGAATAGAACGCCTGCTCAGCTAGTATTAAGAGCTATCATAAAATTTGCAGACAGAAAGATTGACTATAAAACCGCTTTATAACCGTTTTATAACGTCTCTCCTCTTGCTTTTTAAGCTTTAAATATTATCTTGCGCATAAATTCTTCATATAATCTCTCCGTTTAGAATTTTTTTAATAACGGTTTTCTAGTACTTAGCTCTACGCGTATGGGCATACCAATATTTTTATGTTTTAAAGAGTTGTTGATCAAGTGTATTTCAAGGGGCAGGAGGAATATGTTTAACAATTTCGCGATTTCATCTACAGCACATGTATTTATATCTTGTATTTATCTCTTTCCAAAATTTAAGTGTCGCAAGAGAACGGGCGATCAAACGCCGCCGAGTGGGTTGTGCAGACTTCCACATAAGCCATCGTGCCATGCTTATGATGATGAACGATCCGGACTACTATTAGTCGATATTACTACCGAATATATGTAGTTGTGAATAGAGAGGACAAAAACTGATTAAATTATTATTTTTTTGCAGTGATTAGACAGACTCGTGTTTTGTCGACTTTCGGGAATACTTATAGCCAATACGGATCCATTGTCATGAGGCGAATAGACGCGAATCTATCTGGTCGCTGCAAGAAAAGAATAATTCCATCTGCCTTTCTCATCTCTAGTTATCAATAATTGTAGGAAGGTTATGTAATAACTTTGTTCCATTTAATGGCACATAAGAAAGATAGTAGTAAAGTTTATGCCGTGATTGGTATACGACGAAGAAATCTTTGTAAAGTTTGGCCTTATTGGTGTGATGCCGAAATCAAACAACTATTCTCACAATTGAAGGCTCTAGCTTCGCCTTCAAAACAGCTTAATAAAAAGAAGAACTCGTAATAATACAGACTCAGCTTTTTTAGAGTAGGTTTTGGCAAGAAAGAACATAGCGGTTGTTCCTCATTCAGCTTATTCGCCTGGCTTAACTTCTCCCAAATTTGCATCTTTCCAAAGATGAAAATCGGGAAGGGCTGAAAGTTTGACACGACAGAGAAAATTAAAACCGAATCGCAGACGATGATGAACACGTTACCAAAACGAAAATTCCATAATGCGTCCGTAGCGCATGAGTTGTTGGTATCAATTGTTATCGAAATAACTCGTTGGGAAGGAAAGTTTTAAGAGTAATACTTGTAAAGAGAGGGTAAAAGCTAAACAACTTACTAGAAGTGATATTACAAAAGAAAAAATTACTAAAGAAAGACAAGAAAAAAAGCAAAAACTGGTGAAGGTAAATACAAAAACGCGGTATTGACGGAAGACTAACTAAGAACATGTTGTTGGAGTAAAAGCTAACAAAAAAGAAATTAATCCAATGAATGTTGTCAATGAGGAAATGGTTGTTGACAAGGTTTGCGGATACGAGATCTCCAGAGTGCATTTGGTGTCTGCATCTGCGATCGCTACATTTCGGGAACAAGTAACACCTGATAACCCCGGAAAAGCACTATTACAGATTCCTTTCTCCTTCGCGCAATAGTATTTTCTAGCTCAAAGTTTGTTACGACAGGAGATTTTGTAGAATTTTACGGAACGTTATATGCGGATTCGTTACAATATGAAAAAAATTACGTAGTTCCTCTTAAACTTTTGGCATTTGGATTTATCAAAGTAATTCTAATTGGATTCGTTAGTAACTTAGTAAATGCTAGTGTTGTCATTGCGTGTGTGTGTGTGGTAAACTAAGTAGCTTAATTATTATTTCTTAGTTCTTATTAAACATAGTGTTATTAAATTTTATGATATTTTTGCATTTATTTTAAGAAATGTGAAAGCAATACAATGATTAGCACTTAATATCATAAGTCGAGGCAAATTTGGCTTTTAACTTTTTTTTTTGCAAATTATATTAAATTTTCAAGAATAATCAGCTAGATGAAAGTAGTCATAAAAATAAACTCGTACAATATAGAATGGCATGAAAAGTCACAGGAAAATTGGTTTCCATATTAAAGAAGCTACATCTACAATGGAAATTTCCGTGGCAATAATGTGCTGGATACATACCAATCGATAATCTGGATTTTAGCTAACCCAAACGTTGTAGGAACTAGTGGCGGGAACACGTACGGAGTAAAGGCTTGATTTTGCTGGATCCATATTATTAATATCATCATATTGTATCGTAGTTTACCTTTTCATAAACGGTAATCATAGTTTTCGTCTGTATCAGATTCTAATCCACTGCGCTGTTATATGTTTTCGTAGATCTAATAGGTAATCTATCTGAGCGCACTTATAGAGAATATAATAATAGATAAACGTAGCGTCATTAGAGAAATCACAATAAGCCAGGCAAAATCACAAAAAAACACTTATTTAACTATTATACCTTTCTCAAAACGGTATTTACGCCGAGATCTTAATTGCGCTTTAATTCACTGAGAAAATGGTGTTTCCTTTGGGATTAAGTCTTGACAGTATTTAAACGCGTTGGTAGGCGTAGGATATACTAACATGTTATGGGGTCAAAATCCGAATATCGTAAAAAGGTAGTAATAAATCATTCAACATTGTCATTCTTAACTAACCTACTAACACTTGTCACTACAGTATTGTACAAAAGAAAGTAGCTTTCAATTGAAACAGTAAATTCACGTTAATATATGTATAAAATAATTTTTGATGCTTACTTAATGGTTATCTAAGGTTTACGTTGCCAAGATTGAACTCTTTGACCTCCTTCTTAAATAATCCCAAAACATATTGTATGATATTTTGTGTTACAAATTTTCAGTGGAATGTTCATTAAATGTCTGCAGTGTTTTGGTTTTTTTTAATCAACTGTATCATGTGTAACCGTTTATGAGTTGCTAGATATTAAACATTTCAAAAAATTATAAATTCTCCTTAGTTACAGAGCTTATTAAATTATGTAAAATTTCATGATGTCAGACTAATTTTTACGTAAATATTCTACAAATTTTTATAAAGTGCTAGTTTCTTTTGAACAGCAGCATACTTGTTCCGCGTATAATTACGTAGGTGTGCAAACTTGTTCGTAAAGTTTCATATCGTATCTGAATATCTCTCACCTGATTAGCTTAAATTTGTATGGCCGCAATAGATAGAAAATAAAAAGACGTAGAAAGCAGATGTATTCACTTTTCTCTTCTCTGCATAATGGGTGCCATTTGGTAATATTATCAGCGATTATATGTATCTGTATTATAAAAATAAATAAATTAATATGTATAAGTATAATTGTATAGTTGATTCAATAAATTGAATCAATGAAATGAAATTATAAGGGTAGTTCCCTCACTGTTAAAGGTAGTATTAATACGTGGTGGCCTTGGTATGTCCGAAGAAATAAAACTAAATATTGCCATATCTTTGGCATTCAAGTTGGATATTTGTAAATCAACCGTAACAAAAAAAAAAGAAAAAAGTAAGATGGCATCCCGTTAAGGTATAATTTGCTTAGGCGCTATTGAAAGATGAAGATAGATCATACTCCCGGAGAAATCAATTTTGATCAATGATTAGGTAACACATATTGCCATAACATTTCTTCAGAGATTCTGAGTTTTTGGTGAAGCTGCTTGTTTTTTAATTGGTTAGGTTAATAAATAACACTGCAGTTACTGGCCGGCAGGAAATTCTCATTGGTTGAAAGAAAATCGTGCACTGCATAATAAAAAGCTTAATGTCTGGTCGGAAATTAGAATATTTTTGTTTCATGAAAGCTTCAAGATATCTAGATTTCTTTGAAAATGATTTAGTTCCAGATTTAGCCACGTTAATTATCCTAATACAAAGAGTGACTTCAAATAGAAAGTTTATTCTTCTAATTATCTACCCGTTAGAGGCAGTGGTAGCATGAATGATCTTCCATCACGTTTTTACTTAATAATAGTTAGATTCGCGGTGGATCCGTCAGTTATTGCTTTTGTTTGTATTGGTGTCCCCCTGTTTTTAAAACCGGCAGTCGGTAGGTACAGAAGTTGTCAATTGTTCCTTGAAATTTTTCTGGATAAGACTTCAAGAAAAAAGTTTCTTGAAATCCTATGAATTTATTTCCTTTTTTTGATACTATTATTCTTTCTTTAAATAAAGGATCGTGTAAAGTAGGTTGCTAAAACTTATGAATTTGACCTAATAGTCGAATGTATAAATTGTAACGTAAAAACCATATTGCTCTGGATAGTGTCCAAAACTACCGAAGGAATCGAGGAAAATGAGAAGACCCATAAGTCCAAAGAAGCAGCGAATATCCTTTCAATTGGTCCCAACCCTTAGCCTACAGGTTTACGAAAGGCACAAGAATTAAAATGAGGCTCTCAGGTTGTCATTGCTGAAATAGTGATAATCTGCAGAATATTGTGTTTACAGTGACCGCTTAAAAGTGGCAATTTGTTGAAAAAATTGAAATTTTACATAAACATTGGATGATTTTAGCGATGAGGGCTTAAATAATAATAATAAGGATTAACCATCATAAGAAAAGACTGTTTGCAACTGGAGATACCATCTTCAGGGTGGAAAAAATTTGTACCAATTTTTCTTGTTTATTACCTCCGTGAAAACTTAAAAGGTATCGCTCGTAAAGGCTGCTCGTAAAAATGAACACTTTTAGAGAGTTTTCCATACAAGACTGCAGCTTAAGTAGTCTGCATTATTCTCCTTTTATACAAACGGTATTCTTGATACCAGCATGAATTTGCGATTATTCGCACATTAGTATCACTTATCATTAATTCAAATCTCGCATAAACCAAAACGAACAGACGTTATTTTATACGAAAAATGTTGTTTGTGTTTTAGAATGGAAGTATGGGAGAATGGAACGGAGGCGAATGAAAACAAATACATTAAAAATTGAAATATGGCAGCCGAGAATAAGAAGACTCGCATTATCATAAAAATATAACAGTCAACCATAAATCTCAATATTTTATGCTGGGAACCGTTATCATTTTATTGAGCTGAAAATAAGACACCTCCTAAAGTGTTTTCTGCTATCGAGTTTCCCGAATCGTTCTCTATCTCCGTACCCAATAAGAGGAGGGTGAACGTACGGACGTAAATACTTCGCTATATTTTCTATATTTTAGGAAGGATTCTCACATTAATATGGCATTCAATAATAGTCTATTCAAACGGGTTTTGTAAAATTTGTATTGTATTCGCACGCTGAAAGGATCTTTATTTATGGATATTACACATTGAAAGATGCGTGTTTTCCTAACAATGTAAGATATACATGATGAAATATAGTTCATGTATCTTTGAATAGGGGATCCTTTTTTGGAGATTACAAAAAAGACGCTGTTACTTATCCTGCGGTGAAGAATACCACACATCGTCAAAAAATAAGGAATGTTCTGCGTAGTAGCCACTTGGGAAAGATTAATTCACCTTTCTCTTCTGCAATCTTCTTTATTTTACGTAGTAGATAACGACTTTTATTTAAGAATGTTTTTCAATGATATTGTAAATAAGTACTCACAGATTCTGAAACTAAAACAAAGGAGTACAATAGTCAAGGCTTCGCCAGCTTTGACTGTTGCATTTTTTGCAATTACATTAATACCATAAAATCCTTAATATTGATAGGGCTTAAATAAAATAAATTATGTGGCTTTGGTAGATAAATAAGTCTATTTTCCAGGTTAGAAATAAATTTTCAAATATTAGGAAACGCCTGCTGACACAGCGAAATTTAAGAAAAATGCTTTTAGATCGACGTCAATTTTTTTAAGTGTAAAATTTCATCAAAATCGCAAAAATTTCGTTAAAAATATTGCTTGTGAAAAACAAGAACCGTCCAACGCGTAAAGTCGTCAGTTTTTGATACGGTGTGCGTGTTTTATCATGAGAAGTATTGAAATAGTCGAGAAAAGAGGCGCTTCAAAATTTACTTCGTCGTTTTAGTAGAATCGAAAATGTAGTTTATGATATATTCTGCGTTTCAAAAGAAACGAACCACCCCGAAGGAGTAGACCCAGAACTTTGAAATTATGTAGGATGAGTTGGTGCAAGGAGACAAACAAAGGATTAAATTTTGACGGCCATCTGTACCTGTTGATAGAAGTTATCTGTCTGTTAGGTCCTGAAATTGCGTGTTGTTGAACAGTATCTTTCGGAGTAGTTCGCCGTTTGTTTGTGATTGTTGTTGTTGCACTAGTAAAGTTAATGCCTCAAAAATTCAATACGTGCAATTTTTCTCCATCATGAGGCATGAGGCTGGTTTAAGTTTTCGGGAAATTGGCAGACGCATGGACCGACCTCACGTCACTATCAGACGGATTGGCAGGAAGAACGTTTATAAACTCGTCGTAGAGGCAATGGACGTCTTAGAGTGATAGCAGCACGCGAAGATCGGCTGTTAAGGCGAAGTGCAATACACCATCCCCGGACTTAAACCCTATTGAACATATTTGGGATATGATGGACAGAAAATTGCGTCGATTACCCTATCCTCCCACCACTTTAGGGGAATTACGTCAACAGCTACAGCTAGCCTGGAATCAGTTGCCCCAAGAGGCAATCGACCATCTGATTTCCAGCATGGCCGAAGAGTTACTGAATGCATGAGAATATTGTCAATAAATATTGTCATTTGTTTTTGAAATTTTAATCATTTGTTTGTCTCTATGCACTAACTATTTCTACGTAATAAACGTACGAAGTTCTGCGTCTCCTCCTTCGGGGTGGTACATTTCTTTTGAGACGCAGCGTAAATTTGAAAATTTATTGCCAGAATCTTTTGATTGTTTTCTTGAATATTTGCACCTTCTAAAATAAAATTGCTATTTCCTTAGAAACCGATAATTTCAGGGGTTTTATGGAGTTAATGTAATCATAGGAGATACAATAGTTCCATAAAGAAATTGCGAAGTTTTCAAACACCTAAAAAAACATCCTGTACATGATGCGAAACTTCTACTTATTTAATGCTGCCATGTACACTAATTTTTCTTGAATTTGAAACTTAAGATCATCACAATTTTTATGAAAAGATAAAAGCGGTTATGCTGGATTCAATCAAATTAATACATTAATAGTCTGACTTAAGAGAGAATATTCATTTTGCTGCCCTGCATTAATGCAACACCTTGTATATTTCGTATTATATTATAAATACGCAGAAGGGCCAAATTAACTGAAATATTGTGGAATTTCTTCGCACTAATGAACCAGTCTATATAAATTCTGTATAAGCCTGTTTAGCATGTATTTTTGTGTCTGTCAATTGGGAAACTTCTAGTGTTATTTTTTTTAAATCACTATATCGCTGAATTATGCCAATGATGTAAGTAATATGATGCAAATTTTTATTATTTAATGCAAACCTATCGATTTATTCATCTTACATTGTTGTAACGTATAATTTTAATGTTTTACATTGTAGATAATTTCACCAAATACATAAACCTGCGCCAGAAAGTACTCTTGAAAATAGAACGTCAATGCCAACCTGTACTTCCCCGGTGGTAAATTTGGCGGTAGCGCTTGATCAATAAAATTGAATTTCTCTACCGCGTAGTATCCCTGAAAATATTTTAATATGCAGCCGTTCTTTTCTTGTCCTTCTACTTTTGCAATACCGCTATTATAAAACTTACGTACCGCGTTTATAGGGCATTCAGTCAAATTGCTAGTTTGAAACAATCGATTAATGCCGTAGCTTCTAGTCTTTAAAAGCCAGCAAATTCTCAGATCAAAATTGAAGATTCGTAGCTTTGGTACGTTGTTCAGAATGGCATCCCCTGCAACATTAACCTTAAACACCACCAATTGTAAATACAAATTTTTCATCGTTATATAATGCTCACCTTAAATAAATTACCATCGAAAGTTCTTTTTGTATGAAAGTAGACAGTGTAAGCGCGATAGGTACGATTTGGCTTAACGTTCAACAGCCTTGCGCTTAGTAATGACTTATTAGTGCTCACTAATTCGGCATGATCATGGTTAATTACGTAAGCATTTTGCTGAAACTAAAATTAAACGTTATTTGGCGATAGATTGTCAAAATAAATTTCGAAAATTATGGAACTTGCGTCTAACGTTTCGTCGATGTGGCTAGTTATTTAGCGACAGCGCCGGCAACTACTCGACTAAATTGAATTGAGCTGACAAAATTTTCTTTACAACAATCGGAAAGGATTATTTCAACAACAAGTCTCATCAAGTTGATTTCTGTTTTTGGTAATGAAACAGTACATCAGTCGATGATGTTTCGCCGAAGAACGAAAGGCGGTGAGTTTAGTTGGTGTCGAAATAACTTAACTTGGTTTCAATAACAGGAGTTCAGAAAATGTTTAACGCCTTTTTTAATATTTCTTGGAATCAAGAATAAGCTACCTAGTCAACGGTTTCAGTCGCCGGAGGAAACAGTTGACACCTTTAAAGCGGAAATTTTGATTTTCTAATCGATGACCGGTATAACTGTTTTGACAGTTGGTTTGAAAGAATGAACGGACGTATCAGTTGTTGTGGAAAATATTTTAAAAAAGCAGTAAAGCCCTTTAAGTAGGTTTGTCTGTCTTTGCTGTTATGGCTGTATGAAAAAATGAAAAGGTAACTCGTAATAACAGTGGTAATAATACATTTCTACTTAACGATAATTACTTATTAATGATATTTCCATTAAGTTAAAAGAATGGCACTATTCGTGGTTATTACCTAATATTACAAAAAACATATAAAAATGCATATAAGTAATTACTAAAAAGGTGCTAATATTACTCATCCTGGCATTAATTCGGCGTCATCAACGTTGCCCCGAGTGCTTCTTTACTTCACGCTGCTATTTAGCTCTCGGCTCATACGACAACGCTTAGTTATGATGAATTAAAAATACTCACGAAGTGTTTAGCAACAATAACAAAATAATGCTAATATAGATCCTCATGGTTTCGTCATGAGCGATAAAAGGTATATTACTGTGTTGAAAAAAGAAAGTTGGTAACCGCTTCCGGTCCAATAGGAAGTGTTTCAGCTAAAATGTTTTAAATTAATAGGTACGATGTTGTAATTGCTTATTACAAAAATGTCAGCGTCCCATTCATAATTACATCATTAATAGAGATGACAAAGGCAGGTGGAATTATTCCTTTCTTGGAGAGACTAGATAGACTCGTGCCTATTCGTCTCATGGAAATAGATTCGTGTTGCCTACTGGTGTCCCCGAGAGTCGATAAAACACGAGTCTGTCTAGTCTCTGCAAAAAAGTAATAATTTCCTGAAATTATTGCTGAAAACTTGATTCTTGCTTTTGTGGTAGTTTTCACATTATACTCTGCCGACACACTAAAGTCGGCAATTATAAAGTTAAACATTACGTTTGGTGATAGAGGCTATTTTAAAATTGTTTAAAGCCTAAATTTATTAACTTATTTATCTTTGGAAAACATATTTTCAATTATTAGATCAATTTCGAATAACATCTATACCTACCATAACGACAACACCAACACAATATAAAACGATTATTGTAAGCACGTTCATATCGACCAAAATATAATAAACTTCTGCATCACTAAGGGAGATACAAATATATTACAAAAAGTTAATTATAGTACCTCTACAAATTTGTCCAGATAATTGCAGCTGATGGAAGAGATTAATTTATTCGGCATTGTACGTTGAATAAATGAATTTAAAATTGATACGGAATGTACAGCCTTGATCAGTAAAGAGGAGCACTTTAACTTATGCTGGTATCAACTACGTGAATTTAGCTTAAGCTACGCCCGAGTATTAAGTCAGATAGTTTGTGTAATCCATCGACATAATTGACATGAGAAACGACACCTTTGTGTCGGCAGAATTGCTGGAATCTCAGATGCAAAAAGCTTTTTTTTAGATAACTGTAAAAGGTCTGTTTTTAAAGTACATATTTATTTTTTATATATATATTTATACTTGTTTTATAATGAAATTATTAACATATTTCAGGAATGACATAGCGATATAATGCATATTATTGTTAAAAGGGCCTAAGAATACTGGCTTTTTTGTATCTAACGTATTAAATTGCGAGGCAATGTGACACTTTTCCCTTCTTTAGTTTTTAATTTTTTTTTGAAACAAACTGAATCGTAAAAGTATAAGCAGTGTAATACTAATTTTCAGACTGTTTTATATTTTACATTGTTGCGTGCAATTTTAGTATTCCACATTGTAAATAACGTCACCGATTACGTGAATCTGTGCTTCTCGAAATAAAATACTATCCTTCTGTACGTCCCGTGGCTGCAGCGGCAGCAACATCAACATTGACATTTTCAACTCTCAATAACGTATTAACAAGCAGGAATACCAATTTTCCTTTCTTTCTCATTCTGCAATATTCCCTAAGTATCGCATTTGTAGGGCGTTCAGTCTGAAACGGTCGGTAAAAACCATAGGCTTTAGTCTTTAAAAGGCAGCAAACTCTCCCATAAAATTCTCATACAATTTTACGTTGTTTAAAAGGCGCCCGCTACAATATTAACTTTAAAACCCACCAGTTCCAATTAAGAATTAATTTACTTTAGCTTCCGTCAGTGAATTGTGAATAAAAATTTTTGTAATTGGGAACTTTCCAGCGCTATACGAAACGAACATTCTTTTTGTACGAAAATACACACAAAGAGGAAGCGCGGACACGTTAGGTAAATACGATTTGGCTTAACATTCAGCGGTCTTACATTTATAATTGATAACGATTTATTAACACTTATATATGTTCGTACTCGACATGCTAAAAACTAAAAAAAGGTACAACGACCATACAGCGTCAAGAAAGAGAATCCGTTCGGAAATCGGGAGAGCTGTTAGTATGGTTGGGCAAACAATTAATCGGGAGATAAAGTACAACGTTTAAAGAAGGTAATTAAGAATTTTTGAGGATTTCTTACGTTAATTCCTAACATTATCTTTGAGATTGTAGTTTTATCTTGATAAATTTTGAAGTACATACGAAACACTAAGAATTTACAAAAAAGAGTGCATTATTGATCATCTTTACCTACTCATTGCTCGATAATATTTCTTGTGACAGCCTAAAGGAGTGTATCACATTTTTAAATTTAAAGTCTTAATTAATTTTTAAACGAATGATGATAATAGTATAGAAAACTAATGCTGTAGCTGGAGGAGGAAATCGTTGATTGCAGATAGATAAACAACAGAGTAGTTTCGTGTTGATTTTGTTGCTTTGGTTACATGCAAGAAATCACATAACATGTTTCCTGAAACTGAATGATTCAAACAAATTATTAGAAACACATAGCTGGGGACTTCCACCATTGGACCCAACAGATTACTTAGCGAGGGATAACAAGGTCCCTGAAGTCTGTATTATATAATGGTAAATTAATAATTTTAAAAGCAATTAATTGTAAATGAATTTTGTGCAATATTGGGTTATGTTTACCATAAATCTATTTCCATTAAAAAAATTTTTATGCGAATATATGCGATATGATTGGTTATTGATTAAAAAAAGGGATTTGTTAATGTTGGCCAACACGGCATGATGAAGTACAAGTTTATAATCACGCTACCAAAACTAAAATGTACTTTTTTTACAATTAAATTAAAAATTAAAAAAATAAAAAAAACATTAAAAATAATTATACATATTTACCTCCCATGCCCTGAGGCGTTTCTTTTTTAAGATATAGATTTTATTATTAATATCACGACGAAAAGTTGTAAGTAACAAAAAACATATAAAAAAACAAAACAAAACTTTGTCTCTTGAACAAACATTTGAACATGCCCTTGAAAACCGAGGTAAAGAGAAGCGATTATACCTTTGTTTGTGGGTTTTATGAAAGTAAGTCTGATAAATCGAAGTATTTACAGAATGCTCTTTTACCGATGAAATATATGTTCCTTTGTAAAATAATTTTTTACCCTTCAAGTCATTCACAAACAAAGTCAAAGATTTAAAAAAGCGAATATTTGCACATTTTAATTCTATTTATTGATTCCCGTGTTCTTGGCTCAAATTGTGGAGCATTCTTAAAGAATTCCTAATCCTAACGTAATTGTTTTGAGCCGGAATTTTACCACATAATGTGCTAGAGACTTATCACAATACACAAGAATCTTCCTTATGCTTAAGGATAATTTTTAGTCAATTTTCCTTTCTATGAAGGTATTGTAATTAGATGTCCAATCAATATTTTTTCAGTACTCGGATCCATAACAGAACTGTAAAAATTTGTCAGTTTTAACACCATCTAGACAGCACGCCTCAAGCAGCTTACTAATTTCAGTTGTCGGTATTAGGTTGTCTTTTTTCATAATGGTCTTTATTCTAGACCATAACAGGTAATACCCACGATGATGCCAGCGAATTAGTTGCTGTTGAATACCATAAAGAATCTAGAACAGCACCAGAAGATAATTGTGTCATAGATTAAAGCATTATGGATTAAGATACTGGATAGACTGGATTAAAATTCACGATCACTATGTCGTTGCGTAGGCTTACACTTCCTACGTATCAGGAAGCTTCCACAGCTGTTCTGGATTACTTGAAAATTGGCAATATTGGGTCTAGCAGCGGTTGGTCAAACTGCTATTCCGTTAGTTGAAGTGGGACGAATCACCGAGAGGTAGATAGAGATCAGCGAAGAGTTTGCCAATTCATAACCGAACTTAATGCTACCATAGCTTGTCGGGCGTTATTGACCACGAGACCGATATGTTTGCCCAAAACTAACTTACTATCCAGGATGAGATCGAGATACTCTACTTGCGTAAAGTATCACTCTTCCAGAAGCTGCAGTCTTGGGAACTTGATCTTGCGGTCAAGCATTCACTACCCGCGTGCTAGCTGATCTCGTGAAAATGCAGACGTCGTCACACAAAATTACAGTTGTCACTACTTGATGTTTAAAATTCGTTGCTATTCGTCATTGTTTTTTGATGATTAGATAGATCACATGAATGTCTCTCCTCGTACCTTCTGTAAAAATATACGTGTCTTACTATAAGAAAAAGGAAGAAAAAGGACACATTTTTATCAAGAACGATTATTTCTTCTGAATAAATTTCTAAAAAAAAAATCCCTATTCTGAACGCTATTCGTGGACATTCTGGTGTTTTGAATGTTTCCACACTGGTCGATGATTTCAAGACATTTCTTTGAATTTATAACTTCGCGAAAAGTTTAACTGCTTAATACGAAGAGCCATGGTCACTTAATCCAATGGTTACGTTATAGATCTCCTATGGTAGAAAAATCCGTTTTTGTAGAAACAGTTGATGGTAATTTCTATTTTTCAATAAATGAACCACTTAATCCTGAACAGAATATGCAAACTGTAAAAGCATTTCTTTCTGTTTGTATGAGTGGTTTCAAAGCGCAGTGAGATGCTAACACAATACACTAGACCTCTACGCTGTATTTTATTCCATCCACAATATTAATTAATTCCGTAATTACATATTCAAGAACTATCAAGTGTGCTTATATGAATGTACGAAATAATCCAAAAGCACTTGTGCAATAATTTGAATTCCCCCTCTATATATTATTCACGGACTCCTCAATTTAATAGTTTTGAACTTAAATGATGTTTGCCAAGATCAAAGGTGCACTTAATGCATGCGTTCTTTTTAAAATTGAATCTATTTCGTGCAGCGGAACAGGCGAAGGAAGCGCAAAAACTATTAAAGTAATAGAGATGATACATCGAATATCCTTATCATGCACTCTTTATAACTTTATTTAATTACAATTCCTTTGGAACTGGATGTCTCGTGGAATTTTATAATATTGTGAAGGCGTGCATACTTTAAAACGGATTTAAAAACTCGACTTGACTTAAGGATCTCTTGAAAGAGATTTACGCAAAGGGTACCAGACATTTTAGATCGTAATCTTCTCGTAATGTTGTTTGCTTGATATAGTACGATATATACAAGATGGTGCAGTAGTGTAACATCCTTCGATAGTACTTACGTAATTAAAGGGAAACGCATTTATTTAATAATAAATTTATTTAATAATTTTATTTAATAAACGCGTTATTCTACGGCCTGATTCTGGTCGATAAAAGCTTTCTGTTGCGACCAATGCACACTTGAGTGCATGTCAATACATTTCAACTGGAATTTCAGAAATATTTGTCTATCGTTGTTTTCAAATATTCCAGATTTTCCAGTCTGCTTTGGTCTACTTTTGATTAAATATAGCCCCACAGAAATGAGTAAGGAGCAAACAAATCACAAGATCATGTCGGCCACACACATCAAAAGACACTCACTTAAGACTTTCATTTAGATACATGAGGCGCTGCGCTGTCTTAGTGTTAAAAAAAAGTTGTGTTGCGCTTGTTAAATATGTCTATAACAGTTCCAAGAATACTTTCACTAACAACAGAAACTGCATTTCCTCTATCACGAATATCAGTCTAAAGAGTCCAAACGATGTGCCCGAGCATTGGCGTTGCGTGGAGAGTTTACCAGAATAACAGTGCGCTTATTTAAAAATAAATATATTGAATCACTTTACAAAACGTTAAGAAAAAACATAAATAACTTACCTAAGATGTTTACATTGTTGCAGAAATATCCGGATGTGCGCGATGAAGTAATTGCACGATCATATATGTTTCTGTATTAGTCTCGGAAAGGTTCGTACGTAGCGACGTAAATAAATGCTTATATGCTGAAAAGGATTGTTCGACGTTGAGAGATGTTATATTTGCATAGTTAAAGTGCTCTTTGTATCTGTACAACGTATCTTCAGTATTGGTAAAAAGTTGCCGTAATTTTGTAAAATCTACATTTTTATCTAATACACTATTAAATTTTTCACGAACACAAACACTTTTTTCATCATCAAGGATATGCAGCGCTAATTCTACGTGGTCAATAATTGCTAATGAGTCCGATAAGGACAGCGCACTGTTCTGTAACTTTTTTATTGCATCCACTATTGGAACGTAACTGTCGTAAATAATTTTTAAATTTGCTGCAACTTGATGATTTTTAAATTGAACCTGACCGAGCCTTATTGCAGCCGCTTCTTTGCCGTCTAGTTGTAAAACTACTGATTTAATTTTTTCAAAATGTTTATAATAATAGAATGCTGCTTCTAACCACGTACCCCATCGTATAAGAATTGGTTGCGGCGGCTCGTCCATTGTCAACCAAAGGTATTTATTTTTCACCGTTTTTTTCGTAAAATTTACAATTCTTTCACGCACTGATGGTACGTAATTGTGTAGCGTATCTTTAGATGGTAATTTCCACGTAGGATTGTATTTATTCCAAAACTGGTGAAACATTAGGCGTTGGACTTTATGTATTGCTATATTGGTCGCAATTAGCATCATTGTTAAATCAACCACAAATTCATTATATGATTTGCGTCTAATCTTTTTCAATTTATGTTTGTCACTATTTATATGTCTTTGACACTGACTCGCTTTCCAAGATAATAAAGTTGTTTCACAAACTAAACATTTCACTGCCTTACCGTCATATATTAAATCCGGAAACCGATGTATAAATTTATTTACTACGGTAGCAGACAACCGATTTGACGCATTATTTTTACGACCTCGCAACATTTTCAACGTATACTTTAACACGTTAGAACGGCAACTAAATGCATCGTTTATTTTTACTACTTATGCGAGAGCGGAGTTTACCCCACTCTGCTCTCGCATCGACGCTACTGGTCGGGCACATCGTTTGGACTCTTTCAATATCACTCTATCAAGAATATATCGTGAAGATTTTAAACCAATTACATAAATTCTGCTTATTAAGTGTTAATTAAGTCCTAACCTTCTTCCAAAATCCAACCGCTAAACTGTAAACGTGACTATGGTCATTTAGATCAATTGTATTTCTAACATGCAAAATGTCTTTTTCCAATTTTGTTCGTTTTGTTCAGTGGTTGGTCAGTGTTACCGCACTTTTTTGGTAATTTTTTTTTACGAGAAATACCCCAGGAGCAATTGACCAATGCTCTATATTCTATTATACTTTAATTATAAGATATAGCAGACCACTTAACAGTTTTTCAATTAAATTATGTAAATAATCTGGATTGTCGAATTAAGGTTTTTTCACTTTTGCTTCCAAACATTGTCACGATAGTGCATGGTATGTATACGAATTATAATATTTTTTAGAAGCTACGGTACCTCATTGTACGTAACAAATTGTATACTTATTTAGATCGGTAGAGTAAGAATATACTTCTTACGTGATTAAAATCTTGCACTTCTAAGCATATATTAACGTATTCGATACATTCTATAAGTGGTACATCCCCTTAAATTCACTGTTCCACTCGCTTATACTAACCTCCATGTCTTTCCGCTAAATCAATTTTCGGCTGAACTTTCGCTTACTTGATTTTCCCATGTTACGTTTTATATGCGTAATCATTGTATTAGACTATCCGACGTACGGTCAGGGATTAATTTCAGAACGAAATGAGGTGAAGCGAGCAAGAGAGAAGATGTCGGTAGCAATCCCCGTTACGTATCAATATCTTCTCTGTTGCCCGCCTCATCTTGTTTCGTTCGGAAATTACATTCCCTAACCCTGTACATTCAACAGCCAACGCTTCATTAATTTTTTGTTCCAACTTCCGCGAATAATTACTCTATGGTATCAAATGCATAAAAGGGCTCCTCGCAAGACGAAAGTTGCGCACGTTAAATACTTTTTCCGACAAATTGATTACGCTCTGTCATGGGAAAATTGAAAAGTCACCCTGCGCCAACATAAATCTGCTCCTGCTATCAGCAGAAGCTTAAAGGAGAAGAGATAATTAATTATATTCGGACAAAAGATTTGTTTTGCGGAGTACGTGTATAATCCGGAGCTTTAAACTTTGTTGAGAATTTAGCATTGCGTAAAAACTTTAATATTTTCGGAAAAACGAAAAATGCTTTTGGAAGTAAAATATTATTGCTTACGTGCTTTTCAGGGAAGAATAAATAAATTTGACGGAGTATAATTTAAGCACTTATATTGTAAGAGGACTCGTTTGAAAATAGGACGAAGTTCTCAGGGAAGAGCAATAATTGAAATATTGTATTAGTGGGATTTAACTAAATTTCATTTAATTTATCATTTAATCTAAAACGGGTACTTTTTTTCAGAAATTTGAAATTTTACAGCTTCCTCAATTGTATCCGACTGCTGTATTTATAAATCTATTTAATTAATTGTTTCCAATTTCTTGTGTTTGTTTGGTCAAATCTTTTTAACTATCACTGTAGTTTTTCAAGTGAATGACGTAGTTAGATGTCTTTTGCGAAAGTTCTGCTTCGATGCAGCACCAAATTCAAATCACATTTGTTTTTCAAATCCCCTCTATAATTTCGTAATTTTTAAATTAATGGTCCACTTTCATTTATTATTTTTTTTTATTTTTAATTTCCAATTAATCGAAGAACCTTGAAAGATTATCATTTAGTCAAAATTTTTCTATCCAATCTTCTCTTGTTTCCAAATAAAACAACTAAAGTTTACTAATTGCAAGAAAAAGCTTTGTTTTTGAAGCTTAGTTTACTTAATCAAGTCTATTCGAAGTATTATTATTTTATATAACCAGAAAAATATAAATATAATAACCTCCTTTATATAACCAGAACAATATAAATATAATAAATATAATAACCAGAAAAATTTAAATTAATTTATCAATTGATTCGTCGATCAATGATGAAAGTAAGGGACCAATATATTAAATTGGACAACTAATAAACTAATACTAAACTAACTAATAACTAAACTAATAAACCGAAGTACTTTCAACTTCGTAGCAAGTCAAAATATCAATAACCTTCGTCGTAAGATGCGGTCTACCCGAAATTTTCCATTTAAATATTTCGATTCCGATAGGTTCAGAAGGACTATCCCAGGAATCAATTGTATTGTCTTTGTGATTTATACCGAGCAGATTTCCCCGGACTATCCGCAACTTAATTTATCGCTCGCCTAGATGGAAAGGTTAATGGTGTTTAGAAAATTTAGTCAATAAGATGTCAGTGCTAACGGGCGTGTGTATGTGAGTGTAGACGAACGAATGAATAAAATCTTAACTGAAAGTTCACTGAATTCTTGAGTACCCGGTTAAGACTAAATACATAGTTATAATTAAAATTTGTTACGTAAACCTGATTTTGGTTGTATTAAACTTAGTTCTGATTAACAGTGTTCGAATATTTAGTTACTTGAACAGCCAACGTGTCAGTACTAAAATTTTGTCTTATTGATAATTAACTTTTGTGCACCTCATTTAAAACTTTGTTCTTTATTATTATTAGTATTATTTAGTTTTGGCCACAATACTAGGAAACTTTTTAAAAGGATGTTTTTTAATTTGGCTAATGCTGAAATTTACTTTAATTTATTACAGCCGACCATTTTAAATTCAAATTTTGCTAATGAAATTTTAATTTTTTCTTCTTAAATCGTACTTATTCTTTATATCTTAATAATAACTAGAAAATTCTTTGATTGAGGGTTAATAGTGTATGAGGATGGTGTTTGGAAATAGGTGGCGTTTGCGCCAAAATCTGTATCTCCAACTTTGAGGACTATTCATTAGACGATGTCCGTTAAAATTCCGGGGAGATTTATCGAGTAGTGTTGCTTTGAGAGCTGTTTATGCTTGTATTTATGGAATCATAGAAAAGGAACAATATCGGTCAATAATTCGATTTTTCCTTTTAGATAGAAAATTAAAGGGAAGTTGAGTAAACCTTCGGTGACTGCCTTCAGATACTAGTTTATTATCGAATATTTATCTTTGATGAGGATCGACCAGATCATTCCGTTAAAGTGACCAAAGATTTCCCGGTGGAGATTAAATAAACATTTCAATTGAAATTGTGCCAAATATCCTTAAAATTCGTTGCTATTCTTCATTGTTTTTTGATGATTGGATAGATCTCTCCTCGTACCTCTACCTCCTGTAAAAATATATAATGTGTCCTACGATAGAGTTTGGAAGAAAAAGCACACGTTTTTATTAAGAACGATTGAATCGAAATTGTGCTAAACATCCTTCACAGGAAAGTTCTGGCGACCCCTTCTTGGGATTTGCATAATAATAATGACCAACTAGGATAAAGTGAATCGCAGGATAGTATTTATTGGAAATTTATTGGATTTATTGGATATTATTAGGATAGCTCATTTATTGGATCAATTCGACGTTGAATTAAAGAGAAAAGGCCCTACATTGCAAAAAATCCTCCCGACCTACTTTTCGACATTTGCGAGGGCAAAACTAGACCAGTTCCGACACTGATCAGTGCAACATCCACCACATTCACCAGATTTGACACCTCGGGACTTCTTTGATTTGCTATTGTATGCTTGTTGTTTTTAGCTCAGAATCCATACGCGTTGGAGTTTATTGCCTCTTAATCTATACACAGGAAAAAATTTAGCAGAGGGGAATAAGGAGTTTCGGATGGATTTTGTGCCAAAAGGAAGTTACATTCGCCGAAGGTGGTTCTTCACGTGTGGAATGATGAATATAAGATCACATTGGGGTGCTAAATTCCTTCTTTTGTGCTGTCATCGGTGATGGAGAAATTTGACTCTAGAAATGGAGTAAAATTCTTCTTTAACGAATGTAATTAACTCCGTTGCTGTGGTAAATACTTTCCATCCTCTTTTGGAAGAGATTCTTTCAAAACTCTTCGTTGGAGAGATAAGATCTAGCTATAAATTTTAAAAATATGAAATTTTATTTGAAACGAGGACTCCTGCTTGGTCACAAGGGAACATCAGAAGGGAGTCAAAGTGGTTTTAAATACCACACTGTCATTTTATTTGGTAGATAAAGGCTTCCTTTTTGTGCTATTGTTTTGATTTGTTTTGGTGATATACGTTAAATAAATAAATAAAATATAATAAATAATATATTAAATGTCTTTTACTGGGATTCATAGAACAAACTATATAAAAATGTAGTACTTTTTTCTAGTGCACCTAATTGTAAGTCGAAATTTACGTGTAGTGCTGTAAATTTGGTTGCATAAGTGCTACTGAAATTTTGCGAAACTTTAAATGAAAAATATAATTATAATTTTCAAATAGCATTTCATTATTTATTTGAATAGGTTTATCATTTCAATAGAGGGTAAGAGGATCTTTAATTGGTTGTAAACTTTTGGGAAATTAAATCGTTCTCCATACACTTCGTCCATCCCGCTTTAAGTATCGACTTGATGCTAATTGAAAGTACGTGATTAATTAGAGGAAAAAATAACGCTTTCTGGGGCTAATAAAAATTTCAATGTAGCTTTTCGGAACGAGCGAATGCTCGATGGTAAATGCTAAGTGCGGAAAATTAAACAAAATTGACGAATTTAGTGGCTTCATTCTGTTTTAATGAAAATCGATAAATCGTTGAGGCGTTTCTCGTTTTTTGTTTGTTTCCGGAGGTCCCATTCTATAGAATTTTATTCTCGCGACGATACGTTTACTTTTTCTTTATTTCGCTCTCAATCGGGAATTCCAACTTACAATAGATTCTTTATTAGATCGATCGCTTGCTTTACATTTATAATTTCCTTTCATTTGTCTACTTTTAATGTCACGCTATACTTATTAATCGTTAATTTCACTTAATTTAGAACTTGAAATATTGAGCAACTTCAAGGCTGACAAAATTTATTTACTTCGTGAGATATAAAGCGGCAGAACATGTACGTTGAAAATAAATTTGAAAGGTGGCAAACCTAGGAAATTTCATTTAACTTTCTTTTGAACATTTTCGGGATATCAATATGTTTTTCCCCATCAAATAATTAATTGGGTGATGTACTGTGGGAGAGCTGGAATTGTCGTGATGAGGGATGATGTGACGTGATCGATGGCGTTTCCTAATTTTGTCGATAATTTCTGGCAAACAAATTTCTGTATACCATTCATTCTTAATTATTCAAGCATCATTTCCTTTGAAGTGCTTCGTGATCGGATAACCTGCGTTGCATTCGCTTGATCTGGGATCACCCAAAAAAAGTTGATTTTTGATCAGTTACCGGTTCGTACGTGGTGTTCGAACTTGGCAAAGTTGTGTATTCTACAATGAACGCTCTGTATATTTAAAGGGCGTTTTAGAGGCATGGTGGAGCCAAGCATGTAATTCAATTTCGTAAAAATTGACGGTAAAATCTATTTATCTTGAAGCAAACAGCATTGAGACAATTGAAGACAAAATTATAAATACTCCGAAATATGTTCGAAGGGAGTAATTATATAAAATCCAAGAAAGACAAAAAATGGAGTAATATACGTAGTAGGGCGCTCTATTTAAAATTATAAGACGGGTGTCTGGTTTGCTACTTGTCGATCAACCTGAATAGACGAACTGATATTTGAGAGATATTCTATTATGTTCATTACATTATTTAAATTAATTTTAACTCCATATTATTTACACAACAAGCATCATTCTAATAGAATGGGGCATCTATACATACGCTAATATTCCTGTCACCCAAAATATGACTTTTAAACAATTTAGACCGCGAAAAAGTGCGTAGAAACTTCTTGGTAAAAGTAAAACAATTGATTTTGTTGTTGTCATAAAGCGAGTAATAACAAATTTGTTAAATACTCTATGCATTGATTATTCTATTGTAGAACTGGTTAATTCTGCATCTTATTAAATAATTCTAAGATATATAACAAAAGAAAGAAATTTATATATATATATATATATGTATCTTGGGATTTTTACAAAACATCCAAACTTAATATTAAACTGGCAGAGCTACCAGCATAGATCAAAATAACGTCGTATTTTGTACAATAACTTTGATACCTATAAATTTCACTACTTCGGGACGTGATAAGCGCTTCGGTATCGAATTATACGGTAGGTAATCATCATGTGCCCGTATTAAGTTGATAAAGATTATTACGCGTAGGCTTATTGCTTTTTTGACAACTTAATTAATTTTATCATAATCTGTTTGTCACAGTTCATATAAGTGATAACAGTTTAATAGAAGTACTATACTATTCATTTTAGGATCACAACACGTTCGCTAACTTCACGGAACTTTAATTAATTTCCTTCGTTAGCAACAGTAGTACTTACCCTTCTCAAGACAACATCGCTCTAATTAGTAGCGATTTACATTGAATCCTCGTGTTCCTCATCTAAACACTTTCATGCGCATTAGTTTAACCTTTTCTACGTGGCTTCATATTACTGCTTTAGCATCTTAGTATTCTCTTTCTACCTTGAAACATAGCGTACACACTTAGTGCGGAAGATAAATACTTCCAAGAGTGATATACAGGAACAGTTTTCAAATGAAACATATTCTTCAGCGGGCTTTACATAATCTAAAGTTGTATTCAATGTAATTCTACACATCTAATACACAGACATTCTCAAAGGGAGTGTCTAGCTAGAAGTTTTCGGGATTAACGAAAGTCTTAATTGTCTTTTTTTAAAGAGTTTCTTAGACTTCCGGTTAAATAGAAGTAACCATGAACGTGATTAATCTTCACATGCTTTAAGTGCTTAGGTCCCTCACCTTAAAGCTACCAAATACTAATATTGTTTCACCAACACATAGTACGTTTTGTTCATATTATAAAGGTGTACAAAAATTGGTGCCATATTAAAGAATTTTTGTTGAAGATGTAATAATAAACAGTATGTTTCATTTAAAATAGCAAAGTTCAAGATGATTTCCTGTTAATCGAATATGTAGGAAACTCGGAAATATTTTAGAAAGAAAGCGTTAAATTGTTGCAAATCTTAAATTTAAATCTTGTACAGACTTCACTTAATTTGTAAAAATAGAATAGCTTGTATCTATTGCATTTTTGGAACGTCTCTTCGCTTTATCTCAACTTCTTTCAACATTCTCGATTGGTTCTGGTGAAAAATCAAATAGAGACAAGAAAACACAAACTTTTTAGTAAAAAACCATTTTATTTTTCAACGTAATTTCCTTTTATCTTATTCTCATTCTTTCAAAAAAGAAGTTTATAATATTATTTTATTACTATTGTTCAAAATATACGTTAGCTCTAGTGATTATTTTCTCATTCGACTTAAATATTTTCCTGCCAAAT
Source organism: Oryctes rhinoceros (assembly GCA_020654165.1). Classification (NCBI taxonomy): domain Eukaryota; kingdom Metazoa; phylum Arthropoda; class Insecta; order Coleoptera; family Scarabaeidae; genus Oryctes; species Oryctes rhinoceros. The sequence goes on along the minus strand of JAIOKQ010000399.1, from coordinate 2,084,692 downwards.
TAAATTTTCAGCTTAAAAAAAAAGCAGAAAGTAGGAGAGGGCCAAAGTGACCACTTCGAAGGACAGCTTATATGTTTTTGCTATTGAAACGGTTAAAGTGTATAAACAGGTGTATTATCCTGCATAAAAGGTACTTGTTTCTTGCTTAAATAGGGTCTCCGTCGTTGATTTACGTAGTTCTAAAATCATTTTTGAAATTTATTTATGGCTTTTAGCAATAAAAAAAACGTTACGTATTTTAACAGCCGCAACAACTATCCAACTTAAAAAGTTGTCACAATGTGTCACAACTTTTTTCAGCAATAAATGTTTGTCCCGTGTAAGCGATATTGCAAACGTAAATATTGTATTATGTTTGATTTTCGATTAGACAGATTTTACTTGGCGAAGAGATCGTGGAATTTTGGATGGTTTTTTTACCAAAAGATGACAAACTTGTTTAACATGAAATTAATAAAATTTCCGAATTGATCGAGAGAACATTGATCTACATAGCTCACAAGCCACAACAGTCATCGTACACGTACATATATCTGACTTATTTATTAATTACTTCTTTTCTTCAGAGAAAATATTTTTTTAAAATTTGGAAGCGATCATTTATCAAATGAGAAGCTCATATTCTTGCATCCTTTTCTCAAGTAAGTAACGTTTTTAGCATATATTTAAAGAAATCATGAATTCTTGATTGGAAATAAATTATCTTTTCTATTTCTTACCATTCTGCGATGTAGTTGGTAGCGCGCTTGTCCGGCAAACGGAAGTATTCTAAAGAATATCCAAATCGTTACGCGCTTGCTGCTTTACTATAAAAGAATATAGCTTTTCTTATAGAACTTGCTTTTTAGTAAACGAAAAAAAAAAAGAGTGCTACGGATATATTACAAAATTAAATCGTTGTCTAGTCTGTAAATTACCATTAAGTACACGGATAACGATCAACATTCCACTAAACTATAAAGCTCAGTGCAATTCGCTTATCGCCAAATGATAAACTTTGAGTGTAATTAAATAAATAATTTTTTATGAATTAGTTTGGATGGCCAGACATTTATAGAGTATGTGATTAAGACTAAATGCAGATTGAATAGTTGATAACGTGTCTGATCGGCAATAAACAATTAATGCTGCCAAGGATTTTACAAATTTATGTTATCGAGCATTTCGTTAAGATTCACGATATTGATTAATGTTCGTTTCAAAGATTTATAATAAGTCTATTAAAGTCTATTAGAGTCTATTAAAGGTAGGTATTATACAATGTGTTAAGAAAATAACGCCCCATATTCACAACTTCGTAATTAAGTGAATTTTTGGAAAACTTTAGTTTTAAAAGGCATTAATTAATGCAATATTTTGTTTAATTGCCTTTCTTCATTGCTCTTCTGTTTCTTTGAATTGCGATCTTATTTTTGCAACAAAGATAAATTCTCTACTTTTTTGTCCTTTTGTTCGAAACCGTTAATTTCCCTTAACAATTACTAGAGAGGACAAAGGCGAATTGTTGAGGCAAAGAGGAATTGTTGCTCTTTTGTGGTAACTAGACACGCTCGTGTCTATTCGTTTCATGAGAAAGGGTTCGTGTGCTTATTGGTTTTCCCGAGAGTCGACAAAGCACGACTCTGTCCGGTCGCTGCAAAGAGTGATGGTTCCACCGGCCTTTGTTCCCTCTCATAGTTACACTGTTTCTTACAAACAGTAAAAAAATCAACATGCTTGAGATATCATTGTACTAAATGATAGAGAATTAATATTTGTTGGAAAACATGGGTTTACAATTCAAAAACATTAATTATCGAATTAAAATTGACGTATTTTGCACGTAAGTTTTTATCATTTTTTATTGTTTAATTTGTCTAATAGTGTAAATAAGTTAATATGTTCCATTAAACGATGGCATTTATTGTAATAATATTATAGGGAAATTTCTCTATAATTAAGTAGCTAGTGGTTATGGTTGGCTAATTGTAATTGTAGGTTATAGCAGCTCTTTTAGATAGAAATGCAAATGTTTGATACTTTAGACATAAATAAAACGAATTATAATCTTGAACATTTTGTAAATAATTAGATAATACAAAGTCAGAAATACTTGGTCTCTTAAAGGAATTGTATTTGGTGCTGATATATTGAAGTTGCCATTTTTCGTCGTCAAAATTTGCTAACAGCATATCAGGAAATTCAACAATTTAAATGGTAGACGTCTTGCGAGATTCTTGCGACAAAAGTAAACGATATGGAAATTGCGCCAAGAATCCGTACCCATACACGAAAGTAACTGGAAAGTAATTAGAATTGAAAAGAAACCTTTGCAGATGTACTTTGCAATCAAGTGAAAGTAGAGATGTCAAAGGGAAGAGGTAGTAAGTTGGAGCCTTGATGTATGTATATTAGCAGATGCGATGGAAGCTTTAGACGAAAATTCTTTGTAGAAGATAGAACATGATCGGCTATAACGGTAAGATTGCATAAAAGCATAACATTTGCCGCAAAAGCCAATGGCACACATTTTGGATGCTTTGCTAAAATAGTGTGTAAATAGTATCAATTTGATAGCGATTGTCAAGATCTTCATATACATATTGAGTAAGTTCAACTGATTTACTCGAAGGTCGACCGTCCACGAAGTAACTGCAAATTTCTTACTATTTATGATTTGTGTTTCGCTTTTCCCATGAGAAAGATCTAAGAAATTTATTAGAAAATTATTGTAATACATTATTACTATCAAACGTCAACAAGACAAGAAACCATGCCTTAAAGAAAATTTCTTGTTTTGTTTGAAGTAGCAGCGATCTTTTCCTAGTCCGTTTCTCCAGGGCTTTAAGGGACTTGATAATTTTTTGAAACAGCGGGGAAACCCTATCTTATATGGCAAATTCCAATTCAAAGCCTAACACTTCTATCTATCTAAATATATATCTAACTACAGAATGAATTCGAAAAGTTTTCCATACTTGTTCTTTTATTGTTGTAAGTAGTTTCCTAAATGAAGAAACTGTTTAAGAAGTGACAATAAAATTTTAAAAAGATTTCCTATCGATTTTCTTTGAAGGTGATATAACAAAATATCTTTTCTCGTAAATGATTTTTCAAGTTACAAATATTTTACCCACTGGTAATCCTTAAAGAGAAAAACAAAAACAAAAAACAAACAAAATATGAAGTAATGAGATTTTGGATGGAAAGATTTATTAAAACATGTGATATGAGCTATACGGTCAATAAGATTTGATGATTAAGATGATAGTTTGAAAAAAGTTCGGAACAAATTCTGTTTTAATTGAAAAGCTGCTGAAGTAGTAAACTGTAGGATGATTATACCTAAATTAGATGTACGTACAAGATTAAATTCTTCTTTGGATTGCGAGAATAGAGTCACCATAAAGTGTTAGAGGATCCATTCCTTCTCTGATAAACTTATCAGTTTATCAGAATCCCATATTTCAAATGTTTCCAAATATATATTTTTTTTAATTTAAGAAGATCGAATGGATATGCTTATAAGGACCACAAGGTATCTTATCCTGGATCTCCAGCATAAGATAGAGACGTTTTCTTTTTCTGAATGGGGAGCAGCTTTAAAATCTGAGGTTGTGGAAAAATATAAAAATATTTCTAAAATTTTCGAAATCCGAAAATTTTAAATGACAACAATCAAGATGATCCTAAAAACAAAGAGTTCGATTTGGATATTACGTGTCCGTAAATAAAAATTGAGAACCCCACTACTCTGTCGATGGACCCGTGGCAGCGGTAAATAGAAATATATTTAAGGAGGAGACATTTAGCCTATTTTATTAATCAATTGTAAAATATTTTTTGGGAACACTAGCAACGTCGGTAACCATTAAGATCGCAATTTTCGAAAGCTTCCCTAATTATTCTCTTTTTAAGTTAATAGATAGATAGCTGTCGATTTTTTAAGGAGCTTAATGTATGTATATATAACTTTTTAAATAATTATTTCAAATTATTACAATTCTTCTTGTCTTGTTATGAACTAGAACTTAATAATCTTGTCTGGAAATCAACGCAACACCAAGATAAGATTTTAAAATGTTCAACAAATTGGTCACCACTATTACTATGAGTTATGTTTCAAAGAAAGTCAAATCTAATTTTTTTGATATATGATATGTATAAGATCGTCTAATAAAATAGGCATCATATGAATTTAAATTTGATTACGTTGCAATATAAATTTATAAATATAGTTCAACTATTTCAATTAAAAATAACCAGACACAAACATCTTTATAAGCATCTTCAGAGCCTTTAGGATCTAGATAATATTCCATCTGATTGTTAATGCAATCAGTTCTGTTGGTTACGCTATAATTATTTAATTCCTTTTTTTTATAAGAAATTTACATCTACTATTGATTGGTGCAAGATACATTCTGCGGGATCAAAAAATAATTGTTTGTTTCACCTTAAGTGTTTGAAATTTCTCCTACTTGGTGGGAGTAAAATACTATGCATATAAAAGATCGTAGTAGCACCTTGACTTTCCATTTGTAAACAAATGAAACGATTGGGATATCTGTGATTAGGATGAATCAGTTTGTATTAGCCAGCAATAGACACATGCAGGTGTCAGAATAATACGTGTCCTTCTATTCGCAATAGGGATCTAGTAGTTAACAGTGTTTACTAGTATTATTGTCTCATCAGTGTTTCCCAGGTAAGTACAGTGAATTAAAGCGGAATAAATTAAAAAATTATTAATGTTTGTGCGCGTTAAAGACAGATGTTTATTTGATAATGTTGAAAAATAACAATTTTTTGCTTTTTAAATAAGACCCGATAGAAGAGAAATAAGTAAACATGATATTTTTCTCTTACGGATGAATTTTTGACAAACGATCTTAAAATAAAATTACGATACTCATGTGACGTATTTCAATGTCGATAAATTACTTACAAGTGACCTAAAAATCGTTTGATTAGGATATACTTTGTTTATCATATTATAATCGTAATTAAATCGTTCACCATATTGGATTTTTAGACAGCTTAAGATTAATTTTATAATACACAAGATGTATTGAAGGTTATTTTTTAAAGTGTTTATTTGGTAACATTCTTTTGATAATATGAGTGTTTTCGTCCGTGTTTTAAAGATCTATATCTGGGGGTCTTGCATATTGTTGTGCATATTGCGAGTTACCTATGTGATGCACTGCTGATGGTACTTCCTTAATTAAAACTTGTAGCTTGGAATGAAAAAAAGAAATATTATGTGGGACCGCATACATATTAATTAAAAATAACCATAACAATAATATCAATCCTTTGTGACGCACGAATACGTATAGGTTGGTCAAAACAAAACATTTCTAATCATGCAACGGGAATGCGAACTTGACCACCAGTTTGTTGTTATTGCCGTTTAATGCGGATCAACGAGTTCAATCTAAAGTCAACTTAAACTGCTTGCGAAATCTAAAAAAAATTAATTGATTCATTTTAATTAGAATTACTTCAATAATTATTATAAAAAAAAATGGAAAAAGTGTAGTTGTTCGATAAAGTGTTAAAGATTGAAAGTTTGGTAAAAAATCGAGGAAACTGTATTTTTCTTTGGTCTATTTTGTAAAATCTCAAAGAAAAGCGGTAAAAATCGGCAATTAGAAAAGAAACGGTGTAATCAATGTGTATTAATTTTGATTAATGAAAAATGTTCCCATGTCATCTCGAAGTTATTTGTGACGCTGTATACAATCTATTGTCTTAGATTAATCTGTTTCTTCCATTTCAATATAATTAATTCAGTCAAAATATGAAAATATCAGGTATTTTTCAAAATACGTGTCTTTTAAGTAGCTTATTTTTGTATTTATGCAAATAAAATAATTTATGATACTGATTACAACAGTGTTAACAGATTAAAAACGATACACTGACCACTGTTAAATACAATTGTTGTAATTGTAAATTTTTGTGTCAGTTTTTCATTCGAATTGGGAACCATTACATACCACAATTACAATTTACCTTTCTAATAACAACTCTCTAAATTATACATTACTTCATTATCTACGGTTAATGAAAATTCTACGTGCTGTTTTAATCCATTGTTAATGTGATAGTGTTGGATCGATGATGACTAACAATCGGGGTTTGGTATAGAACAATGCAGCCGGGCTTTGTTCCAAATAAGAATTTATGCCTACATTATTAAACCCAAATGTCATAAAAAACGTGCGGCAGAATTATTAATAGTGTGTACCTATGGATAGCTGGCACACGCTGTTTAGTTGCAAGACAATATTCGCTTAACGAACTGAAATTCGTAGAGAGTTCGTTTGTAATTGAATTTCAGTTGAAGTTTTAACAAATTTTAGGTTGTAAATGTTTCAATTTATACACCTACGTATTTATTTCAATGAAAATACATCTAGCGAAATAATTGCATGTAAATGTGTTTATGTAAAAGCACACATTACGCGAACAAAATTCTAGCATGTAAGAAACCGTAATCAACATACCATTAAGATAATATTTATACATATAAGGCAACTTCTTGTAAAAGGAAGCAGATTAATGTTCAAGTTTATCTATGAATATTGTCTATTCGTCTCATAAGAAAGAGTTGGAGTTGTCTATTGGTTTCCCCGAGAGTCGATGAAATCCGAGTCTGTCTAATCGCTGTAAAAAAGCAACAATTTCACCTGCCTTTGTCATATCTGATCGTGATACTCTTGCTTTCCTGCTTTGAAATCTATGGTATTTTAAGAGGAATTGTTCATATGTTGTGAATACCAATGGTTGTTAACATATACATACGTATACGTTAAAGGAAGATAACTGCTCCTCGCAATTATTAAATTCCTCAATGACGCTTGGAAGTGGAATCCATTAATCAGGAAAAAAAGGACGAAATGTTAAAAAGCTGCTTCAACTTAATTCTTTATGCTTTTATTGTCAATTTTTCAACATTATTTAAATACGCTGCCTTCTTTTTGCATACAAAATTAAATCAGCTTGCTTCCGGCCTTTGGTAGCAAATATTTCGCTGTGTTTTTGAATTGTTAATAGACTTGGCTAACACATTCAAACCCAGATGATCATTTTTAACCACCCAACCTAGTGATTGTGTTAAATCGATGTGCTATTCTTCCAACTGGTAAGCCAAGGAACGAACATCAATAGAAAATAAGCCTTACAGTCTGGATTCTAGTAATTTTGACGAAAACGTGATCAGGGCCCGGATTTGCGGCTTTCATTCGTTTATTTTTGTCAAGTGTTTTTCGTCATAAGATATTTTGGTGTGCATTAAATGTTCTTCCGAACTGCTTCGACAACTGTTTGCATTTGGAGTGGATCTCATTTTCCTTAGGCGTATTAGAAGCAATCTTCCAATTTCACTTATATTTTCACTCCCACCTTCTTCAGCAATGTTGAGAATACCCTTTCTATTTCGTAAACTATATCCTTGTCTTTGCAAGAATCTTTGCACTTGGGGTTGCACCAGTCTCCTTAACACTAGCAAACAATCTTTGAAAAAGTTTTCTAATGTATACTTTTCGATTTGGGAAATGGTATCGATATTCGTTGAATGCTCGAATTGGAAAAATTATCCAAGGTTAATTCATCAAACCTAATTTGTAAAAAACAAAGAGCGCTTGTTTGTTTTTTTTTTTTTCATGGAAGTTCACATTGATGGGTTATTTATGGGTTTACTTTTTTTTATTTTGATCCCTGATTACTTCTACTGCTTGTTGCATTTGTAGCACCGGATCTTGGCTGTACATAGTTAAAAGTCTGACAGTCGAAGAAAATGTCTTTTGGGTATATTTTATTGGTTTACGCGTAACTTTTTTAGGACGAAGGCTGTTAGATTTTTTTTAATTAGATCCAGTTTGTGTTTGTAACAGCAAACATTTTGAGAACATTATTTTTTGTAATCTACGATATGAAAGTCGTTGAATAATTTTAGAACTCGCCTTTATATCTAAGTGTACTAAGCCAAGAGATGCTTCTCTTGTAAATTTATGAACATCATTTTCTTCTAACATTTTAGATTTAATTTTGAGCAACCGTTTTAATAAAGCTTGACGTCTTATTTATTTGGATATATTCACATTTCTCTGTATATTTAAACATGATCTAAACACTGAATAAATCGTCCACAACGAGGAGGATTTATAATTTTTACGTAGCATTACGAAGTAAACAAGTAAAACGTTTTCAGAAGTATGAAATCATTACGTCGCGACTTTTAAAAATTACGATACCTTGTTGTTCGAAAATGATAATTAAAGCTAACAGAAGCGACATAAATAATTAAAAGAAGATCTGATTTTTATAAACGATATCATTTTTATACGCAATAAACATGGTTGCCATCTCTATGCATTGCGTTGAACAAATACAATCGCCTTCCGTAATTTTTTGAAGGACACGAGGACATACAGCGGCTTGACCTTGTCATTGTACGTATTGTAATAATCTGTTAACCGAAACGTGCTACAATTACTGCTTTTAGCATTCGAACCAATGTGTTAGAAGATATCTCTGTTTTGCTACCTCGTACCGCATTGTCGACCTTCCTAATAAAATTGATACTCTAAATAGAGTGATATCGAGTTACAATGTTTACCAATAAAGCAAAGAAAAAGCAGTAAAGGAAGTACCACTCCGTGTTTCGCAGATATACTAAACAAAAGTGACCTTCATGGTCTGTTGTTTATCCGTGGTTTCTCGTTTCATTTATTACGTCATCGTTGTGAAAGTGAGGTCGGTAAATATAATTGTTATTTAACAGAAAAAAAAAAACACCTTTAAATTTTTAATTAGAATTTGTTTACATTTACCGGCTTAACGATAATTAAAGGCAAATTTATGATGGTTACGCGTTATCTCTCATCGCACATGCTATAATACACATTCTGTTCTTTGTTATTCAGTTTAATATAAAATTATTTTCTGTATTTTACAAGCTATACGTTTTAGAAATTATTTTCGATATGCTTGCGCTAACGTTCGTTATTGCACATACTAAATTTTTGGGGAAAACCTATATGTGTAAATATTTTATAATTCGATAAGATATACAAATTAAATTTTTAAGTGCAAATGTGCAGGAAACGCTAGCGATCTTAATCGCGGTTGTTTTTAAGATAATTTTTCTCTGTAATTATGTTGAATGATAACTCCATGGTTTATATCAATCATATGTTTCTACATGTGGTACTTAGTGTCATAGTTCGAATAAATTAAAAAGGATGTTTGCTACAATATGATCATTAAAAAAAAAACGTACTTGAACGGGCTGTTTTTTGAGATTTCTTTTTGTTGATTACAACCTACACCTGGTAGTTAAACCTTGCTTAAAGTTAGTTTTCATAGCGCGCCACTGATTTTAAGATTCCCCAATATTTATTGTGGCAGAGATCATTGTTTGTATCAAGTCCAAATCTCGTTTCAATTTTTCATCCATGTCCTACGACATGTTTTCGTATTAAGATTTCCGAATGCAGAAAGTAATTTTACATTTTAACAGAGGTTGCAACTTGTGAAAAGATAATATTAGATAATAAGTTAATATTGAATTACATTATTTGTTGTATGCCTTGAATGGTTTATAATCCAGAGTTGAGATTAATTTTTTTACCTCAATAACTCGTAATCTGGCAAACATATTTACGTCGAAACTTCCTTATAAACCTGTAACTCTCATAAGAAAAATATTGCTTACAAATAATGATTCCTGCCACAGTGAATATTGAAATCGGAGTATGCAACGTTTAAATTTTAAAATAAAAATTAAATAAAATTTCTTAATCTTCAAATCTTAAATCATAGGCGTACTCGTTTAAATGGACCAAGTGGAAAGTTGGCTTCAAAACGGTATTTATCTACATTACAATATAGAACGAATAAAAGACAGCGAAATCGTAGAGTACGTCTTCTGAAGAAGATGTAGTTAGTAGCATGTTATTCCTTTTTTATTCGTTAAAGCAACTTAACAATTGTTACGGCTACATAAGTATTATTTACCTCAGGAGGTCCTGTTCGAAGATGATAGTTGTAGTACTTCTGATGAATCTGATGAGGAAAGAAGAACGATGCATGAAACATTAAATTATTTCATTATATTAAATTTTTATTAAAAACAACAATTTTATGGAGCTACTGATGGATTCCTTATTAAAATTAAGGTCCTCCAGAGCACGTACTCTACGTTAACAGAAAGCACCGGTACAGTGTAGTCTTTTGATGATAACATTTATTTTCTTTTCAAATTTGTAAGAATTTTCTTTAATTTTGTTAATTTATTTTTAGTTACTAATTTCTACTCGGTGGCCTGATGATGCGTTACGCAAAACACGTAGGCAAGTTGTTTCCACGAAAAGTTTGCGGAAATTTGTTTCTTTTTCAACTTATATCATTTTTGTATTCTACATTGCATTTTGAATATTTTTTATCGGCGAATACTACGACTATAAGGGTATAGTGAGGACTCCAACATATTCGACACATGTGGTCCCTCGCCACATTCTTTTTTTTCTTCAAATTTAAAAGGTGAAACAATGGCTTGATGCGAAGCGGCTCACGTCAAACAAAGAGATCGTTGCTCAAAGAGAGGCCTGTTTTGTAGAGTTATACAAATTCTATCATTTGGATGTCTTAAAAGGGCTGGAAAATGGCTGGACTAGAGCCATCATTACATTAAGAAATAAATGTACTAAATGCACAATAATTGTATCGCCTTCATTGACACAGGTACTTATCGTACCGTTCTCGTGGGTTGGTTAGTTGTTTGTTAATCATTAACAGAGTCGTTATGTAATAATAGAGAGTAGAGACAGACTGTAAGGAAAGAGTTCGTTTTTGGCGGTAATATAAAATTCTTTCTTTTTTCATTGAAATTTAATGTTTCTTCGTTTATTTAAAAAGTTACTTTGATATACGCGATTTTTATCAATTTAACCGCATATGTGTTTAAATTTCATCAAATTCTCAGAGAAAAGATTTACGACGCAATCAAATTCGTGCCATGGAACGTGTATTCATTCTGTTGCATTGATTTGATTGTTTATATTTTGTGGAAAACCGCAGCTAGAAAGAATTACATTTACATTGTTTACCAATCAGATTACTCTCGGTACCCTTCCAATGAATACAACTGGTACGTTGTTGAATTACTAGAATTTTAGTCACACATTAGGTATGTTTATACGTGCACTATTGTTACGTGATTACGACATGCCGCAACAATTCTTGAGCGGATTATCGGAAAGTATTGTAGCAAATAGTGCGCCATTCTAGGTCATCATTAAATGGTCGCTACAATAAAATTCCTAAACTGATATATCCTGACGTAAACATACCGTATTAAGAAGTTATTAGAATCTTAATTGACAAAGTGCATATCATAAAGTAAAATTTCTAGTTAAATTATTTACGCAGAAAAAAATTGACGGACGTTATCCGCTTTCGGCAAAGTCTCTTTCTTAATGGGATTGTATTTTACACTGATGTAATGTTTGCAAGATTAACGTGTGTAGATTCATATAATTTTTTTTAGTAAAGTTGAATTCGCCTTGATGTAATTCTATTGCAAGTTGCCTCGGTATAAGATTTGAGAACGAAAATAAAAGCCGTTAAAGAAATCTATTGCGAGGTCATCTGGCATCATTTTAAAGAAGATTACTCAACAAGCATGTTTTACAATTTCGAATATATGTTAGTCCGTTTACAATCTCCGTTTTAATAGTTAATTATATAATTAAAGAAGACAGATAAAAGGTACTACCAGAGTAATTAACTTATCCTAATAATTGTAAAAAATTTTATTACAATCATGCAACCTTATCCGAAACCGGCCTTTTTATACATTTTACAATTTAATTTTTCCATAAATTTATCCATAAGCGTGTAATAGTTCTTTCTATTACTGAAAATTATATAAAGATTGAAAAAATAGATTTAAAATGTCGGCCCTAAAAGAGGAAAGCAAAAATATACTAGCTTGCGAACATACTTCCGCCTATCTGGCTTCATTAGTGTGGCTCAGAGAGTGTTCTTCTCTACCTAACACCTCTACTTGCCTCACTTCCCTTCGAAATCAGGCAAGCAAAAACACGTTCGTAGGCTAGCGCTTTTTTCTTACAAAATACCTTCAAATATTAATTTATGACCTTTATAGTAATCTAATCTAATGGCTCTTTTAATCTTGCGAGTAAAACTTTGTTTTCGTAAATCTAAATCGATTCCGACATATCGAGGTGTTTAACACTTTAAATGGACTGTCTTGGTGCAGGATACAAGAACGTTATCATAGTAAATAAATAAGAAAAAAAAAAAAACAATTTAGTTTTTAATTTAAAAACAAGATTATCTTTTCGGCCAAATGTTCTATTAAACGATTATGCAAGGAATACATTAAATTTTACCAGATTTCTAATATCTCTTAGAATACATTTACTGCCAAGTTTATCGGAATGGTGAATTATTTGAGATTTTCCCTAAAAGTCAAATGCTAACTTCTCGAGTTGGTTATGAACACAGAATTCGATTTAGAAAGTTGGAGCAATGCTTGTATGTGTTTGAGTAATAAATCCCGTCGACTAAAGAGACATTAGACACATGCTAAAGTTATAATTCCTGCTGTACATATGGGGGAAACTTTAATTTCCCTGATGGGTACACATGGTTGCAACAAGACAAGGATTAAATTATCAATCAAATAGAAGGAACTTTTGAATGAAAATGTTAATCTGTTCGTCTATAAATGTTGTTTGCAATAAGAACAAAAGCTGCTCTAGATATTTCCTATTACACATGTATTATTTACAATTTAAGTGACTGTTAGTAACCTAACTGTATAAACATATACGAATGAGAACATCAAAAATATTTCTAACAGCTCTTCGAGGAAACCTTATAGATATTGCCGACTTCGACGTCGAACAGTTCTGCACCTTGTTAACTAATAATGTTCTTTTATGGTTAGAAATGTTTCATAAAAGGAAGTACATCTTTCTAGACATAAAATAAATTGAACCGCTCAAAAAGAAATGGCTAATAAATGTTGTAATAAAAATGTAAAAAAGTTTGTTAAGAAATTAGCTATTTACGAGTAAAGACAACTGTAAAAATTATGCAGTTTTGCATATAGTCTTGTCTATATGTACAATAGATATTCTCTAAGTGCAATAACGTAAGCAATGTCCTTGCGATTTGTTATAAGTCCTAATGTTTGTTTTTGTATTAAGTAAATGGTACCTCTTTTACCTGTTCTATGAGTGTCGTCTGCAAGTATTTGCAGCATTTTGCGGTGTCTATCTTGAATGTTGGTTCGCACATACGTTGCAGTTGCTTTGATTAGTCGCCGCAATAAGCAGAACGGTAATATTTACCGATCAAAAGATATTATATTTGTATTTATAGCAAACAATAAAAATGCTAATAACTAATAACAATTATATTTTATAAATTAATTTTTCCAAATTAAAAAAAAAATCCATTTTTATCTTGATTAAACACTTTCTACTCAGTTCTAAATTAGAGCGCAGGCTTTTGAAGCCGCTTTCGTTCAAGTACATCTTAAAACTTAGTAATATACGGAGTGTTCCTTCTGAAAGCTGATCTCGAATCTATCACAGCGGGAACTGAATACCTCGTATACTTAGATACAATTTTATGTTGCCCGGACTAGGTTGCTCAAGTAAGAAAATCATTATGTGGACAAGCTGGACGATAGGCAAAATAAGTTATGTTTCCTCTCGTGGGCCAGCGATTTTCAATACTCTTTTCTACACATCAGAAAGCGCCTTTCGGCTGACGGATAAATGGTAACTAGTAGATACGGTATATAATAAATTAATGATTAAAATATAATAGATATTTGTATCAAGTTAAAAGCAGTTCAAAGATTTTATCGAAATGGGAGTTAAGACATTCTATTCCAAATAAATATTTACTTTGATATTTATCTAGTTATTAGATTCTTACGAAATTCTGATTTTTTTTTATGTTTCATCACGTAAGATAGTATTAAGTGCTGTACCAGAGCAGCAAGGTACTAAATAGAACACATAACATATTTGTTTTCACCGTACTGGAGCAGCTCTTTCGCACAAGTGGACGCAGTTGAACGGAAATTAATAACTAGAGAGGACAAAGGCGGATGAAATTATTACTTTTTTCCAGAAATTAGATAGACTCCTGTTTCGTCGAATCTCGGAGACTCTAGTAGACAACACTAGTCTATCTAATCTAGTCCGCCTGCCTTTGTCATCTCTATTAATAACTATGATAAATAAAGTTCGCCACTTTCCGTGCGCCTAACAGGCTTCGATGTGGGAGTGGTCGTTCGGGTCTGTAATTCGTAATATTACCCAATATATGTTTGGCGGTCGATTGGAATGCACGTGAGCGCAACGAAATGCTGCATATACGTTATATTATCAGATTATCAGATAAAGCGAATGAGTTTATTAAAGGTTTACATATCACGAAATTGTTGGTCAAACATCGCTAAGACTACGCGAGAAGTGCAAAGCACAATAATAACAAATTAGGTATATATCGGGAAGGGATGATCTATATGTAACTATGATTGTATGCGATCTGCTGTTTATTTTGTTAAGCAACGAATCGTTTATTTAATTTCGGAAAAAATATGCCAATTCTACATTACCGAGCCAGACAACGTTACGAAGATGTGTACCATCTGTCCGTAAACATTTAGAAAATGAAATTAAAGCTTACAAATTAGCTGCGGTTTTGTGTTAACGAAACAACTGTCTTAAAAAAAATGATATTTAATACGATCGCACGTAAAATGGAACCACATCAACCGTGATGATCAACCGAAAAAAATTGAGAAGTGGTATTAAATACATTGGGAAAATTTGAACTTCCCAGAGACCAAGTTTTAACGCTTGGTGTCCCAACAAATTTCTAAAATCACTAATTTCGTACATTATCGATTTTATTTATATATACAACTATTCTTATCATTCTTATATTTCTGTACATTGCTTTAATGCCACAAAATCAAATGTACATTTCATTCTTCCGGATAGAATAAATCTCTTTATTTCTGTACCTACTTATATCGGTAACAACGACGTCTCGCGTCGCCACTGCATCGATCAATCGAATATGCAAAGCATAAATTTGCGAATATCTTGCGAATCACATATTCGAACGACTACTCGCATACCGACGCATGCGAAATGCTCGGAAAGTGGCGAACTTTATTGATATCGATTCCCGCGCGTTAAAGATGGAAGGCATTACTTTTCTAAAATTGTGAGTTCGAGATTATGCATCGTTAATTGTTGTGTTACAATGCGAGCCACATGTAATTTATCTTACACTTGCCTGAAGTAGAGATAATTATCATCACGTTTAGTTGCTTACGAAGATTGTTATTTTTAAGTACTATTTTTGAGTGTTTCGATAATTTATTAGTTTAAAATCAAGTTTCCCAAGTACCCAATTTGTTACGTATAATCCATTTAATTTCGCCCTCTTAGAAAACGGCATGAAAACAAAGGGGGAAAGCTTTCCTCCCGCCGAAATCTTCTTCGCAAGTATCCTAAATCAACCGCATCAATTCATCCAAGAAGCGTAACCGGCCGTCCGTTTCCATTTTGCTCGTAGTCGTACGTTATTTATGAGGATTCCAATCGGCATTCAATCACGTTCAAATGCAAATTTATTAATTACATGTTATAACGACTCATTCAAATGTGCGCGACGATTCTGTCCGATTTTCGATACAATGTCTGTACGCGTATTACATCGCGCATAATCGCCGTTTCTAATCTATAAATAAATATTTTATTTTCAACATGTTTGTGTCATTGTATTTTTCTTTTCAGCAATCTCACACAAGTGTATCAAAGGTTTGTTCGATAAGAAGAAAACGGTAACACCGACTGGCCATCAAAACAGTTGAGGACCTTCTCCCATTTTGTAAGGTAGCCGGCTGCTTGTTATCGCATCATATTCGTTCACGATGTAGCTAACTGCATAGTTAAATTGATTATCTACGCGAAGACCCAGTTTATTATCACATTTGTTAACTCGTTTGCAAGTAAGTAAATTATATCATATCATCATATACATATGTTTGTAATTTTATCGTTTGAAATACTTTTAATAGTGTTAACTAATGGAATATTTTTCAAAGAAAAATTGATATAACACGATTTAATGCGCTGGAATTAACGTTCACTGTGATAGGTAAACAAAATTTTTGTTTACATTGTTATCTGTATTTTCTTATAAATTTTCTAGCAAAAATATTCAAGCTATATAAATATGTAAATATAATATCAGACGTATATTACGTAAAATGGAGATTAAAACTATAAAAATAATAAACACGACTTCAAACGTGATCTGCGTTGAGGCAACAATTTATCGTAAAATAGACTCTTCCGTTTAGTGACAGAATGTAAATAGGTCTGTGATTGAAAATTTTTGCCGCCGTAAACGGGTTTGGCTTCATCGCATTGTCTGAATTGGACGAATGTTGTAAATGATAGGTATTAAACGACGTTAAACTAATTTTCCATAGCAAACATCTGATTCACATATTTAACTTTCCAGTAGGTACGAAATAAATTAAATAAATTATCGTTCGTATTACCAACTTGCTCTAAATTAAATACAAGGTGTCTTTCACATTTTGAAAATTTTGTATACTTAGCAGTGTACTAAATTCTACATATGCCATTGAATTAAATACTTTCTATTAAAATATTTTTTATCATCCAAGGCTTTCGGTTAATTTTATTATTTTAAATAACACCTCTATACTTTTACATTTTTAAATTTCTAGTTCAATTTTAAAGTGCCCGTTAGAATAACTATGTTTTCTTTTCTAGCTATACTTTTTTGTTTAAATTTGTTAAAAATTTAAATTTGTTAAAAATATTTTGTAGATGGGTGAGTTTATATAAGCTTCTACCATTGTGAAGTAGAAAATTGAAATGTATGTAACAAGAAAGCTTGGCGAGATTGAAGCGTATGCTTTTTTAAACATTTTCCAGCTTCAAGTACACCAATGTAAGGGAATAAAATGTTCTATAAAAGTATTCTTTTCATTTCTTAACATACTACTTATTAGGGATTATTTACTGTTGTAGTAATAGGAGGATAGTTCGTGAGGTGAAAATTTTCCAGCCTACCTACAAACAAGTATCTTCTTAGTTAAATTTCTCACTATAGTCACTGTGTAAGTTTCGTCCAAATAGTAGTTTGTTCGATGACAAACTCTGTTTTTCAAGCAAACTATTGAACGTAGAAAACAGGGTTACTATTAGTTTAATCCCCAGTTCGCGAGTTTTTGCCATAGAGGCTATTGAATATGCCTCGGTATTGTTTTTCCTTTTTAAGTTAGCTGATTACCTAACAGAACCATATTCCGAAAAATATTTTTTCGTTCGGTATTTCCCTCTTTTGGAGTGCGCTGGTGCACTTAGGTTTCACCTACAGTTACTAATGGACGCCAACTCCGTTTAAACTGATTCAACAGGCTTTGGAAGTGTTCATTTGAATGGGTTTTTTGCTCTTTATGTCTTAAATAAAGGAGTTTCAATCCCTTTCAAAGTACTCTCAATTGGCGCTAATATATTTTTCTAATCTTTTATTCAATTGTGCAAAATATTTGTGAAATTCGGTTCTTGTGATGTTCGACACCGTCCATGTCGTTTTTTTCTTGATTTCAGTAGCCTCGACGAAACACTTTTCTTTCATCGCTCGTTTCAGTTTTGGAAACAATGGAAACAGAAGGCAAGGTCTTCTGAATAGGGGGTCACAGAGACCACGCCATTTTTTGCCAAAAATTGGCGCACAGACCAGACTGTGCAAGCAGGAGCGTATTCGTGGTGTCACAAATCTCTTTCGTCGTAATTCTCGCAAAACTTCCCGGTGGAACGCCTGATTAACCGTCTGCCCCTTTAGAACAAACTCTGAAACTCCAAAAAAAAATAGATCAGCATCGTTTTGATGTGTGATTTTACTTGGGGCTTGGCAAACTTGTAACCTTTCACGGGCTTGATTATTGCTTCGCTTGCATTATTTCTTCTTTTAAAGTTACCATGTCTCTACGCGATCTTGTTTTTGTTCAGCAGTCAGCGGTCGAGGTACGAATTTGGCAATCCCATTTTCATGCCCAAATTTTTCATGAAAATTTGCAGAATTTAACTTCAAGGCCCGCCTGAACAGCTTTATAATGTTGTTCCATGGACTCGGATGTCGTCATTTTCATCGGCTCGGGAGAACGAGGACGACCAGAGCGAGGTTTGCCATCAATTGACATTTCACCTTTTCGAAATGGAAAAAACACATTTCCCTATAGCATTATTCTTGCAGGCCGTTTTTAACATTTTGAGACTTTCTTTACCAGTTTTTCTGAGCGAGAAGCAAAATTTTCCGACCGCGCACTAAACAATAACGCACACAAAACAGCGTCTTTAAGAAATTCACACAACCCGAACGAAACACGGCGGTTGATTTGCTGACTTAGGAATGGTACCCCTATACGCTGCTTATAAAAACTCCGCTCACCACAACAGTTAGGTTTCTTTTGAATTCGCACTCATATTGTTTGCTGTCTTGTCATTCTTTCGATTGTATTGCAAGCTACTTGATTTTCTTTTTCTTTGCGTTCACGCAGTTTTTCTTTTCGGTATGTGATCAGGAAAACCTTATCCCGCCTATAACCTACCGCAGGTTACGTTGTAATTTTCTATCTTATATTATTTTGTTGTTGGACTCCTTTGTCTTTCGTCAACTTTTGCGTCGACTTCGTTTTACCACAAACTAATACATTTGAATATTTGTTAGAATGCACGAAGTATCGCAAGTAACATGAGATTAAAGCGTGAATACAAATTTGTTAACCAGACAAAATCCATGTATCTAATTGTGACTACCTTATCTAACCCTAATATATCATGTCATTTAATAATTGTAATTATTACAGCTTAGGAAAAACCTTATTTATTGTATATAGTACATCTCAAATAATATACCGATAACATTATTGCGTCATGTTGCCTCTGTTTGATACTGAGCACATTATATAGGTACATAAATATTATTCAAATATATAATCGTTTGGTACATCAGAACAATAAAAGCTACTAAATAAAGGTTTTTGTTTTGGAATTTCCGTCCCTTTTTGGTACTTAATACTTAGTTGACTGTAATTGTGATTGACTTATTATAAGTATTTTATTTTGTGTGTGTTTCCTTGTTTAATACCAAATACTCCAACTTGTACTGATATCGATGTACTGGAACGGAATTTTATAGACATTGTCAATTGTTATAATTGTTTGCTTATTATTTGGTAAAATTCCATATCTGATGAAAATTTTACGTTTAGTTTCGTAAACGAACAACTCGTGTATTCCATTTCTTTCTAAAAAATGTTCGAGAAACACGATAATTTAATTATAGTTTATTCTACAGTACATACTAATTAACGAGGTTTGTTGTTTGCATATTTAGAGATACGGAAAATTTGATAAATAAACATCATTGGTGGACTAAAGTAACGTGAGTAACATGATACTTCAGTTTAAGCACTAACATAGGTGAAAAGTCACAGATATACTTGTTGCGATGCTTGTTGTCTACGGCGCACAGTTCGAGTTTATTAGATAGTCTATAATCATGGAGGCCCAGCAGTTTGAAATTTATTATTTCAAGAACACTGCATGTTGGACCAGATAAACGATGACCGCTTTGTTTTCATAAGAATTAAGATAAATATGCTAATTAATGTTATATTTAGTTGCTTACGATCTTGCTTAATGCAATTAAAAACAATAAATAAAAAGAGATTAAGGAATTATATGAGTACAATTATGTATGCATTGGTGGTAGGGATCGTGGGCGGTAAGTTTAAATTACGGGATTCCCAACATTCTTCTTGTATCAACCCTCTTATTTTTCTTCTTGTAATATATATACAAATATTTGTATGTAAAAGGACTAAAAGTGACTATTAGATTAGGAATATAAACAAAAATGCAGAAAAAAATGAGTTAGTTTATGTTTTATTAGTTGTTGTATCATTATTGTTGTTGAGGGATCAATCTTACAAATACGGCAGAATCTGTTAAATCTAGGTAATAGAGCGCGGCTTTATTAAAGTAGTTGTGAATAAATATAATTTGTAATTTTTAATATACAACTTGAAATGTAATTGTCCTTTTGGTTTATTGCTCTTAATTCTTCCTTTTAAAAATCGAATGTTTATTGTATCTGTAACTGGGAGTGAATATTTTCTTCTAAATACTTTAGTAGGATGTCAGCAGCCTTTAAAGCTGTCTAGTGTGTTATTACTTATTATGAAGGATTTAATACAGAGATTGTTCTAATTAACACTAGAAAACTCTATAATGTTGGTCAGGAGTCAATTTCTACTTTACTCACCTCCATATATATCGGGTTCTTTTATTTATTTAATAACATGTTCTTTTATTAAAGATATACTTTCATGAATTTTTAACTAATTGTTAAAATCGTTGTATAAAAAAGCGATCAAAATAATGTTCAATGAAACTTTCATAATATTTCATAATAAAGACGGTCTTCTCCCAAATCGTTTCACTAATACTCTTTCTTTTAATTTTTAAAAGAAATAACTAGCAGTGGTAACTTCACTAACTAAAGTCCCAACTTAAACTTAATCTAACTTTATTGCAAAAGTTGTTACGAACATTATTTGTTGACTCCGTGTTGTTTTCGATCGAAATTATATGCCTGGCGATACGGCAATTACGAGTCTAATTGCAAAATTTGAATGGATTGGTCCTGTTCTTTTATATGAAGAGACTATTACGAAAACGTAATGTTCATTCAGCTGAAAGTACCGCTATGGTGGATAAAAGTCCTAGGACCTCGTCACACCAGTTTGACATTTCAAAATCGTCTCTGAAACGAATTATAGACAAAAGATCTTCGTTTACATCTACACCCATAGAAGATCCAATTGAGCCCAACAACTGCAGCTTGTGGAGCAGCAACTAAGCTCATTTTCGCATCGATAATTACGTGAATAAACAAAACTGTGGCTTTTAGGGATGCAAAAATCCTCAATAGATTGTGAAGAAACCATTGCATCCTCGCTTTGTAACCGTTTAGTCCGGATTTTCGTTCCAGGGAGCCTTTGGATCTTACTTTCTTGAAAATAGAAACAGGAAAATATTAACTGTTAGTGGTGAACGAAATTGTCATATGTTAACTACCTCTTTATTGTTTTAATGTTATTTTCAAAATAAAATTTTCAGCGTTTTCAAAATTGTGATATTTTTTAAATGACACTAAATGAGTTTGATTGGACTTCATTATGTTTGAGTTTAAGGCTCGTTTACACAAACATAAATTTAGATCGTGGTACCTCAGTATCTAAAGTGTAGGAGCATGAGTTGCGCAGGCTTGTTAGTTCTTATTTCAGGTCATAGAGGGAGTATAAAAGGGTTAAAAGTAGGATACTAATGCAATTAGTGTACCAACTTTCCACAAAAATGTGTAACGCTATAGTCGCGTACAAACAGGATTAGTACTCTTAAATCAATGCACGTCTAAAACCACCTTTATTATGTAATTTAGAATTGACATATTTATTTGCCTTTATATCTTTATTGAACTTCTTTTTCTTTTGTTATGTTTCAGGCTTGCAAAAATGGATAACGCACTATTTCTTCTCGAAAAAACAATGATCTCCAACCAGAGTAGGCAGACCCATCTACAACAGGAACCGCCACACGGAATCGCCTACACAGTGATATGTACTTTAGGGATAATGGCGAATATGTTACTAGTGTGTGTGATATTAAAATACAAAGAACTTAGTATACCGACTTACATTTACATTAAGCATTGGTTCATATTTAATATCATCTTCTTGTTCGATCTAACAGTGTTTTATTCGGCCGATATTTACTTCACACTAACCGAATTTTCCGTGAGCTTTCAGATCGAAGCAATCGTCCAGTTCTGTACGGTGATGTTGCTTCTATTTTTAACGTTCGATTGTTACGTTAAAGAAAAAGATACGGCCATAAGGATAATGATATATTTATATAGTTTTATAGTCACTGGATTCGTTATGAGTTATTTGTATAACTTTCTAATAACATTCCAAATAGTACAGTTCATTTTACATGTGATAACCTTCGTCTTAATAGTGAGCAAGTTATTTATATACGTTTTAAGGAAAAAATCGCATCCTTTCGATGACGATTCCATATTTAGGC
This sequence comes from Oryctes rhinoceros, assembly GCA_020654165.1. Taxonomy (NCBI): domain Eukaryota; kingdom Metazoa; phylum Arthropoda; class Insecta; order Coleoptera; family Scarabaeidae; genus Oryctes; species Oryctes rhinoceros. The sequence continues at coordinate 2,062,445 of JAIOKQ010000399.1, read as the reverse complement.
TGAAGATTGTATTGAGTTACATGATTTTGTGGTCTATCAATCACACCTGGTTCTTCGTCTTGCTGTACAAAGGAGTTGATGCATTATTTTTAAGTGCTCTCTTAAACTTAAGCTTGGGTGTAGCCAGCTCTGTTTTTACATTAGGTTTAATTTATTACTTAGATGATAATTTTAAAATGTGCTTTAACGATATGTATGGCTGTGGACATAAGAATATGAGGGATCCGTATTCATTTACGGAACTTCAAGAAACAAGTACGTGTAATTCATTATCGGGAATTATTTAATAATAAAAAATACTTTTTTCAAGTTGCTTCTTTTCTTGAACACTTCCACTCACCTTAAACCTACTAACGACTGATAGCTGCATCTCATCAACCGATCTTATTCTAACTACAAGGTAAACGAATGAAAAAATAGTCAAAACGGATCCGAACATTGATAACACAAAAGAGTCCATCCACTATGGGAACCGGTAACGGCGGAAAGTCCCATTCTTGGTCTCTGCTCCCACCATTGAATGGTTACGATCGCACTTAATCCGACGAGGTGACAATTTTTTTTCTGAGAATCTGCAGGTTACAAAGAAGTAAATTGAAATATGTTCTCTTAATTCCAAAACGCGCAAACGTATTACGGAGAGCGAAGACAAACGACGACCATCTTTTCGCGAATTTTTCTCTAACGCTCTCATTTAACACTATTGTGACGTTTTTTTGGAAAGGGTTGCTTGAATTATGAGTGTAGGGAGTATAAACTGACGTTGTTAGATGAAAACTACTCATAAATAACGCTGAAGACTTAAGACATATGTAGATTATTGGGATTAACGTTTGATAACAGGTTAAAGTGGGACCTGTTTCTTTTAAATAAATACATTAAAAATGAGAGGAATGTGACAAATTACTTAAATTAAAGGAATTACTTGAAACTGTTGGATTAAACGTAGCAGAGTTATTCTATGGCTGGTGAGATATCTTGACATATGTCTTTGAATTATTTTATATTAAAAGTAATACTTATAAAGTTGATATCCCACAAAACATTAACGTAGCTTAAGGTAGACTCCAGATGTAATTCCTAGAGGAACCACGTAGGGCATTTCAAAATACCGGAAAGCGTATGCAATAGTACTTTAATAAAAATAGTTACTTGAGCGTTTGCTGTAATTGTTGAGTTATTCCTTTTTCTATTATTATTATTATTATTACTGTTATTGTAGTGTTTCCTCATTCTTGCAAGTAAGGTAAAAGAATAGCACCAATTTTCAGAAAAATACGCGTCTAATTTACCATTTATGAAAATATCCCGTTGGTTTTTATACAAATTTCAGTTAACGTAAACGTTACACGGCTTGGTAAACCTTCCATTCCGACATTCCGACATTCCGACACTGTATATATCTAGATCTAGAAAAATGTTACGATGCGGGTGTTATTCTGGACACAATTCTACTCGCTATTGTTGTAGTTCGCTTCGTTTGTCTTCCTTGGTATACGATACTTTCCTATTACTGACGGTAAAGGAAAATACTAGGGCAGATAAGAGACTATATATCGATAATTTGGACAGAAGAAAAAGATGCAGTAGAAGTATACAACAATAATACCTTATATAAGATAATTAGAGAATTAAATGGAAGAAGGCAGACGAGGGTAAGGAAATGATGGACAGAATACTTCGCAGAACTTCCTGAGGAAGAAGTCGGAGTAACGAAGATCATAGAGGATACAGATGGTACTGAAGAATTAAGTATTATAGAAGAAGAGCTTACCAAATACAAAAATTAGACAAGGAATAAGCAGCAAAAAATGACAGGCCCGCGTACAAATGAATTAATTAAAGTGCATCTCTATCTTAGGCTAGAAATATTCTATCTACTTTTTAAAAGAATATGCAGAAGGGAATACCATAGGAATGGGATGGGACAGTTATAAGGGGATCTATCATTCAAGAGGACCTATCAATAGAAAATCAAGCGGGTTTTAGCTCCAATAGGTTCCGTTCCGATCACATTTATATCTTAAATTTCATAAAGCAAAATTTTATAAAATTCATAGAGCAAACTGCTGAAAAACAAAAAAAAATAACGTGATTTTGAAAGAATCTTTAATTGAGTAAACAGACAGGCAACGAGGAGAATTTTAGAAATATATGTAACATATCGGAAAATTATATAAGACTGATCGGATTATTTTATGGCAACTACACAACTAGAATAGAATACGATCATCTCTCTCAATAAATAGAAATCGACAAAGACGTTAGTCAGGGATGCGTACTCTCATTTCCGCTTTCAGTGGTGTTTCACTGAGTAATGAAGAAAACAAAGAATATAATAGCAGGAATAATCTAGAATTTGCAGACGACACATAATTGTTAACAATTATTAGAAAACAAAAGCAGGAAAAAAGCAAAACACGTTAAATAGCTACTGAGTAACAGATCGGGTTAAAGCTAAACGCAAAGGAAACAAAGATACCTGTCACCGATATAATAGAAGATAAACTCACCTACAAGAAAAGTAAATTGATGGCAACGTGATAAGTCCACAAGGAGGTACCGAAAATCACATAATCAGAGGAATAGATCTAGCTCGAAACGCCTTACACTCTCTCAAGAAAAGGACATACCAAGTACTGGGAGAAAGACAACCTTTAGCTTATTTAAAAGTATTGCTAAACGTGTACTGGAAATTAAACAAGAATCAAGATCAAAGATTACAAATATTTATAAATAAATCCGTTCGTTTTACAAGTAGAGACTTTTGGACCTCAAAAATAGGCAATATAACGTTATGGAAGATAATAAATGAAGAAAAAATAAAAACAACTACAGTAAAGGAAAAATATGAAATGGATGGGTCACATACTGAGAAAAGCAATATTATATATCTATACAATCTTTAGATTATAATTTTCCAGGGAGGTAACGTGAGGGGATGCCATTAAACACATAGCGTAGAACAATACATAAAGACAAATCAACTTATTATTGAAGTGAAACTAAGAGAATAGCAACGGATAGAAGAAAATGTAGATCAATAGTTAACACAATGGAACGGAGCTCCGTAGGCTATGCGTGTGACTAGCTGGAATTTTAATGCTCCCTTATTTAATCTTAAAATGTATTTTTCGCCAAATAAAGCATGATATCGATAATTTTTGTCAACAGTATATAGATTGTTGAGATCAGAAAAGACGACCGCTCTGACGGTGCCAAAGTTCAATGTGGCGTCAACAGGAAACAAATGCAACATTAGAAAGAGGTTCGAAAATGAATTCAGAAATGTGTTTTAATTATTCTTCGCAAGAAAAACTGAAGATGCTAGATGCTAGAAAGAACGAGCGTTTTCTTTTTTTTTTTAACTTCGAATTTCATCAATTTTTCTCTTCGAGTTCACGGTAAATACAAAATTTAGCAACCTTGCCAAATTGAGTGCTCTTGAGTAATAAACGAAGGGGTCGAAAATGTATCGGTCTGTATACATAGTTAGCTACTACATATCTACGCTGCGAATAAAGATTATGCATGCGAAGAGAATTTACACTAAGTGAATGGATGTATGTCAGTGGGTAGTATTAACAAGTAAGAACGAGCCTTAATGAATGGTACTTTAAATAATAAGCAGTCCGGCTCATTGAATTACAAATCTTTTAGGGCATTTTAGTAGACTAGGAGGTAGGCGTAAATCGAGGCGTGTCACATATAAATAAAATCAACTTGCGCACTAAAAATAATTTATGAGATTAAGTCGTCTTTGTTAGTTTATATTTTGCAGATGCTATAGCTAACGTCTGCATGTACTAATCTATCCTAATTGCAAAATAAATGTTTTAATAAATGCGCTAATTAAATAGGGTGTTTGAAAGATATCAGTAACACTATTGTATTCATTTAACGATAATTTACATTATGATATTATAAAACGGGAACACGTGCATAATAATGCCGATCAATATGGGGCAGTACAAAATGCAACCTTCTAACGATAGGATACTAGATTTGTGCAAATTACGCGGACTTACTTGAAAGCTGGCATCATTTTTTGCTGCCTCCATGGATATGCGATGCGGTAGGTTTTATCGTTCTGGCGTATGATAAAAATCTGAACAAATAGGATTATTTAAAGACTGAATTTGGGCTCCCTCATTTTCTATCGCTAAAAGAAACGGATGGCTATGCTAGTAATAACATGTTGCCGTAACCAGCTTTGGAAACACGTTCTATTAAACTGAGGTGTTACCACAGCTTCTTCTAATTTTTCTTGTACATAGTTTATAATATGCCAAAGTCTTTGAATACTAACGTATAAACTCTAGGAGTATTCTAAGATCTTCCTTCAGTTCATTAGATGCGAGAAATAGTCTGCCGAAATATTGAGGTCATGCATGATAGATGATACAGAATGCTTTCTATCGTCTTTAGATCTTCCTGTCAAAGACGGCAGATTTCATTTTCAGCTCTTCCTAGTTCAAGTAAGTGATATTCTAGGGTTACATGACTTGTCAAATATCTTGCTAGTAATCTATGGTGCGCTTTGCTGAACGATACCGCTACTTTTACCGTTATCCGGAGCCTGGTACAAGTGCTTTCACCTGGTTTGAAATATTTTCCCAATGTTAGAACTTGTGATTGTCTTCCAAGGATTTATTGCTTGTTTTATGTGGCTCTTTTACAGACCACGCTGCTTCTTTGGGCACTTAAGTATGAGGAAGGTAGCAGTGTACTAGTTGCATTTCGCCATTCGGTACTTAATTCTCTGGAAGATTTGAAAAGGCTTTTTCAGCGTTATACTTGTAAATTCTTTTTGCTAGTAACTGTTAATTTTTTTGCCACCAGTACAGCATTCATTAATTCATTAAATTCAGTACAGCATAATCACTATTAATAACTAATTTGTACGTTTCCATTTTATGGCGTCACAAATTGGTTTAAACTATTTTCATTCCCTTCGTTTCTTCTAAAATGAAGCTTAAAAATTATAATAATTTCACAAGTAACAAAAAAAAACCAGAGTTTCATTCCAGCTGAATATGGTCAAAAAAGTTCTACTTTGCAATTTTGGACGGATCTTAAGAAGATCGATAGCAGTACGATTTACTTTGCTGATATCTACTAATAGATTATTACATCAGGCCTTTGTAAAAAAAAGCGTTCGCAATCAACAAGATATCACCGTCAGGAACATTAAGAGTGATTGCTGCTACTATGTATGTTCAATGGAATAGAATAAAAGACGGTAGAAGGGACCTGGGCATTGTTAGGTGAAAGATTTTAGTAGGCGATCGTATTTTCTTTAAAAGCCCTCTTTATCTGTACGATAGATACGCAGGTTTATTCTCCTGTAAACAGATTATTTTCTCGCACTATCGAGACTGCCCCAAAGCAATCGTCTTGCAATTTATTGTTATATATAAATGGAAAAAAAACCTACAGAATTTAGCTCTTTTGTCGTACCTTTCGCTGCTGTAGATGAGAACGCTTTCAATTGTTTTGCTATCTCGTTTTCTATCTTTACCCTATCTATTTCACAATTGCCGCGATTGTTCGATCTCAGAAAATGTAAATTTTGAACTTTATGCGTCATTTACTCGTCTTCGTCTACATCAACTTAATATTGGAAAACGATTATTCGATGCCATACGGATATTATTATCTTTTCAAGCATTACATTTTATGAAGTAAGGTACTTAAAGAGTACATACGTATGTATGCGGATTTTTCTCAAATAATTTCCAATATTCAAGGTGATGAGAACTGGAATAATGACGTTATCGATATTTCTTTAATGCCTCACATTTTTATTGTTTTGAAGGCTATCAAGAGCTGATCAGGAAAACGTATCGCATATGGCGTTGAGTAGATTAAAATCCTAGCATTTTTTGGATTTGGAATCATAAGGCCTTATTATTTTAGGCCCTTGATTTTTCAACAAAATTTAAGGGAGACGAAGCAGCGAAACTATCAGAGCGATGAAATATGGTATCCACTAACTATGATTAAAGCAGCAGAAAACAACGTTCCACATGCAAGAAGATATCAATGAATCAACAATTCCAAGCCATTATTTCAACCATTTCAGATTAATGGTTTTCTAATGTGCAAAAAATGGCTACTTACTGGAAACAAGTTGAAATTGTTGGTTCAACCAGATGTTGCTCGATTAAATATATTCTTCTCACAATGTAAATAGCGATATTAGGAATCTAAGGGGGTAAGGATTCTTTATTGAATTATTATTAATTTGTGTGAGAAGAAATCAATACGAAAAAGAAAAAAGCTACTAAACAATTTGTTTGCAAGGTTGCTTTGAATTATTCATTTGTTGCTTTATTATGCCCTCATTTATCCTGCATTTTCAATTATAAGAGTCCGGCAACCCAGTAGTCAAATGGTCTGCTTCTTACTGTAGTAGAGTTAGGCGCCCTGCTTTCGAGTCTGACTACGATTAAGCGACATACGCATCTTGCGGGCTCGAAGAAATCCCAAGTTACCATGGCATGTTGTGCTTCTCTCTTTGCCGCGAGAATGGAATATTCTGCGCACAGCATATACACACCAAAAAGGTTTATTCATTTGTTAGAAAATTACCTGCATGGTTGCGCTCTATTATATTTTCATTCCCGCGGATTAACCCAATAATTCAAAGGTGGTACTTTTTGGCTGAAGCCGAGTCTGCAGAAATATTTTCAAGGTTGTATCAACCCAAAATTAATAATACGCAATTATGTATAGATAATAGTGCCTATGCTGTTGGACCAAAGTGGACCTATTGGTTGGTTTAGCATGGAAAATAGAAGGCATCTACGTTGCTTAACTTTGTACCACTAATTTTCCTCGAAATCTTCCCCGTACTTTTATTTAAAAAAAAAGATTTTCAATTGTCTAAAGCGCATAGCTAAAAAGAAGTGCGTATTAACATTGATTTGCGACGTTCTTATTAGAAACTCGATTTGTCCATAATTACTTAAAACCAGCGGCAATATTCGTTTTTTCTTTATTTACAGAAACAATTAATTGACGCTAAAAATACTATCATATTTGATCTTGAGTTCTGGCTGAATGATACTGAACTATTGAACTTATTAGTTCGTTTATAGTACATACATATATTTCAGCTATTTACGGCGTCAAAAGCAATTTATTATTTACAGACTTGCAGTTGTACTCGAGCTGTACGAGTTATTCTCACTGTACTGTTGGATAACATAAGAAAAGAACGGGATACAACAGTGTTAATTAGAACAATTATATGTTCTATTTATTGAAAGGGGAGTATAAATGAGTAACCTAATTTTCAGGAAAATATGTAAAAACTGACGTAATCGCCTCAAGCAGACTTAAGTCGCTTTGGCAATAAAAATACCAGTGAATTATCCTAGTTTGTTGCAATTATACGCTTCCAGCGCCTTATTCTGCTGCGTTGTATCTTAATTCTTTTACTACTCTAGCGATGTTAGCACGCTGTATTACTGAGCAATACAAGAAGAACCATAAATAAGATAGTTGAGTTAAAAAGATAAATTTAATAAGTACTCGTTCGTGTCTATAATTTAATCAGTGCCCTCGATACGTCTTGTTAATATTATTGTTATTGGTTCGCATACAGGGTTTTCAAAATGATAGGTATGTACAATTAATTGAAGACTAAATATCTTTTTTTCTGTTCTTAGCTTTAGCAAGAAAATTTCCTTTTTAGCTTCTCCTACTTTCCAGTAAATAATTTATTTTTTCGATTTGTGATTAGAATATTTTCACCAACCCGCTCAAAACTTATACAGCGCTTCTAAATTATTTATACGCTGAAATTAAAGAAAATACAATGAGAAACATAAAATAATGAAAAATAGTTTTACACACTAATATTCACAATCCTTTTGTTTGTTTACATTTTTTTAAAGATGTATTTCGCTCTAAAGATTGTGTTCAAATTGATGGCCTTGTTCTTAGATTCACTTTTCTAAAGTTTGCGTTTATCTGCTGCTATTAGCAGATTCCATAATTCTGTTCTATAATTGCTATCCATTGTTTAGCTTTACATCATACACCGTTTTTTATAAACCTCCAAAATGAAAAATCGAGGGGAGTAAGGTCAGAACTACGAGGTAGCCATGGTATGGATCTCCCGCGATTAATCTCCCTATATTCAAATTGTCTTTGCAAAAATTTTATTGTTCTTTGAGAAAAGCGAGCTGGCGCGAAGTCATGCATGTTGTACATTCTTTCGATTCAATTGTGCCAGATTAATAGAATGTAAGATTAATAGAAAATGAAGAAGATAGAAGAATTATTAAAGAATTATTAAAAGATTAATAGAAACTCGCAATATTCTAGAAGGTGTAAAGAACTCTAATAAAAAATGTTCTAATAGCTAATGAGCTTATTTGGAAATGAAATGGGCGCAAATGTTCTCTGAGAGTTTGTCTAAATCACGGCTAACATTAGGGTAAATTTTGACAACCCATTAGTTTTTGCTTTCTTGAAAGAGCCATCTTGTCTCAAACACATATGCACGTCAATAAATCTTCTAACATTTTAATGAACATCCCTTATAGATACGTGGAGCTTAGAAAGAATTTGATCGAGCTTCATCATAATGCTCCCATATTCTTCAAAAGTGTACAGAACCACTTTTAAAGGCAATTAAAAACGACAAGCAACAGTATCAAGAATAATAGTAGCAAGAAATGTGGCGTAGTATAGTAAATAAGACGTAAGCATCATAGCAAGCTCCGCACCATACAAGTTTAACCGGTAACCGTTTGATGATGAGGACCCTTCGTGTCCTCGAAACGGCCGTCCCGGACTAATTATTATATTCCTATATAATAAATGAAATTTGTGTGGTGCGGAGGTTGCCGATACTTGTATGTGGTTTAAAAGAATTAAGTAAAAGCGTAATCAGCAAAGTTCGCCACTTTCCGTGAGCCCCACTAGAATAGCAGAGACCAGAAAGACTCGTGTCCTGTTGACTCTCGGAGAAATCAGTAGGCAACTCGAAACCATTCCCATAAGACGAATGAACACGAGTCTGTCTAGTCTTTGCTAATTTAGGTAAGTGCACGGAAAGTGGCAAACTTTAGAATCAGGAGAAACTTCAATAAATTCTTATAATATTATATTGATATTTGTCATACTATTGAAGCCAACTACAGATAAACTTTTCAACGCGGTAAAAATATTCTTTTTAATTTAATTTAATTTAATTTAATTTAATTTAATTCTTTTTAATATCAATTAAAAAAAAAAACCTTTAAAATTTTGTATCTTGAAAACAAACGGACATTACGGCTTACGGACATTAGTCTACGAGACGACGAGGCGAGCACAAACCTTTTTCTAAAGATGAACGTCAGAACGCATTTGCCTAGTTTAGTAAATTCATTGATTTGATTCTTTGATTTGAAATAGTTGGGTGGTTATAGGATATAGTGAGTTCCTTAGTTGATTAAGACTCTGCATTTATCAAGCTTAGAGCTTTCAAAAACGTCACAAACAGCCGTGCTAGAATGTGCAATATCTCTTCAATTCTTCGTTTGTCAGCATACGTGAAAAAGATGAAAAGAAAATACTTGAAAGCCAAAACCAATTTCTTTCTAAATTGGAGTAGATAAAGATTTAAATTGAACTTTCAAAAGGAAGGCCAACCATGGGCCAGCGATACATACCAACAATTAGATCATCCTTACTTAAAAGCACATATTTCGTTAAGTTCTATTTTTTTTCTGTTTGATATTAAGATACGATTAGGTCTTATGTTTTCAAGCATTTATATTTTAAATTCGACCATACACGAAAATAGCATATAGCAAGTTGTAATAATTTCAAAGTTATAAAATCATCTTTAAATATAAAGAAGGTAGTAATTGTAATACCTAAACAGTTATGTAAAAGTGGTTTAAAGGGTTCAGTAGCAAAGAAGGTTGAGAAAGAAGCAAAGAAGATTCCATTCTTAGTTACGAGAGATCCAAAATTCGTTATCCTAAAGGAATTGAGTATATCAGCATTTCTGCAAGACATTGGTATAGATTTCAGTGCGTAATCATTATTTCAAAGAATAGCAATTTTCATACATTGATATTGAAACCTCAATCTAATTACGCAATGGCACAATAGTTCTAGATCTCTTTTATTAATCGATTTTATTCAAAACGATCGGTAGTGTGGAGACCTTTACGAAAATGTCAGATTAAATGAGACGGATCAGATATGGTACTGTAACTACGTTTCGTCAACTCGCTCACACGTGGGATGTCTGGGTAGATGAACTAAATGTTTACGTGGAAGAAATACCTATAAAAAATTTAAATGATCCCACATTTTGTCACATTCATCTTTCATTCATTTTCGCGTATTGTTGGAATGGCTGGTATAATACAACCCAATCATGTGGCGTTGATATTCCACAAACAAATATATATAAATGATATTGGATAACAATGGGCAAATGAGCTGTGTTGAGTAAAAGCTATGTTATTATCAATGGTTGTGTCTAAACATGTACTTTGCCTAAAGTCCAAAGAATATGTTTGGAAACTTCCTCCAAATAAAAGTTTCTGAACACAAGGATCAATCCGGCACTAGTGGAAACGCTTTTGTTTGTGAGTTGGCCTTTTACTGATGTATATTCATTATAAATATAATGAACTAACTACATATATAAATAGACTTTTAATGGAAGCATTTTTGGCAAATGTTGCATATTTATGTTAATTTATCAAAGAGGTTGTATTTTCTTTACCAATTTCTAGTTTTAGATATACTAATGCTTTGCATTGCTAGCATTACACTAACTAGATCAATCTGGAACATAAACTTTTCAATAGAAAAGAAGTATTAGATTTCTTTTTATTTTCCAGAACATTCAGTGCACGACGATAGACCTTACATGATTTTCTCGGCGATGATATGCTTCCTGGCAATGTGGACGAATTACATCATAATTCGAACGATTCTGAAGAATAAATCCATGCGTACGCCTACCAATGCTTACATCTCCAATTGGGCAATATACGATTTACTGTACCTAATTATGGTACCGATAAATTTCCTGCTGGAATCGTTCGCGAAAGATGTCAAAGTGAGATGCGTGTTCAAGGATATCGAAGGCACATTGGAATTTGCTACGATTTTGCTAATAACAATGTTTCTCTTCGATTACTTCATCAATAACAGACACAAGAGATTTTTGGCAGCGTCTTGGGTGTTAATTATCGTCTTCAACATCGCTTCGATAATCAACTGCATAGTTGGTGATGCGGAGGTGCAATTTCCCGAGAAGTTATCTGGCGTGGGATATGCGATTTTGTTCGTTATTTTCGTCGCAAAATTAATTATGTACAATATCAGAACCGAGCAACAGAATGATAGCAATTATAGGCTAAGATTAGCCGTCGCGTTTACGTACGTTTTCTGCTGGGTCTTCAGATGGATTTTCTGGTACGTGCACGAGTTCATCAAAGATGAAGATGACAAGGAATTATTCGACGGTTTATCTAAACATGCAAATATTATTGGATTTATCAATTCCGTATTCAATGTGTTCGTTCTGACCTTACTCAATAAGCAATTCTACACCAATTTATTCAAAATGTTAGGATGCAGAGCGGAATTAAGTTTGCCAAGTGACAACGATCGTGCAACCCAATTAAGTCAACCGTAAAATGGTGGAAATTAATGCCAGAAGCTGCCGATCATTCGCTGAAATAAACATGTTTTAAGCTAGAATTTCTTGCTGTTTTGACATATGTTTCTATTATATTTAAGTAAATAAAATGTTCTATCTACGTTGAATTATTGTTTGCAAGAATTTTCATAAATTACTGTTAAGGATTGGGTAAGTATTAGTGCAAGAAATACAATTGACGTATTATATTAGAGTAGTTCGTAGGTTGAAGTATGTACATGAGATAGGAAGATCATTATATTGTTTTTTATTACATATCCCTTTATAACATGTTTGACAACTTACAACATAATTGCAGCTGTATTAGTTCTAACATTTGTCACGTATCAAAATGAACAAACATGGGAAGTCTTAATAAATTATTTGTGTAAAAATTTTGCCTTTATACGGAGACCATCACATGGTCGAGAATCATTGAACCTCCTTCCAGCTCGGCTTATTGATGCGATGACTTTCGAGATGTGATCAGTGGAGGGTGCAAGATTAAAGAAGCGACAATTAGCAGTTCTATTAGAAGTTTCAGAGGCCATGATTTTTAGAATTCTACGCAGGCACCTTAGAATAACAGAGGTTAGCGCAAGATGGGTTCATTTTTGGCGCTTTGGAGGAGGTCCCCTGAGACAAAACCAGAATCAATGCAGTGGCATATTAAGGACTCCGGTCCTTTTTAAAGTCATCCCTTCTCCAGGTAAAAATAATTGTAAGTATTTTTTGGGATTGTCAATGAATTTTAATGATTGATTATCTAAATAAGGTTATCACAGTAACAGGAGAAAGCTTAATGCATCGTAAGATGTCCTGTTGCTCCACGACCATACACCAGTCCGCAGGTCGAAACTTTAAAGATCTGCGGTTGTTGAATGCGGCTTCGTATCCGTCTTATAGTTCACATCTAGTTCCTTGTGATTCTTTTTTTATTTAATTTTTATTGTCTTTTTTTATGCTTACTCTGGGAATACAGAAATGACCCTTCGTAATCTTAGTACTGACCTGTGTAAAAGTCCTCCCGTGAGTGCTACTATTCACCTGCAAAAAAAGAATGATTGATTAAAAGGTTTGTAAGCAAATGAATGCTTATACAACAGAAGAATAATCAGTTTCTCAAATATATTAGACCAAAGACATTATACCTTAAATTTATTTTTAAATACAAAGTGAAATGAAACACGGATAAAATACGGAGAGGTGGTAAGTACCGCTCGAGCAAAAAAGTAGAGCGTGAATAAAAGAATTCGCTGGTGCCTTTTATTACACGTTTTCAATAGTATCTTGCATCAGCTGCTTCCAGAAATGATATTATCTATAAGGAGCGGTGTTTTGATGTAGAACGCTTGAAATTCACTTTACTCTTTCAAGACTTGTTGTATTATTTCTCGATTTCCCCCGGATGTACAGCTTGCGAAATAGAAATGGTCTCTTTATTAAGTTTATCGTCACAGATTCTGCTTTAAAATTGTACTGGGACAATAGTACAAGATTCTTCGATGCCGTTTTTATTACGATTACATTACCGTTATAGATTGTACAAGAAACGCTTCATGAGAACATGTAAGCTAATAATTATTATTAAGCTTTATTAAGAAAAAGTTATGAATCAAAAATTTTACGGCTCCTTTGCATACTATCATTTCCACTTCAGTTATTGTTTGTAGCGTAGAGCTAAGAATATTTTCAACTACAAAACAGGTTCCTTTCATTGCTGGCAATTCATAACAATGCACCAATTCATAATAATAATAATAATAATAATAATAGTAATAATAATAATAAATTATTATTGCAAGTTCTACAGCAAAATCAACAAACAAAATGTTTTTTATACATCGTTCGTTGTGTTCCAATGTATTATCATTTTCCTAAATATTATGTATTAATGTATTTTACTTAAAGGCGGGAGTCCCATGTGACTCCACGTTATTCTTATTGTGTCGTTATACCCATGTTGTCATTCTAGGATTAACAGAAAGTTTAATAGTCAGAAAAATACTCAATCATTACGTCTCTGATGCGTATTTTAATGATGGTCTGCTAGAAATATCTAGTTACTACTCGGATTTAGACGGTTCTCCCGATTCTCAGCGCGAAACTATTCCTAGCGTATCTCTTTGCGAAGTGATTTCTAACCCTGGAAACTCTCTATTTGCTTATTTGAATACTGGAGATCGGTATCGGGTACACTAAACGTGTGTTAATTAAATTTCAAATGTAGATCCATACAATTATCCCGTTACTAAAGTTAAATGGGTGATTTGTCTATCATATTGATTGATTTCCTAATAGGAATGCGTCATCTTGCTGGTGTTGCGTCCAATAAATATCGTAAGATAATTAAGATAGGAAATTTTCCATATTTGAAAGTAGAGAGGTGTACTAACTTAACGAATTTTGTACAATAACATGTACGAAAACATACACAGAAAGAAATCTTGTGAAGATAGAACGTTGCAGGAACTATTTTTCCCCGTCGTTAAAGAATATTTTTTATTGAATTAATGGATAATAATGCAATAATCTTATTGCAGAACTAATACTCGCGTAAGAGAATTTGCTATTTTGATATTTAATAAGCGTTAGGTAAAGAAGATTTAAAGATTTCAAGTTTTTATTATTTTTTCTCTCATTCTTGCTTCATAATTTATAAAAAAGTGGGAATTACGTCTGCAGAAATTAAACAGAAGCTGCATGCCGCCTATAAGGATAATGCACCTTCGATGATTACCAGATCTATCAGATATTGGTTTAATGCATTTGAGCTTGGCTGACTATCCATCTTTGATGAGAAGCTAGGTTATCCCATTGTCGTGTCGACAATATAGACGATATTATTCATAAAGTACATGATATCGTGTTAGCAGATCGCCGGGCGAAGATTACAGAGTTTGCTAATACGGCAAATATGTGCGCAAAACATTGTTGATGTGAATAGTTGAATATGCAAATTACTTTCAGTGGCGTTATGTAACTGTGCGTGAGACATCGATGTGTTACTGTCACTACGTCAAAAATTAAAAAATCATACGAGAGATTCTACGCTGAACTAAAAAGAAGACGACTTCGACTAGCGAGGATACAATTTTCTACCTTTACGATAACGCACTGGCCCACTCATCGGGCAAAATGAATTCAATTACGGCCTTGTCCACCATATTTTCGCCAGTCACCGGTTGTTTTTCATCTTTTTCCAAACTTAAAAAAAGCTTGGTTTGAAGCGGTTCGCACCAACTGTATATGCCGTCACAGAATTCTGTTTTGTAGAGTTCCACAAATCCTATTATTTGGATGGCTAAATAAGTTGATATTATAGTGTCGAGCTTCAAGAGTTTTGAGCAATCCTGTTTGCAACTCCACATAAAGTAGATACAATTTCTAGGACACATATTTAACTTTAAATTAGACAGTAATTGTAAAGGTATGACGAACATGTAATCTAGAATATTCTAACCAGTAATTATATTTTATCAGGCGGCATGAATTGAAGTAATTTTGCCGAATTTAGCACGTAATTACCGCAACTGCTAGAAACAGTCACGGGGACAGTTTCGAATTATTGTCACAGAGACTTCATTGTTGTTAACAACTTGAATTGCGCAATGAAGTAACGTAGAGGAAGCACGCTCTGTCTATCAACAATGCTTCTAGACGAACACAAAAGCATTGGTGAAACTTGTAGGATATTGTATTGCTATCGCGTATTGTACAAGACTTCAATAAATTTCTATAATTGGTCTCCAGCTTCGATCGATGGTTATAGTTTTGGAAAATTTCCCTTTCTTAAATTATTACGGCAGCAAAATTAAATTTGAATTGTACAGACACTCAGGCTAAATATTGTTTTATATGAAATATCATTTTTACTGGCTCCTTTTAGTATTCTTTTTTTGTTTTGTTTAAAAACAGTAATGATTTGTAAACATCGTTACTTTTAGATAAACATTTTTAGCAAATTCTTCAACGTTTTAAATGTTAGTTGCAAACTAAACTTAGGCTAAAAAGGTAGAAGTAGATTCTCTTTCGTTTCCTTTGGAAATAAACATAACTTTCTTTACTTTGTCTTTACTTCAAAATCTTATAATGAGATGATGAGCAAGGCGCCTTCCGACTTTAGAATCTAACCTAGCGACACCGCTGTTTTTGTGGATGATTCTAGTAGCTGCAACGGATAGCATCACACCTCTTCTTATCGTCGAGAAACCCTAAAAATCACTGATGCATAAAAACTGCTGATGGCGGGAATTTATATCTAAACTACTGATATTCAAATCATTTCAACCGCAAATTTCTTTACTGGCCTCCGGATTACAGGCAGAAATATCAACCTAATACACCGAAAAAGTGGCTATAAACAAGTCATTTTTATTTGTTATCATCAAGTCTGATGTTTCGACAAAAGATTAACGCAACTTAAAATATCTATAATACGTAAGATAGCCGCGCCTTTTAAATTTTGGTCTAATCTAGAAAAGTAGTTAAATTTCTCAAAAACGCATGAAGTCAGGATAAGCAGGAAACATAGCGGTCATTTATCTTTCTTTGGCCCGTATTATTAAAATGTGTAATAACATGTGAGGTATTCTATTTAAATTTTTGTAAGTTTTTCTCGTCACCTTGCATATATCAAAATGAGCTTGCTTTCAAGGGACCAGCTCCAAATAAAATTATTAGAAAAATATATTGTTGCTTTTCATAATAAGTCGACATAGATATGATGTGCTACCTATATCCTAGTTTGGACAGCGAAGCTTATGTTATGTAGGTTAACAGTATTGCTTCCTCATACACAACGTTATAAGTCAGCCTTTTTCTTTATTTTAATCTTGGAGGTGTGTGTTTTAGAATATTTCTTTTCAAATAACTGAAATAGTTATACGCATTGTAATATATGTAAAATGCATGGATATTCTATTGTTAATTATTTTTCTGATATTAGCTCACGTTCATATTCATACAGATTTCTTTAACGTTCCTACTGGTATATTATAGAAACTTCCGAATTGCATCATTCTATACACGAACTTATTTTTTTTTCATTTTTTTTATCTTAAATTCGTAATCTTCCAGTGTTTCACATTCTGCATAAATAAATGGCTTTATTTCCTTGGGTATATTTAGTTTTGCTATTCAAAGAAAATAAAACACTGGAAAATCATAAAACTAATAGCAAAATAAATAAATAATTTATTAAATAATAGTTATCTACAACATTATTAATACAAGTGATAGAAAATGATAAATATGTCATCGTCATATATAGAGACTAATATAGTAATTCTAATAATTTACGTGCAGTACTTCGATGTATTATAGATGCATAAATTGAAAATAAACTGGTATTACGAACATGATTTTCTGCGCATTATATTAGCTATAGCAATAAAAAAAATCTCGTTTTTAACTTCTTTCTTTTGAATTTTCAGTTATTTCGTATGTACTAAGTTTCATAGAACTAAAGTACAAGGGCATAGTTTTATTTAATCTACCTAGCCACGAAGAAAAAATTGTATTTATGATCCTCCAAAAACGTATTCTAACGTTTCTGCAATACCAATATCCCGTCAAAAGGAATTCTTTCTTCAACTTCTCGAAATTTTTAATTGAATTATATATTGGAGTTTAAAATATCTTTCTTTTTGGATCCTTACATGTGAAAATTTCTTTAAAAAAACGTTTCTTTCAAAGCACGAGTAGACAATCATATGTTAGAAACATATGATTAAAACGATGTAGAGTTACGACGCAACGTCCGAACGTATAACTGGTAAAGCTCATACAACAATATTTTTTCGTGGATAGTTTTCCTGGTTAGGTAGATTACAAAAAAAATCTTCACTGATTATCATAAAACCTTTGTACGGGCAACATATAGTTGTCCAAATTATTATAATTGTCCATCATTCACGACTTTCCTCTAAGATGCTTACAGTTGAACTTTCAGTATCGAATTTTATATCAGAGTATTTGTCGACCTTACAAAACATTTGTAAGAAGTGTCTCTTGATTCTAGGATCGTAATAGATTAATATGATCAAATTTATGTAACCGTCCAAATAAATAATTATCGTCGCTATCACCGTAAGAAACATATAGTAAACATGTATGACCGCCATAACTTCGGTAATCCAAATGAGGAATAGGCACGTTAGATATGTGGTGCACAAACGTATTCTTAAGCGGAAACTTTCTTCATTCGACGGTCTAATGCACGACTGTATAACTTTGGCGACGAATACCAAAATAGCTAGGAAGAAGATCAATTCTAACACAATCGATGCTATATGAGAACCGATTTCTACTTCGTTCGTGATAACTACGACAAATACGTCCGCGATTATCATTAAAATCCAAATAAGTATCGTCAAGTATTTGCAAACCTTCTCGGATTTTATGAAGAACTCGAACATGAATAATGTAACTAAAACGCTAGTAAAAGTTAATAAAGTGACGCCAAAATAAAAAGTGAATTCGATCGCTAGATTCGTAATTAAACTTCCCGGAACTACGGTTAGCGGCAGGAAGTTTACTATTAGCAATGTATTTAGAATACTCCAGTTCGTCATTGTCCAATATATCGTCGAAGATAGCTTATATCTGCATATAATGTAAAGTACGAAGATATTGGGTGCTAAACACAGCAAGCTGAAGAGCAGCATCCCTATCTGGTGCGGGTAAAGACCGGTATAGAAGTTCTTCGTGTTAGATGTAATGTTCGTCAAGTTGCCTTCTTCCATTTCACTTTCTAATTCGACAACGAGATCCATTTTGTTACTGAACCTGTAAAATTACGTCTGGTTACAATAAAAAAAAATGTACTTCCTTAGTTACGAATTTCTTGATGTGTTATCACAAAGTTTTTCATTAATATGCAAACATGTTACTATTATTGTATCGGCATACTTCGCACCACGCAAGTTTAATTAATTCGGAACAGCTGTTTCTAAGTCCATTATCTACCGCATGATTCAATGATGTGAGAAAAACCTCCAATTTTAACATGACTGTTTTATCTTTGCTCTTGAGAAAAAATATTATTTGCAAGTATTTATTGTTTTTTGTAAATAAATCAAACAGAAATGGCAATGATCCGTTAGCGTTACATTCTTGATCAATTTCAGATTTTCTAATTTAATGTTATGTCCGGTTTCGTTTATATGTCGATTTTATTCTACCGTATCCGTAACATCTGATGTGCTCATTGAATTTGGTGCCTATCGTTCTTTTCGTTTGACCAATCAGAATCACATGTCCTGTCTGTCTTTTGGATTGCGGCCATTTTGTATTGTTTACAGTAGTCCATTAGCATTTGTTTCTTTGCTATAGTTCCTTTTAGTTCTTGGTGACCAGACCAATTAAAGTTAAAATTAAAATTGAAGCAGAAAGTTTTATTATATTGAAAAATTTAAACAAAATGGCTTTCACATGTAGCTATTATTACAACGTAGATTGCAGAAGATAAAAATTTGTATCAATATTTTGTTATGTTTTAATCCCATTACTAATGTTTAATTTACTTTATTTATGGTAGCGGTTAGGAGCAACATCTAAACGCAATATTAATTCAGAGCAAGGTTGATCATATTAAGATTACAATAGAGGCATTAATGTATTATTATCAATGCATGCAGGAGCTAATAAATGCTTAATTTGAAGTTGTACGCACATGTGCATTTCCAAATATAACAACATTAAAAAAATAATTCCGAATTCTACAATTTTTCACTGAGAAAAGATATTTATAATATGTGTAATATTTCAAGGCTACAGAATTATTATAAACGTGAATATTGTGTTGATAAATATTAATATATCTATCTGAATTATGCTTACCTACGACAGCTTCTTTATTTACACAAGCGACAGTCGAACGAAAATTTTAGCGCGACAGATAAACATGCATCAGAATATTTCAAATATACGTCTGGAAGTACTGCGTTACATCGAACTTAGATGTTATTATTTATTAATGAAATGTTAGTTCAACTTCACACCATGTTTTAATAAAACGGGGAAAAATAAGATAGGCTATCGCAGTAACCTTCACCTTCGATTTTGCGAAATCGTATTGCAACACAGCTTTGTAAGTAAATACCTAATATGCAGCGTGTTATAGATCTATAAAGCTGTGTCTACTGAGGAGCAACAATGAGATAAGCAGCACAATATTGTTGGCGGTTTGAAGAGAAATGCCCTGTAGAAGTTGTTCCAGTTAGTTGCTGATAGAAATAGTATTATATTATTATATATATATATTGATATTTATCGTAACTAATATTTTAATTCTGAGATATACATCAAAGATAAAGAGCAAAGCAGTTGTTTATCATTGATGTAGACACTGCACAATATACAGGATGAGGTAACGGTTTGGAAAATGTATAAAACAGGGAAGCCTTTTGTAACATACGAGTTAAATAAGAATAAACGAACTTTACGAAGTCGCTGTATACGGCAACCACCAGGCTACCCTATCCATACAGAAAATGTAATGCCAGTCCCACTTATATGAACACTGCTGACTTGCTAAAGCATGCAGGGTGTTCCTACCAACCAACTACGAATTGCTTGAGTCCATACAGCCACTACTTGGCCGTGGGTAGGCCCTCCTTCCGTCATGCTTCCCATATTAGAGAAGTTCCCTTCCCAAGTTTTGATGGGTAATGATCGGTACCGATCTTTCGAAATGCGCCTCACATCTTGTCCACCTG
Source organism: Oryctes rhinoceros (assembly GCA_020654165.1). Classification (NCBI taxonomy): domain Eukaryota; kingdom Metazoa; phylum Arthropoda; class Insecta; order Coleoptera; family Scarabaeidae; genus Oryctes; species Oryctes rhinoceros. The sequence continues at coordinate 2,042,057 of JAIOKQ010000399.1, read as the reverse complement.
GATCTAGATTCCACAAGTCGACAACTATCGGTCAGTCGGAGCCTACGTGACAACTATCGGCTTTGGAACTAGGCCGCCCCGCACTGGCAATTGTCGACCAGCGATAGAAACGAACCCGACTTTGGGATGGTCGGACCAAGCCGTGGAATTGAGTCAAACCATAGCGGCTAGCCTAGCGTTTAAAATCTAGATAAGGAGTGCATGATTCCAGAGGATTCCTCAACCAGCTCGGATACGGCCGGCGCAGCGAGGCGCTGCTTTCTCTCCTTCCGTCACGCCTGTTACTGTGGACAACGACGACAGATTGGGTTGCAGGGCGAGCTGCAGGGCTTTAAGGGTAAAGACCATGGGTAAACGTTTATTTATAATCCACTCAGTCATGAATGTGCTGCCAAATTAGTTAGGACTGAAGGCATTTGGAAAATTCATATTGCCCCTCAATTACTAAATCCCTAACACACGAAAAAAAAAATGGTTAGACACAATAGATTTAAGTAGCTTACTGAGTGTTCGTTTAAGGATGGATAGCGGCTGTATCTCAGTAACGGTAGGCTTTACAGGATTCAAAAAAGATTCACTAAAAATAGTTTCAATTTTCGATATTAACCAGTAGATACTCTAACTAATGTGAGAAAGCAGAAAAAACTTTTTTTTTAATTTGTCAATAATGGAATATAGTTCAATAATTTTATTTTCCATAATTGCACATTAGGCTTTCTATTGATTTTGATAGTCAAACTTCTTTTTCAATGTGGATTTATCTGCGACCATTACCGCCCTTTATCATATTAGTTGCGTCCTTTGGCGGTCTAAAACTATTTTTAATGAAATGCTCTTGGTTACTTATAATAGAATCATGCAGAATTTACAATTGCTGCGATTACTGCAATTGCTGAGATAGAGCCCTTAAACAAGACATCCGGTATAAGCTCAAAATTGGTCTATAATTTTTAACTAATGTATTACTTTCTGATTTAGAAATTAGAGTAATTTGTGTTGCTTTTCAGAAATGGGAGACCGCTCCACTACAAAATGATTGATCAAGAAGTAATGGTAAAAGCAAAGAATGTTTGCACATTTTAACAAAAAGGTTTGGTATGTTCTTATTACCAAATTCCTTATTGATACAAATGATCTACGTAATAATCTAAATTGTGTGAGACATTATTGTCAAGAGAAGCTAAACTGTTAAAGCAATGATGCCTGCATCCGTAGGTTCATACTCGCTTTCTAATATTTAGCAAAATTGCTCAGCCTCCTATTTAATTATATTCCCTGTAGAGTAACGAGGAGATACTTATTGCGTTTGCGAACAACTGAGAGTACAAGTTTTGCAAAAACTTGACGCAAGCAGTTGTAACAATTAGAAACATTTTGATTCGCATTTGAATCAGTTAAAAATTATTCCAATTTATATTATTTAAATCAAAATTCATTCCATCAAAGTCGGCGCCTTTAAAATTTAATTTACTATGCGTATTTTCGTTGGCGTACGTGGCTCCATACATTTGAGAAAAATCCAACATATAAATAGTACGCAAATGGTATAAGAAGTACATACATTTGCGGACAGATGGCGCTTTGTGTCGAAATCTAGATTATGAACTGTGAATACCATTTTTAAGTCGGTGTCTGTGAATAAGTTGTTAAAAGTGAAAGTTGATGTATTTGTGGAATCATGGAAAAAGAACAACAACGATCAGAGGTTTGATTTCTTTTTTTTTTAGATGGGAAAGTATGTGTAGAAATCAAAGAGAAATTGGTTGCAGTTTAAAAGAACCATGCACCTTCGATAATTATTAATCAACTGCTGGTTTAGTGAATTTGAGGGTGGCTGATTAGACGTACGCAAAACATCCTTCACAAAAAATTGGATATGAGAAAACTATCGGCAAGATGGGTGCCGGGTTTATTAACGATCATCAGGAACGTAGTCGCGTGGTATTTTCAGAGCAATGTTTGAACACGCTTAAACGCAATCCGAGTAAGTTTCCGCGTCGATATGTGACTTGTAGAGGAGACGAAAGTGCATCAAAGAAGGAGAACTAAACTGGCAGCTGATTGATTAATTATATTTATTTATATTAATTGCCCTGGGTGTGCTACGCTCGAAATCGAATTCTGTGGCAAAGACTGCATAATTTTGTAGAGGTCGATATAACGATATAATTCGACAATTTCAGTGATTAGAGTATCCTTAATTAGATACTCTCATCCGAACAAGGAGAAGACGATTCCATCAACCGCATAGATATCTCAACGATTTTTGGGACGATTCCAAAGGCATAGTCTTAATTAATTATTCGGAGAAGGCAAGAACAATCACAACAGTATTATGCTGATTTATTACGCCGATTCGATGCTGAACGAATGAGTGTTAGCGAAGAAGCAAATTCTCTACCATTCGGGTCCATACATCAGAGAAGCATGTTGTGCAAATATTGCAATTAATACTCCCCTCTCAACTTTCTTTTACCGATTACAACCTTTCCTACTCACGTTGGATGTTAAATGAAGCTTCTTGTATATTTCCAAGCGTACAGTACAATCATACAGTATCTGCGATAATTTATTGCGACTTTTTATTTAATTAAATATGATCAGTATGGAAAGCTGACATAAAAAGTAATATTCGAATTACATTAAGTGAAAGGAAACTTCTACTTCATAACTTTTATATGTTTTCAGTTATTGGCTTTTGATTCGGCTGTTAATAAAACATTTATAAAAATTTAAAAAAAAGCTATTTTTAAATTTCGGCAGATTTTATGTATGCTGGAAGACAAACTTTTTGCATTCAATTAGCAATAATTAGTAAAATTCAGTTAACGGATGGTTTAAATGCTACATCCTGTATACACAGGAATGCCACTAAATATAAAACAGAATATACGTTTCCCATCAAGTTGAAAATAAAACATGTTTCTGAAATGGGCCGTGAAAATACAAAATAAGTAGAAATAAACGAATTATTTGTTTATGTCTTTCTGTACGAATGCCAAATTGAAATGCATGTTTTTCAATACGATGATAATTTTAGAGCTTTTATTCGAAAATGCATATAAAAAATATAGACTTACTTGGTCGTCAAGTATATATGTACGATCGTTTATATCCCCGCTTTGCCTCTTGGCACCACTATGAAATTCCGGTTTATGTTTATGATGCAATTATTTAGACTATTCCCAAAAGCCTTCAACTTGCGTTGCATGTTATTGCCGTTTTAAATGTAGCGTATGAAAAATGAGAAAAACACTTTTAATGCAACAGTTTCTCGTTTTTAAGTTGATTACTTATTTCCTACGACGTCACCGCTATATAATGTTCTGTCAGCCAGGCAATTGCTAGCCGCTGCAGATTAAATAGTGGGTAGAATAGAATAAATACACTAATTTGAATAATTTAAGTACCTAAAAATTAATTAATAATGCGTACATTAATAGACGCGTTATTTGAATTTTAAATATTTTTGCTGCTACTAAATTATTCCACTTCATTAATTATAGAGCATATCCTAATATCGAATTGTTACTGTGTTAACCAAAAATATATAATGCTAAGATAGTTTAGCTCTCTCATGGTATTGATGGACGAATTTACGACGAACGCAACAAAAGGAGAGAAAAAAAAGCGCACTAGAGGGCGCCAAGAAATGTCGAGTTTGTCGTTTTGGAAGTTGTAGAAGAAGAAGGTAGAGATAAAAGTACACTCGAAACAACTTCTTTTCTCCTTTTGTTGCGTTCGCCGTGAGTTATTTCATCAATACCATGAGAGAGATAAGCTATCTTACCCATTATATATTTTTGTTTATTGTCTCTAGGGATTTTCTGATGTGTTTTTTTATCTACATCGTGGTAACCTTTTCGAAGTATTCACATATGCGGTTTTTCAAAGCGCTACCAGTGCTGCCATCTCGTTGTTAAGCAGTCAGAGAATTGCTCAAGGGATGGTTTGGGAAACAGTACCCGGTTTGGATCGCTGCTTCTTGGACGGCAGACAGGCATTTGTATGGCACTAGAGGGCGCCCAGAAATGTCTAGTTTGTCGTTTTGGATGTTGTGGCATTAAATGCGAGACAATAGTGTCAGAAGGTAAGATGAAATTATGCTCGAAACCGCGTTAATGATGCTCGGTAGGCAAAAACATGTCCGCGTGTTAGTGTCCTTTTCTTTCTCTCCTTTTGTTACGTTTATCGTAAATTTACTCCATCAATACCATGAGAGAGAGCTAAGTTTTGGTTATTATTTGTTGTAAGCATTTTTTCTGATATCTTATAAAGTTAGCCTTTAATAAAAAGCTAAATTTATTGCGTATTTTTAACACTAAATGTATTTCCGGATTCGGACCGTATTCATGTCCGTTTTTCGTCAAACTAAAACTCGACGTTTCGCCGTCAACAATCAAATGCAGCTTCGTAGGGAGAGGGATGGATAGGTGGTAGGAAACAGTTAGTAGCAGTGACGTAGTTTACACGTTGAGTTACCGCGTTAACTGTTGCCTACCACTTTCCTGAAGGAGTCCCATACGACTGTAGCCGAAAAGTCGAGTTTTCGTTTAACAAAAAACTACATGACACGGTGCAAATCCGGAAAACATTCAGCTTTAATTGACTCTGGTCGTGAAAGCCTCTGTTTTTTATAACTGTATATTGTATTGGCATAAGACCTTTACGCAAACGTAGTAGACCGATCGGCCCTTAATATTTTGTAATTCATGGACCAGCAACGCAAAACTTGAAATATCAAGTACTATTAACTGCAACCTTCCCCTGCATATACATTCTACAGTATAGGATTAATAATATATAAGTTTTATAATACTCGTTATACGTTATTAGAATTTATATCACTGTAGCAATTAGCTTTTGAAGATGCGTAAAGAGGCGACAAATAAACAACGTAATCAACGACTCCGAAAAGATTCGGAGTCCAGAGACTGTTGGCCTGGCGTTGGAAAACCAGTCAAATTAGTGAAACATCGCAGTATTTGCAATAGTTGCAAAAATCACACTAAGAAATTGGAAAGGGAGAAAATTGTTTCTTGGAATCGTTTCATTCCGCGGCTTTATTCAGTTATTCCCTTATTTCACATCGCAAACTTATCCTAAAGTAGTATTCTAATCTACTACATGTCAGGTAACAACAAAAGTTCTCTATGAGCAATTAAATCTATGCGGATTACCACAGCAGTAGGTTGGCAACTTTAAACTTCTTATTGGAAAGTTCACGCCCCTAAAGTTCTGCCAACCACAGTACACTAATTTGGTGTATGTACCTTATTCAACTAATTGTGTCTGAAGTTTGGGGAAAAGCTATCTGCATATTGCATTTCGGTGTAATAAATTCTTAAGTACAAAAGCATGATATCTGTATGTATATGTTATATAGCGTATACTAATCCATAAATGTGCCTAAAGAGATTCTTGCAACATGTATGAGTTTCAGAATTTTATACAAATCAGGAACCTTTAATTGGTATGGCAAGATCATATGAGTAGTGCTAGTTATTTAATAGTTAAATTAGCTGCTAGAATTAGGAAAGCTTAAGGTATTTTAGGAAGAAAATAGGCATAGTCGATCCGATTTCTTAAAAGCTTCTGTTTCTGGAAAACTCCGGAATTGGTTGTATTCTACACCTCTCGGAGCGAATACAACGTCTATCTTCAAAGAGATGATAAGTGAAAACCTGAGAGAAGTCCTTAGTCCGTTTTGGTATCATGCCTCATTGATTGTTTTATGGTGTAAGCAGTATGGGTAGTTTTTATATTGCGACTATAAGTTACATGAGCGCGCTTAAGAGGATTTAAGTGGAGGATGTTCTCTCGATGCCAATGGAATATAAATCCAATATTGACTCGTATCATGTATTGCCATTATGTTTTATCTTTTATGTTTTATTTTATTTTATTTATGTTTTTATGTTTTATTATTTATGTTTTTTGTTTTATTTATGTTTTATTATGTTTTATTTGATTATGTATTATCAAATAAATTCGTTCCGCTATAAATTTGAGGTCGTCGGCGCAAGCAAGAGCCTCACAGCTCAAAGTTTTAAAGAAATCTTCCAAGAAAAGAAGAAACAACAATGGTCTCCGATTTCATTCTTGTGGAGCACCCGATGAAGCAATATGCTGGTAAAAGCTAAATTTATTGTTCTTCAGATAGGATTAGATCAAAGCTAAGAGATGTCGATGGAATTCGATTTGTACAGCAGGATGCAACGATATATTTTGGCGAAACCACGAGAGAAGTCTGTATTTATATAACACCTATCTGCCTTCCTTTGTCTAAAGCGTCGCTTATAAATCATCCATGTTGTTTCGTTGAAATATCTAGTTGCACATAAATAATTTGATAATATTTTAGTAGCAAGATAAATGTAAGAAGGCTAACCTTATATCTCTTCATTTTTTTAATATGTACATAAAAATCGAGGTATTTTTATAAATATTCTAACCAGGCGGTGTTACTTTGGATGTAATTGGATGTTACTGGCTAAGAAAGGAAATGCGTGAAAAGTTATGCATGACCAGAGGATTGCTCTATACCGTGATTCTTCACTATCAAGTTAAATTTTGTTCTAAATAATTACGGAAGCATCGAGAAGCCATTGAAAATCGTCGCAAATTTGTCAGACCTGAAGCAATGAAAGCAGTAATACTTTGACAATTTGAAGAATTGAAATTTCAACTTTGCAAGAGAAAGAATGAACAAAAGGGTGAATGGAATTGATTCTGAGATTCTTTACACATGTTGTTACAGATTATATAGAAACAGTCAACACTGGATCCAATGCTTCTTTCGCTCTAAACAACTTTAGAAAGTTGTTTTTAATTATCTCATCAAAGTATACCAACAAAGAGAGATTAATAAATCCATCAGTAAAGATTGTAACTTTGAGTAATTCGAAGAGAGGCACCCAATGGTAACCGGCAACAAACAAACAGCGGTCAATAAAAGTAATCGTCACATATATTGTAGCTAATGTTAGACGCAACGAGCAAGAATGATCGCCTAAAGATGAATGAGCCTTCACGAACAAAAGCATAATTTTCACGATAAGTATTATGATGCAAACAATATTAACGATGCCAATCGAAAATACAACTAAAATAATATGGGCGTAACTAACAAAGAAGGATACGAAGCTTACGGCAGCGAGTATCGCAACAGATCCCCAAAATCGGATAATTATATATCTACAAATCCCGGGCTTTTTTATATATCTCTCAAAAACGAACAATGTTACTAATATTACATTCAACGTTATGAACGACAACGAAAACGTATAAGATAAGTCCCACATTTTAAATGATAAATATTTTAACGGAACAATGGTCCAATGTATCGTGCTCGAGATTAAAACCACGTTGCAAACGCTCCAATTCAGCAGGATCAGGTAGAGATGCGATTGTCGCAGGGTTTTCTTCAAAAGGATGTGAATCAGGATGCCGTTGGGTATTATGCAGAGAATGCTCCAGATGAAGGTGATTATTTGATACGTCGATAGTGCATCCTGCGATTTCCATGACGTTTCCAGGTCGAGCGTGTCTTCCGTTTGGTTCATTGTCGTCTACGGATAGGTAAATACCTGAAATTACATATATTTTGTATGTAGTTTGAAGATAGATAAGAATGCAGAATTGCTATGAACGTTCGTACTGTTTTTTATTGTTATTTCGAATCTCCACGCGTGAACATATGTACTTCGTTCTTTTGCTTTAATTCAGGAAGTACAACTTTCAATGGGAACTGATAATGTGTAATTTCTTTACATTCTTTGAAATATTATATGGGTGCAAATTTTCGCGAGTTTCTAAGAGAATTATTTCATTCGTAGATAGTCTAATCGTTACCTACAATGGGATATTTCGCAAGTACATAAGTAAGCTGCATTGCATAGATTGATAATGAGAGATGACAAAGGCGGATGAAATTATTACTTTTTTGCATAGGCTAGACAGACTCGTGTTTTGTTGACTCTCGAAGACACCAGCAGGCAACATGAATCCAGGTCTCATGAGGTGAAAAGACACGAGTCTATCTAGTCGCTGCAAAAAAGGAATAATTCCACCTGCCTTTGCCATCTCTATTGATAATTACTAGAGAGGATAAAAGCGAGTGAAATCATACCTTTTTTACAGCGTCGTGTCTATTCGTCTAATGGAAAGTGTTCGTGTTGGCTACTGGTTTCCCAGAGAGTCTGTCTAGTCGCTGCAAAAGAGGTATGATTTCACTCGCTTTTGTCCTCTGTAATAATTACATTTTGTACGATGTATAAAACGCTTTATGTAAATTAGTTCGGATGTCTAAAATGACAAACAGCGGTTTATATATATTGACCGAGAGAACTCGTTATGAATATTGCACATTAGAATTATTAACACTTTGATTTATATTTTTTCGATTTTTATAAGTTAGATCATCAACTGATTAGCCCAATACAAATAATAAAAACAGCATTACTGTTTCTTTGAAAACAATAACACGAGATTCATTCGGAATTATTGAAAAAAAAAAAAAACGGTTAATATACGTTAGAATTTTATTTTGCATTTATTTCATTTTAGTTATCCCGTAACCTCTCCTACTTTGGGTGTAGATGTCATCCTTCTTAAATTCATTCTATCTATTTTTTTTCTTCGTAATACCTGTGATGATAGCATTCCACATTTTCGACGTTCTTCTTCGTTTTCTCCTTTTACTCAGTTGTATTTCCCATATCACATCCACTATTTCATTCTCATCCCACTGGGTTGCTTCTATTTTTTTAAGGATGTTTCTTACTTATAAACTATATCTATCCAATTTCTGCACTTCTTTAAAACTTTCATATAATTTTCTTTAGAAACTATCTTTTAACAACCATAATTCGCACTTATACAATGCATTGGTATCAAAGCTGATTCTAAATTCTCATCTTCGTCGTTTTTGATATTGCTATCAAATTGAAAATCTTGTAGAGCGCCAATGCAGTGAGACCATTTAAATTATTCCATTCATTATTTCTCTTTCCATTTTGTTGTAAAAATTCCTAACAGCATTGTCTGTGGTTTTACAGAGGCTGAGGATTATTTCTTTCATTCTTTTGCGAATTCATCTTTATACCAGAATCCTCCAGATTCCTTCTCTTTGCAGGTTGTCGGGAGCTTTTTCAGATCGATTTCGCAATAAAATAATTTTTTGTCTAGCTTATGTATCTCTGATTGACCATCCTGTTTGTGTTCTGAACCGCTTCTCTAGTATGTATCAGCAAATCTCATTATAGGGACATTTGAGTAATAATAGTTGCTTTCCTGAATTTTGGTATTTTCTTTAATTTCAAGGCTAGTAAGATTATCTTGTGCAACAATTCAGTTCCTTTCTATCCAATGTATTCTATCCACTCTTTTATTCCATCCAATACCTGGAGCTTTACAAATCTTCTTTTATCTTTCCTACTTTTCCACTCGCTTCTGTCAATGTTATATCTTTCTTTTTCATCCGATATTCTACTTTCTTCTTCTTCTTCTTGGTTACTTTCTGCAAAGCCATTGTCTTGGATCTAATTATAGCAATTTTCACATTCCTCTACTCTGCCGATTAATTTGGTAAAATACTGTTTCCATATTTTTAGTATACTTTCTTCTTCCGTAGCTGCTTCTCTTTCCTCACCTCATGTGTTTCTGATTTGACTTTTCTTATTTTAGTCTTCTGAGCGATGATGAGCGATATAGTATTTCGGCGTAATTCGCTTTTTTCCCTATTCCTGATATTTTCGGTAAAATTCCTAACATTTTTCTTCTTTAACGTATCTTCTCCATTACTTCTTTTCTTCTTAGCCCTTTTGTTATGTTATTGTTCCGCCGATATGTTTCTTTTGTTTTATATTTTTTGACTATTCCGCACAATTTTAAAAGTATTCCAATAGAATTCTTCTTCTTGTCACCATTTTAGGTATTTCTTTGGCTATTCGCCTTTGATATCTCTCTTATATTAAATATATTTAAAATAATTCCTTCCTTTCCTAACACTACTTAACGCTTGCTAACTAATCTTCTCTTTGAGCTTGCTAACTAATCTTCTCTTGGAAAATACTGATGAATGATTGCATTCTCATCTTCCTTACACACTATAAACATTTTTTCGGTGTATCATTTAGCTACAACTTTCTTGTTCATCTAATACAATTGCACATACCATCCCCATACTTCTAAAGAACATCGCATACATAGAGTTTTCATACGTCGCTGCTTCTTTGTGATTGATTGTTGATGGTTCTTTGTCATTATGAATCCATACACGCGTTTCTTGACAAGAAAAACAGAACATATGATTTGTTAGCTGTCGTAATTTTAAAAAGAAAGATTGGTGTCTCTTCGAACGTTAGAAAGTCAATGCGGCACAAAACTTTTTTAAATGCAGGAGATCGTATTTGAGAAGCATGCAAGTTTTGCTTATAGCGTATGTGGCCATGTTGTCCTCCTCAATTGTTATCTTAAGAGCAGCAATATTTTCTTTGGTATATTCAAATGAATATTGTTTAAGGCAAAAACTCTTGACTTGTGCATGACTTAACAGCATTTGAAGAACAAATTTAGATTCGATGTGAAAACTATCTTAAACGATCCTATGTTTACATGTTTACATAGATTTCCAGAACATAAATAAAGTTACTAACGGATTACATCATCCTCCACGATCAATGTTTTTTTTTCCTAACATATATGTATTAATAAGCCATAATGGAAGCTATTTATATGTATAACAACCTATATAACATTAGTTTGAATATTCAACCTCCATTTCCCTAAAGTGCTGTTTCATATATATTAGAAACACTTTGGCTTATGTGTTCTCCAATAATTGAATTGGAAATACCCTAAAGCCATAACTTTGACGATCAATTCCTGCAAATTACAAGGAAATAGGAGAACATCAAGGGAACGTAATAATCTATTGTCTAATTCTCGATATATCCAAAATCAAAATTATACTTCAAATATTTTGCAACTGTTGATATTCAATGCAGTCGTATTTCTAATTATGTTTAGTAAATATTAATAAGCAAATTAATTAAGCGCGAACTTCAATTATTTTGTTTCCAACAAGGCCATGGTTGATTCGAAATTAATGTATAATGTAAATAACACACAAGCAAAAGTTAATCTTCGCTTAACCGCAAAGAAATAACTTTAACGCGGTCAAAAAGTTTAGTCGTAACTTATTTGTTCTTATAAGTAGAACTTGGGCTTGCAAGAACAATCTTCTGATAACTTTACCTAAAACAAGGGCTGATTAGAAGTTTCCACGTTAAAAATGAAATTACTTTCAAGTCTCCTCCGGATAAGGAAAGGGACACCAGCAATAACAGCACTATTGGACGGATTGTTTACTAAATACTTTATGTAGTGAAATGTTGAAGTTGGTATGCTTTTTCGATTTGTTTCCTGAGAAACTCACGCAATTAAAGGAAGAAGGAATCTTTTATTATTTAATTATAGATTCAAAAACGAATAAATAATGCTTGTTCTTTGAATAGAATTAAGATTTTTGAAAATTTAGGTCGGTAGTACCAATTAAAAAAAATAACGCTCGTGAAAAATGGGTTGCCTATATTGCGTACTTTAAAATAGTAAATATTTAATAATCTTCTAAGTAAAAGTTAAACGATAAAAGTGAATTTGCAGTTGAAAAAGGATTTTTTTTAACTTTTGCTTACTTTTGGTTGCTCTTTTGTGTTTACAAATAATTTGAGACTCCACTGAGTATAGGAGCAAAGTTATTAAATTACATTAGAACACGTCGAAGGTTGTTTATAAGCAACCGCTTCTCTAGAGGTTGGTATTTGCCCTTATTTTCTGGTAATATTTTCGCGAACCGACCAATCTCCAGAAGAATCGTAATTTTCTTCCTCGGTTATATTATTTAGTTTTCAAATTGGCGTGTCCCGCATAGTCCCCTTTCGTTTTCCGCTACAATATTTTTCTTCTTAAATTAAAATTTATTTTAATTTAAAGCAAGTTTACACTTGCTTGGACAGATTTTAATTCTACCCAAAAATAAAACTACTTCATCGCTGTTTATGCACTTAATTTTTTTACAGATAAATAAAGAATGAAAGGTGGAATAATAATGTAAAGTTATGTATCTTTCCATTATTATTTCACCTTTCCGAACAGTTTTCATTTTGATTTATCTAATTAGCAGAAAAGTAGCTGAATTAAAAACGTAAGCTCTCGAATTTTCTGAAAATCTATTATGAAAACAAAGAGGTGTTGGTAATTCTATAATAATAAACTATATTCCTGTTTGGCAACATTCGCCATTGAAATAAAATAAGCAAAGATAACTAGTTTAAATAATTCTATTTTTCATAAAGACAGCTTTGACAGAAGTCATGTCAGGTTTTCAAGCAGATACATCAGTTAGTCTGTGAATGACAGCCATTTAAGATGAACATATGTTGGGATTTAACAATGGAAAAAGTCGAATATATACCAGTGATTAAATATTTGTTTTTGAAACAGGACTTAGTGACGTCTATGAGAACTCTGCGCCTTCGTTATCGGCCATAGGCTATTGGACAGCTGAATTTAAACGCGGCCTTACGAGCATTTTTTATGAAGGACGTCTGGATGGTCCAAATGAGCTCACTACATCAAAAATGTTTGGAAAATTCATGAATGATCGGAAACTGAAATTTGCGTGAAATTGCCGAGGGTGCGGACATCTCAACTGACCGGCGACATAAGAATTTAATATTTACATTTAAATGTAAAGAAGGTTTCAGCAAGATGAGTGCCGTAATTGCTCACAATTGACCATAAATACTCACGCGTATCAACTTGTTTGGCGTAATCTGATTGATTCTTGGCGTCGATTCAATAACTACTGACTAGACGTGAAACATCAGAGACCAAAAAACAGTCCAAATGCGGGCCCTTCCGTGAACAACCGGCGTCAAAGGAGGCCAAAGCTACATTATCGGACGGCCAGAGTATTTTGGGATGTGCGGACCGAAATCCGCTTCGATTAGCACAATGCTGTGAAAGAAGAATTTCCGTATTTGGAGAAGTCGCCAAATGACGTCGCCGCCATATGAGTTCGATCAGAATTGCTTCACCATCCATCAGATTCAGCACTTATTATTTACTATTTCGGGATATGAAGCGCTAGCTCTGCGCATAGAAATTTGGCTTAATCAATGACGAGAAGACTTCACAAGCAAACGTTTATTTTGGAGTTGGAGAAATACGAAAGAGTGCATCCACTTCAAGAGAGACTACATTGAAAAATAAAATGAATTTACATGTAAATAGGTTTTTCTTTTTTCACGCCATCGTCAGGTATTTATATTCCCTCCTGCGATTCAACTATTACGTATAGTCTTTGTAGAGACGCATCTATTAATTTCTTAATTAACTTTCTGGTGGAAACATTCAAATTGTATGAATGCGGATATTGCAAATATATTAGAATTCAAGGTTAATACTTTAGAAAAGAAAACAACGGCTTTTTTGTTAATGCAGAGATATGTAAAATCAGATGTATCTAAAAGGACATTACCGTAATTTTCTATACCTTCTACCGATAAGTTTCAAGCATATTTACCACTACTTTTAATAATTATTTTTGCAGGAAATTTGACTTTTTCTAAAAATCTCTAATTTACTTTATATCTATCATCTATCAACTTCTTATCGGCAAAAGGTTGCTGAATAATTCAGTTTTATTATTTTCTCTAAAACAAACGGAGAAAATTTTCCGAAACAATGAGACAAGCTGCATCAACATGAGTTTTCTTCAAAAATATTTGATAAATGTAAATATAAATTTGAAGAATAAATTAGGAAATCATGTTTTTCTAATACCTTTGCTAACATTGTGAAATTCTAATGCGTCTTTTCCTATTTGTTTATGACAGAATTAGAAAATTAGTAAACGACATTGGGATCCAGCTAAAGCTGACAAATTAGCGATGTCATTTTAGTGAGAATAACGTGTTTGCTTCCACAATAGCGAAACTGTTATTATTTTTAAGTCTGTAATTGTACGTCATTAATTTTCTATTCTAACATAAGCTAACTTTTTTAAAGTAAGTAAATTGGATTATTTGTTCAAAGTAAGTAGTCCTTGAACTTTGAAAAAATGGTATTTACATATCTTCAATTGTAATTAATCTGAAATATGTAAATGAATAAGGCAATAAATTGATTGGAATATTTTATATAATTTGGTAACCATATTATTTCATGTTATTTGTTCTGTATTAAAGAAAAATAGTAAACATGCTCATATTTATGTACTCTATATAACATCCAATATGTACTGTTTCGGATTACATATTTAATTTAAATACAACTTTATGTAAATTAGGTCAACTATTATTTGATAATAATTCGTATCTTAGTGTGTCATGCTCTTAGTATAATTTATACGTACTTGGAATAATTTTCTATTTACTGCAATGTAGGAGCGTAAACTTACATAAAGATCTTCACTTGTAATAAACTAATATAAACTAAATCACTTATGCAAGTTATACAGCCACAATAGAAAACATTTCTTCACTAAATTGCGGTTAATGTAGGACAAAATCAAATGCATGAAGAAAGTAAATTATTTTCTTTTACGTACATATACTTTATCAATGTAACTGATTCTTGTAGAATAAGATGCACTTGTTAGCGAACAACTTTGTACGTCACGTGAAAATGGTATTCCCGTTTAGTGGTTTAAAGTAGAAGCCGGCTATGTGTTTGAAAGAAGTCTGTTTTTTCTCTGTTGGTAGATTACGTAAATTCTTTATGAATTTACGTAATCTATCCTACAATGATATATATGTACTGCTTAGATCCGTATACTTATTGTATTTGTCATATAAGATTTAAAACTTTTATCTTAGTTTAATTAGACAGTTAATATTTTAATTAGAAATTTATTAAAATAACTCACCTTTATTATTTGCTCAACTGAATAAGTGTTACAGCAACTTTCGTGTGGTGTTAGATGTTGTCAAACATGTTTTACAACATCATTTCCATGTTTTAATGTTCATAAAAGAAATTTTTAGTAATTGATGCTATTGTTAGCGCGTGCGTATTGATCTAATACGAGAATGGGCCGCGCCGTGCTTCAAAACAATGCTTACGCACGTTTAAGAGAAATACGAGTGAGTTTCTGCGTCATTATGCGATAGTATATGAGGCCCAGACATATCACTACACATTAGAAGCTAAACATCGGTTAGTAAAATAGGTTAGAAAAAGTATACGGAACAGATCCCGATAGTAAGAAGGACAGCTTACATTTTAAATATATTGGTTAAAAAATTACAAATAGGAACAGACTGGAGTTGCCCTTTAGATATCTATAGATTAAGGGTTATAATAAAATCTTATTTAGACAGGCAGGTCTGTTAAACGACATAAGGAGCAATTAAGTATGCGAATATTTTATAAGATCCAGGAAAGATATTTCTCTAGATTTAAGTAAAAAATGTAGCAAGTCTTATTACGACGATTCAAAATTTTAATGAAACGAAGGTGTTTCCCCCTCGGAATGAGACACGAATTAAATGAAAGCGACCATGTCAATTATGTTTGCAACATTAGGGGACTAGTAAACTGCTTCCCTGCATGATATACAACGAAAAATTTATATTCGACGTGAGTAGAGGGTAATCTAAAAAAAATAAGGTAAAATTATACGTAACGTATAGGTTGATAATTTTGTTAATTTTTGGTTAATAGAGGAATCAAATTTGTGTTTCTATCCAGTAATTTCATCCACTTCAACCAGCTTTGTTATTTCGTTTTTAGGCTACTAAGAGTGGCTTGGAAATTCTAACTACGTGGAAACAGCCACCTATTTGTAAAAACACTTTTGTTCGACTTTTCAACCAATTACTAGAAAAATAAAAAGTAATGAAAACATTACAATTTGTGTAAGCAGGAATTCTATCATCATCGAAAGTCTTGAAGGTCTTCACACCCGCAAAGATCAGGTGTGATTTTTAATAATTTTTGGTACCTAAATTACGCACGAAAGGACCTAACTGTTGATGTAGTTCCGAATTGTTAGTGCAATGGGCGTAATATTGCGCTAAATTACATTTTTTGGTTAAAGTCTTTCTGTTGTACTGGAACATCCTGTATATTATTTTGATTGAGAATATTTGAAATTGCTAGTCAATGGATTAGTGTCAATATTTATATTTATATCAGTCGTGAGTTTCGGATGGATACATGCACTTTTATTCTACAAAAAAAAAACTTTAAAATTTTAGAATTTTAAAGTTTTAATATTTTTTTCTCAATTGTACTATTAAGCTTGTTGCCGTCGGAGTGCGCAACTTGTAGCTATCTTCAGACATAATCTTAATATTCTAGGTAGAAATGTCAAATCACTTGGATACCAGAGCATGCTGATATTAATGACATAATGGCAACGAACTAGTCGATGCTCTTACTGAAATGGGATCTGAGCACACTGTGCTAGGTCCAGTACCTTTAGATTTCGACAATATTGGTATTTTGGATATTAAAAACAATTATGAAAGTTGTATTCTTCTGGAGATGATGTTTCACATCAATTTCAACAACGGACACAGTGAATTGTACGATACTAATCAATTGAGCAACATTTATTGTATTTCATAAATAGTCGATTTCTAAGAATCAATCTGCTGTGCTACAAGTTGTCTTCAATCTATAAAAATATTTTTTTGGATCATTTTGCATTATTTTCATTATAGATTTAGTTTGTCGGCTAGAATATTTTTGTTTTGTTGTATTTATTTATATTTTATTTTGTTCTGCTTCAATGTAACTATTCGAAAATCAAAAATGTATAACATGATTTTATCATAATTGACTGTCCTTACACGGTATAGTAACTCCTAATGAAGTTCAGAATAAAGAATGACATATTAGTTTTAATTGAAATCTATCTACAGACTCGGTTTTCCAAATTTATTATTTCTATTTCTTAACGGGTACGACCGAGTTAAGTTAAAAAGATAGTTAAAAGCAGACTTTCTGTCTGCTTTTAACTATCATTAGTATTACTACTGAACAAGAACAATTTTTTTAAAAAGATGTTAGTAATTTAAGAAAATTGAGACATTTTAACAAGGATGTTATGACATTAGAATTCATTCTTCTTTCGTTGGCAACCTGGTCACATAAAATACCTCGTTTTATGATTAATTCATATCCATGCGCAGCCTGACCTTCAGTTGCTGGGATAAACTCAATAGAAGGAATTTAACAGAATATTTCAAGCAGATCAGAATATTGTAAGTTACTAATAATCGAAAAAGATCGACTTTGCTTGTTGGTCGAATAACCGATTTTGATACAGATTTGCTCTAAATCCAACCAAAATTCGGATACATCAAAGAATGTCTCTGGAAAGCGCGCTGGACTAAAATGCGTGATCGTATCGGCATGTTTTTAAATAGAATACCAATAAAATAACAAAAAAGATTTCAGGTGTTCGTATAAATATAATTTATTTGTTTCGTATGACTTAATGTTGTCTTGATAATTAAATCTAAATTGAATACTCGATTACTCTTCACAGTAATCAATGTAATCACTTTAACACTTTACCATTAAATTTTGAAGAGAAGTGCACTATTTGTTTGACTCTATATTTTATTAAAGTTTGCAATTTCTAAAACATGTTGTTGGTAATTTAAATAAAAATGACCTCCATCTTATTTGCGTTGAAGTTCGTTATGGGTCATAATTATAATTTTGTTGATAAACCTCTAAATTTTAGGAACCTAAATGATAAAATACAAGAACATGTCACTAAATTAGTTTTATAATTTATTTTATCTTAAAATACTACAGCTATTACACAAATGTGCATTTAAGCTTATTATCTATTTATATAAAACTAATGAAATTTATACACGCGTTTTAGTTGAAAGTTCATATGCCTCAATACTGTCCCTTCTCCTAGATATATTTAGAAATAGCCCGTAAAAGTAACATCTCACGCTAGGATCGAAATAAATTAAAAGCACAATTTTAACGAAACCATCTACAAACGATCCATAATAGATGAAAAGAAAATACTTTTTAACAAATAGTTTTGTTATTATCAAAATGTGTAGCACCCATAAAGAGAAGTTCAACATAGTGTAGACTCCAGCAATAATTATCCTTAATCCTTCGTTTTCATCCTCATGATCAAGGGGTGCAAAGATGAACAACCCTATTTTAGCAACCAGAGCCGTTAGACATGCTATTTCTACGGGTGCTATTATGTAAAACAGTTCAACAAAGAATTTGTAACCTAGTTCCGAATAGATGATTTCGAAAATCGTGCATGCCACAAACAAACACCAATAACCATAAACGAAATATGTACAATATTTGTTCGAATGTAAGAAAGTTCTGAACATAAATAATGTAGCAAGTATTACCGTTAATGTTGGCAGTATAATGTTAATGTAATATAATTTATCGAAGAAATTATAACTAACATACTTTTCCGGCACAATGTTAAAGTAAAACATGCACAATATATATATAATGTTGGAGATACACCAATTCATTAAAACGAAGTAGAAATTGGTGGTGTAGATGCGTTTCTTCACGAAAATATATATCAGGAGAGCATTGGGTATAACGCAGATCAGCGTCCATATTGCCAAGAGTATTTGATCGTTGCTTAGAGTTTCCGAAGCTTGAATATTAGACGTTGTATTTTCGAATTCGAGTTCTTCTGTTTGCTCCATTCTAAGAACATTACAATAATATTATTTAGTATGTGGACACAAGAAATTAGTTATATTAAATTAAAGAAGCACATTCAGACACTTTTAATATGCGATGGAAGGTTACTTGCACATATTGGCAGTGAAGTACTAAAATTAAGTTAATACAAGCTGATATCTTATTTCTTAAACGTTGTGAAGATGTCTTTCTAAAATTTATGAAGGCTATCATTTCCAATGGTTAAACAGCACCAATTACGCTAAAAAGTAAAGGCTACTAAATATCTATATACTAAAAATCAGATGAAATTGTTCAAAAGAGAACTACATGAGCTCTACTTTAAAATAATGCGCCCTTCAATTTTCAAAAATTGTACGATTTTTCAAATTGAATGGATTAATGGTAAATTTAATTTAAAAATGCCATGCCATAAATGATAACTTTCGCGAAATTTGTCCTAAAAAGAACGAAAACAGCACGTGTTTCTTGGAAAGCACGCCAATTGCTAAACGGTGCTACAGGACTAAAACATTGTATTTGTAACTCAAACATCTCGGTGAAAAGACTGATTGTGTCATTTAAAACGTCCGTGAAGAAGTTTGATGTCACAAGGTTGATGTCGAAGGTTATGTAAACAAGGCGTGCAAATTACAATTTCAAAAAACGTGGATGTTGTTAAAAGCTAAAAGAGGTGTCCACTATTAAAGGCCTTAAACATACAAACTCATTTTATTTGCAAGTAGATAAGGGGAACAGCCGAATTACTTCAACCGCTTTAACAATTTGCTATCATCAGAACCTTATAAAAATTTAAGAAAGAGTCCTTTACCATCCATGATTAGAGAAACGAAAGAGGTTCTGGATAGCTGAAAAGGCTTATAACGTGAACCTTAAGCTAAAACTATCAATCCAAAACTCCACAGTTCCAAAAATGTATTATCCACCAAAAATCTACAAACCAGGAAAATCTGCTCGACTAACAGTTTCAGCTAAAGGCTCACACACCCAAATGGCTCGTAAACGAATACAAAAATGTAACCGTTACGGTAAATAATCTAAAAGTAGAATGCTTAGTAGATTTTGTAAAGAAGAATAATATTGAATTAAAAGATGGGGAAACTGTTTGTTCCATCTTCTTCATTATACCCAATTCCAGAAATCATCGAATATTTCGTTTTTAAAACTTAATAAAAGATATGAGTCCTAAAAGAATACAGAAACTTTGCATGAATCAAAACTGTTTCTAAGTAAATACCAAAGACTATAAATAATTAGAAAGTACGGTGATGTTCCTTTTCGTAGCCAATTTGGGTAGGTAGATGATATTTTCGCGGTCTTTGATACTAGGAAAGGTATTACGATGGATTTCTTCGCAATACTTCAAAATTCAAAACTATTAAATTATCAATAGTAGAAGCTGTGAACAGTGAACTCCCATTCCTGGATAATTTAGTAATTAGGAAAAACAAAAAGTGTTAACGGGTATCCGTAGAAAGGAAGCAAAATAGCTGCGAATAGCTCCCTGATTAATAGGAAGATAAAACTCTCTTTGAGTATATGAGCAGATGCAACAAAGAACGTAAATTCATAAAAAAATGTAGCGATTTATAATGGTTACTGCTACAATAGATGTCACTCCCATCCTTCAGTAGACATTCTGTGAGAAACGTCACGACCTTAACCAGGCAAGAACTCGCAATTTGAAATTTGCGGATCATGTTTTTAAGAGCTGAGATATGAACGTATGTTTCAGCTTAAGAAATGAGCTCAAAACCTTCTTGGCAATCCCGAGCATGAAGAAAAAGTTAGCTATTAAATTTATTCAATTTCATGCGGAAGAAATACATGGATAGGGCCATTTCTTTTTATTAAAAACACACAATTTTGTGTCAATATTAAGTTCTTCCCACCTCTGGTTTTCAATTAAAGATGTCATCGACAATTTTTTTAAATAACTGCTTCTCTTTTTTTCTATTTCAGTAGATCGCTTAATTGCGGTAAATGGTAATATCAACATGTTAATACCTCATATGACAAAGTTCACTATTCTTTCCGACGTAAAACCTCTCATTCGTATAATTGTCTTCAAAGAGCCAAAATTGAGAGGTGAATTATGCCTTGGTGATGCTTATTGGTTTAAGAAAGTAGTGGAAAGCTGGGTTTAGGTATTTTCGTAGGTTTAAGTTAATTATATCGATTAAAAATAACATTTATAAAAGAAGAGGCACAATCTTTTCATTTCGATCGTAATTAAATTTTTTAATAACTTATCTAAAATAGGATTTGGAAAAGGTATTCTACATAAAAATTATAAATAAACGCCTTTAAACTAAAGATATTGATTGACAATTTGCGTCATATTTAGTTATTGAATGCTTTTCGCTTTTTCTCGAAGCAACACATAGAGGTATTTCTATAAATAATCTGTTGAATCAGATTTAACGCGGAATTATAACAGACGGAATCGACATGCCGTTTCATAAGTACTTGATTTCTATCTAACATTTGACAGATTCGTTTTTTTAAGAATTAACGTAGTAGGCGCTTCGAAATTTTCATAACAGATGTATTTCTTATTTTAGTACACTCTCATCATGGTTCCAGAATAAATTTGGAATTCATTCTCTTTGGTAATTTTTCGGTATTAATAGAAAATGTGTCAAGGTCTGATATTTTAGTCTTTAGACCAAGCTGACTTATACAAATTGGGTATTTTGTTGCTCAAGACTGTATTATCGGCTATTTTCAATGTAAATAAACGGCTTAAAGATCATTTGTATCGAACTCACATTGCTCATAACTACAATGGCCACGTCAAATTTAAGTGGATATATAGGCGGTCTGTTTGTTAATGTTATTTTGTTTTGTTTATGAATTAAAATTATTTTTCTCATGAAGTGTATCATAAATTGAAGTGGGGAATCCGGGAATAACATTTGGTAAGAGTCCTGTCAAGCCTTCAAACAGATGTGCCAATTAGTTTGCGAATGACAGCTATGCAAAGTGAACGTTTGTTATTTAACAACAACAGAAAAAAATCGAATATTGAGCAGTGATTGATTATTTGTTTCTCTAAAAGAAAACGAATGGTGAGGTTTAGTGGAACACCGTACCTTCGTTATATATTGGACTTAACCATAAAATATTGGACGCCTGAAGAACGCCCAGGTCATCCAAATAAGGTTACCACATCAAAAATAACTGGAAAAATTCACAAGGTGGTAATGAGTGATCGGAGATTAAAAGTCTGTGAGATTGTTGAGGCTGCACGCGTCTCAATTGACGTGATGTAAAACATATTTGACACAGCTCATTCGAATGAAAGGAAGCTTTTCCCAAAATGAATGCTGCGATTGCCTAATTTTAGCAGTAAGGTCCACTTTAAAGGAACGCTTGACGAAATCCGAATGATTTTTGGTGCGAAACGTGGATTCGTAGCATACCGAACGTAATTGCAGAAACAGACTGCTGTTTTGCAGTATCGGAGAAATCGTTTTTTTTTTTTCTAGATGGGGTACAGCAGATAGGAAAACGCTGTACTAAGCGTGTCAACTTCAAAGAAGACTATGTTGAAAAATAAAGTGAATTTTACGTATAAAAATGTCTTTTCTCAGCGGGATCAAGTGTTTATCGAACTCTCTTCATTACGAGATTTGAGATTCGCTAGCGAATGTTATTTGTAATCTAAGGTGCTTCAAATTGTAATGAAATGAATGAAATTACTACAATTAATAAAAATTTTAGTGTAAAATATGAATTCTGTAATGTCCTTCAACCTCACTTAGCTTTAATCTTACGTTTTTATTAATTTACAAATATTTTCAAGTTATTTTAAAGCTGTTGATCTCCAACCTTGTTAATACTTTAGAGAGATACCGGCTTTATCTTCAGGTATTTGATCTTTTCGATGATGGACTTTTGATATCGATGACGTTATAAATGTTGATATGTTTTGATTTGATTTTTTAAAGCTTATTTAAAAATATATAACTTATTTGAACTTAATACTTCAATTTTTTTATTATTAATTGCATGTTAGTATTGACAATAACGCAGAAAGCGATGGTGGACGTTTAATTTTTATCACTCCGTATAATTGTTAATTGATGGCGGTGCAATTAAATACAAAGCTTGTAAGCGTACTACCAACGTAAAAATTAACATTAAAGAAGGGTATACATTGATTAGTCAGTACAAAATTCTCAGATGTACCAAAAAACCATAATCTCTAATCTATTTGGACTACACCCAAATATAATTCATATATTTAGATGCGTACTCTTAGAATAAGTTGACAAAAATCCTAGATGCTATTCTATTACAAAACACAAATTTTATATCCTGTTTACATGCGATTCTCGACCAGCTTAGCATGACATATTCATTTACTACGCGTAAATATTTAATATTAGTCACAAGCAGATAGATTCAGAAGTTCATAACTAAAAATGTCAAAAATTATACGTACCTAAGTGCTTATGTACGAACAATAAACCTTTCGCGAGCTAGATCGCACAGTTTCAGCCGTCGCGACGCTGAACAGGTCTGTTTGCCAAACGGTATGTAGAAATAATGAGGGCGTGCATGTTTAAGAAACATAAAATAACCAAAACAAATTTAATTTTCAACGGCGGACCGAATATATTTTTTCCTACTTCGTTTCGGTTATTCGAGAAAATATTTTGAATGTCTAAATTTAATGTTGCCTACGTATATATGGGGCGTGTCACTAAAGTTCATCTGCAACTAATTTAATCGAATACGCACATTAGAAAACGTCAATAGTCGTTAATATATTTTATTTCATATGTTTTTTTTTAGGAAAATTAAAGAAAACAAGAACACTGTTCTTCAGTTCTTCAGTTGACAGCTCGTATGGAGAGAACATACGTTGCTGTCAAATTGCATTGAAAAGTACCTTCAAAGAAAATATTAAATTCAAATACCGGTTCAATTAGATAGTTCCCCTCAAAACAAATTCAGTTGAGCAGCTTCGAATAATTTACCCATCATTTAACCATCATTAACACATGCTTTGGTGAAACTTCAAAGTTGTATAGTGTTCTAACCACATTATGAACAGCGTTGGCAGTACATCATCGTTGTCTTTTATAGGCTAGTAAATAAAGGAGAGACGGCTCTTTCAAGGACTCTATGGATACTTCGGAATTTTGATTAATATCTGTAGTTTTATCTACAGTTAGTCACGATCGTTCACTTTTTGCTGAGGTTTTCCCATAGTTCTCAATCTTCTCGCGCATTGACGGCAAATACTTACGTAACGTTTGCGGAATTTCTTCCAAAGCAGACGAAATATTGTTTGTCCGATTTTTGTAAATGGTGTTTTTGCATCAGTCGTTAACGCACAGAAATTCTTTATAGGGTCTTCTTTAATTTCTTTTTAAATTTATATGTTGCGCAATTCACATGGTTCCTATACATACATGATTTTCAACATAATAAACTTTTATCGCGAACTAAAAATTGAAGAATTGAAGAATTAAAGAATTGAGCCTGGAAATTGCGATAAATAATCGTTTACCTTGTTAGCAAGCAGGCAAGTTGATGCATTTCTACGAATTTTCAACGTTTTTAATGCTTTAGGTTTAATTGCGACACTTACCAATTTCGCGCAGCGATATGTATTACAAATAGTACGTTGTATAGAAGGCCGGAAAGTGCCGACATGTAACGAAGCAGCTCTGTACCGCCCCCAACCTTCCGCGGTTAAACACTACTGGAAGGAAAGCCAGAATGTGGTGCTTATCAACACGGTGATAAATAGAGAGGACAAAAGCGAATGAAATCAACCTTTTTTGCAACGACCAGACAGACTCGTGTCTATTCGTCTCATACGGAAGGGTTCGTGTTGCCTACTGGTTTCCCCGAGAGTCGACAAAGCACGAGTCTGTCTAGTCGCTGCAAAACAAGAATGATTTCACTCGCTTTTGTCGTCTCTAGTGATAAAAGGATTTATTGTACGTAAAGCTTTTATTATCTATGTGTATAGTTAAAGTAGAAAAATAAGAATTTCTAACAGATCACAAGATTTCTCTTTATGTGCGAATCTTAGTATAAGAGTCGTAAATAATTTTATCGATAACACTAAATCGTTCATATACAAAAAAAAAAAACAACGAATATTTTTTTGTCTACAATATTTCAGACACTTAGGGTATTAATGATTGTCATCGATATTTATGTACAGGCCTAAGAATATTGCTTAATTACACGATCCTTCTGGAGTACGCTGTGAATTTGTTTCTTCTCCAACAAACTGTACGTTGCAATAATCAACGCGTCTGCCAAATAGTTGATAAAAGTATATTTTCATTAGCGGTTGCATATATACTAACAGTATTAGATTGATAAAGCCATTACCGTAGTACAGAATTCCTATACAATAGGAAACAATTGTGCTCGTCAATGAGCTATCAGCTATTGCGTAAAAGTCTAACCACAGCATAATTATAGGCACAATATACACTGCTGCTAACAGAATCCTAAGAATGTAAGTTTCCTCATTGGAACCTTGAATTAAATGTAGGATAGCTTTTACAATTATGGCTAACGTAGCTATTCCTGTAATAATATCTAGAACGGTGTATGTCAAGTGGTACGCATAAAAGGGATAATCTTTCTGAACGATTAAGTCAACGGTTAGTAATAAAATAAACAAAATCCAAGTAGAATACACAGATATGTTGCAAAATGTCTTGGATTTGATGCACGCATCAAATGTAAATAGTATCCTTAACACAATTAACACAAATCTTGCTATGTTATCCGCTGCTGCGAATGCATAGATCATGTACGTAACATTAAATATATAGAAGACGAATGCGAATAATAATAATATGTTGAAGATGGTAAAATGAAATATTACGAAATAAAAATTGTTCCTATACATAGTGTTTCTTATTACTAGATATATCAAAAGGAAGTTTGGAAGGAAGCAAAGCATTCCCCAAATTGAATATATTATCTCCTCCGGTAAAAGTGAGCTCGATTTTGGCTCTGGTGTCGAATTCGTTGTATTTTCAAAGTACATCTCTTCTGTTGCATCCATCCTAACCTGTCACCTTCTGCAAAAGTAAAGTAAAGTAAACACGATTAATAAATGTCTTTCCTAAGATTTCATTTAAATGAAGTTGTTATGAATGAAAGAGAGCTTTCATTTAGGCCTTAAGTGGTAAAAAAATATAAAAGTTTGCGAAAAAGAACGTCGTAAAATGTGTTGCTTCAATCCGATATACGTTGTTCACATTGTAACTTCGTCGTTGCTGTAAGGTGTTATTGAAATTTAATCCAGGTTTAATTAAGTGCTTCTGTGTTATGGCTGTATTGTTTTGCCGGTCATGCTTCTCATCGTTTTAAGGGTTGGGTATATTTACTAAATACTAGGGCCGAAAACATGTGATTATTGGATTCTTTGAGTATACGTTACCGTTCAAAATTTAGTAATTTTATTGTAATTCCGGAAAAAAATGACATCAATGGTGTAGCCAAGGTTCTTAGTTTATTTAAATACGGGATGAGTCGCAAGGAACAGATTAAACTCGAAGAGTGTAAACCAACTCATATATTTTTGTCACAGATTTTCATTTGTTTTCAAGTTATAGCGTAGTAACAAGCCAAACATTAATGTTTTTTTTTAGTCATTTCTTTAGTCAGTTCTTCAATAAGTATTGAAAATTGTCGCTATTGTACTTTTAGTTAGTTTGTTGATATGGGTCGATGTTCCTCAACGGCATCCAGTACAAAAATCATAAGTGTCTAAATAAATGTCAAAATACGCTAGCACAAACAGATATCAACAGAAATATTAGTGGTTCAAGCTG
Organism: Oryctes rhinoceros; assembly: GCA_020654165.1. Lineage (NCBI taxonomy): Eukaryota > Metazoa > Arthropoda > Insecta > Coleoptera > Scarabaeidae > Oryctes > Oryctes rhinoceros. The sequence continues at coordinate 2,015,502 of JAIOKQ010000399.1, read as the reverse complement.
CCGATACGTCATATGAGGAGAACGTGTCTGACGTTTTGTTTTACGTGGATAGTCAATGAAAGAATATTTTCATTTTATTTAACACATGTTAACTCGAAAACAAGCGAAAATTTAGACCAGAACGTCAGTTAAAATTTGTAATTACCCTATGAACTGAAAACAAATGAAAATCTAATAGAAACACCTGAGTGTGTTAGAAGGTGACCCTGGAAATTGGCAGCAGTCCACAATCGGTGGCTATCAATTACAGTTAATAATCTGGCTAATCTATATGAATACGCATTTGCATTTGGGTGCTTTATGTCCAACCTTCTTCTACAATGTTAGTTAATTGTCAAACACTGTTGGAAATTTTTTGTAAAAAAAGACCCTGTTGGCATGATTTACGCTTAGGGAAGTTTTATTATTTTTTTTTAATTAAAATTATTAAAGTTTTATTAAAAAAAACTGCTTTTCCAAAATTAAAATTATTGGAAGTTCATGTAGATGACTATAAATTATACAATACGTATATGTTTATTTACTACATTTATTACAACATTAAAGAATGACGCGAGGACGTGGCTTTTTCATGGAGAGCAAGGTTACGAGGAATACATTTACATAATTTTCAAAACTGAAAAAATAGGCTTTAATTTAATAATGACGACAACCTTTTTCTCTTTTGACATTTTCTACCTACGCGCAGTGAATCCCATTTACATATTTTAATAACCAAAAATAATTTATAAATTTAAAGGAATTAATTCCAATAAATTTCGTATAATATATGATGTAGATAATTAAAAAATGACGAGGACACAAGGGAAAATAATTCAGGAAACGAAAAGCGAAAATAGGTAAAAATAAAAATTCCAGCAGTTAATAGCATTTTAGACTACGTTGCCTAACAACGAGCTCTTTAAATGTGCCTCGCATCACGAGATATTTTTCAATGGGCGTGGCACTATTAGATTATTTTTTCTGTTATACAGTGCCCCACATAAAGCCTACATTGTACTGTGCCATGGTAGGTAATCAAAAATTCGACGTTTTGCCCACAATAGTATGGTGAACCACAATTAGCGCGACAACTAATCGCGCAAACCACGCCAGAGGCGAAACTAATTGAGCTTCCCGATCAACTGGTTTCGCCTCTGGGGCTGTTTGTGGGCGAAACGGCATGTTTTCGATTGTCTACTACGATATAGTCTAGTAACTGGGTACTACTTGCTTCGGATGGATTTCTATCAATGAACTGGTAGTTGCGAGCTAGCCATCGCCGCGATTTACTTTAATTTATTTTAATTTTTTAATGTAACATTTCCTGTATGACGTGAATTTCTTCTTCAATCGTCTTCAAAGATGTGTATATAATGCCTTCCAGAAACGGACTTAACTGACGACAAAACCGACAGTAAGTAGTACGCCTCTAAAGTCTTATACGATACAATGAACTGACGGCGATAAAGAATGGAATGTAGACATATTGAGAGTCGATTATCACTAAATATATACAATTTACGCGACCTTCATATGATTCATTACAACAGCGTAATTTGAAAATATTTAGGAAAATGTGGGAATTATTAACGTCAATGTATTTTATCTGCAAAACCGTTGCTTGTGGATATTGTGCATTAATCGTAAATGTCTGCAATAAAATAAGTTCTGATACACCGTGTGTATGTGTGTGCGATAAATTTGTGAATGACAAGAAACGTAGCTTTTACTTACATTTGCAAGAGAGCACCAATTTACAGCCTTAGCAACGTGTGTAAAACCAGAAATAAGATGAACATATGTAGGTTCATGTATATACATATTTGTAAGAATCTATTTGCTAATGCGATAAACGAATTGTGTGAAATCAATATTTTACTGATATTGGTCAGTTTAATATCTGTGTGACCGCGTTGTATTACAAAATTGGGCCAGTAACATTGTTTACTAGCAATATAGTGGTATTCAGAAAAAGACAAATTATAAAGGAAAACCTTAAGAGTACAGTAGATGCCAGAAGAACATGGAAGTTATATTATTTTAAATTAACACTGAGCTTTGATGTGATGCGTTACACATTATTAATGAAGTGATAAGTGTACGAGAATCGTATGAGAAGCATCCGAGTTTAGAGACAGATGGCGCTTTTCATCAAAATTTGCATTATTGACTGTGAACAGCATATATTAGTTAACTCTGTTAAAATTTCGGAGAGATTTATCGAGTACTGTCGTATTGAAAAATTAGCAAATTTGCACTTGGGGAATAATGAAAAAAGAACAATACTAGCTAGTGAGTCGATTTCTACGCTTGGGAAAACGTGTACAGAAACCAACGAGAACTTATAAGAACACTGCACCACTCGGTGACTACCAGCAGATAATTGTTTAGCGAATTTCACCGTGGCCGGACGTCCGCCTCTGGTGAGGAGACCAATTGAAGTGACTTGATACAATATAAACAAAGTTCATTGCATCGTTTTACTAGACCGCTTGGTGAAGATTGCTTATATGGTAAACATCAATAAAACGCGAGTAAAACAACCTTCAAGAAAAATGAAGTGTGAGGAAGGTATCAGTGAGATGGGTGCCGCGCTCGTTGACGATTGACCAAAAACGGAATCGCGTTAGTAACCTATGATGTTCTTATACGCAATTACAGCAGGTATGCCGTGAATAGTAATAACTCTGCTGATTATCTAGATCGACTAGGCGCTAAACTAGAAAAACGAAAGACTTTGGAGTAGGTAGAAAATATACGGCAGTAAAAATCGTCTTTTCACAAGTGGACATCCCGCATGACTGGCTAATATTTCTGGAACCAATTTGTATTTTCTGTAAAATTCGTCCTGATGAACAAACGGTTTATCGGATGGACGGACAGTGTAATTTTCCCCGAAAGACATAAAGCAGACACCAAGCTTTGAAAACGGGCAGAAGAAAATATAAAAACACATTAAAAAACTATATCTTACACGCTAGCTGCGGTATTTCACCCATGATCAAGTCATGTTGTTGGTGTCGTTATGTGTTAAATGTTAATTGGTGTGTGAAGGTCGTGGAAGCTATATTGCTGTGTGGAAGCTGTATTGTTGTAAACTTTCGCGGTCGTTGTTCTTTTCTTTCTCCTCTCATCATACAGCAGCGACACATTATGCTACTGCCCAGAAGAAGCTCCATGAAATTGAGAGCGAAACGTCGGTATTCTTATGCTATTGAGACACGGCTACAACACGGAAACCCAAATTCTTTAAAAGAAAAGGAAAGTATTCGTAGGCATTGGCAACCAGGTCAAAATTTTGATAAAGAAGGCAGAAAATTAGATACAGATCCAGCACAGATTGACAAAGTGATGACTGACGAGTGTTTTTTTCTGCTTTCTTTGACAATGCTGGATGACACATCTAAGAGAGCTATATTTGAAAAATATTAAAATCATTCTACTCGCTTTTATCCAGCTTGGTTTTCAGAACACCGAGGAAGTGGAAGTCTTGATACACACATGACACAATCCCAAGCTTAATACGTAAGTAAGGGCTAAGAAAGATAAGATTTGCAATATATTTCTTTTGAAAGGTTTTATTTTATTTAGTCTAATAACATTTTATTCATTAAATTGCACTCATCATATTTCATTAAAAGAAATAAATACTGGTAAATATAATAACCTTACTAGTTAAAATGTATGCAAGTGCCTTTGTTCCGAAGGAAATGATAGGAAGGAAAGTGATAAACTTCAGCTTCCTTTAATAACAATGCTGATAGTATAACTAATATATGCAAGTTAATTGATAACATAAATGCAAGTTGCGCTTAGGTACTTACCATATTTCTTTATGGTCTTGATGCACTGGCAGCGCTTTTCCGCAAACTGCCAAAAATCTTCTCTCGTATGCTTTTCATTAACTACTAGCAACATTAAATTAAAAAAAAACTGTTACTGTAGTACAGCATACTTAACAAAAAGGCACTTAGAAAGAATTCTGTTGTTGAAATAAACAATGCGTAGCACCAATAGCTAATACTTGACACAAGATAAACTGCTAACAAAATTAACCTAATTGTTTGCGTCTCTTCGTAGGAACCAACTGTACAATACCAAAATAATGCAATAATCAGTAGTTGTTCTGCTAACAGATTTATGATAATAAAGGTAGAAATCAGATAAAAATAAAATACAATGCCTGATTCATTAGCGCATATGTTTCTAAGAATCAGTGTCGCACCAAATGTTATCCAGGATACCGTAGAGTATATGAGGGCATTTAGAAAAATGCTTCTTGTAAAACTTAATTTAATTATAATTATTACACAAGAACGAATATGTGTCATGTACTTACAATTCGTCCACTTGACGTATTTTAACACTTTTCTTGTTCCTAGTAGCTTACAATGGCCGCCATCTTGGATCAGAAGCATAAGAACTTAACACATTAGTCTATAACTGTTTTGCGCGAGGGTAAGATTCAACTGTGCAGTGAATTATAGCAGCTCCGGCAATTTTAAGCACTCTTGCCGTATAACGAAACCAGGCACCAAATATATTGTACCATTAAACTGATAGTGATCAAGCGAAAAACATCATTTTATCGTAAGTATCTTTAATTACTTAAAAGTAATGGATATAAAGCGTGTCTTCTGAAATTGTAGAACGGCCAGTCCTGCATTTGATGGTTGCACCTCGAAGGTTTGATATTAGCATTGTTTGGTTACCACGATAACATACTAACATTGCTGTTCTTAACTGCTCATTCAAAATCTTTTGCATAGATAGCGATTTACGTAATCAGTTACATAAAAAAGTTTGCGCGGGTATTATAGAATGTAATAGTTTAAACTTACATATAGTTGCGCAAATGTAGCGAGGTGGAAGGATGAGTTTTGAAAGTTCTCTGTAAATAGGCAAATAAGTAGATAGCTATTGCATAAAAATACAATTATTGCTATTAAGTCGTGATACATGCTATTATTCAATATAGCAGATATGATTTTATTATAATCCTATACAGCAAACCAAATAACTCATTCAATCGTTATTTAATGTATATACATTTATTTTCGAACGGTCTGTGACCATTTTGATAAGAAAAAATATAATCTTTTCGATATTTTATCTGTGAGCAGCTGTCTCTTGTTTATTTTTTTTTTTGTTTTTGTAGAGGACGTAAAGTACAATCATATCCACATACAACTCTTTCAAGATATTCAAATTAGAAAATTTACTGTGGTTACGCAAAGCATTTATTTCTTTCGGCCATCAGAACTTATTCCTAACAATAATAATAATAATAATGTCATAAATTTATTTTTAACACATAAAACGCTAATTAGCGAATGCAATATTGCTGCGTGGCGGAACATGTTTATTAAAATATTGCAAATAAAAACGTTTTAGATCATTTTACTTTTTGATAATACCTATTATTCAATATCAATTATCCTTCAACAAAGATGGTAAAATGCTTTAGCAGATTAAGGAAGCTAATTTTATTAGCGACCTCTTGTTGTATAGTCAAAAGGCTTAGAGAGAATTGACAGCAACATGTCTGAATAAATCTGTATGCGCAAATATTAGCTATAGAAAAATAAAAACGTAGGCTTCCACGGCCAGAGTCTGTTGGAACCAAAGGTGTTCCGGGTTTGAACCGTGTCATGTCGTTGTTAAAATAAAGAATATAGAAAAATACAAAAATCAAATCTCGCACTCTTTATAAATTGAAAAACAATTATTTCTTCTAATGCAACACAATTAGCAAATAAAATTCACTAAAAATATTTGCTATGCCCACAATCTTGCAAAAAGCACAATGGAACGACATTTCTTGAATGTCATAAGTTGATTAAAAAGCAATATATTCACTTTGAAACATTTTATTTTATTTAGACTAATAAAATCTTTATTCATTGGATTATATTGTAAGTAACATAAGTAAGTATTATATTCTATTAAAAGGAACACCTAAATAACAATACACAACGTAACGTGTTTGTTTACACGGAAACGTCAAAGTGATAGAGCGCTTCAGCTCGCTTTAATAACAATAATAATAGTATAGTTAATTATGCAAGTTAATAGAAAATGCATTTACTTAAATATAAGTTCGTATAAGTACTCTATATTTCCTTATGATCATCAAGCTTATCCGTAGATGATTTCCTCTTCAGACACTGATAGTACTTTTCCGCAAACCGCCAAAAATGTTCTCTCGTATGCTTTTCGTACATTATTAGCAACACTAAATTGAAAAAGCTATTGCTGTAGAACAGCATACTCAACAGAAAGAAACCTACAGAAAATTCTGTCGTTGGAGTAAGTAACGTGTAACTCCAATGACAAATACTCGATATGAGATAGACTGCTAACAAATGTAGTCTTACTACTAGCGTTTCTTCGTTGGAACCAACCACACTATAGCAAAATGATGCTACGATCAGTAAGAGTACCGCTAATAGATGTATGATAACAAAGATATACATTAAAGAAACGTAATATAAAAAGCGTGATTCGTTAGTAGCGCATATGTTTCCAACTATCAGTGTCACACCAAATACTATCCAGATACCGTAGAGTATATGTGGGCAATTCTTCGATCGTACAAATGTGTTGTATATAAAGAAGATTCCAAACACAACTGGTATAGTTCTGATATTTGTGTCGGTAAAGAGGGTCGCATTTCCCATGTTGTACATCCGGGACCTCATTATTGTGCAAATTATTATTGCGATAATAGAAGCAAGGTTAACTGTTGTCCAGTGCATTATAACAAGATGAAAATTGTTGCGGTAGAGCATATTTTTTGCAAACAAATACAGAATAAATACGCTAGGGGCGATAGAGAAGATGCTGATAAATAAATATGTTAGTAGCGTTGATACCCACGTTGGGCTTCCGTAGAATCTATACTCCTCTCCTCTCATGTCAACAAAACGGTCCCTATAGAATTTAGTTTAATTACAACTATTATACAAGAACAAATAAGTATAAATAAACTAGATCGTATACTTACAACTCGTCCATTTTAACGTATTTTAACACCTTTCTTGTTCTCAATAGATTACAATGGTTGCCCCCTTAGATCGGAAACATAAAAATTTAACAAATCAGTCTATAACGGCTTTGCGCGATTGTAAGATTCAAGTACATAGCGAATTAAAACTGCTCCTGCAATTTTAAGCAATCGTATCGAACAATGAGATCACGCACTAAACGTATAATGTGATCAAACTGATAGTGATCAAACGATAAAATATCTATTTTATCTTTATTGCTTCAAATTGATCGGTATATAGCGTGTCGTCCGATATTGTAAAATGGTAATTCCTGTATTTGGTGACTGCATCCGGGTCGTTTGTAGCGTTAGTATTGTTTGGTTACCACGACAACACTAAACAAAACATGTTAACATAACTGCGAACCCGATTTTGCTTCAAAAGCTTTAGGTTATCTTCTTCGTTGATGTACTTGCGAATGAGTTATCAGTAGGATTGTGCCTATTGCTAGGTTGATTTGGAGGATAATTGTACATGATATCCAAGTAAAGGGGGCAATAAAGAACGCAATGCAGCTCTTAGGCGATTACAGATAGAGTTAGAAGATTATTATTCCAGTAATTTGAAATATATCGATGGACTTCGGAAAGTAAAAAAAGTCGTGATATTCATTTCGAGCAACTTACTGCAGGAAATCTCCCGTCGGTAAATAGATAGGTAGATACGACATATCCATTGAAGGAATATTATAATAGCAGGGTCAAATTATAATATTTAGAAGATAGTTCTTATAATTATAAATTTTTCTGATGAATTTGTATGATTTTCCATTTTGTAAGCAATATATATACAATCTTATTCGGATATAGTACGAAAAAAAAATATAGGTGAAAGAAACGCATGAGTAATGCCTAAATACAAAATATTATGGTTCTATGTGCACGTAGTAACGAGAAAATGATTTTTCTTTATTCGAGTCCGACTCTGTCTTAGTTAACATATGGGAATCACCGGCAGTCGCTGAAGCAGCGTTCGGATATCCATTTAGTATGCACATAGCATTCACCGTCATTACACGCAATTGCAATGGCATCCTATACGAATATCGAATACACCGATATGATTTTGATTTATGGCGAAACAGGACAAAATAGTCTTGCGGCAGAAAATTTGTACGCGGAACGGTTTCCAATCGGCGGCATCCATCATCCGAGACAATTGTGAGAACCGTGTATCGACTTCGAGAAACAGGATCAGTAATTCCACGTTTCGAAGGTCGTGGCCGTCATATATCACGTAGAGTTCAGCAAGCAGAAGAGCATATTTTAAACATCGTTGAGGCGGAACCAGGCATAAGTACTACAACTTTAGCCCAGCAAGTAAATGTGTCCCAAACGACGGTGCATCGAATGTTGCAGCTCAACGCATTCGCGAAGACATGGTAAATTTTACTCGTGTGCATAATAACTTTCGTCGCCGAATTGATGCCTGTATTAGAGCTCACGGTGGACATTTCGAACATTTTTTACATTAATAAATTATTTTGTCCTGTTTCGCCTAGATGGGTCCTTGTTAGGACCACCACAAATTTCATAAAAAGAAAAAGAATGTATAACTACAAATAACTCAAAACCCGACATTTCGGATGCATTAACTTTAAACATTAAGAACGCAAATCATATGGTTATCGGCATATTCAATGTAAACACATAAACACTTCGACATCAGCTGTACGACAGACTAATGCATTTCAATAGACTATTCACTATTCATAGCATCTACAATGCTTTATCGCTTTTTATTTGCATCTGGGTTAACTTTGATTCATCAGCGGTATTTGTATAATATAGGAGAAACAAAGATATGGACCGGCTTTACCTGCATTTTGGGCCTAAAATTTGAACAAAATGTATATGTTACAAATAAATTTCTTTTTAAATTTTCAGTAACACATTGATAGGTAGTCTTTAGATTTCGGTAGCTTACGCGCTATTTACAGGTAACCCTGTATATATATATATATATATATATATATATATATATATATATATATATATATTATATTATATTTATCTTATTCTAACAACCGCATAGAATTTTGAAGCGGCAAGGGATGAATATTGCCTGACGAAATAGACCCAATGGAACAGCCATCATGAAGCTTCCCTTCCCGCCATTCGTGAATATCCACACGCAAAGACCCAGAAACGCCAAGTCTGGAAAGTTTTTGTGGAACGAGTCCCGGCTAGTCGGCATGCGCGTAATATTCGGGAACATCATCATATTATTAGTTAGACAAAGCGATTTCGACGTAACGGTGCTTCATTAAGCAATAATTGCATTATTTGCTCATTTAGTGATATTAAATGATTATTAGTATCAAACTGATGTATCAAAGGTTCCTTTTGAACTAAACCTCATCAATGTAATAGATAGATGGCATCATTCTCGCTATTTGTTAATAGAAGATAAGCGAACTTTTGTCGTAGCTGCATATCATAACGCAGCATTCGTGTACGGACGTGTAGTTTATGTTTAAAGCTATTATAATTTAAAACTTTATGTCCTATTTTTATAAATTCCATAGCTTTTCGACAAGTAATTAAAGTCGGTTTAAGTATGACCAGATGCAAAAATTGGTCATTTACCTCTTGATTATGTTGTATCGATTGGTTAAAAAAGAACGGCGAACGGCTATATCTTAGATAAAATTACACTTACGAAAGATACTTTTAGATACTTAGGAAAAGTTGAGTTGAATCAATTACTCTATCAATTAACTTATACAAGGAGTATAAATATAAGCAAAGAGAGGCGCATACGTTTTCGGGGTTTAACCAAAGATTTTTTAGAAGATATTTTCAACAAGTACCCATGATCTACTGCTGTGAATGTACATATGCCAAACACTTAAAACAAAGGAATTTTAAAAATTTTCGTTGTACTCTTTTAATGTACCGTACGTATAGTGGATTACAAATAGGTATATTAGATACGATGACCACACAATCGAAGATACTGTAGTGTGATCAGTGCTTGGATGGACACATAACAAAACCTAGATGATCTCAAACACATTATTTATACGCGATATAAATGTAAGAGCAGCAGGATATAAATACCGAAACCCTTTCTATGATTTTTTTGTTAATGCCGTATTCTAAGGAATATATGCTATAACCACATGTGTAAGAGATTGAGCAACACTTGCTTCCATTAACTTTAAGAGCATTAATAGATTCAGCTTCACTTGAAGGAAGCGTATTCAAGAATGACTAACAGTGACGACAGTGTTATTGATATGTAGATGAAATATAAAAGGTAAGCGCAGGTCTTTTTCTGTTCTCGATAATTAATTTTGAACTACTTAAAGCTGTAAGCGGGGTATGTGTGAGTATTAAAAATTCTCCATTCAAACAATCTTTTCTTCCTCCCTAATTGTAGATGATGTTCTAGGCCCTCCAATTCCTTTTTCTAACTCCTTGTATTAATTTTTTCTTCTATTTTCTTCTAGTTGTCCCTGTTTGACTGTTGATAATAGCCTTGAATATTAGTTTTAAATTAAAATTGCAATATTACACACAAAAAAAAACTATTCTTTATTTAAGAGTACATATTTATTTAGAAATATATCTTTGATTCAAATGTGTAATTCTTCCTTTTAAGAAAGCATTATTCAATGAAATACACACCTTTTCTTTAAGTGAGAATTTTATATGCTCGTCAAAAATACTTAAACGAAGACAGAGCTTGTTAAGGTAAGTATGTGTATATTTATTCCGATACCAAGGCCTCGACTCATTTCTTTCTCCACATATTGCCAAAAATATTCTCTGGTATATTTTTCATAAATCACTAGCAATGCTAGATTGATTAAGCTGTTAGAGTAGAAGAACATACTCGTCACAAACAAACCCACAGAAGATGCTATTCTTGGATTAAATGCTGTGTAGATCCATTGGCCGATACTTGATACAAGATAAATGGCTAACATGATTAGTCTCAGTTTTAGCGTCTCTTCGTCGGAACCAATAACGCAATACCGAAATAATACGGTAATAAGTAGTATAATTGCTAATATGTCTGCGACAATAAAGACATACGTTAAAGAAATATAATATCCAAAGTGCGTGAGACTATTGGAGCATACGTTGCCAACTACCAACATTACTGCAAATACTATCCAAATAGCGGATATTATATGAGGACATTTTTGTGATCGTAGGAATTTGTTGAATATAAAAAATATTCCAAATACCACTGGGATAGTTCTGATATCTGTATCGGTGAAGAAGGTGATATTTTCCATGCGGCGTATATGCGCCCTCATTGTTGTGCACACTGTCGTTGTGATTATAGAAGCAAGATTAGCCGTTGTCCAATGCATTACAATATAATGAAAGTTATTTCGGTAGAGCATATTCTTCGCAAATAAATACAGGATGAATATGCTGGGAATGATTGAGAAAATGCTTATAAACAAATATGTTAGTAACATTAATATCCAATCCGGATCGCGATAGAGACTAGGATATATTCCTCTCATATCAACAAAATACTTTCTGTAAAATTGAGTTTTATTGTAGTTACTATATAAAACATTACTATAAGGTATGTACTTACAATTCGATCATTTCTTTGTTTTCGTGATGCAGTATTCGTCGTCGTATCGTCTCCGAACACTCGCACGGAATACAGCGATCTTCTACTTTAAAAGCAAGGTGTAAGCAAGCAAGATGAAACTGATAGCGATAAGATGATAAGGTATCTACTTTATATTTAAGTTAAACATCTGTTTTGTTAAAAATCGGAGAATATAGATAAATTCTACAAGAGATTTGTCCGATAGGATCGATATGATTTCTTTTTTGTAGACGTGACGTACAAATCTTCGTATCATTCGAATTGATCCACCTTCTGGTAAATATCTATAAGCCCCTACATCACTAACTTTACATTGAAAGTAGAGCCTGCAGAAACGAGTTGCTCTTTAGGAAATTAGCATACATTAGATAGACATGTGTTTATTCATCTCTTAAGAATGGATTCGTGTTGCCTACTGGTTTGTTCGAGAGTTGACAAAGCACGAGTCCGTCTAGTTTCTGCTAATTTCGTCAAGCGCATGGAAAGTGTGCTGGTTTTTGCAGGCTTAATCCCAAATAGTCTATTTTTAACACTTTGGTTACATACATGAGATAGAATATTAAATAGGTGACATCGGTTGTATGGTTTAATTTCTCGACTAAGTGCGCTGCCGGAGATGATTTAGAAATACTTTGTTTCACCAATTTCACTCTCCAGTGTACAACGCGCTGGACCGATCGTTGTATTTGGGGCTATTCTTTTATCAATGTGCGGTAATATAATATTTGCATGTACTTACAAAGATAGATTGAACAGTTTCAAGTTTTATCGCGAATTTCCAGTAATCTAATTGCGCACGCGTAGAAACATACTTTTCAAAATGCCGGCCCTGTTGGACTATTCAAATGTTTCGGTAAAGATGGAAGGAAACCGAATCGTCATTAAGTTTTTGTACTTGAAAGGCAATATGATTACGTTAATTAAAGGCGAGATGGACGTTCTTTACGGGGATTCCATACAAGTCATCTTCGGCTTATGTAGCCTCTGGTTTCATTCTTCTTTTTCCTGGAGTTCTTTTAATGTAACATTTTCGTGCAAACTGCAAAGAACAAAATTATTTTTTCCTTATTATAGTACCGCCAATTAAATATCTCATTGGACGGTTGCCAGTACTCGCTAACGTCAAACAGTTAAGTGTTAGACTGATAACTACTATAGAATATGATGTAATATGATATTGAAGAGAAATGGATTTCAGTTGATTATGCTATACATATGGTATACAATGCAATATTATATATTCGAAATGTGTATCGTAATTGGCCATGATATTTTTTTTAAGAGAACGTGTTTTCTTAAGAGAAAAATATAATTTGTTCTTACAGCTATTAAATACATTTTACAAAAAAATCTATTCTTAGAATATTTATATAGCAATATTCACATTAGCAAACAAAACAAAGGTATCGGCACACTCAGTCCCACACAAGTTTAATTAATTAATGCGCGACAGTTGTTTTTACCATGCGTCGATCCTCATCATTAAAGAGTTCAAACGATGTGCCCGACCATCGCGCACATCCGGATATTTCTGCAACAATGTAAACATGTTAGGTAAGTTATTTATGTTTTTTCTTAACGTTTTGTAAAGTGATTCAATATATTTATTTTTAAATAAGCGCACTGTTATTCTGGTAAACTCTCTCGGGCTCGGGCACATCGTTTGGACTCTTTGCTCATCATCAACCGTTGACTGAATATATCGGTGGTCTTGTATTGTTTGCCATACCACCATACTATAGCTTCTTTTATCATTACTTAACCAGGTTTGTTGATGTTTATACTTAGTTCTTTATTATTATTTTAATGGCGCAAATGAAATTTTCTACGGAAGAAAAATATCATACCTTTGTTACGACTTCAATTATTACCTCCATCTTTTCCATAAATCTCCCAAACCCTCAATCTTTCGTAAATCTTCATCGACTACCCATAATTCTTAACTGTACAATTCTGTTGATCTAACAGCTTGTTTAGGGTGCTTAGATTTCATCGTTCTGGGTGTTATTTTGGGTTTCCATCGCTGTGTTTCAGCTTCCTACTTCACTTGCTTAATCTCATTTGTAGATTTTTTTGCTTCTTCTTCGTCACCCATCGCTTCTCACCTTCAACAATATATTCCTAGACGTCCTCGCGATATTATTTTCAAGCAAAGATACAAGATAACAAGATACTCAGATATATCGCCTTAGAGCATTCCGTTGCGATTTTGTTTATTATTCTCCATTGCATTTGTGTAAGTAAACATGAGCTATCGAAATTGTGAGAATCATCAGGAAGACAGGATAGTAAGGCAGGACGATAGGCAAATATGTAAGTTATTCCAACACAATAGCTTTGAGAAATGTTTTATTTACAAGAATATGTGGTGACAAATTTGTCACGTAAATTACACAATTAAATGCAAAATCTATACAGTATCATCATTTTTATCTAATGGTGTTATAACATCGGATCTTTTCCGTGAGAAACGAACGCTAAGGTACTGTACTTTGTTATCAAACAGCTGATAGAAGAATCTCCTTATTGTAGGATCGTAGCGTACAAGTAGTATAAGAATGAAGAACCCGTTACAATAAAACAGGACATATATTAACTGGTGAATTTTATAAATTAATCGGCGAACAAGCCATTGAATACAAGCCGTTGTAATATAAATTGCTGCTATAATTGATCTTAGTTTATAAGATTCTTCAGCGGAACCTCGGATGCAGTAGACAATCGTCTTAATAATCAAATGTACTAGAGCCAATAGTTTCAAAAATACTAAACTGAACAATATCATAAAGCAAGTGTACTTGGCGTGAAACAACAAAATAATTTCAGCGATTCCTAACGGAATAACTACTGACCATACACCGTAAGTAAAGTAAATAAAAAATCTTTCTGCTTTCAGGAGCTTGTCATAAACAAACGCCGTTCCGAAAACTAGCGGCACGCATCTGATTATTGCATCCATTACAAAAAATAAATCCTCTACATAGATCCATCTATGAAATTCAGGTACCGCAGAAAAATAGACCAGCGTTAAAAGTGAAAGCAAATTGGAAATTATACAACTCAAAATAACTAGATGGAAGTTGCTTCGAAATAACGCATTTCTGATAAGCAAGTACATCATAAGAATATTTGGAACCATACTTATTAAGCACCATATTAAGTTTAAAATTTGATGCGTGAGTAAGGTTTCTGCAAATTCATAGTACCATGTCGCATTTGTGTAATTTGTAGTTTCTAGATATCCAACGTTATCCATCTGCAGTGTTGTATGTGCTGTAAAAGAAAAAAAAAACAGAAACAAGATGCAGAAGAAGAACAGCTTGTCAAGCTTGGGTCGTAATAGTTAGTCGATTTTGGACGTCACATTTCACCCTTTGTTGAGCGCTGGCAGTTCAACTTCTGTAGTTAGGCGTTGCGCTCATTTTGAGAGCTGAATGGCGCTGCAAGTGGCGCACGAGAATGTCATTTATTAGTCTTCTAACTCCTCTACGTTGAACATTAACATATGTATAACGTAAACACCGATTCGATCTAATATTCAGTTTAAAACGTTCACTGTAAAAAGACCTTGCGCGAAACTTAATTTTCTTTTGGACCGTATACGCACGCCACTTGTTACGCTATCTAGTTTCCTTTAGTATGCGGCGCGAACTACAAATGTGGATGCGCTAAATTACCGTGCCTACTAGCACTCAATTTGGCTGAGGCGTAGTGGATCAGAATCGGCTAACTCCTACAGGTAGCTTTCAATTCTGCTTCAATATTTTGTAGAAACAGGCTTGAAAATTTTTAATAAATTCTGTTTTTCAGGGTAAATACTCGTAAGCATAAAGTTACATATATATCCGTAATTAAAGGATGGAGATTAACCCTGTGTGAGATCATCTTAATAGCAAAAGAAATCGAAAGAAAGGAATTGAAAGAGGATTACTTCAAGATGACTTCATACAGGAATTGTGATAAAAGGGACCGTTTTTCCAACATTTCTAGACCGGTAGTTGTTTGCATAGTGTAGCTTATTTTTGCTTGGATCACAATATGTATTGTCGAATTTATAGACAGTTTGATCTAGAAATAAATACAGCTATTGGTAACTCGTGGAGTAGCAAATGTGAAAGTGAATAGTTAAACTGTGTTAAGTGCTATTGTTAAACTGTAAGACGAATATTTCTTTGTCAAGGCTATATGCTTGCAAGAATGAAAAAAGAAAAAAACATAATTGAGCTGTTAGTCGTTTGCTTCGGCGTATCGTTCTTGTGAAGCGAAAGAACCAATTGCTTATATGCAACTCTTGTGTGTTTGCTCGCTTAATTAGTTGCTCTTAAAATTAAACACAGTACATGGATATACAAAACATATTTATTAAATAAACAATTCCCCTTGACAAACATGAAATAAATATTTTTACTCTTTCATATATATCAAAATTCAAATAGATAAATAGCATATACAGATTTCATAAATGTGTTCCAAAGAGCAACGGCAGGCAATCGTGGCAGTTCGTACATTCGACATCCGACGAAGTTTGCATATGTGTATGTTACTAGCGGAGATAGCCGATACCCTGCCGCTAGCTAGCGCTCGATCCGATATGTACATTAGCAGTAACTTAATCAAACAGATATAACAAATGACCATTAAAGATATTTTTAATTAGAGCATAGACGAAGTTTATATTTTTGCAAATTTTATAAGAAATTAAACGTATTTAGATTGAAAGCGTACACGTCAAAGTTTAAATGATGCTGAATACGATTTATATTAATTTATACAAAGCAAAACAAATGAAACAATCAATGTAGCATAGAATAGACATAAATAAAATATTACTTTTACAAATAAACAAAAATGGCTAAACTTGTAAAGTAAGGACAATTCGTGTTAAGTACATTTATTTTCAAGGGAACTATTTACGCGCTTTTTAATTTGATCTAGAAGCATCGTTCAATTAGATAAGGTGCGTGTATTATTACGTTTTTATGTCTATTTGCTTTAGATAATTAGCATAATTTCAAATTTTTATGAAAAACCGCTGCCTTTCTGAGAGTCGATGTGTTAAACGCTTTACATTCTACAGGATAGAATATCCTATAGATCTGCCTAAGTTTAATAAAGGAGCGCTTTGGGAATCTTCTCATAACTGTTCCTTCTACTTACTATGAATTTTTCTGCAGAAAAGGTAAGCTTCTCTCTCTAAATCATTAAATCTGACGTTTATTGCTTTTTTCGCGCAATAGGCACCAGATTTAATGAGCACATTAGATGGTACAGATATGTGATGGCAGAATCGTTAAAGTAAAGTGTAGCACAACACATAAACGAAACCAGGCATAATACTAAATTAAACAAAAAACTTGAAATTTAATTTATTTATTAAGAACGTAACTTCGCTGCGCCAGTTAGACGTTTACGAAACAAAGAAACACAAATATGATGAATTCATAAAACGGGCTGCTATCATACTTAAATTTGTTTGATTTATTACTGTAAGGCGGACACATGTTTTGCGCTTCGAGCTATAATAACAAAAGACTGTAGTATGTTTCACATGTCTTTAGTTAACGGAGGGCACTCGGCGTTTATGTGAGGTTTAGTAACCAGGCTTTACAAAATATACTGCATTATTAATATGCAGTTTGAATATTAAAGCTAACATTATTTCAATCGCCTTAAGAACGTTTACTTAAATGTTAGTTATTGTTTGCAAGGTGCTTCTATTGTTGCAGAAATAGTGAAAGGCATATATCGTCTATATAAAATAAATGTAAAGCGCGGTTATTACTTATCAGCGGTATTTGCCTTTTAATGTTAGTTTTAGAGTGTATAGGCAACAAAAGCAGGTACTTGTACATGAAATTTTATTTTCGAGAGCAGGGATGGAACTGATATATAGGAAATAGTGTAGTAGGTCGACAGTGTATCTTCGAAACAGTTGCTGCGGACTAATTGATTCAAGTTCTGTTAAGTTCAGCCGACAACATTATTGCGTCCTCATTGCAATTTGTTACCTAAGAAAAGATTAATCCCGTAGTGTTAACCTTTGTAGAATTTATGGTAAACTTCATCGTAACGAATGACTTTAAAATGACATTTACGAAAACGTTGTATGTATTTAACTACATTGAAGAAATAAAATAAACTTAAACAACTTACTGATGAGGATTATCCAATGCGGCTAGGTCATTAAATGTTATTATGCACGTTAAATAGGATGTACTTGCGCTGAAACGTAACTAAAGCCACATGTTACATGGCTGGAGGCTTCTACGATTATGGTGCCAGTAATATGATATGAGTTTATCTAGTTCGCCTAAAAAAACTGTACTGCGTGTGACTTGGTTCTTTCAAATATTTTTTTTTAAAGCGAATTATATATAATTATCTTATTGTCCTAATATTGTGATATTTTACGCCAACACTGGTTACATCAACGTGTTCTTTAGAGTGTTTGAAGAGTAATAGTCTTTGCTTATCCTTTAAAAGTTGTTTATCACTAAATAACGGTATATTTCAATTCGCAAGAGCTGTATATATGTGCGCCATCGCCATGTGTTGAAGTGATCCATCTTCGAGGCTACGATTTCGTCCGTCGTTCAGATTCCCGTATTTAATAGTAGATTATAAAGGTTTTTACGGGAAAGATATGATCCTAGCACTTCCGCGCTTAATTCTAAAAGATTGGTAGCCCAGTTAACAGGTCCAATTATACTTGAATCGATACAGTATACTTTGCGTTTGATTTTATTTATTTATAATAAATAGTCTTGTAAGAAAGATGATGTTATAAGGAAAGAATGTTCCTCTGGAAGGATAAAGTGTTGAACGATCTACATTAATTTATATATTTATTTTTCAGTCAATAGTTAGTTAATACTATTCTAGAAAATCATTTAATGGAGTAAGTTAATATTATTTATTTTGGAGGATACCACAAGATTTTTTCGTTTTGCTCTATTTCTTGCATCTGTATAAATAGTTTTACGTTGCAATGCAGAATCACAGTAGTTTATCGGTAATTTAGCGAAGATAGAAGCAGATAGTCATCATAAGGGAGCTATTATTAACCTGTGAGAAGAATGCTTTTCCCTTAAGCCTCTATGCTTCCAGAAATCCTCATCAAGCACTTATTTCGCTTGCTTAACCGATTCACTAAGTACCCTACTTCTGTTTCTTTCCCGACCATTGTCGTTATTAAAATACTATATATGTACGTCGCTGGTATGTCTCACTCCTTCAAAAGTATACCTCGCGACCTTATTTTCAATTTAGTTTGAGAAATTATAATGAAGTAATGCACCACTCGCAGAGCAAGACGGAGCTGGGCTCTTCGTGACAGTAAGTACATTATTGTAACGAATTATTTAATTTAAAAAGTATGTAGTGACAAATTCGTGAACTTAACGCCCTACAAATAATTCCGCTAATTATCCACAAAATCTATCTAAAATGGCTGATGGAGAAGACGTTCGTGTGGGTCCTAATATACAAGCAGTATAAGGAGATAAAACTTTAATTATGATGGCATGTATTGTACATCGAAAACAATAGACAATGGACCCGAAGGGATAGAATATCCTATAGATCTGCCTAAGTTTAATAAAGAAGCCCTTTGGGATTCTTCTCATAAATGTTTCTTCTACTTACTATGAATTTTTCTGCAGAAAAGGTAAGCTTCTCCCTCTAAATCATTAAATTTGACGTTTATTGCTTTTTTCGCGCAATAGGCACCAGATTTAATGAGCACATTAGATGGTACAGATATGTGATGGCAGAATCATTAAAGTAAAGTGTAGCACAACACATAAACGAAACCAGGCATAATACTAAATTAAACAAAAAACTTGAAATTTATTAAGAACGTAACTTCGCTGCGCCAGTTAGACGTTTACGAAACAAAGAAACACAAATATGATGAATTCATAAAACGGGCTGTTATCATACTTAAATTTATTTGATTTAAGTATGTTAAATTTGTAAGTATTTAACGAATGTATTTTGTAACGAATTATTTAATTTAAAAAGTATGTAGCGACAGATTCGTGAACTTAACGCCCTACAAATAATTCCGCTAATTATCCACAAAATCTATCTAAAATGGCTGATGGAGAAGACGTTCGTGTGGGTCCTAATATACAAGCAGTATAAGGAGATAAAACTTTAACTATGATGGCATGTATTGTACATCGAAAACAATAGACAATGGACCCGAAGGGATAGAATATCCTATAGATCTGCCTAAGTTTAATAAAGAAGCCCTTTGGGATTCTTCTCATAAATGTTTCTTCTACTTACTATGAATTTTTCTGCAGAAAAGGTAAGCTTCTCCCTCTAAATCATTAAATTTGACGTTTATTGCTTTTTTCGCGCAATAGGCACCAGATTTAATGAGCACATTAGATGGTACAGATATGTGATGGCAGAATCGTTAAAGTAAAGTGTAGCACAACACATAAACGAAACCAGGCATAATACTAAATTAAACAAAAAATTTGAAATTTAATTTATTTATTAAGAACGTAACTTCGCTGCGCCAGTTAGACGTTTACGAAACAAAGAAACACAAATATGATGAATTCATAAAACGGGCTGTTATCATACTTAAATTTATTTGATTTAAGTATGTTAAGTATGTTAAATTTGTAAGTATTTAACGAATGTATTTTGTAACGAATTATTTAATTTAAAAAGTATGTAGCGACAGATTCGTGAACTTAACGCCCTACAAATAATTCCGCTAATTATCCACAAAATCTATCTAAAATGGCTGATGGAGAAGACGTTCGTGTGGGTCCTAATATACAAGCAGTATAAGGAGATAAAACTTTAATTATGATGGCATGTATTGTACCTCGGAAACAATAGACAATGGTCCCGAAGATCAAATATAATACAGCTTCTTGTTTCAGGTATGATGAATATTTCAGTGCAAGCATCTGTACCGTCTTGAAATGTAAAAATAGCTCCAACTATAGTTAAGAGAATAACTACTGATCGTACACTGTAAGTAAAGTAAGTAGAAAATGTGCCTGTTTTTAAGCGCCCGTCATAAAGAAAAACGATTCCGAAAACGAGCGGTACGCGTCTGATTGTTACGTCCACCATAAAAAATACATCGTTCACATAAAACGATCTATAAAGCTCAGGTACCGCAGAAAGGTAAAACAGTATTAAAAGTGGAAATAAATTGGAAATTACACAATTCAAAATAAGTCGACGGAAATTGCTTCCATGTATCGCATTTTTGAGAAGCAAGTACGCCAGGAAAACGTTTGGAACCACATCATATTAGCTTTAGAATATAATGCGTGAACAGGCCTCTTTATAAAATCGAAGAAAAAGAGTGTAGTTACCAGTTTTTAGGTATCTTTTGTAATGCCATCTAGATGCGTGTAATACGTTGCAAAAAATATACGTAAGAATGATAGACGATAAGAGTTTTAATTTTGAGATATATTGCAAGAACAGTTTATATGATCATCGTTATTAATTAAATTATTAATTTAATTAATTAATAATTGATTAAATTCAAATGCAGAAAACTGTAGTAGCAACTTAGGCACGCCTCCATCGCTGTATTACCACAGATTATGTCGACATAGTAGTGACCGGGCGCACTTAAAAAGAATTATCCACGCATATTAAACGCTTTCATAATAGTAAGGTTAAACGTAATAAATATTTTGAACGTTGTATAGTCAGAAATATTCGAGTACAAATTTTCACATGATAATGCACACGACAAAGTATTTGCCCAACAATTTTCTACAAGAAAATGTATGAGTGGTTGGAGAACGAAATAATATTAAAATTTTTATTTAAAATAAGGAAGACGGATTGTATTTCAGCTGAGGTGATCGCGCATCATGACATCAAACTCCCAATGTTCTAGTTATACGCTAAGGCAATCGCCTTCGCATTGTGCTCCTGCATATGCAATAAGGATACTCTTACAATTTGCTAACTATATCATTGTCATTATCCTTACAAAATTGCATTAATGCCATTCAATAGTTGCAGATGACTATAAGGTTCAATAATACCAATATAAAAAGAAAATCTATTTTTACTCCTTGCAAATTTAATTTTTATTTGTAAGGAAAAAATAGATTTTATTTATGTAAAAAAAAGTATTTTATATTTCCTTCTAACATTGAAATTTGTGCCAAATATTCTCATTATTATGAGACTTATTAATTATTATTAATTATTTTTTAATTTTAATTTTTGTTTTAAAACTTTTTATTAAAGTTGTTTAAATTTAAAAAGTACCAGTAAAAGAAAAATATTAAAATAATTTAACCACGTTTTGTCTTCACAATATGATAGTTTATCTAATTCGATCGGAAAACTGTACTGCGCATAACTTGATTCTTTAAAATATTTTTTGAAAGCATATTTTATACAATTGTCACAGTTGTCCCATTGCGTTATACTATTTATTCGCCTGCGAAATTACAGACGCAAGCTGTTAGTGTTTACAGTAACGACAGAGAGCTACAGAGGAGAGAATGATCCGCCCATCTGGATTTATTAAGGTACGATTTCTTCGACACAAGAAGAAATTCTTCCGATTCCTTAATTCTCATAGTAACCTGCTAAATATCCTCCTTCTTATGCTTTCACATGTTGTATGCAAGGTACGTTTTATTCCGATGTTTAGTGTAGCAATATCAGAAACTAACAGCGCGAGAAGAACATCGAATGGGAAAAGAATAGCAGATTTACGAGCTTAATTGAATGAGTCTGTTTGTTTTAAGAAGGCTGGCGCCGCTCGTGCAGAATTTTTTACGGCACAAAATGTCATGTTCTTATTGAGCAGAGAAAGTCATGTTGTACCTCAATAGACGTTAATTAGACACCAAGGTTAAATGCGTCTGTCAATAATTGTGAATTGCATCCGTCAATTGTTTCATATCATGTTCCCCAAGTGAATAATTCGGAAATTAAGGCGAGAAGGGGGCCGTAAAAATAATTATGTCAAGTGTTATATCTTTGGAATTATAAAAAAATAAAATAAAGTGATAGTTGACCACAGCATCCATTTTTTTACGCCAGTAATGATAGATTATGGGTACCGAACGAAATAACAGAAAAAAATAAAGTTTTTTCGAAATATTTAGTTTAGTCCAAAAAACAAAAGACGCATTCAACTGAGCTTGCAGAATTGCAATTCCTTCGTTTTTTAGTCGTTTCTCACTATTCGCTACTTTTCGAGATCTCATCCATACTTAACATCGGAAACCCACTTTGCATAGATGCACCAAACGGAAAATTATTGAATTGAAATTTTATCTTTTGAGGTTCAGTCGTGCTTGAGCGTTAAGTAGTTTATGATTTAACCTCTTTGCCAGAGACCTTGCAAACTAGCAAAAAATTAAGAAACAATGTTCAGAATAATAAATTGTGCTTTTGTTTGTACAATCGAATTACTTTCACGTTTTAGTTAATAACATTTGCTTGCCTTACACATCCTTGCGCTTATCCAGGGACAGATTGTATGGTATAAGCTTAATCCGTTTTACTTCGCCTTTTCAATTTCACAATCACGTCCATATTCTACGAAACTAAACCTCACTATAACAAACTTAATTAACGGAGGCATTCGTTACACTTAACATATCATGTCAAGTACATTTCTCGTAGGCGTAGGCGGCCCATATACCGTAAACAATATACTTTAATTAATTAAATTTCGCGGGAACCAAAATTCATCTTAGATCTGAGTTGATGTCTCAGTAGAATGATGTAATTAATTCTTGTTTAAGCTCAATGGTTCACTGAAGTTTTGGAAAATTGAAATTGCGCCTAACTAACCTTAACATCATCTTTTAGCCAAACTAAATTAATATTTAAATTGAGCGTTCTTCAAAAATAAAGTGTTCATGTATAACGCTGCAGACAGATTATTACAATTTTGACTTGAAGCGTTATTGGCATAATTTAGTGTTCTAGAAGAAGCTGATTGTGGAGCAGTGCTCAGTGTTGATTGCTTTCCGTATTTTTCGCTTACTGTTTTACTTTTCGGGTGCATACGCGACAAAAGCAGATACTTGCAAATAAATATGTTTTCTCGAGAGTAGCGACAGAACAGACGTGTTGGAAATAGAGTTTCTTGCATTAATTTTTTCATCATTCGGTAATACGATTTCGAAAATTGGGATTCGGGTATGGTGCCGAGTGTTC
Organism: Oryctes rhinoceros; assembly: GCA_020654165.1. Classification (NCBI taxonomy): domain Eukaryota; kingdom Metazoa; phylum Arthropoda; class Insecta; order Coleoptera; family Scarabaeidae; genus Oryctes; species Oryctes rhinoceros. The sequence goes on along the minus strand of JAIOKQ010000399.1, from coordinate 1,991,704 downwards.
CGGTACTTTAGTGTTGATTGTGTTTAATGTGTTCATTAAACCCAACGGACTCTTCCCAACCATGTTTTGCTTCTGTAAAGTTGCAAAATGCGTTGCTTGAAAAGTGATGGTAATCCCCTTGAAATAGGGAGTTCCCCAGATTTATTACTTTTGTAACGAATTTATATTGAATAAGGTCTTTGTAAGATTCATTGCGATTATTATCCTAGAAATCATTTGTTTTAATTTTGTAGTTAAGTTTTCGGACAACTTGCTCACTTAAAGAGGTACTTAGTTACATTTATAACAAAGAACAGCATTTGAAAATTACCGAAGAAGAGAACAATAAACTGAATCAAAAGTATCTTATTGACTCCGTGCAGTACTAATTAAATGCGGACGCTCATCAGTAAACGTGCTTCAAATCCTTCGTAGAATAAAGTCTTCCTTAAGGACTAAAAAATCTATTAAATTTCAAGGAGATGTACGTTCTTGCGTATTTTATATAATACAATATAAATAAGGAAAACGGAGAGTACAGGATTCGTATTATACGGACTTTATTTGATATTTTATATGGATTTCACGTGTATACGTAGAGGTCGCAATTTTTGGAGAATCATTACAACATCACTATCACAGTTCAAAACCCCTTCCTGTTCATAATTATATAAGTACATACATGTATGCTTGATGGTTCTTTTAACCTATGATCTGCTTGCGCTATATCTAACAATTAAGATTATTTTTGTTTGCGTAAGTGTTCTTTTAATATTTTTGTGAGATATACTTCAACGATTACAAGGTACAGACAAGTTCATTATTAAGTTTCATTTATTTGGTAGAAAATCGTATTTCATTTAATACAAAGGTCTTTTACATATATTCTATACATTCTTATACACTACTTGCATTGTTCCCTTCATCGCCTGAAGGGCCATGGTTCTTTAATTCGATAGATTGACGAACGGAAAACTGCACTTTAAATTGCTTCCGTTTGCATCCAAATAATTGACAAAATTTCGATTTTATGTCGTGGTCGAAGCTCACTAGAAGGAGCAGGTTGACAAATCCGTTGGTCGCTATTATGTACACAACGATATTGTGAATAATTGCTTGAACAAAAACCGTTGCGAACATCTTACTAGCCAAATACAAAGAAATTGTAAAATTGGATAAAACGCAGAGGGTTGTCAAGGTTAACCTTAATGGATATTGCTTATCTTGCGATGATTTTACACAATATACTATAGATCTAATTCCTAATATCGCCAAAGACAAATTACTAATTATTATAACACCCATTGGGGTTAAAGATCGTTCGAACCCCCACATTTTTGCTACTACAATAACACCAGCATTGATCACCGTCGATACCCAAATGTTATAAACAGTGTACAGGCACCTCTTTTTAGATTTAACAAAGAAATCAAATATAAGTAAGAGGGCAAATATAACGGGCAGCATTGATAATATCCAAAAAAGAGCTTCCAAAATGTCCATAAATTGGTAAGGGAAGCCTATCAAAGGCACGACCATCATGTAAACTATCTGAAACACATTGGCTAGGCTCCAGTTTCCAATTATGAAGTAAAAGTTCGCTCTGTAAAAATTATATTTTGCAAAGATAAATATTAAAAGTAAATTCGGCACTATGCACGTTATGCCCCATATTATATACACGATGTCTTCTGAATCTAATGTGGTTTCTGTGTCCGAGTGAAAAGAAGGACTTTTTGTTAGCTGCATTGTATTTATTTGCCAATCTTGCATCATTTCCGTTGTGTTTGGTTGCCGATCTTTTGTTAACAGCGTTATGTTCGGTTCAGAGTCTTCGGAATAATCTTCGTAAAACATTTTTTACTCTGAAATATATAAAATAAAGTTGAAAAGTATTTATATGTAAAGGTGTCCCAGCACGGACTTGGAAATTTTAGTTTTACGTTATTTGCAAACGGTGTCACTTTGAAGGATTACGTGAACTAGAAAGTCGCATAATGCAGCGCTTCACCCTCAAAGGATGCGTAAAAATTGTTCAAATTTATTGCGAAAGCGCGCTTTCTATTACCGACACTATTCGTCGACTTCGTGTTGTTTATTTTATTGATTCTGTTCTTAATATCAAGAGACCATTACGAGAAGGCAATGTTCGTTCAGCTGAAAAGATCGCTAAGGTGAATAAAGGTGCGATTGAAAGTCCAAAGACTTCAATTCGTTATCGGTCATACGTCTTTGCAACGAAATACGACAAAAGATCTTTGTCTACATGCATACACGATTCAGCTGACGTAAGAACTGAAGCCCTTAAAAATTGCTGTATGTTTGTCGATTGGATCTTAAAGCAGATTGCAATTGATATGGAATCTTGTATGTGTGTTATGGGAATATGTACAAAAGACAACTAATGTGACCACTAGATTCTAAGACAGCAACTGAAAGCTAGTAAAATAAACTATATTTATGCTATGAGCTAAATTCTAAAGCTATTAGCTAAAAAAGAAATTCATGAAAGCCATTTTATCTTTACTAAGCAATTATTTGCAAACCAAGATATGAATTTGTCCACTATACTCTACTTCGCATCTGAAGAGGTCGAGTGTCGACGTTTCGCACAAATAGATATTATCGTTCACGCACATCATAATTATGCCATTAGAGGTAAATTCGGCAAATCAGTTAAAAATACAACAAAAAAAGTGGGCCAAGGACAGATCCTTGGAGAACACCAGCGCATACACGATATTCTCTTGACCTTGTTTCATTCACCTGAATTACTTATTTTCGACTACTTAAATATGGCTTCACTCACTCACCAATGTTACTACGTAGACTACAAGTCTCCAACTTGTTTAATAAGCGCCTATGATTGGCTAAGTCAAACGGTTTAATGAAATGCAAAGTGGCTCTTGTAATAAATTTATTCCTTTGAGAACCAAGCTGATTGGGTTTAATAATATTATATTCGGTAGTGAAATCAATAATCTTTTCGGTCATTATCTTCTGTAATATGTAGTTGAAAGTAGGATGTGGGTTTATAATTTTTCACCAGTTTTGTACATTGTAACCACTCTTGCAATTTTAAGAATTTTAACAATTAAGAAGAATTTAATCGAGCAACTGAAAAGCAATGCTATATAATTAAGCATATATCTATGATATATACCAGCAAATGCCATCAACTCCAGTACATTTGGACTTCTTTAGATTCAAAATAATATTTTAAGATACATTATAGTAAACGAAAGAAAGTATTTTAAATTCCCAAGTTTCTGTCGGAGCACCCTTTATTAATAGTTATCTAATCAATTACTTTCGAAATCAGATAAAGAAGTATCAAAATAGCATGCTGCATACAAAAGTGAATCACTTACCTCTTTATTATTTCGATTTACATCAAGTTATGCGTACGTGCGTAATATTAAAGAATTTGTGCGGCTATACAAAACTATAGAGCACTGAATTTGAGGCTTATAGTAAGTAATCTTGTTTGTAAGTGCTTACGTTCTATCATAAACGCATATACATTTAAAAAGGCGTTTAAAGTTTATCATAAGTTAGATATGACATTCAATACCGGCCGCTGTTTTATTAGTAAAAATAATATAAACATGCTGAGTGATATTTGTATAAATTTAGAAGTTGTATTCTTAATTTTTAATTATGTACTCTCATGGACAACTACATCCTATCGGAATTTTTAAATTAAATTAGTTAGTATTAATTTGTATATGCAAATGGCCCAATAATAATAATAAATTATTATTGTTATTATTTGATAGAAATAACAAACGTTGGAAAGCGAGATATACGGTCTATTTCTGGGTGGATTCTATTGGGAGTCAATTTTTTGAAAACTCTATAATTAATTCATTATTTTGAACTTCTTCAGGAATTACTGGGCGGACAATTATATAAATTTCTAAAGTACTTTCAAACGAAGATAGAAGCCGTTACAGACAACACATACAAAATTGGGACTTGTAACATACAGATTGGATTTCGAAAAGTAACTAGTTATGAAATTTTAAAATATCACACTAAACATTATTCAATTTATCAGTTTTAAAGTTCGTTATGTCTGTTGTGATATTGACGCGCACCATGTCCAGACAGAAACGACAATTATAATTGTTTTGAATGTCCAAAATACCAACATTATCGGACAAACAGTCAGTTTCCAGGGTGTAATTAGCTATAGGGCAAGCTTTCTTACTTGTACGGCAATGACTGTTGTATCGGCCGATTCGATGTTTGAACCATTGGCGTGTTTCGTACATGGAATAAAAGAGGAACCGTATTGTTAATTCAAGGAATTAATTTTAATTTGTAGTAGATTATTTTTATATTTATGAATGATCTAAGCAATTAAATGATAGTTGTAGGTTAAATGTTTATATGTAATCTCATTTACACCATTCTCAATTCCAAGTCCATCAAAGAAATTTGAATTGTAAATTAGTTTATTAAGCAAGGGTTTAGGGCAATTCTATTTTTGGTTGCATTAGTTTTTGATATTACGATGGTTTGAGTGATAATTGATGAATCCGTCTGATGCCGTTGGTGTTTGATACAAATTTAATATTATTTTGTTATTAACGGATCATATGTCTAATAATGGACTAGAAATAGAATACGATTGTTTGTCTCCATTTTCACTGTGAGTATTGTAACTCAGTTGATTTAATTTTTATTATTTGTTTTTTTTTTTCTAAGCGAACAAAACCCGTTTTCAGGCATTAAAAATTTAATAGCGACACATTACCAAAATGGCTAGCCGCTCTTCCAGATCGACTTCACTCTGCGAAAGTACTCTGAAAACTTTCCAGCCTAACATGGAAAAAATCTTTTTGTCAAATTTAGTTCTATTGACCTAATTAATTTTTTTTTTTTTTAATGTTTGCATTAATTGTTCTAGTACTTCAATCGCCCTAAATTATAACCAGGGTCTTCATGGTGAGGGTCCAAAAATTAATCAGCGTGTACAAAAAAATTCAAAAATTATCACAGGGTAAATAATTTTTTTTTCTTCTTCTTGTAATTGAAATCCTAACATCCTGACATCTTGCTTAAAGTAAATTTTCATTCAACATTATATGACTTGCTTATATCTCTAACGAAACGTGATTAGTTAGATTCACTAGAATGCTATTTTAGTAGAAATGGAAAATAGACAGTAAAATTTTCACATTAATTAAACAATCTTATTTCGTTCGTCGTAAAAACTATTATTATGCTAGCTATATCGATAAAAGAAACATGTTATTCGTTTGTTACCTGGATCCGTAATGAAAACTCTAAATTCCATTTTTTTCTTGTTTTTTGACGTATGTTTAGTATACACGTAATTTGTAAATTTAAAAATTAAAATAATGTTTAAATCAAGAAATTTAATATTAATAATTTATAAAATTGTAATCGAATATTATTTTGCCAAGATCCTGTTCTATGTGTGTGTTTCATTTTCTTTGGGTTTCGGGTCTTTGGAAATGAAAATAAGAAGCTTCTTTTCCTTGGATTTAATTTATTTTTCCTACGTCACGTCGTACCATTTTTGTCAACCTTCTCAAGCTTGTCAGCTTCTTCTCGAATCCACGTTGTATTAATTACATATAATCTTTTCTTCGTTATACTTTCTTTCATTTTATTTTCAGTATATCCTTACTTATCCTGTTCTTTTTTCCCATTACAGTTTAATTGTCTTTGTAAACTTTTGAATTAACTAGTGTTGTAACCTAAAAACCCAAGGAAAATAATTACTGCAAAATTACGAATTTAAGGTAATAAATGAAAGAAAAAACAAACTTTTAGAATTTACGTAACTAACACAATCTCACATAATATAGAAACCTCTTACTTATATTCTACCTAACCTTATATATTCTTTGTATTATTTACTTCACCCGCCGAAGAGTCGTTGTCCTTTAATTCGACGGATTGACGAAAGAAATATTTCACATTAAATTTATTTTGTTTGCATTCGACAAAATCTCGATTTTTATATCTTCGTCGAAGCTCACTAGAAGCAACAGGTTGATAAATCCGTTGGTTTCTCTTACGTAGATTAGGATATAGTGAATAGTACTTTGAACAGAAAGCCTTGCGAAGAATGTACTAGCCAGATACAAAGCAATGGTAAAGCTAGTTAAAATACATAGAGTAGTCATGGTTAATTTTAGAGGATATTGCTTATCTTGGGTGATTTTACACAGTACACAGTATGGCCGGGAACTAATTACAAATTATTATAACATCCTTTTGAACTAAAGATAGCTCTCCTTACTTTTGCTATTATATCAAACCAACATTGATCACTGTTGACCCCCAAATAATATAAATGGCGTATATACATAGCATCTTAGAGTTAACAAAGAAATAAAAATAAGTAAGAAGGCAAATATAACAGGCAGCATTGACAACATCCGAAGAACAGTTACAAAAACATGTATAAACTGAGGTGGCACCCTTATTAAAATTCCTGAAATAAACGAAACAAATTTCTGGAAAAGTAAAAACATATTTATCCGTATTGACACTACTACTAGGCTGACCAATAAATTAATTTTGAAATTGGATAGTAAAATATAGGTAAAGGACTATCAAAATAGTCATGCCTTACGCAAAATTGGACTACTTACCTTTTAAATATTTTTAAAATGAAATCAAGATATGTGAACGTACTTGTCATTAAAAGGTATATGCAGATATATCTTATACATTCAAAAGTTTACTTGGGTTGCTGAATTTGAGGCTAATAGCAATCTTATGTATTCTAGCAGAAATGTAATTTTAAAATGTTTAAAGTTTATCGTGAAGTTATACTAATCGTTGTTTTTTATTGGTAGAAATAATATAAAACATACATGTGAAAGTTTAGAAGAAGTACCGTAAGATGAGTGAAGCCGTGAGGTATCTCACCTTTCCGTTTTTCTATTTTAATTTTAGTAAACATATTTAATTCTTTGCTTTATCATACCTTGTTACGATTAATTATTAGTTGTTTTTAATTTACCTGGTTTTGTGTATAAAAAGAATCATCCCGAGTTCCAACATAAAACCAAAATTTGAATTTCTTCGGTTTTACTCTAAATCCCTTTGAGGAAATTTCAACGCAATACTAGGGCTTCAGTTACATGTCTTTAAATAAAATCGTACTCGGAGAGTCGACACCCGCCACCTTCATTTACTTATCTCCTTAATTTCTCAAATTACACCCTGAAAAATATTAAAGATAGGGATCAAAGTTTCCCAACATTCTAAAACATGCAGCTCGCATATTGTAAGAGATAGAAAATCAGAGTAACTTTCAACAGATCCAGCGTATCTATGTGCTTAATCTAATCTATCTAATCAAGTTGTTAACCGAAGACATAGAAAAATTAAGAAAATTACGAAAAAAAGGAAATTCGAACTATTTAACGATGTTTTAAAATATTTATTTTGGTGGTGTATCCTTGTGTAGTTCGACCTGCTGATTACAGGGATCTTCAATGATTTTTGAGACATTTGAGTTTGAATGTGACAAATCGATTTTAGTGAATTGCGTGGCTGTTGATACATTACACAAATTGGCGTAGTATGTACATATGTATTATTATTATGTATTTTGCATTCTTATAAAATATAAATGCTTGTAACTAAAAATTCATGGTTGGTAGGTTAATTCAGTCAATTAAACTTGTTTCTAGGGCGGCGAAATGTATTGGAAACACTTAACAATTTCCACGTCATAAATTGTGTGCTTAACAGTGTTAATTTACTCTTTAGTCTTGTTGCGCATGGTAATATTTTTTAACTTAAAATATACTATATGTGGCATGGTTAGATTCACCTTTCTAAAGGCCTAAAAATATACAAAGCGATTCAATGAAAGAATTCGTTAAAGGTATTATGGGCGTTAGCAAGGCCCTTTTTGCAATTTTTGCTTGTATTCTCTTATAAACGTTTCAAACATTAAATATTAGAACATGTTTTCTATTATAGTCTGGAAGAGTCTTTTCTACGTATTAACTTACAGTTAATCCATTTCCTTTTGTTTTGTATCCACTTTAACCACTTTTTTAGTGTACGTATTTTTTAATATACTCATGTCATTTTGTAAGTTTTGATTTTTTTTTAACATTAGCTTAACACATACACAAAACTATCCGTAGCATTTTTAAAGAGTAGATATCGCTATCTGCACTGATTTCCAATCGTTACCTTTTATACACGTAATAAATAACATTTTTTTAACTTAATTTAATGAGAAATTTACAGACATCCAGAAATATTAACAATAAAGAAAGAGCAATAAAGAAGAAGTAAAAATAATTTAAAAATCTTTCAAAATAACTGAAACAAGGTGAAATACTGGTATAAGGCATCTGACGAAATTTTATTTAAAATAACATATTGAAATGAAATGTGCAATAACAAAGGTGTCATTCCAGAAAAGCAACCAGGTTTATCGAGTTGGCTGTGGTTCTCGAAATTTTTCTAAAATACGACAACGACCCACGATATATTTTACGGACGGTTTGAGTTTATCACTCAAAAAAGTTAACGTCCCAACGGTAACATTAGATATTGAACTGCCGATAATGCCAACAGTTAGTAGTCGTTCGGAAGACGGTTTGGTGGGAGAGGAAACTTTAGAATCTCACTGTATAAATAGGATATACGCAGAAACGAGTGGTGAATAATAAAAAAAAAGACAATATGACGCGGATTTATGCATGACACGGTGTACAAATATAGTTGTCTACTTCGTAAACAATTTAAGGATACAAAGTGTTACCATACTATTGGAAAATGTGGTATCCTTTCAATTTTTTATTTTGAATAAAAGACATCAACATGCTTCTACAAATTTTATTACTGCGACAATATGAATTGTATAAAACATGTAATCGTGCAAGTATCACTTAAATTAAAACAAAAAAGCTATCTAGTACGAGCAACAATTTAGCGCGCAGGAAAATATATAGTTATACACGTAAATGTTGTAAGGTGTACTTCCAAAATTAACATGCAGTTCACATTTTTAATGATGTGACGTATCATAGTTATCTTTTCTGCGATGGCACACGTTAAATAATTCATAAGTGCACAGCCTTAATTCCACATCGTAATACGTTAATAAACCGAGACTAACCGTTCCACATGCATGTGGAAGAAACGTAGAAATAATGAAAAACGTGTAGCAAGGAAAAGAGAAAACCGTAAGGGATTTTAGTAGCTGCGGTATTAAATTGGTTATCATTGAAATACTTGCGATGTATAGTTTCAGAATTAAATAATTTTCGGAACGCTCTTTAGAGAAACAAATAGTAGCTTTTATAATAAAAATTATCAGGCACATAGATCCAATACTAACAACGAACGTAAATTCGAGGATATATAAATACATGCTGCTGAATACTATAATTAGATCCTGCAAAACGATAGAAATGATCCAAATGAAGTAAATCAAGGTTGTGTAGTGAATTCTGGAATTTAAAATTTTATCGAATAAAAGTAACATGGAGAAGATAATAGCGTTGTGCGAAAATGCAGAGTTTACACCAGAAGAACTACAGAACAACGCGTCATGGGCTTGGTAAGCAATCACTTCGTATAGGCAAAGATCATTAAGAACCTGAAGAATGTTAATGATGCTTAAGTTTAAGATGACGAAATGGAAGCCATTTCGTTTTAGATTGCTTTTAACCAGCACATAAATCAAAACTATATTGGCAAATACGCATAAAATGTTCCAACTGAAACGCAACAAGTTTACGATTATTGGAGTAGCACTTCTCATAGTTGTTTGGTTGTAATTTCCATGTTCAAGAATATGGTTTGGCCCATTCAGCATATTGCCTAAAACATAAAGAGGAAGTTTACCAACCTGAAAAGAAGGTTAGTTTGAATCTATAATAATTGTAATAAAAGTTTGAAACAAGATCTATTGATCATTTGTCTATCTTAGATATTTTCCATTCCAACTTTCAAACTATTTTAAGAATACTGAAAGAATAAGAGCATGTAACGGACCCGAAATGAAGATGGAACAGTAACAAATGACGTTCCTAATAAAAAAAAGGAAAAAAGGAAAACTAAAAACACTTTCTCATGACTACTTCATTTATCTAATGATGTAGTACATGTTTAGGTTCTTCTTGCTAACCTTAGCGTAACGTGGCCTGGTAAATGGTCCAGTCTTGGGCAAGTTTTTATCAACACCTACGATATAATTGAACTTGTTCTTGTTGCATTTCAGTGCGATATTTAACATACTTTACTTCTTTTCATTGCTGTAGAATAACTTTTTATCACTAATCAGCGACGATTTATTGAAATATTTGTCAATTTAAAATTTCACGGCTACTTTAATTAAAGTTTAAATGCTTTTCTTAATCAATTAAAATGTTTCAAACAATAACGTGTTAATAACAAAAAAATGGTGTCAACATCCAATATTGCCTCGTTAAAAAATAAATAATGTACGTTTGTTATTCAGCAGGCTAATGCCTAAAAACGGTACAATACACTATAACAAAGGATGTATACAAAATGTTACAAATTTAATTCTTAGACGCCTTGGACACAGTAAATCTCGGACCTCGTTTCATAGTGCCAGTCCTCACGAATGAAAGAATGAAGCTGCTATGATATTTTGAGTTCTCGCGTGGCTAAGAGAATTCCTTCGTTTCAATATAAAAACGCAATCATTTCGGAGCAATTTCCGTGAAATTTCTCACAAAAACTATCCATTCTCACGCTAAAACTAGTATGCCGTGCCTTACTGGTAGACCATCCTATGGATCCTACGGTTACATAACAAATAAGTAAATATCTCTTATTTTGTCTGATAGCACAATAAATAAGGTGAGCAAGAACGCTGTACACAGGCTTTTTCAATATTCAGTTTTAGCTTAAAACAATCACACCATTCCATAGCATATCATAGCTTCATTTTAGAAACAGATTGTTAATGTAAAGCACAAATAATCCCAGATTCCATTCTTGGGAACCGCCAAAAGTGAAAACAATGTTATTGGAACAATGTCCATAATGTGTAACATAACACAATTTTTGTTTTAGATATGGCTCGAGGAGAGTGACGGTAGATGGTACAAAATCGAACCAACTCGATAATAACATTTTATGATTGAGCATGTCAAAAGCTTTTGTCAGGTCTGTATAGATTACATCCGGCTGATCTGGTCTATCCAAAACATCATCAATGAATAATGAAGGTATATGGAAGTTGTCTGAAAAATGTGTTTTTAGTCTTTTTCTACAAGACCATAAAATGTAGCTACAAATAAGAAAATAAAATGAGCGATTTTCATTGTTTCTTCGTTCGAACGTCTTTTGTCACTGGTTCATTTTCTCTTTGAGTTTACAAAAAATACAAAATTTAGCAACCTATAACAAGCACTAACTCGTCTAAGCTTAACGTAATTAAAGAGGACAAAGGCGGATGAAATTATTACTTTTTTGCAGAGACTAGACGGGCTCGTCTTTCGTCGAGTCTCGGGGACACCAGTAGGCAACACGAATCCATTCTCATGAGGCGAATAGACACGGCTCTATCTAGTCGCTGCAAAAAAGAATTAATTCCACCTGCCTTTATCGTCTCTACTTATAATATTTAATTTTAAAGTAAAATTCTACAGAACCAGAATACTAAAAATCGGCTGATAAAGAAACGTGTTCGCTGAGAAAATTTTATTAATTAGACAATTTGGTAATATATTATCTATTTTTATCGTTTTTGCTTGCAGTTTCCGTATTTTGGAAAAGAAATTAACTCTGCAAATCATACGAGTCGAAAAATTAAAAAATAAAATAATGTTTAAATAAAATATTGTTATTTTATCAAATTCATTCAAGGAATTTAATATTTTGACAATCGCTAAGATCCTGTCTTGATACAAGCCATCCTACAGCCCGCGTTTTGTGTTTGAATTTGTATCATTAGAATAGTTGTGATCAAGTAGGATGTTCTAGAAGACCGATATTTTTGTTATTTGTAATGCACATTTTAAAAGCTTGTTTTTCCTTATAATTCCTTAGAGTAAATACAAATAAAGTAGAAATATAAATGAGGTGCCTTAAGGGTCATCTTGCAATTTAAAATTTTAATACTTGCGGATGATAGGGTTCCTGAAATTAAAGACGGGAAGTGGAAAATATCCGCAGAATTTTTAAAAATAATTCGGAATAAATGGTTATTGAATTGTGTTCCATATTTTTGGGACGCACTCTAGATAAAGACACTTACCTTCTGTGATTTGAAGCGGTTCCAAATATTAGCGAAGTTACAAAGAAGTTCCACATTACACAAGTACTACGGGGAAGTTGTAATCTGCACTGTTTATCAAAATGTAATACGTTTATAGCGTCAATATATTCTATTGTTCTCCATGATTTTTTTATAACATTCTCAAGGTCAATTTTATGTTGCTTTGAACAGAAATCGGAGAATATCGAAAGATGGCGTATCTTTATATGTGTTATTGGATATATCGCTCTACTTATGTTGTGTTCGTTTTTTGTTACTTTTTGCACAACTGTTTTTGCACAACAATAAAAATCGTTCACTTGTAAACATGGCTTAATGTTGTGAGTACATTAAAAGCTTCAAATATCCAAACTATCCGGAGGTTCCACTTTTGGAAGATTTATGGGAAATATCATAAAATAAAAAAAATACAAGAAATGTGCTGTTACAAGCTGTATGAAATGGAAGCACCGCCGCAGAACCTAGGTTTTGCATTAAAGTAAAACCATTTTGTTTTAAGTGCACTAGAGATCAAAAGGTTTATTTCCATAAAAAATTTCAGAAATTCATCTAAATTTTCAAGGCATATTTTCAAGTTCAGAAATACCAATGTACTATCAATGTTTTCTCGTTTTTTTTGAGCAGATTTCATTAAAATATCTTGAAAAAAAAGCATCCAGAGAAGAAGTTTTCAAACTTTACCGTGTATTACTTCGTAAATCTGCTTCTTGTAACATCCACTGAACAAGGAGATAAAAATTATTAAAAAAAACACCTAAGCTTACTACTAAATAGCACAAAGTAAAGAAAAAGACATTGTTTAGTGAGTGTCGTAAGAATTAATAAATGTAAGTTAAATTAAACGTAGTTCAAATTAAGGAGCAGTTTACTGAAATAATTATGTTGACATATACATATATAAATAAACATGTTTTAATTTTTGTAAAAATATTAAAGTATTCCTTAATTGTTGGGATACTACTTCCGCACAAGTTTTCTGTATCCTTACACCCAATTCTACTCGATCCTTCCGCATATTCTATGAACTTTTCAAACTGGATGACAACTCCTTATTAAAAAAGTCCAATATCGTCAGATCAGCCGATCAAGGTAGCCAGTCACTACTTGCATCTATGCAACAATATGAAAAGTTCTTATGTAACCATTCTAACTTTATGACAGAACAATCGTCTAGTTGAAAATTCCTCATTTCTTGGGAATTATAAAAATTTTTTCGGAATACTTTACGATGACATAATCCGATATGTTATGAAAGTAGTTTTATTACTAGAGATGACAAAGGCAGGTGGAATTATTCCGTTTTTGCAGCGACTAGAGACATTCGTGTCTATTCGCCTCATGGGAATGGATTCGTGTCACCTACTGGTGTCCCCGAAATTTGACAAAACACGAGTCTGTCTAGTCTCTGCAAAAACAATTTTCTCCTTTCTATTTATCACTATTAATAGGGCACTGACCATTTTAAAATGTATGCAATTATTGCTGCAATTTTACTATTGATCACGTTATAGGTTATTTTGAATCTTACCCAAGTTACGTGCATTTTTTTGGAAGAAATATCCTTTCTATTGAGATACAAAAATACACTAAATGAAAGTGAACCCAACTTATTAAAAAAAAAAATTAAAAAGAATATAGTTAGTAGCTACTATTTGACTTAAAGAATTTTAATTTGTTAGAACCGCTATTATTTTTTTTATTAGTAGTTAGCTTCTTAAGAAATTGTTATATATAAGGTATTTTAATTTAATTTTTATTAGAACCATTTTACGATCTTCGAGAAATAGAATTTCTGGTAAAAAGATCGTAGAAGAATAAGTTTTTGGTGTATGAGGTATACTTAGAGTATTAACTTAAAAACTAAAACCGTTTGGGATTGCACTCGATTTTTGCCCCTGATTTCCAGACGGCTTGCGTGTATCTCTTAGTGCTAGATGGCGCCAGTAGATATTTTGTTCGTTACTCTGGAAGATAGTGGTATGAGTCGGGAGAAAAATGACTCTGGGAATTTGATAAACACTCGGAGCAACGCTGATAAGGGTAGAAACATATTTCGGCTAATGACCAACTTATATAGTTAATAATGTTAGGTACTGAAAATTAATCAAAATAAAATAATAGTTACAAATAATTTTCATATTATATAAATCTAACACGTTTGTACAGCTGTTTATATTATTTCATCCATATTGAAAGGATGGTAGACAATACTTCTCTACGTTCATTAAATTATTTATTTTTACTAGAACTAAAGAAATTTGTAAAGAGTGAATTCATTAATTTAGATAAATACTTCCTTGCGTGCATCTTTTCAAATCCAATTTACATCCACTAGCAAACGTATCTTCTAGGTAATATCACTTCTTTGCAGATTTTCTGTTGTATGGGGCGAAAGAAAGTGTGGATCATAACGGAATAAAATCACCAAGTTGGCGAAACCATTCGCATGCACGATTGCTAGTAAGATGTCTAATAACAACGGCGGAACGGAGACAACCAACGACAATAATTCGAAGAACCAAAACACAAAATTGCTTACAACACATACGGAAGCCATAATCAATCTTGACAGAGTTAGTCTGTCATCTTTATCTAAAAGGAGGTAGAGATTAAATCTTACAATAACATTTAATGCGCACAGAAATTTTAGTAGTCCAAAAGTCATTAGCATTACAATTTGCATGAAGAAAATGTCTATTGTGTACACCACTAGAAATATGCTGATCACAGAAACAACCCAGATATAAATGGTCGAATAAAAGCAAAACTGGGAGGTGTTCATTAGGTGTTCGAAGGTATATAGAGTGGCGAACATGGTCGGGACCAAGGCAAGTATCCAGTTAACGCAATAAAAGATGTCCACGAATTCGTCATCGGTTTGATATAAACGCTGAAGTAGTAGAAAATGTATCAGAGCCATAATCTGTAGAATATTGGCAATAGACCAGTTCAGTACGGTTAGATACCAATCTGATCGATGATGGCGCTTCTTACAGACTATAAATACCAGGACTACATTGGGTACAGTACATAGAGCACTTAATATTAACGTTGTTAGATGTCGTACGGATGCCGGTTCACTCGATTTCCAGATACTCTCGGCAAGATACGTGTTGTTGTAATGAATAGGATTGCCAAACTCATTTTCCTTATGTTCAATTTCCCTGTAAAAGATGATATGCGGTTATAGAAAAAGTCGGGCTGTTTAGTTAGTCAGTGCTGGTAAGTATATTATTTTTAATATAATACGAAAAATTTGTAACTGCATCCCACTGCAAAGCTGTGATATCAAAGTGATTGCTTCGTAGTTAAAATACTTCTTTTTGCTAGAATTTTAGTTAGACTTTTAGTTTATTACTACTTAGTTAATTTCTTTAATACGTGTAAATAGTAATCGGCGCTCAATTCTGTTTACGAATGTTACGACCTGTTTATTCAATTTAAATATCCATCCTCTGACCAAAACTTTGAATCTAGCAAACAGAAAAGATCGTTGTGGCCAAATCTAGTGAACAGGATGAATTAGAAGCACAATTCGGGAATTTTTACCATGGCGATCACTGAAGTGTGAAGCGATGCGTCGTTTTGGTGGAACAAGTTGTCAGGTAACAATCCTCGTTGTTGTTTTCCCATTTTTAAGATAGTCAATTAACAACTTCAAACTATCAAAAAGAAATAGTCGCTATCACTTTTCTGGTTAATTGAACAATTTTCGTTCTTTACGGAACCGATTCACGCTTTCCAGATCGGTGCTTCAACAGCTTCGAGAGGGCTTTGTCGGCGGAGTCATACCAAAATGGCAGGGTTAAAGAAGAGAGTGCAAATTAATTTGTTAACTCAATCTTATTATCAATTTGGCAGAAATATTTCTTGTTTCGTTCAGCTCCTCAAGCATAAGACATACACAGAGCTTTCTATTAAAGAAGTACATCTGTCACTTCATAAGAAAAACAGTGCTAACGCCAATTTTTCCAATTTATATTTGGTAGATATTTAATCTATTCTATACTTTAAGCATACGTTTCAGTATGTAATAACTACGTATAGCTTTACATGCAAATGTTACGATGAGTATTACACTTGAGGAAATAAGAGTCTCATTTCATTTATTTAAGGAAGAGGTCTGTGGCCTGTTTTACTTTATTTTCTTAGAGTACAACAGTATTTTGTTATACTCATGTTAAGAATCAGATGATAGCTAAGCAAAATGCAAACAGTTTTAGTTACATGCGCCTAGTTGCAAATACTCCACATTTCTTTATTTTTCTTTATTATTTTTGAAGTTTAATGTAAACCGGTTCTACTTACATTTAGATTGACAAAATTACATAAACCGAAGCGAAACTGCACTCAATCAAGCCGCAATTGAATGTTGTTTGATTGTGCGTATACGTCGACAATTCTCCGCGAACATCTGCTTTCTTTAAACGACTCCGCAAAAATAACACCGCTTAAAAATAAGCCAACAATATCTTTACACATGCATGCCTTTCCGTAAGCTTTTCGTTACGTCAAGCGTGTACAGAGTAAATATAGACTGACTATGAATTATAAGCTTCATGCTGGCATCTTTTTCTACTGTTGTGCACTTAATTAAGATTATTTCCAACAGATAGCACCGTTTAGTATTTATAAAAATATGTACGTTAATGTTGTAGTTAATTAAGTGTGCAGGTTTCAAAATCAGGCGGATTCTTTTGTGTAGATTGTTTCTCCTCTAAAAAATTGTAGCGCTGGATTTTTTTTCTTTAATTAATTATGCTACAGTGGTGCTTACTCTTTCTTCCTGTATTTTCTTTCGCAATCACGCGTTTTAATGCGGGTTAATCAACCGTTCTTTTGTTAATTTCTAATATATACAGAATGTTTCTTCTCCACAGAAAAAATTAAATTAAATCTTGACATAAGCGTTCAGATAAGAATGGGACAACGCGGTATATCAAGAATGAATGGAGATTTTAAAATTCTGTGATAGCTTTTACATCAAATGCGCCATCGCTAGGTGCCACTATTAAGTTTATTTCCTTTATTGGAATACCTAACTCTTACTCGATTTTGGAATCTGTGATAACTGCTATCAACTTACATCTTGTATTTTTCGAGAAAAAATAATAATTTTTATAAAATGAGGAGGAAGATGTAAAATGCAATTATATTAAGTGTCCAAAACATACGATGCAAGTAATAATGGGTCTCGCGATCACATTCTACACATTTCTGATAACGCCTGATTAGGGCTGCACTGATTACATTTCGAAAATTTGATCCTAGCCTAGCTCTTTTACTTCCTGAACATTTTTGGATGATCTTTCATAACCGCCACTGCCTAAATACTTCAAAAGTAAGTAGTTTAAAGGACATAAATCAGGAGAACGAACTGGCCATGTTATAGGACAATTAGCACCTACCATTCGTCTCGGAATGCTCCCTTTACGTAGTTGCTTATTATGTTATTGTTAGAAACAAGGTCTTCTTAAAAATACATCACCTGCCACACAAAAAGCAAAAAAAGTAATTTACAAAATTAATCATTGCAACTACGAATGACATTGTGTTATTTAGATATTGGCTATCACAAATGTGATTTCAAAAACTGAACGAAAATTCTGGGATTCTATAAAAAAAAAAAAAAAAACTAGATGGCTCCGCCTAGCGGCGACGTATTTAAATTAAAAAAATAACATCAATTATGTACATATATAATGAAGTTTTCAGAATTTTAAGAGCTGCATTCGTTTGCGAGATATCGCATTACTGTATAGTGTGAGTCATCTCCAAAGACACGGAATGTTGTGCTTCTGTAAATGGAGACGTCCCAGGATGGTTTTTCATTTGTTATGGGGTCGGATTGTGAATGGTGTAAAAATATATTGAAACCCACAAGATGTTTCATAAGTTTGTAGCTAGGCAAGGTTGTACTTGCGCAGAATTATTATATATTCTCGTTAAATTCGTCTTAATAACAATAAAGTAAAGTCGACGACAGACTTTTTACAAGCTTATGTGTGTTGATGCTACTTCAGGTTCGTATCTATTACAAGAAAGGGATTTATCGTAGACTAACCCATAGGTGCAATTAATAAATATTAGGAGAAAAAGAAGTACGGTGTTAAACAGAAGAAAAAGAAATCTTATTATTAGAGCTCCACAAAGTGCGTGGCAAGTCAGAAGGCGTACCGCCGGGCGTGGCCAGGGGGATATGCAATGTAATATATAAGCAAATAACTCGTATCGCATTTCGGTAGTTTATTACCGTATGCGATCGGGTTGTGACGGTATGGCGGACGCGCGTAGTAAGAAACGCCCACAGGCCGACAAAGTGAAAAAGTTCTGTGGAGAATTTCCTGACTTAATATATAATGGAAGTAAGATTATATGTAAAATTTGTAATATACCTCTGATGTGCAATGATAAATATGGCTGTAGAAGACATGTAAATAGTCAGCAACACAAAAATAAAAAACTGGGTGTATCACCGACTGAGGCAACTCAATTTATAATTGATTTATTTTATATGCTGACTGCGTGTAATTTACCGTTTTCCTTACTCAGGAAGAAACCATTCCGTGAATTTTGGAATAAATATAATCCAGACTTTGAGTTACCGTCGGAAACAAGCTTAAGGAGATGTGTGCCAAGTGTACGTACCGAAATTGAAAACAGGATCAGATCTGCAATAAAAAATAAACTACTGTGGTTATGTATTGACGAAACGACAGACCGTAAAAAACATTCTATTTTGAATGTGATTGTACGTATACTGGAACCCCGTCAACCTACAAAGGGAATTTTATTAGCTAGTAAAAGACTAAAATCGTGTACTGCCGACGCTATCGAGAGCGTAGTCGTTGATACTTTACAAACATTTGAAATTGCCACTACTCAAGTATTAATTTTCATGACCGATGGTGCCGCGACAATGCGTTGTGTAGGTCGTTCTCTTCAAGAACATTATGGGATGATGTTACATATTACTTGTAAACTTCATGCTCTGCATATTGCGGCTGAAACTATTCGTGCAAATTTCCCTGAGGTAAATGCATTAATAACAAATACGAAACGAGTGTTTCTCAAATCTCCCAAACGTACCAGTGAATTTCATAAACAGTGCCCCGGTATTCCCGAACCACCAGAGCCGATTCTTACTCGTTGGGGGACATGGCTGAAGGCAGCGTTTTATTATTTTAAATACTTCCGGCAAATAAAATCAGTCGTCTTACAATTCAATCCCAACGAATCTGCGGCTATTAAGGAAAGCCAGGATAAATTCCAAGATATTTCCGTTGAAGCGGATTTACAAACCGTTTACAACAATTATAGAGAAGTACTTGAGGCAATAAATAAATTACAAAATAGTGCACTGTCCCTGACGGAGTCAGTACAAATATTAGATGACGTTAATACACTCCTACACTGTATAAATAACAAAAAAAATGATATCGTTACAAGAAATTTTGAAAGTGTTATGAAGAAAGATACAAATTTTAGCAGAGTAAGACAAGTTTGGGAAGGTAACTCTACTGATCCGGTGACTAAATTCAAAGATTATTTTAATTACGCGTGTATTACATCATTAGACGTCGAGCGTTCATTTTCAAGATATAAAAACATTTTTTCAGAACGACGAACATCCTTGAAAGAAACGACTGTGGAAACATTCCTAATGCTTCAGATGTTTGAGAAATCGGATTGCGCTTACGGTAACAGTTTTAATGTGCCTACCTCCTCGTGTGCTGACTAATACTATTTTCCTTGTGCATTAACACCCACTATATTGGATACGGCTAATTACAAAAGTAAGCGTTTTAAAATTCTTTATTTCTTTTGTTTTTATGTACTTTACTTATGTTCCTTATCGACGCCTATGGTGCGCCACGCAGTTGGGGAGCTCTACTTATTATGCTTATTAATTAAATCTTACTAAATATTATTTTTATTGTCAATATAAAAGATACCATTGGTTGGGTCAATTAGTATTTCGTTGAATAAACCAGGTAATTTCTTCCGTGTACTTCCGTCTGAATTAGTAGTTTTATCGTGAATACGACTATTAATTGATGTCACTGTTGTGTTCGTTAGTAAACAAGTACTACAAATACTGAAAAGCAGGGCTGCATTATCTAGTAGTCTATTTAACGCATGCGGATAACCATTTTCGATAACAACTATTCACATCTTCCGAGCCAGAGCAGAGGTGATTCGTCCTGTATATACAGAAATAACATTTACAACGGCAGGTATTCGGTTAGCAATCCCGCAACTGATTATTCTATATTTGCACAATTCGTATGTAGATGCAAGCATACTCGGAAAAAGAATGTATAATACGTTATACGGATGCACCCATTTGTAATACGGTATGTAATTTGAAATGCGAATAGCAACAACAGGATTTCTGTAATTACTTATGTATAAACTGTTGCTGCTTTTCTCCAAACAATCATTTCTTACTAAATGTACGTGAACTGCATCACTATCTTTGGTAAACGCAAGATTCCATCCTTCTTCGTTAAAAATCGCTGCAAGATACTCATGGTTTCGTTTAATATAAATTTATAATTTTGTAAACATATCTGGGCTTGTTTCCAGGAATTTTATAAAATGAAAACCAAAGCAAAAGCCTCTTTATTTTTTTTAATTTCTTATTAGCGGGATTCTGCTACTTCATTAGAAGGATTATTCATTCCAAGTTCACGAAGCTTGCTGTTGCCATATTTTCTTAAAGGTTTATTTTTTATTGATAATGTAATTCGAGTGAAAGACAAAAATAAATTTTCCCTGTAAATAACTTCACCAAGAGAACTTGACCAGTCTTAATCTAAAGCGTAGTGCTACAAGTATAAATTTATACATATCAAAATGTGCAAATACCTTTGATCGAATAATTCGTTTGAATTCAGTTGAATATTTTCTTCCTTTTTTAGCCACAGAACAAAAACTCCTAATTACACCTTACTCGAGTGTTCCATACTGTTGCCACAGTATTCGAGTACGTGATTTGTTACACCTTACTTAAGCTCATCGAAGTTTGTCTTGCTACTGTCTTACTTATACTGGTTGTTACTCATCTGAGAAACACACGTATTTTCTTGGTATCCTAAAAAAACTTGGTACTTTAGCAACGGTACAAGATTTACTGCTTTCTACATTACATGATCCTAAAGCTCTTGCTTAGAAAATGCTTTAAAATTAAAACATTTAGCAGTTTATTTAAAGCGTTTGCAAAGAGCACACTTCACACCACGGCAAACATAATTTATTTAGGAAAATCATATAAAACCAATTCTTTGAAACTCAACTTTAAAACCGAATAAAACTTGACGACAACGGCGTGATCCCCTTCACCCCGTTATTTGCTGTTTGTTTTACAAAAATTTCAATTGCAAAAGTAAATTTTGTTCTAGACTGTTTTTATTGATATTCCTTATCGCCTGCAGTGGTTAGGACCGGCCTAGTTTCCGTTGATTCAGGTATGCAAATTTTCGATTTTACATATTGCCGCTCACATTTACTTCCGGACTGGTAGATATGGATGGAAATTTAAAAGTTCGTTTCTTTTCGAACAGCTTGTGACAGGAGTACTGAGGTGAAATTAAATATAAATGTATAAAGCTCGAATATATTTTTAAACATCGGATAAAAAAATATATATTTAGATCTGTTGTTAAAAATTTAAATTAAAATGTTTTTATTTCTTAATTTATCATATTTCTAAAGTTTTTAATTCTAAAACATAGGATATTAAGAATCATAAAAGATCAATTGTACAATTACGTCTTATGTGCCAATTGAACAATAGTTTTTATTTCTTTTCCGTTTCTTTATAAAATTTTAATAAACTCTACGTAGGCTTTCAAGGCTGTGCGTTTATTACTGGCAACTCTTTCTAGGCTTCACTGTGTCAAAATTTTCACTGGACATTTTGTTAATCAATTTACCAGCTTCTTGAATATAATTGAGGTATTACACATTAATTTCTGTTTTCGTATTTACGTAACAGAAAGTCTACTACAGTTAACGTAATTGTGTACGCATTTACATAAATACTTCTTAAATGATGGAGGACTGTTTCTGGTTTAATTTTTGCCAAAATTTATTGAAAACTTTGGTACAATTACGTCTTTTTTTGGCTGATACATCAACTTAAGTTTCTTTAAAGAAGATGAAGATGGCATTTCCTGGTAATAATTCTTTTGACATGTATCAGAAGTTTGGCTAAAGAAATGTTTGGAAAATTATTCAAAAATGAATATTTTGTGAGGGAATCGAACAGAAAGCTTGTGATTGATGTAAAAGTAAAGTTCCTGTTATAAAATATGCTTACGAATATACTTCTTTTTACTTATTCTTCCCTGTTCTTTCTATAGAAAGTAAACTAATGGAAATGGAATGTTCATAAGATGCAATATCGCTTCCAATCTACCAATACTACATTGTCGCTCGATTACTTTTGTCTACTTTTTGTGTATTTTGTCAAATCTATCAGTTCTTCAAGTTCCCTTTAGTCTGTTAATAATTATGGTACATCTACTGCTTTTATAATAATTAAAAATGTCATATAACATAAATACACGAACATATATAATATATACACATGGTATATACTCTATAAACACAGAGGTTTGTGATCTCTTTGGACTTTTTGACAAGACATATTTAATAAACATCCCAACGGCAAATTAAAAAATTAACCAATAGAACTCGTGCTGTCCACAAAGTAGCATTCCTTATTATTATATATTATTCGACCGTTCCGGGACTTTTTACTAATACTGTATATATTTTTTTAATACAATAGTTGCCTAAAATAAATAAAGAACGTTGTTGAAATTTCGAATATAAAAATATTATTGTCATCTTTCCATATTTTTTTCCATTTTCTCTAAATGAGGTCCTATATTTTAGATTATTTTCTAAAGTTACATTCTTGTTATGTTACAAATAACGTTATCTTATTTTTAGGAACATGTTTAAGTTTTCCCTATTTCTTTTAACCGAGAAAGATAATTTTACGTGTAACTACTAAAATTTAATTTTAAAAAATTCAGGAGCTTTCATCTTATTATTTCCCATTTCTTGCAGCACACGGTATATTTATTTGCCGTTAGTGTTGTTTTGCATTTGCAAAAACTTTCTGGCAATTTTTTTGTGAATCTTACTTACCTGTATTCGCCATATTCTAAAAGCCGTAGAAGATCGTGTATCAGCTAATACTGGAATCGTAAACTAAGGAAGCAATTATGTCTACTTACACCTATTTGAGTGAGCTTGGCAGGGGAACTTTTGGGTAAGTCAATTGCTCAGTAAATTAACGCTTGTACTATTGTAAATAAATTGTTTTGTATTTTAGAACTGTTTATCTATGCGAGAAAAACCACAATAAAATGAAGATCGTAATCAAGGAGATACCATTAGAGAAGGACCAACTTGCGGTCGCCCAAAATGAAGTTAATATCCTAAAAACTCTAAATCACCCTAATGTTTGCCAGTACTGCGATAGTTTTAAAAGAAATAATAAATTCAGTATTGTAATGGAATACGCAAGCGGTGGAAATCTATACGATTTTTTGAGAAGCCGTCGCCTTTCTAATGATTATCTACATCCAAATGTAAGTACAATAATGTTTAATATACAGCGCTCGTCGAACTAGTGTAAGTAATTTAGTGAAAAAGTTTCCCGATGAAAGGTATCCGGAGATAAATGCAGTATAATATTAAATTATATTTAAATATACGGGGTGTCAATTATCGAAGTGCCCGAAAAGGTTTGTTCCTTTTTTTCTTTTAATAGGGTACCCGTATATTGTTATGTTTCCGCTTCAGTTCATGTCAACCTTCATCAATATTCCCTCCACATATGTGAAATAATACAATACTTTCAAAATTGTATTGTGTTTTTAACGGCCGCAATATATTAAACAGCTTGTAGCGGTAATTGCAATTTGATGGTCATGGAAATAGTTTCCACGTTTGACTCATTTATTTTAATCTTTTTAGTTAAATACTACCTATATTCTTTCAGAATCTGATAAACTTAATGTAAATTATATATGAATTTTTTAAGTTAAAAATAAAGTGAGTTAAATCTTCACAATTAAAACAACTCTTACTATTGTATGTTGTGTATAAGATAAAAGTAGCGCAGATGTATGTGGAAGGAGAACTAGGGGAGTATAACTAGAGATAACAAAGGCAGGTGGAATTATTTCTTTTTTGCAGCGACTAGATAGACTTGTGTCTATTCGCCTCATGAGAATGGATTCGTGTTGCCTACTGGTGTCCCTGAGGGCCGACAAAACTCAAGTTTGTCTAGTCTCTGCAAAATAGTAATAATTTCATCTGCCTTTGTCCTCTCTAATGATAACAATGTGCTTGTCTTGTCGGGGAGTCGAAATAAAAGTTTTAAGAATAGTAAAAAAAATTATTTCGTGTAAAGGTAGCGTAGATATTTTGTGATGACCAGAATAAAGAAAAAAGTGGCGTCTGGGTATATTGAAATAATAAGTAATGAATTTGACCATTTTTTGTCAAATTTACTATTGTAAGACGTAGCTGTTTTCTTTTTTTTATAATCAATAAAGCAACTGAAGGAGATATAAAATGTACGTCACATCGCTCGACGATTTGGACGAAATGATGTGCAAAACTAAAAAAGCATCAACCCAAAAAAGCCCTGCAATGTTTTCAGAAGATTAAGCCATACTTTATTGAACATCAAAACACGAGGAAGCAAAATCGGCATTCGTAATAGGATGTACCAATATCGAAAGTTCTGCCGCCATTTGTGGTATTGGCGCTAATTGTAAATTAAGCATTTTAATGTTAGACATCTTCGTTGTCAGCATCAACGATAGCGCATTAATAATCGACTGTGTGACACAAACGTTAGCAAAGGGGAAGTAACCATACCAGCTATTGGACAAGTTAAGAAATCTGCGTTATAAGGATCACGGTTTAAACCGAAATAACGAAAGTTCATTGCCTAACAATAAGTACCGGACGCAAGTTAAACACATCCCCCAGCTTAACGTAACCGCAAGAAGGATTCATTCAAAGGTTGGAGGCTCCATTCTGAAGCAACTGGATTCGGAAAACTAAGAAGTTGTTACATTTTTTGAGAAAATAAACACAAAAAGAGAAAGATTACGGTCACAGTGGACCCGTTGTTAGCTGAATTATTTATGGGCTGTTGTTGTTCAAGATTGTGGCCCAACGTCAGCGGCCAGAATAGCTCCATTTATGTCTGAATTCTTTGGAAATGTGTGAGATTGAATAATATTTGTAATTTCAAGATTCATTTCCAAATTACTTACTTATATTTTCTGCTGCAGAATAAGTACCGATTTAAAGGTGTTTTTATTTAAAAAGAAAAGGAACCATTATATAAATCATATCTACCCTATAGAAAGAAATGGTGAAGATCCTATTCTCAGCGGTAAAGGTCATTTGTTAATTATTGCTAAACGAGCTTATAAGTAAAACAAAATTTGTAGTTTTAATTTCTGATGCTATGTCATCAACATCTCTGTTGCAATATTGCTTATATTTCATATCATAAACACTTTCTTTCATTTGTTACACTGACCGTAGACTCCATAGTTAATAAATTGGTTATCCTTCCAGTGTCATCTCTTGAATGAGACTAAAATATTCGAAGGAAACATTGCGGGAATTTTGGGCATAGATGTTTATTAATAAAACTAAATAAAGAATAAAAAATTCGTTCAGAGATTTTCAAACGTTATCATTGACTTTTTGCTCAATAAATTGTAAAATTAGCTCATTTATCTCAGGAACTAAGCTAAAGTGCCTTCAAGTGAACTATTATCTTACTTTTTTAAAGGTTATCATTGACTTTTTGCTCAATAAATTGTGAAATTATCTCAGCTATCTCAGGAACTAAGCTAGAGAGATAGAATGAATCTTGAAGAAAGTCAGCAAAAATTGGAAGGAGTAGCATATATACGATTTGTCTCCGAGTATTTTTTTTGATTACAAACTTTTTCAACACATGTACACGTTTGGCACGAAGAAACAAAACAGTATTATTGCATATCGTTTTTATACTATTTTATTGACATGTAATGAAGTGAGAAATACATATCCCCGCTTCTAGAATTATCCAAGCACAACTCGAATGTTGCAAAGATGCGTATCTAATTGTTCCTACATCGACATCAAACAAAGCTTCTAATTTATTTTCCTGCATTAATACTTTTGTTGAATATATCATGAAAATATTTATTACCCTTTGTAAATTATCGAATAAAATTGCGCAAGACATCAAACACGGTTTATTTGGGTAAAATTACAAACTATTATCTTAAGATACTTTGTTTTCAATAGGAAATTTATTGCGGCTCATTTCATTGAAAGCTCGCATACATACGCTATGCGGACAGACGATGGCAAACTAAACAATCAAACTTTTTAAGCTTAAGAGCAACAATTCTATCTGGTTTACGTCAGGTTTTTATGTGTTCTCGTATAAAATAAAACTTCTTTGTAGCTGGCCTTAAACATTATCGGCCAAGTATTGCTGGGATTAAACCATCTGCATTCGAAAAAGGTGGTTCACCGAGATTTGAAGACCGAGAATATATTCTTGAGCGGGTCCATGAAGAATTTTGTAAAAATTGGCGATTTCGGTATTTCGAAGATTTTAAGGAAGTATGTACATTATTTATTACCGGGATAATTGGTGTTAATGGAGCTTTATTTCAGCGATGCCCAAGCTAATACAGTAATAGGAACTACGAATTACTTGGCTCCAGAAATGTGTGACGGAAAGCCGTATGATATGAAGTCGGACATTTGGTCATTTGGTTGTGTCATGTATGAAGTTTGCAGTTTAGATCGTTTGTTTGATGGAACGGTAAGAGTATTTATATACTTTGGTTATTACAGTACACATATATTATTGATTGTTGCATTCCAGTGAACATAAAAATATCCGATATAAGAAGTAACTTACGTCATGCATGTATATTTCAGATATCACAAGTAGTAATGGCGATAAAATCTGGACAGCGTAAAAGTATCAACGTAGACTGTTATGGAAAGGATATCCAGGAGGTGGTCGAAATGACCACACAAATTGATCCAGTCTTGCGACCAACTACAGTCAATTTAATGACAAACGCGATATTCGTTCCGACATTGTATCAAATCTCGGTAAATCTTGGGAATATTTGCGGCATTCCATACAAGTCAAGAAATTGAACAAAGCAGTTTCCAAACGATTTGCGGAATCTAAATGCGATATTCTGGTTCTACTCCTTTCATTTCAATTCGACTTTTTAACATTGAACTAAAGTTTTATCCGGATTGACAAATATTGCAATTGTAAAATAATTGACTAAAATAGTAGGCACTAATAATAATAATATCAATTAAATTAATCAATCAATCAATTAAATATATTTATGTCTTTGTTATATTTATGTAGAAATGCATTATATTTCTGTAATGGTAATTATAGTTATTTTATTGTATAACAAAAGTGTAATTTGGAATAAAATATTGAGAAAAGTGTCCTTTTATTATTATTATTGATTAGTTCTAATTACATATTTGATAACCACAAGCAAAAGCTACTTCCGAACAACCGGAAATGTTTCGTACGCGACTTTTAAGCAAGTTTCGTGAAATATCTTACTTATTAAACTTGCTCATAACTTACTTATATTAAACTTAGAATAAATTTTAATATAGTGAGTCAGCTGGGCGGAATACGTCAATATAATGCAAGAAAGCTCATATGTTATTATTAGATTTTTATCCTTCTTCAAGTTGTAACGCAATTATAAATAAACAGAAGTTAATACATTAACATTTTTTGAATAATCCTTGGATAAATGTTCAAAAAAGAAAAATCGCGATTTTATCAATGGATTGTTCCCTGTTTTGCATTAGTAGTCAACGCATGAATTTTACTTAAGACCTATCACAAGAACGGTAGATGACATTTGTTGATTATCATATAATCCGAAAGCAAACGAAAATTGGACAAGAACATAATGGGTGTACTCTTCTCTCTATTTCTCCTCGTCCATTCTGTCTAGTAAAAGATAACAACATTGCCAGCGTTTATTACTTACTTAATTAATAATAAATACTTAATTAAAATCGGTAATGAACTAATGAATAATGTATCACATACCTTATTTCAAATACTACATCCAACATACTATGAATTCTTTGTATGACTAAGTTAGATGATGAGTAACATATCAGTCGTTTAAGAATGAGCCATCTTCGAGAAATTAATTAATTTCTGAAGCTTTTTTATATGTCCAACTTCAATTTAAACATCATCAATAACAAGTGGCTAATAGATATATTCGTCTAGAGAAAGATCAATTTTTTTTCAAATAACAACCCCTATGTATGATCATCAATTGTACATTTTTAATCTAAAAAATAACGATTGTCATACTTTGGTTCATATACATCACTATCTCTTGTCATTATGTCAATTAAACATTTTTAATTTATTGTTTGGTATCCCCATTATCGCTTATATCAAAACTTTACAATCGAGCGCGTTCGAATAGGATTTCTAAAGGACCTTTTCTTTAGCATAGACAATGTGTGCCCGGATGGAGACATTGGATATTATAACCTACTTTCAAGGAGGATTTTCTACTCCTTCCTAACCACGCTAGGTATCGTAATGTGGAATTTCTGTGCAAAATCTTAAAAGATAATATCGATTCACTTGTCTATCGCAAATAAACTTTACCGTTCCTACACCTCGCAGTCGATTCTTTAAAGTGCTTCAAGTACATAGAGCTAACACCAAAACCTTGTTTAAAGCACCTATTAACCACATGATTATGAAGGCGAATAAACAGGATCTTAATTTAGTTTTGTGAAGCGAGTGCTTCGCCCTTTTTCCACGATACCTTTGAAATATAGAGTTTTAGTTATATTGTGCAACTGTGTCAGATCAAAATTCGAAAATAAATAATTAAAATACATATCATTTCCAAATAATACGACACTAACGTATCTGTACGAGCATTTAATAATTATAACAAATACACGATAAAACCAATGAACAAGCACATAATTGTCATAACAAGTTATAATTGAGGAACAGACTTTAAAACATTTAGGATCAAAAGAATTTCTTAAATTCCATGTACATACAATATTTTCTATGAATTAATAATAATTTAATGCTATTAACAAGTAACATTGCAGTATAAGATGCATTAATGATTAATTAAGAAATACATTAAAATTCTACATCTTTAGCTATTTCAGACTTATCTTCTTTCAATACAAAATAGTGCTTAATATCTGTATCGAAACATACTAAAACCATAAAGTTGATGAGGCCATTTGAATAGAAGAGGAGTGTAGACGTCATCGTTAGTAGTAGCGTATAGTAGTCATCCAAATACTCACTTCCAACAGACCAACGAAGTCCGTAGCTTAACAGAAATACCATCGACAATATTATCCTGGCTTTAAAGTTTGTATATTTTTCAGAGTGTAACGTTAGTACGAACAAATTTAAAACGAATACAAGGGCTAGAAAAGCTAAGGTAATAAGTTCTAAATATACTATCCAACTTGTAACAAAATCAAAGCCAAGATCTGTAAAGAAAGAGGTATACAAAAGCATTAAAAATACAATGGTAATCAACCAAATTAATAGTAGAAGATACTTGTATAATTTTTGAGATTGTAGCGTATATTCGATATTTAACAAGGTTACCAACATCGATATTGACGCTAATATCACGCTGCTGGAGTAATAGGAAAATATGTAATATTCGTCGACTATCTTGTCGTTTGGTATCAGATATAAATAGATAAAATTTAGTATATACGCGATATTAAGCATACACCAACTTATTATTATGGAGTATTCCGCCAACGATGATAATTTACTTCTCATTAGTAAGCATATCGTCAGTATATTGGGTAGTATGCTGAAGCCGCTGAATGCTGCCGATATGTACTGGATGTTTGTTACCTCCTCTTCAAACAATTCCGTGATATTTAAAGTGTAATTCCATCTAGCCATCCTGTCGTGTTTGCGGTAGTACCTATAATAAATAATAAGTAGTATTTAAATATAGTGGCTATCGAAAATATGTTTGAATCTAGTTGCTGATGGAAACGTCATTTAATAGTAACTCTAGGGGAAAGTCCACTAGTATCACCATCACTTGTTATTATATTCAACGACTACGTCGCAGTTCATATCTCCAAGAAGGAGATTGTTTAACAGTGAAGGAACCTTGAAATTGACGCAAAAATGTTCCCTTAAAAAAAATAAAATTGATCTATCTTAGCATTTCATTTCAAGCAAAATTTTTCAAGCAAGATTTTTTCAAGCAAAAAAATTATTTGTGATTACAACGTCTATAACACTCATCAATTCTCATACTTTCAGTTTTTTTCGAATTATTTAAATTTGCGATAATCGTATTAATAGTTAGATTCGGTTACTTCCTTGGTGTTTGCTAAAATTTTTATTTGTGAACAAAATTTATACATACTTAACAATATTAAGGAAATACGGCAAAGAGCCTCGTCACTAACACAAACGTCAATGTAACGTCAATGTTTAACTTAAATCTGCTTTCAAGGGGTAGCTTAATAGTCCTATTCCGGTATGGCAATGCTTTCTAAATTGTACGTGAACAACACCAAATTACCTCAAATAAAACGTACTGAAAATAATACTGAAATAACAAAATGCACGTTTTACCTGGCACGGAGTAACTCTTACAGACGTCTAAAATTAGGGTATATTTATTTTTACTTTATTTATGATACGTTAAATAATAGATACGTATGTATATGTAGGTCAAATCATGATATTATTACAGTAAAGTCGAATTATTCTTTTTATTACACTTGCACTTACAGTAGCGGACAAAAAGACATAATCACTACGTTTTTCAACGCAAATCTTTCAAATTTTTTTTGTATTGATCTGAACTTTTGATGTGTCTCCCAAATTCCGATAGCCGCCATGATAAATGTAATGTGATGTAATGCTTTTTTTATTGTCTCTCACAAAAAGTGTTGACAACGTCAAATTTCATTCAAAACAAGATAAAAGGAATACTGAAACGGACAACACTATATAAAATCACGTTTAAAATAACAAAGCGATTAGGAATGCTCAGCGGAAACGTCATTAAAATATTCCTGGTAGGTGTAGTAGCATTCAGAAATTAAATACTTCTTTACTGTGCTCTTAAATGCGTTTGGGTCTGCAATAGTTTTTCAAAATATAAAGACTGATTTTCTGTAGGACATCAAAAGTCAACCTAAGAAGTCTTTTTTGACAAATCATTACGGGTTGGGCTCCATTTTAGAATGTGGTACTCCTCGTACTTAAACTGCTTTTTAATTGTACAATTGCCTAATAGGTTGAGGGCTATCGAAAATTCCAGCTCGGTGAAGGGCGGAGACAGCAGAGGAGGTATCATCTGCGTATACGACAACATGCGCAGAGGTTGAAATCTTTGCAAATCATTTGTGAATATAGGAAAAATTAGGGGACCCAGAAGCGATCCTTGGGGTACGCCCAATGTAATTGGTTCTAACGGCGAAACTGTATCAGATACGACACCCCCATCGTCCGACCCGTCAGAAAGGAAGAAAATTAATCTAGAAGCTTTCCTCTGATACTTATCACGCACAATCTCTCCCGCAATACCTGAGATAAATCGAAGAAAATTTCGGCTGCATAATTGCCTTCGTCGACTTCTTTATAGATAAATCGCAAAAACTTGATTAAAGTCGTTTTGGTAGACTTCGATTTAAGAAAATCGTGTTGGGCGCTCATAAAAACTTCAAGGAAGTCGATTACTTTACTGTATACGATAGATTCCGACATTTACGAGAATACACTCAGTATTGTTACGGGGCAGTAGTTTACAACAATGAATGGATCGTGTTTTTCGAAAATTGGAATGGTCTATTTTAAAAAGCAATAGAATTTTCAGGTCTAACAGTACCCAAGTTTTGCGTAACATTTAAATATGTAAAGGTGGTACAAAATTTGTAAAAGATAGTACCCACCTGTAAAGGATCAGATACTACCATATTGTCTACGTTAATAGATATGTCTGCATTTGTCTTCTTGTTTTGGCCCAGTTGGGAGTAGACACATAGTCATAATTCCCGCGATACATTTCTAGCATTCTTGATACATTGCGAAAAGTAATTCGTTTTTGTCTCGGCTAAACTTCTCTTACGCTCGACTTGTTTTGCATCGTAGCGGTTATTTAATTCCGGATACGTACGACCATACGGACCAATTCAAAAGCTCTTCCCTTAAGTTTTTAAGTAAGAATTTACCCATTTGTTACTATTCCAGCTGAACAATTTCCCTTTTGCTTGTGTCTAGAGGCACAAAAAATCATACCATGAGTTAAAAATATACGAAAAATCTTCAAACAGATTTTCCACACTATTCGCGTCGTCAAGAGATCCAACCCAATCCACCATGCCCAGCTACAATCGTAATTGTTGCAAATTCGCCTCCTCCAAATATCACGAAATGACATGAAATGTTGGATGCTCGTTGTTCGAGTTACCGGCTACTCCGCTAAAACTCAGACTCATTGACTATGCACGATGATTAGTCACTTCTAAGTCACACAGGGCTAACTCCACAGTCATTCTCGTAACGTTGGATGATCTGCAAAGTCAATCATACATTCCGACGCGTGTCCATCAGCAACCACAATTCGTGTTGGTTGATCCCATTTCCCGCTTAATCCTTAATAAGCGAATCAAACACATCGATCAGGACATCTGATCTGGTACATCTACATCGCACGTCAATAGTCAGGTACTCGCATAGGATTACATTATCGGATTTAGCGAAGTTGCCAATTGGACTTCGGTATATTACCAGTATCAACGATCAAATTTAATGATGCCTTGATTTAAATATTTGCGGTGGTTTATTGGGCGAATGATTGGTAAGATTATGTAAAAAACCTACTTTTGTTACAACAGTTGTAGATTGGTCAGTTTAAATAACGGCATAGGACATTTGCTTGAATTTTTGATGCGTAGTGTCATCCTATAGTCCGTGTCTGCGAATTTCGTAACACCCTGTGTGACTTAAAACTTAAATACACGCGCTCTTGATTTCCTTTTTAATTGTTTTGTTAGATGTAATGCGGTGGGAAGGCCAAATTATGAATTTATTAAAACTAATACCTAATACGTGATTCTGAAAACATCTTTAAAAATATATAAAAAAGAATAATTAAAATATAAAAAAAGAATATAAGATATTTTTTTTAATCAAATATTTTAAAATATTTGGATTCACCTTTTGGCTAAGACAAGTATTTTTTTTAGTTTTTCTTCCTGGTGCGTTTAAAAGTACCTACATTGTTTTAGTGTTGAAATTTTAATGAATATATAATTGGTAACTGCCTTTAAGAATAACACCCGCTTGTTTTTGAAGTTCTTTGCTTTTGCGCAGTAAAATATCTGCCACTTACATTGATTTTATATTGCTTCTTTCAATGGTGCAGGATGTCTTTATAAGTGTCGTGGGCGACTTAACACCAGTTTGCCTTTTTACCCCTTTTCCTGTACAAGTACCAATTATAGCCGTTGTATCACAAATAGCTTTTGGTTTACTGGGAACTACATCCTTATTTCCAAACTTAGCCTTCTGCTATACCAGCTAATAGTTTTAGGGGTAAAATCACATTACCCTCGTAGTTGCTACGATGGTAGTCTAATTGTGTTACATTTGGGGTGAGAATCTTTAGCGGAAGTTTGATTATACTGAACGCAACTTCTGTTTCGACAGGTTTCCTTCTGTATATTTACATAATCTAATCAATGTTTGTGGAAACATCCCGTAATATTGGATGACTAAAAGATATTACAAACTTTACAGATGTTATTTATAGAGGGCAAGGATTCAATGCAAGGATACAATATAAGACTTGCAACTGTTTTATGTGTTCAACAACAGATAATAGTGATTATTAATTTTCTGGAATTTCACGTATTTATCAAAAATATTTCCGTATATACGAGATGATCAATAAGTAGCAAACCAGGCATTTATCCGGAAAATGCGAATACATTTTAGTGCAAATTCTTGCGAGATTAAATTGCATACTTGCTTCTATTTAAACATCTGTATTGAAGAGCAAACTTTACCAAATTCAAAGACTAGAAACGTCGTTTAAATTACATTACGTATTTCTTCTGTATGCACCGCTTGGGAAATGTATACCTTTGTAATGATGCATATGCCTAAAATTGAAAGTAAACGAGATAGTTACGGCTAAGTTTGAGCTCTGTATCTTGTTATCGAATCCAAACGTCTTCTGAAGTTAGGATTGTTGGTTATCGTGACAACAGTAAGTAACAGTAATAACATTGATATCTTTAAACTATTGATTCAAATTGTTGGGCCCAAGCATTTGGAATCTACAATTTATATAGTTCCTGGTGTTAATATGTCGAACCATATGTTAAATCATATGTTGGGACTGGTGGCGCAATGTCTAACGCGTTGGGGGTGCCAGATCCGAATCCCGAGTTCAGCTAAGGTTTCCCTGGTTGCTCTTATTTCAAATGTGGTGAAGGTAAAGGATGAACATCTTAAGATGCTCTACGGGCGCTACGGGCGATGTTCTGTGTATTTGGCGAAAGCTGTTAGGAGATGTGAAGATACGGACTATTATCAACACTGGCGTCTAACCTATTGATTTAAAATTTGGACCTTAAATGATGAAAAGTAGGATAATAGGTTTAGATCATGTGTTAGTGAAAAGTGAAACAAATTCTGTATATTGTTCAGTAGGATGTACAAGCTGCGGTATCCTGACTCACGATGTTCCCAACCGACAACATTTGTCAAATTAAAGTTTTAATGTCACCAGAAATATTCACTTTACTAACCGAAAGTGCAGATATTGGAAGGTTTTTGTATTCATATTTCAGATTTTTTTTGACGAGCAGACACACTAATCGCGTTGCTGATTTAAGACAACGGTTAGCTGAAGTTAGTGAAGCAATTGAAGATCGTTTAATAAACAATATTGTTATCATCATCCGGACTCATCGAAATGTATTAAAGAGGACAAGACTTAGGTATAGACAATCGTGAAAAATATTGATTCATTTTTAATGCAGATTTTAATGATGCTACAATATACATTGTTCTATTTGCAAAAACATAACGTCTGATATGTAACTTTCTTGTAACACCCTGTACAATACAACAATAGGTACGGGATCAACCTGTTCAAGTAAAAAAAGAGTCATTAGAATTGGTTGAGAAATGTAAGAAATATGAGGTAATATATAAAAAAAATATACAAGCTTCTCTAGTTTTAAAATTAGTTAAAAATAGCAAATAATGTCGATGAGTATATTGCTACTACTTTTAATGTAGGAAAATGTACATATATAACATTTTGTAAATTCTGCACGTAATTGTTCAGGGGTCCTCAAATTTTCGAAGCTCACCCGTCTTGCGGGACCCGCGGGCGTTTTATATCTATGCCATTGTATGTATTAATTTTATTTCTATGCAATTCATTTATTCACTGCTGTTACTGTCACTTAGATGCTGTATATCGTTACTTTCAATGTTGATACTATGCATCATTACTAGATAGGACAAAAACGAGTGAAATCATACCTGTTTTGCAACGACTAGACAGATTCGTATTTCGTCGACTCTCGGGGAAACCAGTAGGCAACACGAACCCTTTCTTATGAGACGAATAGACACGAGTCTGTCTAATTTAAATAGAAATTCTTCCTAGCGTTCTCATTTGATAAAATTTGGTATTCATTTCTAGACACCCTGTTTATTTCGAAGGCGTTCTAACACAATGATTTAATTTAAGAAATTGACGCTAGTCTCTGCTAATTTCGTGAAACTGCAGTAATAAGAACAAAGTATTTTTGAAAGATAAAAATTTTGCGGTTAACTGAAAATGTTAGAATTCCAGAAGGTTGGGACACCTGTATAATTATTGTAAGCTAGATTAATTACCAATGACAAGTGATGAGTGATATCCTCTGCGAGTATGCCTTAATCAAATTACTTACCTTTTTTAGCTATAATTGGATTAATGTTATTTACCTTTCTGTCACGTGCTCCAATAATAGTAGTGAATTTTCGACTGCTTGGTTAAATTCCTCTGCTTATGCAACTGTTTTAATGGAACTGGATACATTCAACATGATTTACGAAATTGCAGATAATTTCTTCTTCTACAAATTGGAGCGTGCAATTTACTACGCTGAACTGATAACAGTAAATAAATGTAAAATCGACTATTATGTATGTAAATTGTTTTCGAAATCAACACATACCCTTTAGTAATAAAGCTACTAAACAGTTTCCACTCGCGTGTTGCAATTACCACTGGAGCGTAATGTATACTGAAATATTTTAATCATTTTAACAATTCAATGAATTGCGATGTCAACAGGAAACATTCCAAAATATATTGTGTCCCTCAAAATCAACTGGTGTGCATACATATATATGCTGTTTGTCAACGAGTTAATTGTCTATTTACTAAGGTCGGAATTTCAGAATGTTACTGTTTTCCATTACATATATTATCAATATTTACTATCAAAAGCGTTGAATGATATACTGCGTAGTAATTTTAAAAGATTTTATCAGATCTCGACAACACGGCTCGAGAATTCAAATGTTTCTACACAGGATATTTAAACAGGACAGAAATTACTTTTTCCCGGAAGTTCTCAATTAGTTTTCAAGCTGCCGCTTTTCGATCTTGAATAAAAATGATTTGATATATTCTCTTGTAATTTCAACGCTTTTCAATAAATTAGAAGAACAGTGTAGAAGCTAATCTCATCAAAATCCATTCCTTTTTATTTTCAATTTGACCTTTACTGGAATACCGGATTTTCTCTTAATTTTCTTTTTTCGAAAATTATTTCCATGAAGTATATAACACAATTCTTTTGGCCAAATGAGAGGTACGTTTGGCTGTAATAATTTTGGACCATTTTTTTACATACTAGTTTCTTTAATTATTGAAATTTTGTTAACATAAAAAAATATTTCAATACATCGAATTCTATTCTTTAAAATCTAATAAAAAGCCTCAGCCTGAGTAACAATAGGTTGTTTTGAGGGATAGATGTAGCAATACCATCATTCCATCTATCTGTTCGTCCGTTAAATATGATATCTGCTTTGTGCGTGACTCCATATATGTCACTCCGTATATGTATATGTATATCAAGTTTTTTAGAAGTATACCATGGTCCATAATATAAAGGCCTAGTGTCTTGAATATTCTGGACCAACACGAGCAACGTCGACATTTCATCCAAGTGCGGTATAGGTTTTAGAAGCTCTTCTTTATTTCTAAAAAATTTGAAGTTTTTAGAATTTTGGACAACGTAGCTACGAAACGCTCAGCGGGTATCGATGAAGTTCTATATCTTTTTATTAAATGTCTCAATCTGCCTCGTTGAATTCCTATACAAAGCATTCCATTAAACTCATTATGCCGAATAGTAATTTTTGAATAAGCAGCTATTATGTCGGGCCTATTATTTTAAAATATTTTCGTCTCCGAAGCATTTCCACAGGAACTGGATTCCACTGGAACTGGTTGTTACCAACCTCCCTATGTTAAACACAATGGATTATTTTTCATTAGCTTAATCGATTGTACACGTCTCATGTAAATAATTTGTATTTGTACGCATGCGTAGCGTACACATTTGCCTTTATAATTTAAAACGGAAAGAATTCTTTTTTGGAGTTTTTTCAGTCTCTTCTCAATTTATGTTAACGACTTCTATTTAATGTTAGCACTGTGCCTTACTTTAATATGCAGACGACACAAGTTACATAATTTAAAATATTGATGATGCTAATCTTTCAATTTCTTCTGCAAAGTAATCACTCACTAAGCCATCCACCTTGTAAGATCGTGCCTTTGACGTAACGACCTGTCGATTATCAAATCAATCACTCAATAACATTCCTGGAGTTAATTGTAGATGAAAAACTAAAGTATAGTGGACATTGCGGTTTATTGCAAAATAATTTGCGGACAGTACTATATGGTGCTCACTTTCGTCTCAGCTATTATTTAATTTTCTGGTGATCAACAGTGAGAACTAGGCAGCTATTTGTATTACAAAAAAGAATTATTAAGTGCATGCATCTAATTAAAGATCATATAATTTATTGAAATAGTTGCAAACTCCTGTTGTGACAGGGATCTTTAACATCATGATCTACGAGGGCCGCAAGAATCGACTAACAGCTTAATTGGCCGGAGAATTAATTAAATTAATAATGAAGATCGATTAATTGTCAATCGCCTACTCGATTGATTACCACCTTTCACAAATATGCACTGATGAGCTGTTACACAGCGAAGCGCGCATTGGCTAAATGGCAATCTAACATCATTATTACTATTATTATTATTATTATCTCAAGCTCCTATCTCAAATATCGACAAATCCAGTTGTAGATCCTAGCTCTTTGTAGATCTAGCTCTTTTTAGCTAATTGTAGCTCTAATATAACGATGTTGGATAGTAATCAAAGAGCTAATGTTTTTGGACATGGACATCGAATCTATTAGTAACTAGACCATGAGCAATAGCAGTAATACCAGGCCAATTTCAAACTTATTACAATGGAATGCCGGATTAACTACAAGAAATGTGATCACTTGACCACCATTAAATCAATTTCAATACATTCCCCAAAGTAACCGACTTACATGAGACTTGAAGGCAACTGGATGCGAGATTAGCAGAGCTAAAGAAGATAAAGAATTTAGTTGTGTAACCTAGTAGGTGAAACAGCGTTAGAAACCTTCGGTTTCCAGATTTTTTTGGTTACATACACAAAAATGTACATTCGCGAGCATCCAAGGAGCCTAAAATCTAACTGAATTGCAACAAAAATTTATCGACACTGCTAGTAGAATTATTCTCGAAGCCCATTCACGTATCCGCGATGAATTCTACATACTGCCACAAAAAGAAAGGCGATATTTATTTTAACAATTTGAATACTTATAAAGCAGCTTTATTTAAAACAGTAAAGTCTATACTGTAAGCAAAACTTCTGCCGAAGATAACTCAAGGGAATGGGTTACAATTTTCTATTTCCATTTGGAATTATTGCAGTCAACGTATCTGGCCATCTATTGAAAAAAAGCTGCTACTAACATTAAATACAAAAGCTATATTTTATCTAATGCATAGTTCTGGAAAAACACAACTATATAAATTTACATATGAATGTTACAAATGACCGCTGGTCTACATTTTGGTGAATTGCTCCAATCAGAAGTTATAACAATAGGCGAACTAAATAAAAATGGAGGCCCATATTTAGTGAACATTGTTCTACAAACAATCCTATTGCATTCGATAAGCCACAATTCACAGATAACGTTAACGGTGAATGGCAAACTGAATACCGACCTGTAAATATGGATGATTAGTCTAATTGTTTATTCTTTTCCCTGGAAAATTTTAAATATTAAACTTCCGCAATTTTATTTTACATCTACATGAGAGCGAAGGCACAATCTATTATTGTTGGCTGCTGATACGATACATAGAAGAATCAAATGAAGCATCACGTAGAAGGATTATTTTATTTTATCGAAAATATAAATTAAAATAGCTAGAGCAATAGTGCCAACAGAACATTAAACTCATTTGCTCACATTCATCTGAATCTCAGTTAATTTTAATAAGCTGGTTTAACCAACTGTAATTTTTTAGTTGAATTTCTTTGTACAACAACCTAGGGTGTAAACTCTATCGGTCCTTATCATAATTTTACTGTTAGTTTGTTAGAACGCGAGGTTTTTCTACGTGAGGCGCCAACATGTAGAGGGCACGTAAACGTAAAACTTTGAAGTCGAGGTTGATTTTATATTCTATCAATTTATCCTTTGTAAAAGTATTTAGGTGATAATCTCGAATCTGTGGCCGAAATGATGTTTTCATTAGAAAATCATTGTTAAATGTTATACATATGCATTGTTATATGTTATAAATGTTTTCTAATACTTGTACGGGGCTCATCATATTGGATGTGTAATTTCATATTATGTGGACTTAGTTTTACAAAATCGCTAAAATAATTCTTCATATTCGCATTTGATACGCTAAATGTAAACTGGTTTAGTGTTGGATTAAAAATAAACAATCTAACTTGTAGTCATTTACGTATATTTCTAGTTTTATCACATGTTGTTAGTTACACTTACTATCCAAAGGTGCTTTACAGAGAAAGAGCTACTGATCAATTAAATTATCAATTATTCTATTCGCATGAAAATCGTGAATATAGCATTTTTTTTAGGCGACATTTTCAATATGCCATTAAATGCAAGAAAATTTAGTTTTTCGAAGAACCTGGTAGAATACATTTGAAACAATTGTTAAAATTAAAATCGAAGCAAATCAGTAAAATTAAGTTTATTGTCCCGTTCGCGTAAAACATCAAGCTGGTAGATTCAAATACTATAATATTGTAAACGTTTTGCGACAGCAAAATATCTAGTACCCATTCAACGAAATCGAAAACTATGTAAATGGTGGCCATGGTAAACCGTATTATGGTCGGTTTATTTCTGGTGCGTTCACCAAAGAAAGATACAGCTTCGATAATTATAATAGCGAAACATAACACTCTTGTGACACCTGACGAGTATAACCATATCTTATTGTTTGTTAGATCTAGATGGACCAATACCACTATAGTTACAATACTGGATATATAAAGAAACCAGAACAAATAAATTGAATACCTGCACACTCGCTTTGAATCAATGTACACGTTGTAAATGAACAATGTTACAATTAAGATAAATAAAGCGGTTACAATATCGTGCAGGAAGTACGATATTTCTAAACATTTCAGTGTTATATATTCGTCTGGTACAACAACTAAATAAAGTAGGCTAATAATATAGACCAAGTTGGAGAAGCTCCAGTGGAACACAGTGAAATAAAAATTGGACGCATTGTATAAATGGTTCTTAACGATTACATAGAGGATAACTATATTCGGTATTACGCATAGTATTCTCCAAATTAAATTGAAAATCTCGTAAGCTGACCAAGCTTCTTCCGGATCCGCTCCCAAATCCGATACGTAGCCATTTGTTGTGGTGGCGTAGAAATCAGGTTCTTCCATATATGTATGTGAAGTATTTGATTCGTATCTTTTCTAAAATATAAAATGATATTCCTAGAATATCGAGTATTGTAAAAATGTCAAAAGGCTTGACAGCTTATACGAGGATGATTTCAAAGCTTTTAAACTTCAAATTGTCAAAAGTATTCTGGTAGTGCAATTGCGCATGCGTTGGAAGATATATTTGGAAAATTCCAATAATGTTGGACGTTCCGTTGTTGTTTAATAGTCGTTTGTGTCGATCGCTGTTTCCATAAAAATGGAAACAATTTAGTATCGAAAAGCGGTATGCCTACGCGAATTAAAGCCGAGATGTTTAAGACGACTCTTTATAATCACTTGCCACTTGGCAAAATTTTAGGCACTTGCATTTATATGTAAAATTATGGATAGAAATGTAACAGAGGCTACAAGCATTTCAGAAGAATTTCATCATATAGTAACTGAAAGCTGGGGCATGAAACAGCTAATTCTACGTTAGTTAACGCTTTGGTTTGTTCAGAATTAAAAACTTATTTGAATGAAGGTTGCTGCTACTGCATAGACGAAACAGAGGACTGCGAGGAGTGGATAGGAAAGCGATGGCAAATGTTTTTGGCATAATCATGGAGTTGTACTCATCTTAGAAAAAATGAAAATACGACAACATTTGATACACTGAAGGCAGAAATGCAGCATATAAACAAAAAGGAGGGTTTGTTCGATCACACTTCAGTGGAGGAGCCATGTTGAGAAATAGAATTGAATTTAATAGAAACAATAGTCGTTTTAGACGTGTTAGAGTGGAAGCATTTCAGATTACCCTCGTATATTTTAGTTAGCTCATGTAATGATTTTTTGTTGTAAATCCTCAAAAAATACATAAAATTAGCCACTAATATACGGGCTGGCCCACTTGTTTTAGGAAGTCCAGTATCTCAGTTAATGTAGAAGATAGGAAATAATATTTCCAGATTTAACTGATACCTAAACTGTTTTCTCACGACGTATCTTTCACAATAATATTAAATAAGAATATTCACAATAAAGGCGTTTAATAAACCTGTTCTTTAACGTAACTCCTCTTGAAAAAGTCGAAATTTTCAGATTTCTGGCAAATTTTGAAATTTCTTTTTTCTCGATTAGCTTTTGTTTGTGATAAAATAACATACAGGGTAATACATTAAAAGAAGATTACTTACAATGCACCGATATTTTTTTCCGAATTTTCATTCTTTTCGGAACAACTTGACTACATCGAAAAGATAAAGCTATAGTGAATGTAATACTTTATGCTGAGATCAATGATAAATTAACATCATTTAAAAGTAGAACACATCAGAAAATGCCTAGAAACGATAACCAAAAATATATAATGATAAGATAGCTTAGCTCTGTCATGGTATAATTCACGGCGATAGAAATGCCTGTCTGCTGGTAATAGAAACCATCCTTCGAGGGATGGTTTGGGAAACAGTACCCGGTTCATCTCGCTCCTTCTTGGACGGCAGACAAGCGTTTCTATGGCACTGAAGGGCATCAAAAAATGTTGAGTTTGTCGTTTTGGAAGTTGCAGCATTAACTGTGATGCAGCAGCGACAGAAGGTAGAGATAAAAGTACGCTCGAAACCGCGCTGATGACGCCGGGTAGGCAGAAACATGTCCGCGTGTTAGTGTACTTTTTCCTCTCTTTTTTAGCGTTCGCCGTGAATTATTCCAGCAATACCATAAGAGAGCTAAGCTATCTTAGCATTATATATTTTTCGTTATCATTTAAAAGAAACATTCTTCATACTACACTGAATTAATTGAATGCCCTGTATATTTCTACTATTCCAGAAATATGTGCAAGTGTAAACATAGTAATTTTTATCGGAAATACCGTTTCTTATCTCTTATATAAACTGAGATAATAGACTTCCATGTATCCATCCTGTATATCAAAGTAATTACCAAGTACTATGCTGTCAAGTAGTTAGTGCAAATGAAGCGTTCAACACTAAAAAATTAGAAGAGGCAAAGCTGTTGATAGAAAGATTCGATTAATCATGATAAAGTAATCAAACGCCGGAAAATCCAATTTTAACATCGGAAAGTTACCACGTTTCAGAAAATCCACTTTGTCTTCCCAAAATTAACTAAACTTCAAACAGCGGCTGCTATAAAAACCACCTATTTTCTTATTTTTACAAACACATATTATTGTTGTAAAAACCGCTGTGGATTAAATTT
Source organism: Oryctes rhinoceros (assembly GCA_020654165.1). Lineage (NCBI taxonomy): Eukaryota > Metazoa > Arthropoda > Insecta > Coleoptera > Scarabaeidae > Oryctes > Oryctes rhinoceros. The sequence goes on along the minus strand of JAIOKQ010000399.1, from coordinate 1,948,038 downwards.
TAGTTGGTTTTCCAATTTAGAACGTAAGCCATGCGAGACATTCTATGGAATCTCTTTGAAATCATCCCTTAGCTGCTTCCAAGGCTATTGTAGCATAAACAGAAGAGCCTGTGCTTGCCTACGTATTAAAATAAAGAGAGTACGAAAACTGTATTATAAAGAAGAGCTTTTGACGTTAATAATACGATGAAGCAACCTGAAGAGAATGTAGGTATATGTAAGGTATAATAAGCTTATGGCGGTATATTAGAAGGATACATATAAATATATTGCGTGCAGTAATTCTTAAAAAAAAGCTTGCCGATGACTAAAGTTAGTTTAATTATAACTACTTACTTACATATTTTAATAAAGACGGATTCTCGCGCTCTAATCCAGTTTCACACTTTTAAAACAGATTTGTTACAACCGTACATTGATGATGGAATTAACGCAGCAAGCAAAAGGACGGAATGTAAGATGATTCGGATACGCAATTGGTTTCTTTAACAACATAAACGCCGATGATGCCATTGTTGGTGTTAGTTAAAAATTCAAGGTTGTGCTGGAATGATTTTTGAGGGCGTTTTGATGAAGTAAGAGCCGTTTAGCTTCCGATTCTTTCATTTACCGTTTCCATCCTCAAAAGTAATTACAAGCGGATCGTGTAGCTTTTCATTTTCGGGGAATGTGAACTCTAGTGTATTGTTTTTGTGTCTATTCAACATCGGCGAATGCGGCATGTTTTTGTGCGTATTTTATTACATCTTTTCACGTCGAATATATTGTAATTTCTAACTGAGAGTTATCTCGGAATTCTATTGTTTCAACTGTTTTTTGTTCTTTTAGTAAACGTCGTCTTTGTTTCCCTCGGCAAAATTAACATATGAATAAAATAAGGTTAATGATGTAGATGTAAAGGCGAAATTTTATTCCGTAATGATAGAATGCTTACGTTTGCATGGCTGTTACAAAATAAATATTTTCCCTTATAATGGAAGAAGTTTCAAAATCTTTCACCTAGGTGATTTAGGAGCGTGTACTATAGCAGCGGAATGGGAGGCCATAATAACAGCTGAAAGTAAATAGGTGTAGTAAGTTTTAATAGAGATATGTATGTTTCGAAATATAGCGGCAAAGATAGGGAATGCTGAATGTTCAGCCACACAAGGAACTATCGCTCTTTTTCGACGATGGTGCTATCGCTTATTATCATTTTTGGAATGCGCTTCTCGTCAATTGCGCACATATTCAAAGATACTTTTAAAAGCGTCAGCCATATTGGACGATGTTGTTGCTGCTCATCAGTCGTGTATGTCAGTCACAGCGGAAAGTGAATCTTTACGCTCCGTTGGAAGCCCCCTATTTTTCATCAAAATGGCTAAGACATTCTAGAAAAAGCCCTTTCAACAGATGCCTGTATTTCATACCGATGATCATAATCTCAAAATTTTGTGGGTCAGATCACTGGCAGCAGCCATTTCTGGTAAAGACTACTTTTGAGATTAGGTCTTAACTTTACTAATCTCTCTTCCATGTACCCAATTATCTCTTTCCCTGCCAAAAAGGCTGATGATGTATTCCAAGTGGTAATCCCATAGGCTAAATCTACTACGTGGAGTAGCACAATAAAATAACAATTTGCTTAGCCTTCGAAGTGTGTCTGCTGTATTGGTTGATTGCTAATATACAGTCCTAATGTACTGAATTCAGAAATATAGCAGCACTATCGATATAAATGAATATACGATATGTTTCTAAATTTTCGAATATTAGATCATTAGATATAATTAAAGAATCCTGTGAAGAAACGTATCAATTAAAAGTGTTAATAAATAAAACAAGCTTCGGCTAATTGCGTGTTAAAATTGCAGGCAGCAACACTACATCTTCACTAAAAACGAAAGTTATGAAAAAATCGATAACTGCATCCATTAAAACGTAATTTACTCTGACGTCGGTTTACTAGTTGGATGTTTATTAATCAACATCTTCGAAGGAATTGCGGTCCTTTCTTGATGCTTTCCAGCTACGTTCCTGTCAGTAGTTTCCGGATTAAGAGCTTTATTCTCAAATGGTTTTTGTCTTTCTGTTTTATCTTTATTCTTTCCCTTCGCGTTTGACCTCTCCGCAAATTTGTTACATCAATTGTAAGATAGCCACTGTTTTCAGTTCAGTTATTTCGAAAAGCCGCCAGGATGATTACGGAAGGGTTTCCTAGCCTTTTTTTCCATATTCAAAGAACTGTAATTATTAATGTCTAAAGAAATAGATATATATATATAAATCTTTAGGTATAGTGCCAACCAGCTACGCTCATTTTTTCAAGGGCGCGGTATAAAGTTTTTTATAAGACATTAAACGGATTATTGAAACTTTGACATGATCTATTGGAATAATCATCATTAATGTCAAGATTTCCAGACTCATACAAATATATGGACGAAGCATGTTTAGAATGCCAAAAAATCTAATAAAACCGCTAAATCCTTCATTCTGTCACCTCTAGCGATCGATTCTTCTATTGAGTTGTTTCTTCTTACAGATTTTACTGTATGTAGTTTTTAATATACAATAACTAAAATAATCTGCCCAGCGATTCATCCCTTCTAGATCTAAAATAGCTTATAGTAGTGATATTAAGGACTGTATTGTAGTATGGTAAACAACACATAAATATTGGCAACCTTATGTTCTCGAAACGGCCGTCCTGGAGGGCCGTCCCCCCAAACTTGTAGAATACGGAGGTTGCCGATACTTAAGTGATTTTTACTAGAATATCTTGATTAGACTGATTCAATTAGAGATAATCAAACACGGAAATTAATTACGCAGAAAATTAGATGAAATCAGATATACCGGTTAATAAAAATTGTTTACTTAAAAAGAAAGGTTCTCTAAAATGTTACTTAATCATCGTTATAACCGTTGTGTTCAGGATAGATGTCTCCTGGGTATTCCCTGTATTTTTGTTCTTTGAAAACTAGGGGCGTACAGAACGTAGAACTTACTTTATTCTCAGCGACTTAAGCTATATTGTAGATTACAGATTTTTACGAAAGCATTTATGGGTGGATACATTCATCTTAAAAAGAATTGGATTGGTTTACCAATCTAAAAGGTGATGAATTATGGCGGCAAGTCTAGATTTCGATTTGCTAATTTCGGAAGGATTTCAACGGTTTTCAAAGGTTATCTGTTCGAAATAAATGGAAATATCTTCGGAAAGGAATTTGGAAAATTTAAGTAATTGCCTTGAAAAAATTCAAACATTCATCGCAAAATCATATCAAATGGCGGAGCGGGAGGTGATATTAAGGAACTTTGATATGTAATGGAACAGCAACGATGCTGTTTTTTTTTATCTCATTATTATTGCTAGCATTATCATCTTGCGAAAACACATATGGACGAGGCTGTCTAATTAAAGATATGGTAATCGCATTATTTGTCGAAACATTTGCGAACGCCTTTACAATTGCGACCACGTATTACTGGCATCGCGATCTGTGGAATCTGCTAGGATCGAGTAACAACTTCTTTAGCCGGAGGATTAATGAAAATAGCAATGAACTTAGACTACCACTTAGCCACCATGTACAGACGCCACAAATATCCATACCACCTTCCGTATTGAGCGGTATCTCGGCGATACATGGTGGTTGAGTGCTAGTCTAACTGCATTATTATTATTACTATCTGCAAAATTACGAACTCCAACAATGGCTAATATCATCTAAAAGGTAAGTTGTTCCTTACATGAGGGAATAGATTTTAGTATAATACCGAAGTAGATAACGATTGCTTTCCCGAAACCAATCTGCTCTCCTCAAATTTCTTCTTGAGGTCAAAGAAAGTTTTAGCTTTTCTAAGATACGACACCTAAGAAAAAATATTATGTCGAAAGCAACGTTACTAATATCTCTAAAGCTGGGTTTCGTGATTCATCTGCTTTTGATGGAAATTTTTCATTTCAATTGATTTTTACTTGTTTTTATATTGTGTACAATTGTAATAAAACGACCGTATCTTTAAGATGAATATATTTGTAGCAATGTTCAGTTATTTACAAAAGTATCTTACATACTTAACTTAAAGAATATTGTTTGCGCTTAAAGATATATTTTGAGCGGGAGCTTGTTTTAAATGGAATGTATTTTCTATCTGAATATAGGTTTCGAAACAGCACAAATTGAATATTTCAAGTTGAGCAAATTGAGTTTCTTCAATTAAAAACAGATTTTTATCTGCATGTGTTATCTTGTAAAAGGACGCGGTTACAAATGGTGCCAATAGCATTGTCAATTATTATATGCCAACTGATTTAGCGGATAAATTAAGCAAAAGATCATTTGCCCATATTAAACAGCAAAACCCATAAGTTTGAAATATGGGGCGCACCTACTATATAAGCTGACTGATTAACATGCATCAACAGCATTCACTTCACAAGTATCTACATGATATGTTAATGGATATTTTCCGGGAAATTTTACGTTGTCATCTTATTAAAAATACAGCGTTTTTAACGAAAATCGCCTTCAATTCCACCATTCACGCACTCATTTATTCATAACATCAGAAAATTAAGACGAGAGCGTAAGAGTGACAGAAATATGAGTTCATACGTCCTTCTTTAATTTACACCGACATGATAACCTCGCTTATGCGACAATTACGCGAATTTACCTAATTGCTGCAAATTGAATAAGCGAATTAATGACCGGGCCGCTTGGCGCATTATTAAAAGTATGTTGGTAGCCGTGACGTTTGGGCTGTTTTATGGTAAACGGATGCATGTGGTTGTGGCGCGTTACATTCCGAGCAGCAATTTATTATTGTTGCTTGATATACGGTGCGTTATTGTTTCGTACAGATCTTCGAGAGATTACTATAACATTGGATGTAAAATATGGAGGGATCGCTAGTTAATTATACCTTAACGGCGCTTGTAAGTAATCGCTAATGATTATCCGTTGTAAATATCTATGTATATGCACTAGCAATGTGTAGCATGCGTAAAAGCCAATAGCGAATTTCTCTAAGAGCCGCTTTCTGATGAAAAACGGAATTCCGCTAAAATTATTCGCTTGTTATTGCAATAACTTTCTTAACTGTACTATACTTCAACCAATAATAAAATATATTTTTCGTAATATGTTTGCTACGACGAAGATGCTTAGTCGTCCTAATTTCGGAAAATTCCTCAAAGTGATAGAAGGCTATGGTTTGCCCACAATTAAATTTAAGATAAGTATCGAAAAATTGGAGGGCCTAATAGAGATGTGCTATAATACAGTCTCCTCCATAAGAGGTAACCGTCATAATCTGGAAAATAATTTTCATGGTACTCTATCATACTTTTTGTGTTTACTTGATAGACATTATGTTATTAAACACTTAAACGAATGTTGCTACTCTTACTACGAATTTTTAAACGTTTCATATAAGTGAAAAATATTTCTAATCTTGTTATCTTTAATGTTGGAGTTGTTTTACCTTAATGATAAATTTTATTTTAGAATCCGATTGAATATCTGTTGGAGGATGAAGAGATCAACATAACAGTTCCACAACATATCGAAGATACGACCATTATCATAAGTAACGGATCAAAATTGAATCTAGAGGATGCGCACCTCTTCTTGGTCAGCTACTGTACATTTATCATTGTAATTAATTTTCTTTTTATGTACGTGATTCTACGAAGTAATCTCAATAGAAGTCCGTTTTATTTAGCACTGCTGCATATTTCGATTTTCAGTACAGTTTATATTGTGTGCGGCGTTTTGGCCACTTTATCTTTTGGTATACCTAATTACACCTACCATATTTTCACAAACAGCAAACATATAGCCATAACGTTTCAAACGATATTATTCACGATATTTATTTTCGAATGGTTTATGAAATCGGAATGTCACGCTAGAAATATCGTTATTGTATTCTGGATTCAAACGATCTCCTTCATTTTTCTCGGATGCGTGGCAGTTAGCTGCGGGGACAGATTGTTTTATTCTTTTTATATCATCACGTTCCTATCTTTTACCGTTTTGTTAGCCACGTTTATTCTAGTTACAATTGCGAAATTTACGGAAATTTTACGTGACGAAAAGAAACGAAATAGACTATTGTTAGTACTGCTTTACATATTATGCTTCCTACCGAATTATCTGCTATTAATATTTGATGTTCACTTATATAATTACGAAGTAGTAGATTTTATTTGCCCTATTTTAATGTACGGGCATAGTTTTGTCAATGTCATATTTATAACTCTACTGGATAGTTATTTGCGCCTGCATTTACGAAAAATTTGCAAACGAACTAAAACATACCAACAAAATTCTCATTTTCCCGTGGACGCAGTCTAATGTTAAATTGATTAGATATTATAATTAAAGGGATAGGTGCAATAATCAGACAGCACCGGTTTTTACCAATTTGGATATTTTATTGGATATGAAATTAGAAAAATTGGGGTGTAAGAATCAGACAGTTTCTATTGAAAGTGCGGGCGCTAGCAAATTGTTTGGAACTTGCCTAAGCTTCCACTTCCTATAAAGTAGCTCTCGATGTCTTAAGTTGATCACATCTATTGCTTATTAGAATGAACAGAAGTCAATGATAATAAATTCCAGTATTTCCAAATGAAATTTTTCGTTAAAGAACTTTTACTCAAAATACAAAGGTAAGTTCACCACTTTTCTCTAGAAGCAAGGTATAAAAGATAATGAATGCTAAAAATTCCCATTTAAACATAAATAGAATTTATGAGAATATATAGAATTTATTTTTTAGAAAGCAAGGGAAGTATTCTGAAATGGCAAACGATTTCATGTCCGAATCATTTAATTTGTTAAGAAAATCTGCAAAGTCAGTGCTTCCGGGAGCTGACTATAAACTGTATTATGCTATTCTGCCTCTCAAAAAAAGGAAAGCTGAAGAATATAATAAAACTGGGTGTATGGTATGTTGAAGAGGTTGAAAGGTGGTATTACCAGAAAACTGTTAACTGCCAAAGTTGTATTATGGAAACGAATAGCACCTTCCCTTTAAAAAATTAAGCAGTTTCCAATATAAGGGTGTTATCTGAAATAGAACTTTAAAAAAACCACCGAATATGCCCAATTTAGCCTTTTTCTGTGAAAAGCAGCCTTAATATATAGTATATAACATGGAACATACACTTTCAATGATCACAAGAACAAGTACATTCTTATATTCAGAATTGAGTCATACAAATTATGTAACAGATCTTTGTTGATTTTCCATAAGTTTGCTAAACTGAAGCTGTCTGATTCTTGCACTCACCCGTTTAAGTGTTGACTAAATAAGTAACCTCTGAGATTAATTTTCAGCTAGTTTTAAATGCATATTGTGTGTAAAATAATCACAATATTTTTTCATTTATATAAAACACAAATAGGGGGTTAATTATATATATTTTTTAATAAATACTTTTAACAAATTTCATTTTTATTAAAAAAAAAAGAATGTGAATTATACTGAAGGGTTAATACTGCATATTACAGAACGAAGTTCCAACATAAACAATAAAACCGATATTAATTTTTTAAGAGCATGGCTTTTGAGAGCTTGCGCTTTAAATTTCATTTATCATAGTTGTTTATACACGCGTGTTTGCGGTATAATCCCATAAGTAGCTTAATGTATCGTACTCTGTATTCTCTTCAATTTTTAATATAGCCACCGGCCACGTTGAATACTACATACTCGTACTTTTGTTCTCAAGTTCCACCTTTGATGTACCTGTAAAATCGCCCCTATAAAAGGAAAAGGAAACGACATGAAAGGTGAGGAGCTACTTTAATATTTTCAAAAGACAAATTCGACAGACGTGGTTGTTGTTAAAAACCTTAGAATCTCGTTTATTGATTTCTATAATTGTTAAACTGCCTTCTTTATTTCTAAAGCAAGTTTTAACCCTTTTGGTAAGAGTTTACATTGAAAATTTTTGTTCGTCAACAAATCTTGAAGTACCAAATAGTACGACCATATTTTGTAATCTTAATTATGTTTTATACGTCTTCTTTATATTACAGCAACTGGTGTTAACTACTAAGATACATGCATCCGTAACTTCTAGTGAGGCCCATATAATCCATCAGAAACTTTTAGAATTCTTTATTTTTGAATATATACAAAAACTGAACAGTTTTATTCAAACAAAAGAAATAGAAGAGCGTCCCTTTCCTCGTAAGTTCTTTTAATATACATCGTCAGGCCAGAACTAAATCAGTTGAAATTATGTCAAATTGTCAACATTTTTGTAATTGTACTATGTAATTTAAAAAAACCGCTGACTAAATTCTATTTTAGTCTGTGGTGCAAAGGATTTTGATCAAATCATCTATGGGGGCATACTTAGGAAATAAGGCAGAACCGTGTACAACGTGAAATTTTTTGTTTGTCGGCTAAATTTCGGAGTAAACAAGCTACATATCGTGAATAGAAGCAAGATAACTAACTTGTATAAGTACAATAAAAAAATATAAAAGGAAAATTTCCTCCCAGCAGGAGGAAATCTGCAGAAGATTTATTGTATGGTTTTCCGAAAGAAATTTACCACAAAACCAAACAAAAACATTCTCTTATCTACAATGCACAGCTTGAATGAAAATTGTGCTAAGTTTTCGCAGATGGGCAGTGGGGATATTTGATAGGTTGCTTTTTTTTAATATTGGTCTTCCGCTAATGTCGAAATCTCTGCACATGCCTCTATATACACTGGTATAAATGAACTATTCGAATGGTTAAAGTGTAATATGGAGAACAGTAAAGTATTAGCACATACTCTTCATCGCAAAATTTATTTGAATAGTTTGGAACAGTTGCTTCGCTTATTCGTTCACTTTCCATTATCTCTGTACGAGCAAAAATAAGTAATTTATTCCGCCCAGTAAAATGATGTAGTGCATTGCGATTCGGCATTTGATCTTATAACTGAAAATGAAAAAAATGACGTGTCGAAAGATTGTACTTAGGTTTTCATTGGAGATTTCCCTGTAATCTTTGGTGCAAAAATAAATTTCAATCATTATTGTTAAACTAGTTTAAGGAAAAGTTCATATGTAGATGTAAGATCTTTGGCATTAACGTATTTAACCCTTGGCTATAAAACATCGTTCTTGTTCTTTTATGTAAAGCGCTAATAGTAAAGGCTTACAATTACTGTTTCTGATGAGAAGATGATCATTGTTCATATGCTCGAAACGTTATGAAAAGATCTCCCACGCTTAATTTATACTGCAGCGCAGATGAGTTTAACTTCTACTCCTACGCGAATGAGGTTATTGTACTGATGTTGGTAGATAATCCCCTTGCTTTTAGCTTTATACCTTTTCGCCATTTCCGAACGGCGGCACATGGTAACGCTTATTTGCTTAATCAGCAATGTTCCGCAGGTAAACAAGTTAACGACGTACATATATATACTGTTCTTAAATTGAAATTTATTTCGTTGCGTATACAGCATGTTCAGCAGGAACAAGACAACGTAATAATATCCGGGGGACGAATGCAAACTTTAAAAATCTGTAAACGTTGTTATAAAAGTGACGGTTAGGGGCATTTAGTTTGTTCTAATTTCGTTCTTATTTTGAGCGATTTTGCTTTTGTATTTGTTCTCATTTGCCTTTTAACTTTTATTAAAATTTTTGATAAATTAATCTTTTCTTATTACCTCTACAGAATACTACTACGTGTCCTAGAAATCCCGAACGCGAATTAAGTTGGTAATCCGGATTTTATTTATCTACAGTTGGTGAAATCCAGTGGCGTGGTACAAAACCACGACAAGATCATATTGTTCTGAATAATGACAAGTAATAAATCAGAATGAGGTTATAGTTTTACAGACTTGTTATTAAAAACACTATTATTCAATGAAAATAACACTGATGAGTAGAAAATACGTTTATTTATAAAAACTGTTGAAAATGTTCTCCATTTGCTTCTAAACACAATGCTATTCTTCGCTTCATGTTTTCAAATACATGGCCGAGCTGTTCTTGTGTTATATTTTGAATTTCTTGCCTAATTGCTTCTTGAAGTTCGTTCAAATTATGCAATCGGTTTTTATAGACATGATTCTTCAGCTGTCCAAAAAGAAAATAATCTGGTGGTGTTAAATCTGGACTCCTCGGTGGCCACAAGCCTTGGCTTATAATACGATTTCCATAAAATTGTTGCAAATAATCTATGGGGGTCTGTGCAGTATGAGCAGTAGCTCCGTCTTGTTGGAAATAGCCCCTTGTTATTTCATCATCATGCAGCTGGTTAATAAATTCTGCCAATATGTCAGTTTGATATCGTTCTGCATTAATTGTATCGTTAAAGAATATTGGCCCTATTATTCTTCTTCTTGATATCGCAATCCAAATTCCAACTTTTAATGAATGCAACTCTTTTTCGACAAAAGTGTGAGGGTTTTCCGTAGCCCACGTTCGGTAATTCTGGCTATTTACATAACCAGATAAATAGAACCATGCTTCATCAGTGACGAAAGTTAGATCCAGCAAATCATTATTATTAAGGTGCTCGTTGAACCATTGACAGTACAGTATACGTTGTTCATAATCAAGAGGGTAAAATTGCTGCACAACTGACACTCGATAGGGATACATATGTAAATTTTTATGCAGAGCCTTTGCGCAACTACTTTTACTTACACCTGACTGTGCAGAGAGCCTTCGCAGTGATTTCTTGGGGCTTTGATTCATTCGCTCTTCAATATCATTAACAACAGCTTCAGTTAATGTTGTAGGTCTTCCGGTTGGTTTATCCTTACAAATACAATTTTTTCTCTCAAAACGATTTATAATCTGACGTTTGTGATGGCTGAAAACTGTATAGTTAACATTTTCATTAGGAAACGCTTCCACAAACTGATCGAAGCAAGACTGTAAACTGTACGACCAAGTTCCATCCTGGTTGCGAGTTGCACTTCGAAAGTGGGCCATAAGAATGTATGCGTCTAGCTCAGACGTAAACATCTTGGCTTTCCGGTTAATACTGAAAACAGGTTAAAATAGTGATTATTAAAATACAAGTTGAAAAAAAGAACTAATGAGCTCTGAAAAGAAGATAAGACAAAATCAAACCAAATAATTTGTACGAGACCGAAAATGACAACTGACAGCACAATTAATCTGTTTTGTCTGACAATTACAGACAATTTATTTACACGTCTATGTACTCAGCTCAAGCAGCAGTGTTACCACCAGTTCATATATTTGTAGGGATGCCAACTTAATTCGCGTTCGGGATTTCTAGGACACAGTACCTTCTACATACTCGTGGTGAGCTTTATTATAAAATTATTATTTTCCTAAGAAATACAACAGATGGGTTGGTAGTAGCTTTAGAGAAAGTTATCACGACCGTGTTGCAGTTACCAAAAATCGAATGAAAAAAATAAGTTTGATAGCGCCATTTGTAACGAAGATTTCAGACTTCGAAAATCCCCAGTTGTTCCCGAGATATTGCGCTGTCCTATCCTGTGACGCCCATTTTAATATTATTGGCGCAAAAATTAGTAAAGATGAAATGATACATAACTCCAAAAAATATTTTATTAAAATATTTACGAAGACGCAAGCCCTTCCGAGATATAACCCAATACGTAGGTAAGATTTTAAAGCGAATACGTGAGCTCAGGATAACATATACTAGCGCAGATACTAAATCTTTCAGTTTCAACCGCTTAAACGTGTTTGAAGTTATTTTCAACCGTCTACGAATTAATCCTATCGCTTACAAGTTGCTTTATTGAATTTTCCCCGTAATTACTAGTCGCATTTTCTTAGTTTACTTCTAGGTAAATCTTAAGTGTGGTCGTCTACGTAGCACGTTCAAAAGCGTCGTTTCCCTAATGGAGGATTGTTCGTGTACAGGAGGAGTAACCTTGTAAAATTTCAGATAGTATTACGGCATAGAGTTGGGACGCAAACTACGGGATATAATATTATGGAAGTTAAAAGCAAATTAATATTTCCCCACGATTTTAGTCGCGAGCGTAATGTCGCTTGATTATAAGCGCTTGCATACTTAACTAAACAAGTTGAGGTATTAAGGAATCTGTAATAAGGTTAAATAAACTTGATAGTGCCTCTTGAGAGGTATAGATATCAAATTGAAAACGCGGTCTTCAATATTTCCTGGATTGTTTTTGTTAAATTATTAATAAGGAAAACTTTTAATATAATAATTCTTCGCATTTAACAAAACAATATGTGAAATTACAAACATGAAGATCGTGAAAAAAAAAGGTAACTAGGAGCTAAAGATTTCATTTCGTCTTTTTTTTTTTTGGGAATGGGTTTGCACCATACGTAACCCTAAAATAGATAAAACCCAGTTGGTACTCACTTATAACTGGGTCAATAAAATGACGCGCTAAGTACGTCATAAACCATTTAGCGAGGGTAATAATAATAAATGTCTTGTAGTTTCCTAGCTTATTACTGTGGGATTGAACAATATAGCAAGCGGAAGGGAGAGTGAGGGAAAGAGGGAGTAATGGCCGAAATGATGTGTAAGAGGTAAGATGCAAGACGAAAAGTGTAAGACAATAGAGTAAAAGAGATAAAGTGCAAGACGAAAGGACTTTTTCTGTTTTATAGTTTACTTTGTATTTTATATCTTAAATATTCAATACGTCAATAATAAATCCTGCAAATTTTGAGGGCTCAACCGGGATTGAGTGCAGATACAAAAACGATGACGACAGACGATAAACGATGTAGTAAGTACATAAGATGTAACGAAGTAATTTTTATTATTATTTATAAGTTATTTTCGCGTAATATATCGTCACAAGGTACTATAGTGCGTGTGTACTAGGACTTAAGTTCGATATCTGCTTGCGACTGTAAACGATTGCTCTTGCGGGTTGGTACATAAGCATTGTTTTGGTGGGCTCTGTGATGGCGTAGGAATCTTCTGTCATTCAACAAAAACAAAATGACAACATTAGGAACAATACTCACTTGTGCTTGATAGTATAAACACTGCACCAGTCCAAGTAATTAGAACATTTTATAGACTTATTTTCGAACAAGTAGGTGGCAGACTTAGTAGAAAGAAAGTGCGCGAATTTTCAAGTTTTGATCCTGATCATGATATTATTCATGATAATTTTACCGTTAGTAACTTAACTCCGTGTTGATTGTAATACACCAGACAAACTAGCTAATGCAATTTGCGCAAACTTGATAGACTTGAGGGACAAACTTGTCTCTTAACTGATCAATATCTGATAGGTAATATTTTTATGTTTTTCACAGTAAAAAGGCTTAAAATCCAAAAAAAGAACCTAATAGTTGACTGTGGGCTGTCACGACCGTAATCCATAGTAGAAATTTCCTTCGGGTGTTGTCGTATAAATAATATTTTACTTCACGTTTCATTGAATTATGCGACAACACCCGAAAAAAATTTCTACGATCTAAAAGACCTAGCAATATCTACATCCAATATCCAACAAGCTTTGATAACCCGACTTTATTTTTATCAAAGAAGTTAACGAGCAATATTTCGAATTACACTGACCAATGAGGTTTTTACCTTAAGTTAGTAACTAAGGAAATTGAACAGCATATATAAAGTAAAAATGATTCGAAAAGCGGCAACATTGGCTTTGCTCTGGTTACAGAGAAAATGCAGCAGACATGAAAATTCGGTTGATCTTTATAGTATGGCCGGTAATCTGGTCTACTGTAATAATGTTTATAAACTTTCTGAAACTTTTGGAATACATCATGATTCCAGTTCTTGGAGATTATTATTATAGACTCATCAAAGACCAGCCTAAAAGCAGTTTTGTTGCATAATGGAAACCATTATCCTTCTATTCCGATAGGTCATGCTGTTTCGAAGGTGAAGGTTTTAAATACCTTCGTGAAAAGTTTCTAAAATTAACACAAGGGAAACTGAAAGAAGGTATTTTTTTTTGGATCCGAGAACTAATAAATGATGAAATCTTTCAAATCAAATTAATAGCAAAGGAAAAAACAGCTTGGCTCTCTATGGTACAAGTTTTCATGAATTTCTTGGGAAACAAAAAAGCTGACAGCTATAAAACTTTAGTAATGGATACGTTACAAACATCTCACGCTGCTGGCTGTAATATGTCGCTTAAAGTGCACATTCTACATTCTCACTTTTTTTTTGTCCGGAAAATTTAGGCGACGTTAGCGATGAACACGGTGAGCGCTTTCACCAAGACATCATGGGAATGGAAAAACGGTATCAAGGGAAATGGAATCCTGTTATGTTAGCAGCTTACTGTTGAATGTTAAGAAGAGATGCTGTAGATATTGTTTATAAGAGACGGAGCGGTATTACTTCGCATTTCTAATAATAATAATTTGAAATATACATTAAATTATAATCTAATCTAAAAAACCTTTTCGTTGAAATATAATAAAAGAATCGAGCTAACTTGACCTTCTACCTTTTATTAAAATAAATGTTTATATGTTTTCTATTGAAATTAGTATAAATTATTTCATGGCAAAATGAAAAGTTGAATTTTGTTGGCCAGTGTTATTGAAATTAAATTAATTAAAAATAGATTTGCTATTCTATTTATTAAAATAGAATAGTAAAACTGTTTTTTATGATTCAAAGTGTTGTAATATAAATAATAAAAAACCAATATTATTTCCCTTTAAAAACTCTTAAAATGGCACCTGTCGCATAAAATAAACAAAACTCATACCACCAAAAGTTTCGTGAACAGTTTCACATAACTAAAAATTAAAATGTAACTCTCGAACGATTTGTACATAATTCTATTTTTTTTATTTAAATAAATTAAATAAATTGGCGAGCTGGCATTACAGGATACAGATAACCAAATGTCTTTATAACAAACACCATATTGATAATAAGTAATGTCTATTTCACGAAGTAGGTGTTTTTAAGAGTATATTCACGCATAGATTGTAAAATGATAAGATGTTTTCCAACCTTTCGTTTTAAACCATTTAATTTTCAAATATGCAAACTCTTTCGTGAACTCCCAACCATTGAAACCGAGAGATCTAAGGATACGTATTTTTCTTTAATTTAATTGGTAAGTATCGGATTTTGCTTTGTAACATAAACTTATAAAGTGGGTGAAATTTACGAAAACATTTTTAATCATCTTTTCAATAATTTAATAATCTTACCTGCTAAAAAGCAGACGAATTCATACCTGAAACAAAAGAAGACAATTAGTAGGTCCAATTCACCTCACTGTGAAAAGATCGAATTTCATTACAAGGTACTTTCTTGGAAATCCATCAATTAGGGCGGAAAATGTTTACCTTTTCATAAAATGTTTTAGCTTTAATTGGTCATTAGATGCATATTGAGGTCTACAATTTATTGTTGAACGTATGAAATAAAAAAAGTAGGTATATGTACCAGTATTGAAAGGTGAAGTAACTTTCTATTACGCCCAATTAAGAAGTGATTACTAATCTATAGTGAAAGTTTTCCCGTTTCACTGGTTTTGTTAGTACTACCTAAATCGTGGTATCGAACACAATATTTCCCGCCGTGTATACTAGAATAAGATGCAGATACCTGAGTTTGATCGATTAATTGAACCTCTGTTAAGTAGTGATAAGACATATTTAGATCACACGTGTAAATCGCTACTTTCTCCAGGTGAAAATTATGGAAGTGTTGTTCTGGATGTCGAAGTAAGATTAAATAACAATTGTACGACAGGCAATAACGAAGAAATTATCTACTGCGTGGCTAAGACTTGCCCTCCACGTGGATTTGTATGGCTCCTCTTCAATATCCCGACTACATTCAAGAAGGAAATTGGGTATTACACAGGAAATAGTGCCAAAATTGACTAAATTCTGTGTAGAAAATAAGTTTGTGTTAGATTGTTATGCCAAGTGCTACGGAGGTAGAACATCTCTCGATAAACTTGACGAAGAACTTGACGAGAATGCTTGCTTGCTTCTTGAGAATTTGAAACATAACAAATACAATACTCTAGATCGTTTTAATGGATTTGGCTACAGCTGCACTTATGCAATTTTGAGGGATTTAGCTGTGTTCCATGCAGTACCTATAGCATATCAAGCTAAATACCCTCAAGAATTTGTCACATTTGCACCTATCTTGAGAAATGGCTTAAATACGGTTTTCCCTGAAGAAGTTGTTGAACACATGTGCGCCAAATATCAAGAACTCATACATGACAAGGACGCAAATTTATTAGCTCGAATGAAAGAAGGTTACCGAAAAATACTTAATATCGCGAAACCTCAAGAGAACACTAACAAATTATTTCATAGCATATCCCACAATGATATGTGGGTAAACAATATTATGACAAGGTTTGAAAATGGAAATTATATCAGGAATAAGTTCGTAGATTTCCAAATACTGGACTATTCATCTTTAGTCAATGATTTGGTCTTCTTCTTGTACAGTAGCGTCCAAATTGACGTTTTGCAAAGGTATTACGATAACTTTATCCAATTTTATTACGATGTTTTTATTGATAATTTAAAGAAGCTACAATGTAACGTGGAGGATTACACGTTTGAAGCGTTCTTAACGGAAATTTCTTACGTAGCCAGAAATTATCAATTCTGCCACTTGATATGCATGCTGGTCCCCATTTATACATTGAAAGATAAGGCCAAGGATCTGACTCAGTTTTCTGCAAATGATTTCGAACCTAGAAGAGAGAATCTACACGAAAATTTTGTGAAGAAATTAAATTTTATTGTCGAGGACTTCGACAAAAGAGGTTGGATTTAATTTCTAAGTTCGAAAAGGTATTGTTAATATAATATACTTTAATGGAATACGTATTTTAATTTAGTTCCCGGTTAATTCTTAGACAATCACAAAATAAGTAAGTACATCATTGCGTTGTATGTAATGTATGATTATTATTGGAAGAATTCGAAGCTTTATTTGTAACAAAAAAAATGGTTTAATTAGATATTAATTATTGTATCTATTGTCGATTAAATAAATCTGATTAATATTTCGTTAATAATATAAAAATGAAGAACCTGCAATACAGATTTTCTTACATACTAAGAGTATGCAACTCAACATACACTCGTATGTAAACGAAAGCAATCATTTTGTAAATTAGCAATATTACTAATTAATATAGTAATGATGTAGCAAAGTTGATTTCCGATTTCGAAAAAAAAAAAAAACGTTTACAGCATCGATTTAAAAGATGAAGTAATGCAACCTAAAAAAAAAATTAAAAAACCAGAAAAACGCACTCTCGGTGAAAATTGCTTTCCTGACCTGGTATTTTAAATTTCAGGTCAAACACATTGATTCCATTGGCAAAATTCGTTAATTCTAGATCAAAAAGCTTCTTTCATCTGATTCAAAACGAATTATACATGTAACAGGTACAGAACAGTGGTCAGTTCCATTAAAATATCATATCAAAGATCAAAGCTTTGTAGCATTTTATGCTTTAGAGTTTTTTTTTTTTTTTGTATATTTTACGCAATGAAACTTCATACACTCCGTAGTAGTTTGAAACACATTGCGTATATATTCCTGTCTACCTACTGGATTTAAAATTTATCGCCTGGAGGGCCGCCATGCCGATCCAAACTGTAATTCCAGTGTTTGTGGTTTCCTACACGTACAAGCTCGTCAGATAGTATTTAGGTGAAATAATGATAGGCCGCACACTAAATTACTGAATTGCTCTGTAATTTTGATTCCGCATTGAAGATCGATTTTCTTGTTAATAATAAGAGATAAACGTCTGCACATAGCACAACAAGAAATAAGCGCTTCGATTAAGATGATTAAAGCCATTTCAAATATAAGTTCTCATAATCGCAGATGAATAAAATATAAGTAGAATTTATTCTTTCCAGATGAAATACATAAACGTTTTAAATTAAAATGAAAAAAAAGCCATATTTTTAAATTAATTTTAATTGTGAAATTTCGCAAATTCGGGCTTTGCTATATGTCGTTTCAAGTGATATTCATTGCTTGATTGTATTGGTGAGATGGACAACTAAATGTTGATCATTGCGAAAATTCTTACAGATTTAACAGAAAAAGAAGGTTAGACACCAAACCAAAGTATGCAATGCTCAAATGTATAAGGGCTCGAATAGTGGCCTACGAGATCAGTTTTATGGCGCTCTTATTAGATAAACCCGTCTACCTTAACAAAGTTCGTTTGGGTCCAACAGTGCAATAGAGTTGCTTGATATACCTGTTACTAAGAGTGATGTGAAAAAACTTCAAACAAAAATTGTGGACGCTCCTGAACATAATATATTTACGTTTAACAGGATATTGCGTAATTCTAGGGCGAACCTAACCTATGCTCTTTTAAACGGGGCATTTACATATTAATTTGAGTTTTAGTTAGGCTCATCTCCTTCATACTTCTAATGTACGTTATATTGGACACTTACATTGGTCGCATTTCTACAGGGCGAGTCAAAATGGAAAGTTACGGTTTTCTCATTTTTTTTCAAATCAACAACATCTGGTGTTGGAGGGTTTTAATGCATTTGGCATTTTGCATGACTCCATATAAAGAAATTTGCCTTTGTCAAATCCGACGAGCGAGCTGCCTATGCAACTTCTTATCCATCTACCAGAAAAATTGGTATTAAGATGGTTATGACTCACAGTTAATGCCACAATTTTCAAAACGACAAACTCGACAACATACACATGCCTGCCGTCCAGGAAGCAGCGACATACCGGGTGCTGTTCCTCAAGCCATCTTTCGAACAGTTCTCTGACTGCTTACGAGATAGCGACGCTGGTAGCGCTTTGAGAAACCGCACATGTGAATATTTCGATAAGCTTACCATGATGTATATAAACAGAACACACCAGAAAATGCCTAGAAATAATAACCAAGCGATAAAAAAAATATTCTCGAAACCACGCCGATGATGCTGGGTAGGTAGAAACATGTCCGAGTGTTAGAATAATTTTTTTCTCCTTTTGTTGCGTTTGCCGTGAATCATCAATACCATGAGGAAGCTAAGCTATCTTAGCATTATATATATTTGTTTCTGGGCATTTTTTCATGTGTTTTATTTGCAGCTAATTGTAACGTATCATTGTTCGATTAACATAAGAGTAGTAAAAACTATCACGCCAAACAATCGTCGCCATTCGGCAAACGAAAAGTCGTCCTGGAATCGAATTACAACTTCGGAAAATAAATAAGAGCGTTCGTCGTCTTTCATCCGAAATACTTTTTTAAGAGTTCGCTTTGATCGTCCTATAGGTGCCCGCTTTCGTTAGTTACGACATTTCCAACAAAGAATTTTTTCCCTCATTGCTGTTATTCGTCTTGTCGGACGAAAGTAATTTCGTAGAATTAAAAATAGTTGCACAATTCGTTCGCAGATAGGGACACCATTTAATTAAATTACTTTGTACCAGTCGGATTTAGGACACGAAAAATAATTTCATTGCAGAAACGGCGGTATGCCACTTTAGTTAGTTCTAAACGGGGTTGCTCCGCTACTTTATGCAAATTGTTTATTCAAGTCGGAGAACTTTTTAACTTGCACCAGTTATGCAAAACTTGAAACTAGGTTATTCCACGCTTTGGATAGTGTAAACATCCTTAAGAGTTATGCATTCGTTTTACTGTTCTCAACCGAAATGGCTGCTAAAGCTCGATAGGTACTTAAATATTTATATACGGCGTTGAAAATATATTCATGTGTTCTATGGGAATAATTGTAATAATAGTATATAAACAGTGATAACAGTATGTAAACAGACACATGGTACCTAAGTTTTTAATAAGTAAGCATAGTTAATATTCACTCTAAAAGAATACAAAACAGAAACTAAACAAACAAATTAAAGCTGTTAGTAGGTGCTTCTTTAATTCGTTTAAAGAGTAAACGTTAGTATCTGCTCTATGCGAAATATTACTTTAATGTGATTATATTTGGCCGGCATTGTATAAATATGGATTTTTAGAATTGTGTTTGTTCTTGCGAGTAGTAAGATGTCAACTAATTCTCGTTCTAAAAGGAAATTCCTTTTCTGGTCTATTATTTTTAGAGCGAAAACAATGGCTTTAAGTGATGCTAAATTTAGTTAACTTTGAGGCTATCTGTCATCCACGTAACCTGTGTCTGGACAAGTTTCCAGTTAAAAGGTGGTAATTTAAAGAATTCATGATGACAGCATGATCTGTTTCATCTCCACGTAAATCGAAGGAGAAAGCCAGTCTTCTTTTCTGCTATTCACAAATTATATCTTTCATCTTTCATTTATCATAATTTCCATAGCAAACATTTTTTTATTATTTCTATTTGATCTGTATCTTTATCGCTTCAATTGTATTTGTTTTTGGATCTTATATCTGACTTATATTCTTTTGTTCAACTTTTCCCTAAGTGGAATAATTTTGCAATAAAGAGGCTGTAACCAGACAATATTCGTCTAAAAATATACCATGCTAAGATAGCTTAGCTCTCTCATGGTATTGATGGAATAATTCACGATAAACGCAACAAAAGGAGAGAAAAAAGCTCTGGCACTTTTGGCATCATGGCAGCATTTATGGCACTAGAGGGCGCTAAGAAATGTCGACTTTGTCGTTTTGAAAGTTGTGGCATTAACTGCGAGGCAACAGTGACAGAAGGTAGAGATGAAAGTACGCTCGAAACCGCGCTGATGACGCTGGGTAAGCAGAAACATGTCCGCGTGTTAGTGTACTTTTTTCTCTCTTTTTGTTGCGTTCGTTGTGAATTATTCCATCAATACTATGAGAAAGCTAAGCCTACTTAGCATTATATATTTTTGATTATTGTTTCTAGACATTTTCTGATGTGTTCTATTAATATTTGTGTAATTTTGATGTGTCCGCAGTCTTCTGCTATTTCTTGAATCTTAATTCAACGGTTGCCTAGCACTGTTTGGTGAGCATTACCAGGATATTTTTGACTAGTGGCGTCATCTTCAAGTTGAGGCTTCAAATTTTCGGACTACCCCCGTACCTTCCTTTTTGAGACAACGGCAGTAATTTGAAATGTTTACAAAATAACCATGTTTCTTTAACAGCCAATAATTTAAACCTCTTTTAGGGTTGAAACAAACAAACTTTATTAAACATTTTGTTTAATAAAGTATTTCTTAGAGTTTCCCATTCGAATCGTTGCTAAATTTAATTCATATTTATTCATTTTTGAACGGGACGTTATCTTGCAAAATTTACCTAATCAGCTCAAAATCCTCCGAAACACTTGATTAAAACAAAATTTGAATCGCTGAATGTATCGGGTGTTAAAGAAGCATCGTAATTTCGCAAAACTCTCTTGATTTCACTGCGTTCCATCCGATTCACTTTATATAAAATAAAAAGTTTGAGTTCCATGTATAATAAACTTTTATATGTCTAAATTTAAAGTTAAATATCCTAACTCTATATATTTAAAGCCAACGACAAGTGACGCGGCAGTACACGGAAAAATTCGATAAAGAAATGGCATTGTTTTTCTTTTTGACTTACGTACGCATCCCTTAATTTTATCTTTGAATCATTTTCAAAGGTTACTGTTCTTACTTATCATATCAACTCACATAATTTTTCTTTAAAACACATTTAATCAAGCGTTCCTTATGCTCTTTTTGACACTTGCTTACAAAACAACGTAATTTGTTCTAAGATGATCGGCTGGCAGAGTGCGGCATCTTATTCATCCAAGAAAAAAACGCTACGCCGACGGATATTAGAAATGAAAATTACGATTTATACTCCAGATTAATTTTTTCGTTTAAGCAATACCTTCGCTTCAATTTCTTATAAAACGCTAAGGCGTCGGCAATAAAAATGCGTTAAGCTCGCCGAATGCTATGCAAAACACCAGATTCTCATTCTTTATTACGCCATCCATTAAAATAAGTGGCAGCGAGCGACGTCCTTTCACAACAACACGTTCGTCTTATGTCAGCGAAACAAAACAACATCGCAACCGAGAATACGATCAGGACCATCCGCTAGAGGTATTTATTAAAACCCAACGGAGGGTAAAGCAGATAAGTTTAGAAGGAATCTAGTCTCAGAAGTTGAGAAACGAAAACTGTCATCGTCTCCTTTCTTCGTTTTTTACTGTTACTGTTTATTTATTAGATATACGCGAAAAGTCCTTCGGAAGGTGCCATGATATATTTTATTTAGTCTTGGTTATTTGGAAAGATGAAAGAACTTACCGAGGTATTAAATTCTAGCTGTCAGTTCAAAAATTTACAACAATAAAGGCTGGTGCATGATAAGAGGGTCTTGTACTGTAAGTTTGTAACATTTTCTCTCTTTTAAAGTTAGCATAAATAGGAAAACAATTGAATGTTTTGCAACATATTGAAGAATTTCAGAAAGATTAAATGAAAAATTAAATGAAATAAATAACATTCTTATTGATTAAAGAAATTCCCTTTAAATAATGACGAGGGCAATTAACACAGACATCTCTAACCCTATTGATGGAGGTTAAACAAAACAAACCGGAGAGTTATTATGTCGATAATTTCCAGGATACATCAAGATACCCCTCAAGTCAATAATCGAAATAGTGAATTACAAGGTGAGAATCGTCTTCGAGAAAGACGAGAATTAGAGTCGAAAAAGCCAAGACGACGAGTTCTTGAGACATTCTTGGCTTTTGTTCCATTTCCAATCATTTATCCTGATAAAGGAAAAACATTAACACCGCCATACTGGGTACAATTACTTGACAAGGTTAAGCCCGAAATTGCCAAAAAAAGAAAAACGGCCGTATTTAAAGATAGAGTCAAAATCTCGCTCAGGGAACAGAGAAGAAAGAGAAAAGGCCATCACATTCGCAAACGTTGGCAGAGCAAGATAGTAAGATAGTATGTGGACGAATTAAAGAGATAAGAACATCGCTGGGAAATCGCAGTTAACGGAAGAAATACTTGTTTCTGTGTTAGATTGGAAACTTTCCAAATTGCAGAATGTAGAGGTAAACGTATCTAAATTCTTTAATCGTTTGAAAAATTAATAAGTGAATACGACAAGCTATACATTAGATCGCGTGTTCGACTTTGGCGAGACGAGATTGAAGATTATCAAAAATAAAATTAGGTTGTACGGCGTAGAAGGAAGCGACAGATTACTTTCTTTACCTTATTTAAAAGAGAATTTGTAATAACTCTGATGGTCAGTACGTACTCCCAATAATGATATATCTGCTCAAAAGCATTAGCCCACAACTTCTGCGAGAGCCAGTGCTTCTATACGATAGATATGATAGATTTGGCATTAAAGTCGTAGCTCTAGCTCTACTTTTTAGGGCAACGTTTACCTCACCACAATTCTCCTGTCATAGCTTATATAGTTGCAGAACCCATTGGAAGAGCTTACTTGAAAGCATAAATAGGAAAAATAGCTGCCAACGACTTTGGAACGATGGAATTTTATCTTCCTAATAAGTTAATTAAAACAATGACAGAACGGAATTGCTTTGCACGTGAGTAGTATCGACAAAGTTGTTACAATCCCATCTTTCTATATTAACAACTATATTTTACGGATCAAAGCAAAGTGTCTTAGCTGCAACTGTTGATTGAGATAACACCGACACTATAACAGATAATTAGAGAGGACAAAGGCGGATGAAATTATTACTTTTTTGATGAGACTAGACGGGCTCGTGTTTTGTCGACTCTCGAGGACACCCATAGTTGTCTATGGGTATACCAATACATTCTCATGAAGCGAGTAGACACGAGTCTATCCAGTCGCTGCAAAAAATGAATAATTTCACCTGCCTTTGACATCTGTACTGATAATTCTAGAAAACAATGAATAGAAAATTTTATAAAGAATAGACAGAATAGAAAATTTTAGAAAACTTGTTTCCTTGGTAATACAAGAACAATCCGTACTTCCGTAAATTAATAATTTATTTCAAAATATCTAAAGACATTAGCTGTTGGTAATTGGGACATGCACTGAAATGTACCCGACTTTTCAGTTTCGCGACCGTGAACACTGCCGAACTGCATCGACGCTTTGTATCAAATTAATAATAATTTTTTTTTTTCTGAATGAACAGAGTTGTTCGCAATAATTCATATTTTCAGTTGTGGAGCACCGAAATGAATCCGAATGGTACGCCGTATTTATTGAATTTCGCATGCAACAGCAGAGATATTGATTTCGGTCCACTTCGTTTATTACCAAATGCATCACGTCCATCAAAATATCTGTTGTTGATGCGTTATTAATCAGCCTGAGTTTATTCCCGATATCATCATTTACCATCTTGTCCGTTCAACAGGGGATTCATGCACGATTAAGCGGTGTATTGAATGGTAATATTGTGGAATACTGACCGAAAGTGAAGAGGAAATAGAAGCAGCAATCCTCTAGAAATTCTCCTAATAGTTTCGCTCTTGACATTACGCGAAATAGTTTGTAATTATGGTTTTATTAAGAGCAGTAGAGTTAACTATGCCAAATAGGTACGCCGCGTCATTGTATTTAGTAGCGAAATTAAATATCATGAGCAAGCTTTAGTCTATATTGGATAAATGCAAATATGTAGCATATAATACGTTGGCTATAACGCCGAGTTGGATATAACGCCGGTTCTACTCAATCTCGGTATTTCCTCGCAAACGTCCGTTGTAGGGACCGTAAAACTATATTGTTAAAATTTAATTGCATTGGAGTTAATTATACAAAGCCGCTAATGCGATTCCGTATTTCTACTTTTTCCAATGTTTTCAGAAATGGTATTTTTTCTCACTTTCATTTTTTTGTCACACCCTCTTTGTTATTTAAATTACAGTACGTAATACCTTTAAACCCGTGAGACAATAATCCTTTATGAAAGGAAATTGCGTTGAATATTTTGGAACTGGGACGAACAGGAAACGGATGCAAGTTATTTACCTTAAACAATCCAGCACCTCGTACTCCTGGTTGAGTTGTTAGCTTCTCTTTTTTATTCTTTATTTATAAGTTAGACAAACACTTCCATAAATACAACCATACAAAGAATTTGCATTTAAACTAGGTAAATTCATACCGTGATAACTGAAATCTGTTAACAATACCTGAAAGGATGATCAATTACGCTTCGGTGTCATAATGTCCAAAGTGTTTCTATATGTTTGGCCTTTATATCTACGGAATGAATTCATGAGTTGCTGCGTTAGTTCCTACGAAGTTACAAACTACAACACGGGTCATCACAAGCAACTGTCTGCTTATGCTCAATGTACCATCACTGTCCATGTTTAACCACAATATAGTTTAGAACATGTTTCCGTTGCCCATTGTGTTCCCATCTGTAGAAGCATTAGGTTTACGCAAGTTAATTTAACTGATGACGAGGGTTGGCGTTTTAGAAATAGGTTTGCGTTTATATTTGATAATATCTGGTTATTTTAATAAACGTGAATGTGTTTAAGTAGGAGAAATAAATTGAATCATTTTTCTATGCAACAACCTATCCAATCAAAAATTGAAAATTAACTATAAAATATAGAACATTACGGATTGCAAGGACGTCGGAGTATTTTGAGGAAACGATTGTTTTCCCTATAAGGACGTTTTGCATAAAAATTGAGGTACCATCAACAGGTTTCGGACAGGACAAATAGAAAGATAATGGACATAGATGATGGCTCGTCTTAACTGGCGTAGCAAGTCAACGTTCTTGTCTCCTTGGCCTTCTTAGAGATGGATTCATCATTCCGATGATATTCTATGGTTTTCCTTCTAGACAAAGGATCGTGACATAGAGCCTCTGTTTCATCCCCAATCACTGTTTGGTTACTGGCCGTGCTTCCAGCGTGTACAGCGCTATGAGCAATTTTAGGACTCATGTTTGTCACTACAAATTCTTGTTATTCAACATGATTAACATTTATCTTATCTCCGAGATGCCATGCTTGCACATCAAACCTTACTTTCACATGTTCCTTGCATATGTCTTTCAACTTATTGTTAATAATGTAATTTGTCTATATTCAACATCCTTTGAAATAAAATCGATTTGACTACTTTTGTTACTGCAAAACTGCATGATCTTAGATAGCTCTGTGCTACGAATTGTTTACTAAGAATCGCCATTGGCATTAAAAAAAATAAGTATAAAGTCAATTTAATACATTTCGTTTAGTTAGCCATCAATATGGAAATTCACATTTTCTTGCGTTAATTTTTCTTTATCAAGCACAGCGTAAAACAGGAAATTCCATTTAATGATCGCCATTACGCCGTTTTATCAAATGGTTCCCTTCGTAAAAATTCTCTTTTAATCCATCGATGGAAAACAGTGTCTGCACATCTGTTTCAAACGATATTAAATATTTGACTGTACTAGCGTGAAAGACTTTTTAACGCGGCCCTTTACGATTTCGATGTAACAAGCGCAAAGAGCAAATTCATAATTTTCAGAATCATGTGTTCAAGCAAGTGAAATTTAATAATCCCCAATCTCCGCACGTAGTTCGTGGAGTCGGCGGATATCTGTAGGCGTCCTTTTACTTCATTCAACTATAAAACTGAGGGCACATTTATTAAGAAGTGGCGTACATAGTATGAAAAGTTTTCCGTGTTTTCAGGAATTTCGAACTTGCTCGTACTACATACCTACTTACCAAAAATACTTTACACCTTACTTATTTAGTATTTCGCTGGACGTATTGCCCGAGAAGCTAATTTTAAAAGCAGTTGCTATAATGTACTTTACATCTCGATATAACCTTGATATAATGAGAATTAATGGTTGTTTCTTATTTTGGGTTTTTGGTTATTTGTTAGAAGAAGGGAAACGAAAAGAAGTTTTTGCACTTCTTTATTTCCTTTATCGAGGGGTTTCCTTGAACTTGTTGTCAACTTTATCAAGCATTCGCCTACAAATAGATTTTTAACAATCAGTTGGATGGGTAACTTATTTCATTAAACTTTCTTTTTTGTTCTTTTACCGTTTCTTTTGCTTCTTCATCTTTTTTCTTTCATAATACAATAACAAAATGTATAATTTCCAGGATGTAAAAAATAGCAAACGAATTAGTATTCTAAGAAGAGCTAAAGAAGTACTAGAAATGAAGTAAAGAAATGAAGGTAACAAACCGCAAAAAATATAGAAAAACCACCAAAAGATTAACTAGAACTGAATAAAATTTAATATTTCTGGTAAAACGCAGGTAATTAAGTTTAAAGCTATATTTCGTTAAAACTTATACAGCAAAAAAGAACTTACAAAGAGTGAAATACTTATCAACATTCATACTAACGAAGTCTACAACAAGAAAAGAACATTACAAAATGTAGAAGAAGAATTAAGAAATAAAATAGAAAAATAGCGTGTATTTCGATAGTAAATGTATTTTTGGTATTACTTTTTATTTTTTGATTCGGACAATACCATCATAACTCGGGACACCTTTTGACTTCAAAAAAATGTAAAGATTTTGGAAACATAAACTAACAAAATAACCCAAATAGAACTATAAAAAGAAGGGTTTAAGATGAAAAAAGACAGGAAATCTATTAACATAGGGAAGGTATCAATGCATTAAATACACAGGGTGTTAGGTAAACATGCGGCAAAAATTCAAGGGATTTTTCCTTGGCCTATTCTAAGAAAAATTTGTTCTGTAATGATTTCTGAAAAAACCCTTTGTTTCGAAGATACAAGGGGAACAAAATTTGCGACAGTAACATTTTATCATCAAAGAGTACATGCAAAGTTGGCTCACTCTGCAATAAATGTTCGAAATGACTTCCTCCAATCTGGATACAAGCATTCATCTTCTCGTCATTGAGTGCCGAACTCTTTGAAATATACGAGAGTTGTTTCTGATTAAGTTACATCCGGCAATTATCCGATATCGCAATTCGTCCAAATTCTCCATTGGAGTAGCGTAAACTAATGGCTTCAGATAGCCCCATAGGAAATAATCCAAAGGATTTAAGTCTGAAGATCGAGCACGCCATGATTGTGGCTTACCTCGACCAATCCATAATCCATAATCCAATAATTTAATACAATAGTCTATTGCCTGCATCTTACATCTCGGACACTAAACGTTAACTAGAATCATGCATATAGTAATTCTCCCTTCAAACTGAGATTTTCTTCATTTTCGTGTGGATTTGTACGTTTAGAGGTGTGGCATAAGGAACAAAAAGAGAACGAAGAAATAAGAGAACATTTTCTTCGTTTCCTTCCTTCTAAATAGATGGCCTAAAATCTAAAAAAAAAAAAGCAAATCAATGCTCGAGTAATAAATTTTCTGCAAAATACAAAATATGTCAACAAATTAGAACATAGAACTTTTATTTAACATTTTCGATTTTGGCACCTACTTACCTTATGGATCTAATAAATTCTACAAATCCAAAGAAAATAATTACTAATTATCGAATTCTATGCTCCGAATCTTTATCCTCGCCCGTTAAATCTATTTCGAAAATATCTATCCCTTACGCTGTATGTCGCAGCGCCGTTTACAACTTCACTTATCTCGCCCTAGCAGAAAGGATTGCGAGATTACGAATAAGAGCGCGCTGTATATCTTCGTCTTCGAAAGATAAAGATAAAAGTTTTCCATGTTTACTCTCGCACGATAAGGACAAGTATACATCCGGTCCCGTTGTGTAGGATTAAATAAAACGCCTTCCGATTTCAAACGGAATTAGATTCGAAATCGGAAATTTATGCGCGCTCATATGTTCG
This sequence comes from Oryctes rhinoceros, assembly GCA_020654165.1. Classification (NCBI taxonomy): domain Eukaryota; kingdom Metazoa; phylum Arthropoda; class Insecta; order Coleoptera; family Scarabaeidae; genus Oryctes; species Oryctes rhinoceros. The sequence goes on along the minus strand of JAIOKQ010000399.1, from coordinate 1,919,311 downwards.
TTAGCAATTAGTAAAATTAATCCTATTACAAGTTTGATTAAATAGAATTAATCTAAGTACTTCTACGGGGAAAATAAGGACTTGCTCTTGCCTTACAATTCTACAAACTGCTAAGTTTAAATTAACTTTCAAAATAGAATAGGACCGGTAAATTTCATCTGTTTGGATGAATTGCTGAAATGACTAGAGAGCAGTCCACGTGGTGGTTTCTAATTAAAGTGTTTCGATTAGTGTAATGTAGTAGCAATAACATTAAATTTAGACGATAACGGAGGACTATATCGTAGGGTTAATTCGCTAGTTTAATGGTAATGATAGCAAATATCATTACTTTTACACCTATATGTGGTATTTCCTGGATGATTCTCCACTATAATTATTACTTACAATGTATAATATGGATTAAAGGTTTTACCGTGCTCAAACATTTGTTTTGATGAAGTGGCTTTTAATGGAGTTCACTATTGCATTTCTATTTTATTGCATGAAATTACGAGTTTGCTTGGAGATATAATGTAGGGAACCTTTATTTAGTTAAAACTTGCTATTGGCTTGATATTTTTCGAAGATTTACCTTAGATCTCCTTCCGCAATTATAGAATGTAAAGTCATATAATTTGTAGTCTTTTTACTTCAACACTGAATTAGACGACATAGATTTTATGTATGATTCCGCTAATGGGAGGGAGGAACAGAGAAGCGCAATGATGCCAACGATACGAAATTATGTTTCCCCAAATCGCCACATTATTTCAGCTAGCAATTACCAAATATTGCGTAAAAGCGGTTCATTTGGGAGACAAATCTGCTTTATCATCAAGTATGTTTAACATTTTGGCGTTGATTTCTATGCAGCGATGTCCTCTATTCTCCTTCTATTGATGAAATTGAGTTCATAGGAAATGGAATTATTAATTTCCAAGTTACTCACTTGAGGCCCGACGATAATATCCATAGAGTCCCAACATCAAGTACGTTTTTCATTGAACGTTTGCATAAGTACTTTGGCCGAGGTTACGAGATCTGGCACACCGATTAGCAAACGCTGCGTACTTAAACATTTCTGTAGAACATAATAGGTGATCTTTTAAACGACCTTCCTTTGAATCAATCGTAACGATGGAGCTCCGATTAGATTAGATACTAATCTCGTAACCATAACCACCTCGCGCTAGTGCACGAGGTGGTTCTGCACATATTCCGCTGCGATATAGGTTTATGTCCAATTGGTAGTTGCTTTAACTACCTTATCTGCTCTTCTTATAGAGTGTCTTGGGTTTTTGACAACAGTTGACAAGCTTGCTCGGGCTAATTCGTCTTCCCGTTTTTCCATTCTTTCAATGGCCTTCGTGTTCTGGTACCCAGACGAAGGTTACCATAATTCGGCTTCCTAGCCTACTAAGCACTTCGCTACCACAAAACAGTATCGATTTTGTTTTTTTTGCTGATTTTTGTCTTTGAGTTATCTGTGTACCTGAAAGATTAGGCTTTACTATGCGGGCCTTTCTTTCACTTTTTTTTATCTTATCATATTACCGTCTTATAGTTTTTATCGAAGTTGTATTTGGGACTGATGGCGCTACTAAATCTACTTGTTATCAGCCCCATCTTTAGTAGTTTCACATAGTTTTGCTTTCTTTGGAATTTTCTGCTTTCGTCTTTTTAGTAAAAATTGCTACACATTATGTTTCAGAAAATTCTTTTATTGATTACCCACAATGCAAAATTATTTTTCTTTACAACTGTGTTTAATTAGATTTTATGATTTTTTTCTTCTACTTTTCTCTGATTTGTATCTTTTAGGATATAATTTCGTGTGAGTCGTGGCTAGAAATGATGTGAAGGAGATTAAAGATGCCATAGAATCCAAAACACCGTAAAAATTTTCGAAATAGATCGATGGTCCTTACAGCAGAAATGTCGTGGCTACGTTTATTTATTTGGATTGCAAAGCGTCTTGCTCGCTGGGAAACTCATGAATCAGCTCCGGGGAACTTTAGGAAGTTTTTAAAAATATAATTTCCAACTCACGCTGGACAACCTACGCGAAGTGGGTTAGTTTTATTGGAACTTAAAGATCATTCTTGAGTCAACTCGACCTTAGCTAGCTCATGCTGAACTCCGTACACGACGTGCAAAGCTTGAGTTAACACGACATAAAACATATGACTGATTACACTTATTTAGTAACAATTCTTTATACAAACAGATATATTTAACATACAAAATTATAATTTGGTATAAAAAAATAATAAAAAAATATATCACGATTTCGGGAATAATCGCATCGTCTCCGTTACGAAGGTGTCTTGCCGAGGACTGTCGGACATCATCAGCGTTGCAAACAGGAGAAAACTCTTATCAAATAAGATCAAATAAGACAGCGGTCTGTATACCCGTGTGGATGATGATGTGGAACATCTTCTGAATGACGTACAGTAGAAAACAGTATAGACAAAATGTTCATCACAGTAGAAGCAAAGAAATTGTATAAACGTAGATATTTTGTATTCTCAAAATAGTAATTTTTCAGACCCATGTTCATAAAGACTCTGCATATTTTAGTCCTTAATTGCTTCCCAAGGTTTGTAACATTTTTTATAAACAATTACATGTAATAATTATTGTAGTTAAAATTAAATTTTATATGCTTAATCTTGCTTGAATGTAGCATAACGTATCCTTACATTTGCTAGAAAAGCTTTACAAATTTGACAGCATATTTCCCTAGTAACCTACTTCCCCTGCAGAAGACCATTAATATGCTGTATTACATATAAATGGCTAGCTTTTAAGCGCGTATAATATACGGGAAGCACATTTCATGTTTTAAATTTCTGCCTGGTTAGCTAACGGATTTGTCACATACAGAAGATTCATCGCGTTACTAGGTACCAAAAGACGACACCGTTTTGCATAATGTCGCCATTGTCGCCGCGCCTAAGAAGAAGAGCCATAAATAATGTATTAAATTGTTCCGTCATAAATTCAACCTGGCGTAACTTTCATCTATTTTCGGCGTACATCTTTGTCGTCGCGATATTGTCTTTCGACGTGTACGATATAATATTGCGAAATCGTTCTCGCGAAGATTTCCAAAAGGAGGTGTACCACATATACGAACATGATGCGCGCGAATGAAATGCTAATAACGTTGGTAATATTTGTTGGCGACGTAAAGGAAATGCCAGAGCTTTGGAAAGTGTGTTATTATCTATATAGCTCTGTTGCAAGGTACATTTTTTAAGGTGTTGGATAGGAAGTAGAAAATCGAATAATTAAAATGTAATTATAAACAAACAAATCGACTATCGCTAACTAATAAAAGTAGAAGTCTTTGGTACAAATCGTTTTAATGCTTTTCGACGTGTTCTCCGTTGATATTTATCTATTTTCCCAATGCGACGTTCCAATAATGTTACCATTCACCGTTAAATTTATGGGAAAATAATTTCGGAAAGTATCTATCAATACGCTTCAACTGGGACGAGTGGCAGAGACCATATAACGAAGTAGTAGTCTAAACACCTGAGTACAAAAGCAAATTAAAGTATTATGGGCATACTAACATCTGTAAAATGTTTACACATCATAAAGAATAGTAATTTCGAAGCCGCTAAAGCTAGACGGTCAATGCGTAGAGAAAAACTTAAAGAAGCAGCAAAGCGTTTTCCTCGATCTTGAAAGATAGATCTAGTTGGAGCTCTGCCATTGACAGCATAGTCCCGCGCTGTAGCAGAGTTATCTTTACGCGTGTATGTAATATAAATAATTTATTGATTACGTAAAGAAGGATAACGATTGGTCCTAATTTCACAAACTCTCGCTTGTTTTCAATAAACAAGCTGTCGGTTTCCAATAAAAAGTTTTTATGATTAGCAACAACCGTTATCCTTTGGCTTAATTATGAAGCACTCACTTAGAGTCGCCATGGATTATTTACATTTACTGATATTTAGTTTAATTTTACGTTTTAGACATCAAGCTTGATAGATTCCACAAACTTCCACAAACTTAGTCAATGCAGGGGAGAATACATCCGAGAGGAGGTCATGAATGTACAATATGGACAACAAAAAGCTCATATTAAACCCTTGTAAGACGCTATTAATGGAGAAGTACTCATATGAAAAGAACCCATTGTAAAATACATACAGCGTCCTATGAGTACAATGCTATCAACGTAACAAAGCATTATTAATATAACAAAGGAATCTGTAAATCCAAAACACATTACTTTTTTAGTAAAATGCCATGGTTCATTGTTTCGAACATACGAGAATTATCGCTGTAGAATAGATCTACTTGGATTCAAATGTGAAAATATTCAGATATATAATTTTCCAGCAAAAAACCATCTTGACGCGTGAATTGTGCCGGTCTAGCAGTTTTTATATATGAAACTTTCAAATACTGTAGAAAAATTTTATAACATAGAAATAGATCTATAATTACCAAACAGAGAAGGATCTTGTGTTTTAGCTAAAATATATCTCCAAAACATAGCTTTCAAGATTTCAACAGCTTCTTGAGGTCACAGAAATCGCTGTCCCCTTAAAATAAGGAAACAAAAAGAAGTTAATAAGCGATAAATCCAGTAAATACGCTAAATGAGACCTTAATTCTCATGTGTTTTTCTTTAAATAGTCTTCTGTCTGACGTGCTCGTGTGACAGCTAACATTATCATGACAAGGGATGATGAATGAAGAAACAAGCAATCATTCTTTTTTAGGAGTGCTTCATAGATACATAATTGTTGAATTCGATTCGTCTGAGAAAGAAAATTAAAAGTAGTTAAAAATTTAATCACGTAAAAATTTAATAATTTGAACTTGATAAAAGCAGTTTATTGCTCAAATAAATTTATTTGTTACATCAATAAATTCTGTCGTTACCTTCAAAAAATGAAATCAATGAACAAATGGATTTATTTATAAGCTTCCGAATATTTTCTAAGAAGTAATGAAAGACATTTTTCGGTTAGTCCAATTACATTTAAAGGGGCCGTGCTTTCTTATCTATATAAAAGAATTTTTTCTTTCGACAATTAAAATTATATCTAAGTTGTTTTACTTTCAGAGAAAAAACGTAGTACATAACTCGACCTAGACGAAAAAGCATAAGGCGACGATACTATTAACCATCTTACGCAAAATATAAAGTTAAGAAGTTACTTCCATTGCATTTTTTACCAATTTTTTATTGCAATAAAATACGGCAAAATTGTCAAGAAATACCATTACGTGAAGATGGAACCCATTTCGCGGAGAAAAATATAAAATGCGTAATATAACTAGAAAGTTATATGTACAGCACGAATTCGCAATAAAACTCTGAATGTTTTATTGTATATTTTATGTACGATACCTTGAAATAAAGTAAAGATAGCGATATGTCTCCTGAAGATTCGCAGATCGATAGTTAAAACTTCCTTCATCATTACACAAAATTCGCAGGACAAATCTCGTAGAATTCTGTTTACATGAAAGAATCTACTCAAACTACTTATCGTGCATTGTATCCATTCAATTTCTATCTTTGAAAGAAAATACAAAAGAGAGCATATAAATACCCGAGTGTAATTCGAAAACCGCTGGTTGCTCGACAAAATTACCTTTATCAACATTTTACATTAATATACTGAAAGAATATTTTATTCCTACTTAATTATAACACTATCAAATGGAAATAATTCAGTTAAATTAATTAATAAATTAACAAATAGATTCGGCGAAAGTGGAGAAACAAGTGTCGTAAAAGTGTACGAGCTGCGAAGATAAGCTTTTGCAAAGTTCCTTCTTTCTGGAAATTCTTCTAATTTTTAATGCAACCAAAAATTGTCACAATTACTAACTTCCTTGGGACTGTGTAAAGAACGTAATTTTATTTCTTGTTTCTACGGCATTATTTATAACCTTTTACAAAAGTACAGCATTGAATATTTCAGGTTAATTATCGTTTGATTCTAAGTAAGTTTCTATTCAAATTAAAAGTATGCGAAATGTAGAGAAACCTTTCTAATGTCTCCTCTAATGTGTTCCATCATCTATAACAATGCTAAAGTAACAGCAGCTTAAGGTACAATCAACTAATATAAGCAACTTTTTGCTTTTAGTCATGATTACACTTACGTAAAAGTAAACTTATAGTAGTGGAGATGCTGAAATTAGGGAGTGCTCGTTCTATTTGTGGTCCTAAATCACAATTGCTTTAAGGTTCAATGTATTTAATTCCAGTTATAAGAACAAGTACAAGAAGAGAAGACCGCAGAGTAGATGAAGAAATACAATGCCATAAGATCCGGAAGAAAAAAAAGGACAGGAAAACTAAAATTAAGAACAGGAAACTGTGGAGCCCTGTCATATGACCCTGATCCTTGAGGATGTACATAAGTAGAAATCGAGGAGTGTCACCCTTTGAAGAATCACCTTACCACGAACTGCGTGTATACCAAAATCTACGCAAACTGTTGATATCGGCTTCAATAAGAGTAAAAAGAGAAGAGGTAACTGAAAAATTACTAGATGGAAGGAGCAGGCGAATAGTAATGAATAGAAAAAACAAAGGCGGATGAAATTATTACTTTTTTGAAGCGACTAAACAGACTCAGTGTTTTGTCGACTCTCGAGGACACTGGCAGGCAACACGAATTTATTCTCATGAGGTGAATAGACACGAGTCTATCTAGTCGCTGCATAAAAGGAACACTTCCACCTGCCTTTGTCATCTCAAGTAACGAGTCATAGACACAAACTCTGGATCAGTTGATTCGCAGAGACAATAGTTCCGCAAGAAACTTCATAAATTGGAATGGTGGATGGCCGAGCAACAGAGTGTTGCATTTTCGAAAAAGAAAATATTACATGTACCTTAAATTTATGTATTTGGGGATGAATAATTCTTAGTTTTCATATATGTTGTTATGTGCTTTTGTGCATTTATTTACGAAATACCATTTATTAAGCTTTTCCTTACTTCTGTGTGTATTCTTTGCTATTATTAAAACTATTCTTTAACTATAATTAAAGCATTCCTGGATATTCTTCTACTATGTCAGGACTATACTTGAACAACTTCGGAGTTATTTCTGAGATCATTCTCAGATACTTCAGAACTCTTCGAAAAACCCACAAATAACAAAAAAAGGAATAACTCTAGAATAGAAAAGATATAATTAAGTAGCTTTTGAACTAATTAAAGGAGCGAATTCTCCATAAACATGATTTTTTCAATTTCAAATTCAACATTCAACAAACGTTACCGCTACTAATTTTACATTATTTGCTATCAAATTTACGTTGGTTTTAATCAGTTTTCTTTGATGACAATGGCTATTAGCTTTTATTGTCTTTCGTTATTACTTTCTTGTGTGCAGAAGACGTAAATATAAACGGTAGGTAAATATTGACGCTGCCTGCTTGATAAATTATATATACTCACGCTTAAAGGAGAGCTTTTACCTTTAATCATATTAATCAAATTGATTTTGATGAAAAATTTTAGTTTAGAAAGTTAGTTTAGAAGCCTTTAGAAATCTCTGAAGAAGCTGATTGAGTAATCAGTTGAGAAGACAAAAGCGAGTGAAATCATACCGACCAGACAGATATCGTGTCTATTCGTCTCGTAAGAAAGGGTTCGTGTTGCCGACTGGTTTCCCCGAAGGTCAACAAAACACGAGTCAATCTAGTCGCTGCAAAACAGGTATGATTTCACTCGCTTTTGTTCTCTCTAATGATCAGTAATCACCGAAACGTCCAAGTACGCGACAACTCCCGAAAGACATTTCTACTATGAAACTGGTACATATTTAAAGCTTTATCAATGCTACCTTGAAACAGCGTACATAAATACACAATGCTACTTAAAACCGCAAAAATTCGGAATTACTGAATAAAATCAATTCCCTTAAATCTTTCTTTTTTGCTTTTGTACGTTTCCCTTACTTAGGAAATAACTCGGAATTTCTTCCGCATCCCAAGGTCCTTTCAATCTAAACAATTTACGTTTTTCTTTCCTTTTTAAACCATTCCGCGTTCCGTTCCGGTCCCACTTCTTTTCAAACGATCGCTATTCATAAATCCTCTTATTGAGCATATTTAACGTTGAGGTGCGGGTCCGCACGCAAGCTAATATTCACGGATTACCATGTTTTAATAGGATTAAGAGTAAGCGAGAAAGAAAAAGGGGGCGAGATGGGAGAAACGAAACATTTCCAACCGACCAAATGAATCATCGAATTTCTGCGAATATCTTGGAATGCTGCTGATAATCCAATGAATCGCTAATAGGTTTTGCCTTGTGAATGTAATATTCCGCGATTAGATGTCTTGATGGTAGCTATTCGCAATCTAAAATTACGGGAATAGAACGCTGAAACTCAATCGTACCCGGATATTTATTGAAGCGTAACTGCTATGCTCAATAATGCTCCGTAGAAGATTATCGTAGTTTGTGGTAATTGGTTCTAAACGAAAACGGAACGAAAATTGCTAACATTGACGGATATAAGCATACTATAGCTTTAACAACTGAATTTCATGTACTTGTTTTTGGAATAGACAAAGAAAACGAACAAAAAGCAATACTCCCTCTAATTTCGGTAAGGAAAACCACGTACTCAACCCGTAGCAATATAGTTTCCTTTCAAATATCAAATACACTCAAAAATTAGGTAGCAAAGCTTAGATAAAGTCATCTCTTTCAGGAATGGAATATCCTGAAAGAGATGATTGAAGAAAACACAGGCAAATAGAAAGATAAGTAGTTCAAAAGATGAGAAAATATGGAGAAACATGAAAGTCAAAAAAATTGATAAGGTGAACGAAACCCGTTACAATATAACACGTTAACAAGTTAGTTGTTAAAGAAAGTATGTAGGCAAGTATAGTCAAATTAATATCGTATTAAATGCACAGCACATAGAAACAATTGGGGAAATCGCTGATGTAATCAGATAGGCAAACGGTTAAAGGAATGCTTGATTCAGAACAATGGAACAAAAAATCTGAAGTTAGATCAATAAAAATGAAGCGTGTAAAATTGTAGAGAAATTTCGTAAGGTGTAGTTGTCGTCTAACCTATTCTTGCGTCGGGATTCTTTGCGTCAGTAGTTAATAATATGATAGTTCATAACGTCTGCAGAGATAAACGCCGCCTTATTTAAAAACCAAATACTCCTCTGCACGTTTTCGATATATAATTTGTGAATGGCATGATGAGGATTCCATATATCCTCTAACTTATATGTTGGTTAGCACATTCTCGGCTCGAACTCTGTCATGGTCAAACGAAAACTCGACGTTTTGCCCACAATCATGTGAGATTCATTCAGGAGAAGCAATAGTGGTAGGTAATCATGCAAACCGCGCCAAACGCGGAACTTTCTCAGCGGGAAGCGGTTGATCACGCTAACTTATCATGCCAGAGGCGAAAACAAACTGTAGGCCTTACAAGAAACATAATCCCGTAATATTAGAAGAAGCAATGCGTTGAGATTAAGAAATGCGGCAATAAGTCGTGAAGTCGTGCAGGAAATGTCCATGCTTTAGGGTTGTCGATAGTTTCTAATATTAGTCTTTAGATTGTGAACTGGCGTTGCATGTTACATGATGTAATACGGTACTTTTAATTGACTGAAATGTAAAATGCTGTCTATTGAAAAATTCAATAGATAGCATATAATAGCCAGGCCGTAATTGGCCGTGATAATTGTGATAATGAATGTTATCGTGAACAAAGGAAAGAAAAAAAAAAACCGCTGTTGAGTGAAGACACATTTGGCTGCATGTTTAACTTTCTAAACAAATCTAAGTGCTTTGGTGTTTATATTTCTACCTTCAGGTAGAAGGTTAATTAAACTTTTGCTAACTCGGGGTTTATCTTAACATGGAGCACGCAATTAAGATCAAAGATTGCGCTTGGTTTTTCTTCTATCAATTTAATTTTTGCACAACGTTATTATTTACTGCGTATTTTTGGGAAATAATACATTCGCCTTTGAAATTTCGTTAAATATCTCTAATTGCCTTCAGTATTCCGCGAATTAATTATAAGCACACCTGGTTAAAGCAAATGCACCTCATTTCATACGTTACATTTAAGTTAGAGTTCGGATAATAACACATATACAACGTGCCATCCATATGCATACTTGTTAATGTGATAGGATAAAATTAAAAGTGGAAATGTATCTTTGCACAAAATATATTAATATTCATCTCGTCAAATTAAAAGCTGATATGTACATATTGATTAAAATTATTTCTGCGGAACATATTCAAATCAAACAGAATAAAAAGACAAAGGTTAACGAAGTTCAAGATGTTTGAAACCGAGTTCAACCTCAAAGTTAGCTTTACCTCAGTAAACAAGTTTCGCATGAAAATTTGCGGGAACTTGGCCACTCTCCCAAAATCGACCAGTTAGTTATTTGTGTGTGGTTTCAGCTACCATCGTAGTGTAGGTAACTTTGGCATAAGAGCAAATATGTTACGTTAGTTACAGTGAACTTCCAGAAGTTACATATTCTATGATTTACTATACAGCTAGTAATTTATCCTTCGTCCTTATTGCAGCACACCGCGGTAAAAAGTTATTGTTTATTCCGCAACAACTCATGTACGTATATACAGCGTTTTTAAAAAGTGAGGGAATACCTAATAAATGTATTATCTTAAGACGTATTAGCTTTCATTGACGAATACTGAAAAAATTTTTCTTCTTGAAATTATTGACATAATTAAATTTAATTAACGAAATATAATTTAAACAAAACGATTGGATTGGAACTAACAGCTTCTATAAGCCAGATAAGCGCGCTACTAACTGCACCATTCAAAAATGTTAAAAAGTAATGCTACATTTTATCATTTCCTGAAATACATCAACATACCTAACTCCATCTTCTTCAAAAATATCGCTACACTGCAACTTAATCATTTTCACTTAAAGCTGTTCAGTAAGAGTCTCAATGTTAGCGTTAAAAGGATTTTGAAAAATTTCGCTGCGATTTGCAATTACATCTAAACCCAAAATTTATTTTCAAAGCACCCAAACCTTCAATCGCAAATTCTACCGAAAATGGAGTCTCGAATTGCTGACTATTGTGCAATTGTGGGTGAAACAAAACAGTTTTTTTTTTTTGTCGAAAGTTCTTAATATGACTATATAAGTCAGGCGAAAGTTGGTTTCCTCCTTGTAATTTTAAATTAAGGTCATTCATATGTTTAGCTAAACCTGTATAAAATAACCACTTCCTTAATCACCCACATAATGTCTTGTAATTCAACCGGGCCATTATACCTCTCATTCAAGAAAAAAATTGATTGTTATCATTGACGATCATTGAACTTATGTGATTTTTCTAATAGTTCGACAATATCTTTCCCACTGAATGCTAAGAGCGTTAAGAAACTATTCACTACGCTTCATAATACTCATCTATTCCTTCAATAAAAAGCAATACCTATACAGTCTGCAATACATACTGTCTCATCCAGGATCAAGGAGAATCACTGAGTTTAGGATATATTTTGCAGTAACAACCACTCTTCGAATCTTAATATTTGGTGGCAAACTCATGTGTTTAAATAAAGTAGCTCTTTTTGGACACATTCCTTATGCTGCTGCAATGATGCGATCCTTGATGAATTCACAGTCACTAAATGCTTTTTCCCACGTTTTCCTATTGAATGAACCACGCAAAAATTAGCGCGAGTTGTTGCTCCTTCAAGTAATTCTCAGGATGATCAGAATCCCATAATGGCGTTTCATGCATTTTATTTATTGTATTCCTTGAGCTTGAACTTATATTGTTTCGTTCAAATTATACACATTGGCTTATTCCTGAAGTCAACCACGAAATATTCTTATTGCCACGTAAATTCTCCTCGTACCTTTAAAGGCTTTAAATAAAAATAACGCTGATTAATATTATCAAGAGCCGGGTTTGGGTATAAATAAAATGTCCCGGTTCCATGTTTAAAATTTAAAACGGAACAAAAAATTTGCATCCTAGGTACGTAGATCATATCCACAGTTGGTGAAGGGATCAGCGTGGCTCTTAGGTTAAAAGGTTTGGAAACCCCTGACTTAATAATTTTCCCAGTTTCTGTTAATCCCAACGCGTTTTCGTATTAAAAGCTTTTTTTCTTCCTTTTGATTCTCGAGCAGAAACGTACTAGTTCCGCATATTAAATTTTAATTCGAATACGGAATAAGTTAGTTGAGTCTTGAATAAAACTCGTCCAATGTAATGTTTGCACTACAATATAACGTAGTGACTTTTTAGAACATATTTAATGTATGTATCAACCATCATTTCAGTACATAAACCTTACGTTTACGGAATGGTACATTTTCCCGGACGAAGTTTACGTTTGATAATGCTGAGTAGAAGGATATCCAAGCACGTTCTGCACATTTGCCGTCGCTAGATATATTTCTGATAAATGCTTTTGTGTGAAAATGGATTTTGTATATGCGCATATATGATACGCCACACCGTATACTGAACTATGAATATGTAGTTTGCGTGTCTGAAGTAAGTAAATGCTAAGGGAACAAGCAAAGGGGGAGAGCAATAGTAGATATGTATGGTATAATTATTATAAGCTATAAACGTATCATTATGTTCCCGCACACCTGCGTTAATAATTAATAATGCGTTAATAATTATAAATATGACTGCGAATGCTGTAATTGTCATAGTTTGCTCTTCCAGTTGGCTCCTTCTGTAACATTTATACGGCAGCTATTGCGAAGTAAATTTAACCGATATGTGATAGTATTGCTTTTCTATTATGTACACCTGCCGAAATGAATTTTATTGTGACATTCAGTATGTTATTATTTAATATTACTATTCCTGATTGATGACCATAATGTTGGGTATCTCTGTTTGGTTAATGTTTTTAAATCTGAAACATTTATTTAATTATGACTTGAAAGAGAGAAGAAAGTAGCGTACTCAAGTGGAATTTTAAGTTGAATAAAAACTTTTTATTTTCTAAGCATTACAAGTGAATGTTGTTTAATTTTTTTTGAATGAAAACATTTTTTAGAAAACAATCACGCTCAACGCATAAAGGGATCTCGCATTTTAGATAATCGTAGTTGGCATTGCTGGTACATTAATTGCTTTTCAACTTTTTTTTTTTTTGGAATGACGCTTGCCTTCTTCCGTAATGCTTTTTAGAAAAGAACCAGACCACCTTTGTAAAACAGCTTCCTTCACAAAGGGTCTTAGCTAATGACTAGCAATCTCATTTAGTTAGTTTATTATATCTTTATGTGCTAGTAAATGTAGTCGTCATGAATTCATAGTTTCAACGCTTCAATTTTCTTATATATCATCATCAACACTATCGCTTTACTTTTTCTAAGAGCTTAGTAGTGTCGCAATTTGTTATTATAGGAACAATGTTATTGTCTTTCTAACCTATATACACTTACTGTATATACGTAAGGGCCACGTTGTATTCTGGATCGTTGGTAACAGATATCTTTTAATTAGGTTTTCTCCAACGATTCTAGTTACTGAATAGTAAATTTCTCTGAACGTTTTCATCAGTTGTAACTAGTAGAGAAGTAATTGTCACAAATAAGAAAGTGATCGATAGGTTTTAAAACACATTGAAGCAAATTCAAAGAAACTTCAAAGGCTAATGGTAAACTCATATCCACGTTGCCGTCCTTTTGTTTTGCTCCACAGTAACTATCATCGAGCTTAGTTCTGCACGATACGGATATCTTTATAATCGTTAGTTCACGTAGGCTCTTGCTTTGTGCCACTACATATATCTTTTGAAATTCTATTTTCTTTTAAAAACAGGCCTGATGACGGAACACTATCGTCTGCATCGTCATTTTCGTCGTCGCTTTCCGCAGCTCTCTAGTTATTTTCAGCAACTACTTCGGATAAAGGAATTTCATCATCGGGGGAAAATTAAAATATTACTTCTCCAGGGACACCTTCGAAATATCTATCATTACCTTCGAATTCTTTGTCATCTATCTGATTGTCTGCCTCAGGCTAACTTCACTACAAATGGTATTTACGATATAACCTTAATATATGAAAAATCTCTGAACTACAACTTACTTTTTAATAATAGAGTCTATTATGGCAAACATCACCAAAGTATCGATACAGTCCGCACCGCACAAGCTCTAAGTAAGTTAATTCGGAACAGTAACTGATGAAGATTTTAGGGAGGAGAACAATTTTGACAAAAATAATTTGCTGGCGTCACAAATGCAAAGTGAATTCGATGTATCTTGAACTGGGACTTTAAAAACGATCTTTCGCCTATGTCAATCATTAATTTGCCATCCGTAAAAGAAAGGCGGCCAGTCAGAAAGACGTTTACAACTACGTTTGAGGAGATTTATCAACGAATGACAAGGATTTAGAAACTTCTCCTAGGATGACTTACACATAAGTACTCTTATGCCCCCCTTTAGCATGTTTTTTTACAGCAGTTTGTTGGAGAGAAATTAACAATCGAGACTAATCGTTATATCGCACAATAATAAATAGCACATGTTGAAGTTTATTGCATAAGATGGTTCGTTGTTATACTTCTTATGAACGGTTACATTTCAGTTCCAGAAGCGGAAGGTATTGTGAATGTTTCGAAGTTTCACATAATTCAGCGGTTGTTGATGCTATTCGATAAGGAAGATCGAAATCATTTTATCCAACCATCATTCATCAAGATAACAGTGCTTTAGACAAATTAGATATAAATTTGCTAGTCTTTGCAGGTCTATGCGCTGTGAACACAAACTTTGGATTGGAACTACATGACGAGGCTATATGAATTGGGTCGAGCCATATCAAGGAGCCGCTACTAATATCAATACTAGTTATAACAACTTGATCTTTGAAACTTCTGGTGTATTAGAGTATGTGTTAAGGAAGAAATGAAACGATGTGAAACTTAATTTATTTTTTGTTACGATTTTTTTCACATCTACCATTCTTTTAGAGGAGCTACTAAAAAGGAGTATGTTCGGAACTGGAACTGAAGGGGGGACTTCTATATCATGTAGTACCTTGCGTGATACAAAAGATCAAAACAAGAGTGCGTAGCTGTAATTCACATAAGATCACATGACGATGGCGATTTAATGCATGAGTGGGGAATAGCCTTTGCATTACGTAAAAATGTATACCCAAAAAATAGGAGAATGGGCATGGCAATGGCATTGAGTATATGACAATGCATAAGGCATGGCAGAGTTAATAATATGTTGCCTAACGACTGTTAATTTTACACTTTGGCCTCTTTGGAAACTAAGAAACGTCATTCATTCGGTGTAAAAAGGATTGATATGATATAAATTGCCTCTGAGTAGCTGAAGTAACGTTTCGACTTTGTAACTGTATTCACGTGTTATAGGCAGACCATGCAGCAGCTATATTTAGCTATAAAAAGGATGGAAGATAAATGTTCAGTGATAAGAAAATGCAATGCGATAACTAGAGATGAGGTGGAATTATTCCTTTTTTGCAGTGTTTAGATAGACTCGTGTCTATTCGCTTCATGAGAATGGATTCGTAAATGCGTCTGATGTCTCCGAGACTCGACAAAACACGAGTTTGTCAAGTTTCTGCAAAAAGATAATAATTTCATCCGCCTTTGTCCTCTCTACTGATAATTACCACATTTATTCTCACGTTGGGTTTTCGCTCTTTGCAGTTCAGGAACAAGTCCTAAATCCGTCACCATCATACGGAATCAAGCGACAAATTGAAAGATAAACAACTACATTATTCCGATATTATCTTTTAAACCCATCAAGCTCCATCAAAATACGTAAAAACGGGTTTACACACGTAGTTTATAGACAACATTACCTAATGTGTAGGGATCGTACGCGAACGGTTTTACGTAACGCCATATCGCGAGAAAATTTAATTACTTCTCTGCTCGTCCGTACACCTACGGAAACTAATTGCGATGCTCTAACTTTACACGCTTGTCTATTCGACACCCTACCTAAATTATTTCTCTCAGAACTTTCGCTCGCGTCGAACCGAACAGGTTAAGTCGTTAGCGTTTAAGGTCGTCGCATAAGCATTAAAATTTTACGGTATTATAAGGAGATTACGACTTGCTAAGGTTGTACATACAAACGTACGGATACGAAGTCGACTTTGCAATAGCTACTACTCCCGTTCGACACTTCAAGCATACTAACTGCGGAATTCTTCTCATTTCCTCCGTACGTACTACAACGAGATAGTTTAGTGGGTTCCGATTTTCTCGTTTTGCCTCCTTTCACAGCAGTCATTATCGTCTGTCGCAAATAAGACGATTTCAAAGCTCAACACCGCACTCTAAAGGGATCGAATCCATTTTCTACTGCTGTAATCGCTTTTAATACTCGATTAAACTACGTGAATGCAAATTCCGCTGGCGAGGATCTACACGTGTTAACTATTAAACAAGGCGCTTCTAGAATAATCTACGTTTCTTATGGAATCTAGAATGTTCATTATGAGTACATTCTCGAAACCATATGTTCTCCAATTACGCGTAATAGAGAAACGTTTAAATTTTCACGTGTGCAACTCCATTGTGTTTTGGGTTTTATTGAATGTCTCGCGTGTATTCGTGCTTCTCTGATACTAAACTATTAATTCAACCAAACGATAAAATATATAGCTTTGTAGACTAGTAGAAGTAACTTTGTTTGCGAATAAATGGAATTTGTTCCGTACTGCATCCGCTTTTTACTTATTTATTGATTAGAAACAATAACGAAGATCATTACTAAAGTTCGCCGCTTTCCATGCGCTCAAGAGACTAAGCAGACTCGCGTTTTGTCGACTCTCGAGGGCAACCAATAGGTAAAACTAACCCATTCTTCTGAGACGAATAAACACGAGTCTGTTCAGTCTTCACTAATTTCTTGAAGTATACAGAAAGTAGCGAACTTTAATCATTACATACTGTACGTTTACCAAATAGTAATACCGAGTTTGGAAGAGTTGATCACTAGTCATTTTATATTCACGAATGGTAAATCTACGTTAGTAGATAATACATAGATACAGAATAACATTGAATTCTCAATTTTTTTCAAAGTGTTGGGATCCAGTGCAAGACATGCAGGATTGATTCTTACATTCTGCAACGCCTTCCAAACTAAAGAAAGGTGGGGTGAAAGGGGAAGGGGGGAGTAAAAGGAGTACCGAAGATTCCTATTGTATTACCTTCGCGTCCTTCTGGTGATGATAGTCAAAAGTTAAAAGATATTAGTGGCCGCTTAACTCAGTCGACAATGGTCGTAGGTAAGGAGCCGCCTAATCGGAACGCGCCACACACTCTATATACTAACATACTTTGTCAACTTTGTTGACCTTGGCTGTGGCGCCACCAGTAAAGACGAGAGGAAAAAAAAAATAATGGATTAAAAGTTGGTTTAATTGAATGACAACGTCAAAATAAAAGAAAGGAATGAACCTTTATAAAGCATAAAGTAAAGACTAATTTGCTTTAATTGAATGAGTAAATTATTTAAACATTTGGTGCCACAAGAAAATATGTTCAAGCACCCGTGAAGGTCTTCACTCTACCTATCTAGATGAGTTTCTAGCCGCTATTTAAAGCGAAAGAGCTTCCTTTAAAGCAAAATTTGTATTCCACACCAGGGAACAATTCCGTGAGTCACCCTACTCGAAAGTAGTTTAAACTAAAAAGAGTTTTAAAATGGATAATTCTTACGTTCTAAAATAAAATAATTTTTGTGATCGAACATCACATAAGTGGACCAGAGAAACTATCAAAATTACTTAAGCTAGGACATGGTACGACCTCTATTGCAAAGAAGGGTAAATAGATGATAAATTATTTCGTTAAGATATTTAGATAAATAACGATGAAAAAGGACACTTACGTAAAATTTTCCCGTGAATTATCGAAGCTGTAAATGTAGCAAAAATGTTGCAAAATCCCGTAAAATAGAAATTTACTAAGGATAAATTGCATGGTGCTAAATGGGTTGCCTAGCTATAAAACAAATTACTGTTCGGAAAAAAGTTCCTAAGAAAAACGAAATTACAAGGTGGTTCAAAGGAAAAAGAACATTTGGGCGTAATAATTCTTTTATCCTAAACAAAAGGATTCATCTTTGTGATTAAGTTGACAATCTTTCTACTAAAATGGTCTAGATAATATTCGTAGTTTTCGTGGCCGCAACGATGCATCTCATAACTTTGATGAAAGCTGTTCCATACCCATTGTATTAAATGCAGCTTATTGCCGGTAACAAACCGAAGTAACTATATGAACTACAGCAATAAGGTGATCATCGATAAATTTAATTTCCATTAACAATATTCAATATTGCGTGCATACAATTCAAATATAATCCAATTTGCTGTGAATTGCATGAATGAAAACCGTACCCGCATGTCAAACTGCTCTTGTGCCGCCCTCCCCCTCCCTCTTCCCGGGCAGGCTTATTGTTTAATCTCTGCGTAGGAACGTTTTAGAACGGCAAATTTACAATTTCAAGCGTTACATTTTATGAACATTTGCGTATTACAAGCTGTCCAGTTGTGAAGTTAATATCGCGATAACAACTGCTGCCATTGTTGTGCTCGGAAAAAGAATGTGACGCACGAATTTGATATACGCGCTTTGACGGGTATGAATGATAGTATTAAGGCGCTACTGCGTGAAGGACCCCCCATCGAGGCAACGGTACGTAGCCGGCGCGCATTTACGGGTTCCACTTTGCTATGATATTAATTTAGTAAATTAAATCTTCTGTGTGAGTTATGACGCTTTTTGCAGAACGAAAAAGTGGGTGGTGGATATCATTTCAGCGCGGTATTCTAGATTTCGCTTTTAAAGCTAGCATAAACGATTTAAAGTCAAGCTATTTCATTAATTAGGAATTAATTAGTAAAGCGGAGAAATAAAATAGAGTACAACATATAATGCATGGATAAGAGGCTCTGCAAAAGAAAATTTCCGACGCCAAAAATCTGACTGATTTCGCTTGAGTCGCTTCAACGGGACACATAACCTTTTTCATGCCCAAATCTTGGCTCAATATACGACAAACACGTTCTTTCGAGTTGGACACAGCCTCTGCTTCATATCTAACCTAAATTCGAGGTCGCCTAGCACCATTTGGTAAACTTTAGCGATGTTATTAGTAAAGGTCCGATATGTTCATCGTCAACCATTTTGGTTCAACCACGTTTAAGTTCGCCTGCCCAAAAATTCACTATGACAAATGATGGTGTAAGGTCCCCGTAATCAACACTGTTCTGCCTCTCTCTCCTTTAGTCATGCTAGTAATAATATAGAACACGTCACCGTCAAATGTAAGTAAATAGGAATAAATATACTTTTCAGTAATTATCACATTGTATTTGCCGATTTTAAATTGCAAATTTTCAATTATGAAGTCGGCGCAAAATCATCGTATCTACTCAATAATGCACGACAAAAGAATTTCTTTCATCATCTCGGTTGTTAGTGCTTCATGTAACATCTAAGTCTATTAAGTTTGTAGCTCGTGCCTAGCAGCACCGGTAGTTCAGCCGTTAATCTCATCACGATAACTCGTCAGACCGTTTAATGTACTTACATACATGCGTACGTTTTTGCGACATTTGAGGAGGAAATTAATTTCTTTGAGGAGTTACTTGAGTTTGTGCATCCTTACGTACCGTAGTGAAATTCTCTCTCAGGCATCTTTTCAATTTGTAGTAAAAATACTTAGACGCAACATGTTATACCTTCGCCGAACCTCTCCGGTTAACATTACGGAATAAATACATCAACTCTCATCAGCAAATCCCTTTTAATGAACGTGCTGCGGAGCGTACATTACTTTCCCCGTACACATTTTACCATACCCATATATCATTCACAACCTAAATAATCTATTCACGTCATCCGGTAATTTATTAACGAATCAAGCTAAAGAATAAGTTAGGTAATCTCGAATCCGTAGCGTTCCTGATTTTAGATTTAATGTCGTCTAACAATGAGTGGTAATTTTCGATAAGATGTTTTGGACGTGATATAATGGATTCTCGTCATCTACAGAAAGACCCGACCTCAATAAGCATTCCATTATAATGGAAAAGCTATCGTAGACTTTCGGATGCTGAATCAGTACAATGTTTTATTTTCAACGTAATATTGACGACGGTGTTCTTTTTTTTTAAATTTGCGGATTCGTTTACTGACGATTGTCGATATTGCTTGAAATACACAGCTGTGGCACAGGCTTTATCGGTGCTGTTCTATAGATATTAGGCCCGTTACATCGTCTGCATGTAAAAGAGGTATATTGTAAAGTTCAATAAGTTTCGATGGAACTATAAATCCGCTTCGTGCACTTGTACCCGGGAAAAAATGGAATGGAGACCTAAGAAAAGTACAGTGTTAGTATATCGTACATAAATATTTACGAGGCGAGTCGTAGAGAAGAGTGGGAATGTCGGCGCTGATTGCTCCAATGACGGGAATATCGTACTCCTCCTTCTGTGAGAAATGCAATTCGTTTAAAACAAACTTTGACACTTTTTTACTTACTTTGTAGAGAATGCTGAATACCTCTTTACTTGTATGGAGCAGTATTAACGTAAAAATTTACAGTTGTGGAGATCATAGAATATTTACATAGAAAAACATAAGAGAAACTATGGTTATTGTTGTTGTAGACATATGGCACATAAGTCCTTAGTCCGCACGATGTTGCTAACAAAATGCTCTTTTCAATGTTAGAATGGTTGGGAGCTGTTAACAAAACTTAGTGTTAGTCTACAATCCTTTTCCTATAGTTTAGTAGGCGTGAAAAATTATATTGAAATGTAGATGTCGTGTGGGACTGATGACAAGTTTCATCTCCATCTGTTCTAGTTTATAAATGGGAAATTGTAACGAAAATGATCCTTTTTTTCACAAAATTCTTTTTTTGTAAATATTAGGAGACCGGTTTTGCGTTTAAAAACTTGACTCTTGGGTCAGTGTGAGAAGAGGAGAAGTCAGGAAAAGCGATTAAGCCATTATTGCTTCTTTATACAACGCATCTGTGTGAAAATGGATTTTCAACATATACTTCCTTGAAAAATAATGACAGAAGCCGGTTAAATACCGTATGTGATCCGAGATTTAAATTTTTAGAGATCGAAACAAATTCTGAGTTTCTTTGTTCCACTAGATCACAAGATCGCACAAACATCCCATTGAAGAGTTTCTCATATTAACGAAGACTATGCTGGTAGTCGTTGTCATCGAATATAATTCCGTTTTGTTTTCCACTTTACTACGATGAATATTCTGTCTCATTTTGGATTAGACTTTTTGTAAATTAAGCTACTTGGTTGAAATCGTTGAGACAGAAAATCCTTGTATTTTTTTAAATAAAATCGATTTATCCTAAGTGAACGTTCGCAATTTTCATTTGAAACGTTTCATGATATCCCTCTTACTTGCAGATACATCGAGCGTTGCCACAGTGCGTATGTATATACTTTTCTCTGTATGTTGAGCTTATACATACTTACATAAGCTTATTAGTTTGAATCTTGCCACCGGTATGTTCCGAACACTGAGTTAGTAGTATTTCGTGTAAATTTAACCACGTCGCTGACGAAGGCACGTAATCGC
This sequence comes from Oryctes rhinoceros, assembly GCA_020654165.1. Lineage (NCBI taxonomy): Eukaryota > Metazoa > Arthropoda > Insecta > Coleoptera > Scarabaeidae > Oryctes > Oryctes rhinoceros. Next base: position 1,897,663 of record JAIOKQ010000399.1, on the reverse strand, counting down.
GTAAACGCGTCGGTGGAAGAGAAGGAATTTAACTAAACCGGCCTAAAACATGCCAAATATTCTAAACAAAAAATACCGTACCGATGACTAGTACGTGCCCATGCGGAGAGAAAATCCGAGTATGTTACGAAACGGCAATTTTATATACATACTTTCCGTATTTGTTTCTCCGGGGAAGGATCCGAAGTCGTCCCTTCTCCTAACGAGGATGACAGCTCGTAGACGCCGATGTATTTACACATCGTATGTCGGGTGCTGCGCGTGTTAAGTTGCAACAACAGACCCTAGGATGCAATTAATCGATGTTCGTCCAGACGACGAATGCTGTGTTCGTTAACGTCGATACGTATGAATATTAATTTCAGTGCATCGCGGGTAATTTTCATTACCGGAGTTTGCTCGACTTATCGAACCTGTGTATTTAGCTTACTGAATAATCATTTTGCGGTCAGCAACCCTAGCGCGTCAGGACGTACGTGGCTTTTGCGGTAGACGACTCTCCCCCTCCATGATTTACATACACAGACATTCGCCCTAAAGATTTGATTTATATGGGCCAATTAATAATAGGAATTAGACATTTTAGAATACATATCAATAAGTGTTTGGTTACCGGAAATTCCAAATAAATTAAATCGTGAGCGCAAAAGGAAGGGAACGACGAATGGATTAATTAGTTAATTTGATGAACAAAAATACATTTCCAGTGTTTTGATGATGGTACGTACGGAATGGTTTGACAAATCCAAGCTTTATCTAAGATTAATAGTTTCCTTTGGTCGAGCTCACACAAAATTTAAATATTAATTTATTACTCTGTGCTGGTTGAATGAAAAAAAATTGATGATAAAACATTACTTCATGAAAGATAAATGGTGACACTAAAAACAAGCTGGATAAACATAATGATGAACGTTTGCGATAGGAACGACTTATAAGTGGTTACAAAGAGACCATATGAGCACATATGAGGCTCAACGTACTGGTTGCTCTCCCGAAGCCAGTACTCCAGAAATCATTGATAAAATCCATGATCTATTGATGGCTGATAGTGAAGAGTAAAGATACGTGACATTACTAATGGCGCGAGCATTTTAAGTAACTGGGATACTAGATACTATTTCTCGGTTCTTTCAACTGGGAAATTTATGGCGGTTGTTTCTAAAGATTATCAAGGGATAATTACTATCGATTATTTGGAAAAGGATGAAACCATTACAAGTATATTTTATGCATCGTTACTGCACCCTTTAAAAATCAAATTGTAAGAAAAACGTCCAATATTAGCCTACAAAAGCTTTCCTTTTCAACGCGACAACTCTCATTCTTTTGAAGTTATGGAAGCAAAATGTATGAAATTAATTAAAACACTAACTTAAAAAATAGGCATTTTCGCAAAAAATTAAGTCTTTTTCACTTTTGCGAGGGCTTTACGGATCGCCTTCATGTAATACAGGTTAGCGGAATTTTTGGAAGCTGGAACGATGTGAAAGCATCAAGAAGTACTTTCTTCTCATCAAGAAGAACAAATAACACCTAGAGGATATCTTTAAAGTTCCGCCGAAAGCCATAAAATTTAATCACGCAATAATAGGGAATTGTAATGATTTTAACGTAGATATAATTAATTCAAACAGTTAAACGTGAAATGTTACCACTAAAGTAGATTATTTTCAATGACAAATATCGAATTCACCGCGTGACATCCTAACCGGGATTACTCCGTAACGATTCAGCTGGATTCCAATTACTTATGCAAATGGTTGCACCGGAATTATCAAGTCAATTGAAATGGTGTTAAATCTATCTTCGTATACTTCAGTGCGTCCACCAATGAGATATCCGATGAAGAACTTTAACGACTAATCAGATGCATTCGGGTATCGATAATTCGATTCAAGTTACCTAAGCTTCCGTTGTTAGAGACGTGAAGTAGGATTAAATGCAGGCAATTAATTGCTTTGTTTTTCCTATGGTACTTCTTTTCAGTTGTGTTCCGATATCCGTACGTGACGTAAGTTCCTTTTTTGAATTCACAAGACTTAAACATTTGGATGAATTACAATCGATATCTGTTTGAAAATGCGTTTACAACGGCGTTGATTGCTAACTAAGTGGAATTGGAACTTATTTTTAAAATGGTTTTCTTTAGTTATTGATTTAGGCGCCTTTTATAATATAGCTTTTTAGGTCGTGTGGTTTTTAAGTAATAGGCAGACTTGTACTGTGAAACAAAAAGTTTGATTTCAAAAAAAATTTTTGTTATAAAAGAAGGAAAAGATATTAATGATGTTATTATTATTAATGACAACAAATATAAAATACGCAAAACTACAGTGACAATGCGGCCCCCAAAAGCAGGATAAAATGAATATTAATTTTATTAAACTACTAAAATCTACTACAAAAAGAACATAAAACTTAATCTATTCGGAGGAACAGGTTTGAAACAAATAAGAATATAAATAAAACAAACAAATAAGTGCAATTGCAAATGGATGCGGTCTGCTGGCGATAAAACAACATCGTCTCGCTAGCGTGATAGTGATCTCCCTTGATCGCAGCTCTTCTAAATTTTGATGACCAGTATAATTTTATGCGCTTATACAACTCATTTAAATCTTGGCTGTGGTCCTTGTTTCGTAAGGCACCTAACGTATTTTTGTAAGTTACAATTGCGGTGCAATCCCATGCAATTCCTTTATATGCTCCTTCTGCGGCTTTAAAGCCACGACGGAAACGCTAATTATATCATCCTCCAAATCCATCCTAAATATTCTTTATAGTCAATCACCTATACTTAGTCGGTGGTCACATCTTATACCGCCTTGGTGTTGGGAGAAGATTCTCTCTTTGTTTTACAATACTCGGGGTAACATCATCTGAGCTTCACGATTTTTCCTAAATAGGACGCACCATTCCTCTCTTACCAATTACAACGCGCACAAAATATAGTAAGGGAAGAAATCCATGGATTTCTTTGAGTCACCCAAACTTTTAAAAACTTCTCTCAACGCATGGGCGTGAAATAAGCAGCAGCATACATAAAGGAAATACATTTAAAAAGTTAAATAAGTAAAACAAATGTTAACAAATCAAGATTACTTACAATAATGTTTAAAATTGGATATTCCATTACTTGCCCAGTTTTTACTATCACTGGTTGAGCTATCATTATAGAGATATTAATGAAATAAATATATATATTGCTTTAAAATATGCTAATCTATTTACAATTCCTGTAATCCATCCACTTCTCTGTTACTCATAAATAGACTCATGATCACGTAATTTTGCCATTCTGTTCAATGGAAGTCGGCTTTACTACCATTTGACTTCGAAATTTAATTTAAATGTTTCTTGGAACAATTAACTAAATTGTAGAAAGGCTCTTCTACCTTTCGCTGAATTTAAAGTGTCAGAAATCGCCTAGTAAAGTTGTATTTAAACTTGGTGCAAATTACACGCCCTAATTCACGGCTTAACCGCATGCTATCTACGGATACCAAGCAAATAGTATCTAAGCATAAAGGGCACATACATAATATCTAGCATTTGCATAAAATTCATATATATAATGTGCTGTATTTCGTGACGAACACGGTTACGGCACAATGAATGGCTTAGGAGCGTGAAAATATTCTATGTTGTTAGTTTAATTTATGCAACAACATTTCTAGAATACAAAAGCATTTTTATTCATTCACGCACAGCAACATGTGAGGCTTATGAACCTTCGCATATGTTATATTTAAAGTAAAGAAAAGTTATTGCTTTCAAGATGTAATTTACGTCTTCATTCAACTGTTCTAATACAAATAGGGGAATTGGCGTAACTAATTTCAGATCGCAGCTGGAGCCCATCTTCTGATGATCGTTTAACGGTAAGTTGGTAAAATTATCGCTAGTGAAGTGATGTAAAATCCAATTTCACCGTACAACACGATACTGGTGATCTACGTTCATTTAAAGATAATTTGATAAAGGTAATTTGACCACCACAAGGTATGTTCGACAGCACTTAAATATATATTCTTTTAAATGGAAACATTCTTTGGTCCGCCGAATTTCCCAACCTTAATCCAGTCGATTATTTTTTATGGGTCTATCGAAAGAAAATGTATATTTGAAAACCCATTTCCCAATATTTACTATTTGGAGAGATTAATTAGGAAATAACAGTGGTACAGGGAATAATTCATATCATTGGCATTTTCTGCAAGAATAGCTATATGTGGAGAGAAAAAGTTGATATGTTGAGGAAAATGAGCAATAGAAATAAATATTGTGTTTAAATTGATTTGTTTACATTTTTTTTTTGATTGTATTACATTGTATGTTCTAAATGTAATTTGGGAACTTAATCATGTACTTCGAGAAAGCCGAACCTTTTGAAACGAATAACTTTTCTCCATAAAGCTGGTAATAACAAAATTTCCCAAATGCAGACAGCTTAAGCGAATACCAGTGTACATATATGACAAATATATGAAGTGCCTTCACCTCCCACATAGATACTGCCTGAGTCATAAGCGGCGAAACGTGTCTATTGAGGTGGATAGGCGGTGGCTTACATTTTTCATAAAGCAACCTTGGTTTATTAATGTTAAGTGTTACACATGAACAGATTGCTGGATACTCTATGTACAACATAAGTCTCCGAAATAAAGCCAAGATGCGTGAAAGACGTAAGATTATATTAAATAACCGACAAACAATAGGGAAAGATTTCAATCTACAATTTGTTATAATTTGCTCATCACCGTTTTTGTTTTCCGCATTACTTTGCTTATTTGCCGACTGTTGGAGAATATCTCTCCAGACGAGCAACGATTACTCTAAAAGCCGTCGTTCAGTAGGGCGAGTGTTACTTATGTCTATCTAACTATCGTATGTGTTAATACTGTAAGATCTTCAGTTTGCTACCGGTAACGACGTTCGCGATTATGCGGTAATAACAAGATTAACCAATACATGGGTCCCTCCTTGTTCATAAAAGATTAGTTGAGGTATCGATAAATGGAAATTTAAATTATTCACTGACAAATCAATATTTTGCTTCTTCACTAATCATCGGGGGTAAAGTGGTTGGAGGCTGCCATTACAGTGATGATATATGAAATGAGGTGCCAAATGAATTACCGTACCACAACAGACCCTTCGTTGTGGTATGAGGAGGTGTAAGTTTGTTCGAACGTAGTAGTGAACCTGTATTCTTGTTACTCTTCATTCATTCATTATTATTTTGATGCCTGATTACGCTCCAATGTGGTGCGCGTATGCGAGAGCTTCAAGCTGTTGACTGCGGTAATTCTAGTAAATCCAACTAGGAAGGTTAACAGAGTTTTCGAAGCAATTACAAGAAATGTGGCACCAATATTGAAAGGTCAAAGATACAAAGCATACTTTTCTCTTTACTTTACGCTTAATTATGGGCGTGAACATTGAACATGGGCATGAACGCAAGGTGGATAATTATTTGTCAATTAAAACAATATAGACTGTGTCAAAGTACATATAAGTATAGCATAAGTATCTTGAATGGCGAATAACATTTATTTTGGACTTTTAGCACATCCGTATTTGTTTATTTCACTAGTAATGGAAGGAGAGCAAGCTTATTAATATAGATAATATTGATACGAATTGATAGTGCGATGTCCCAGACTATTCGGCGATTTAACAACCATCCCTGATATTACCAATACTACCACATCTATATGTTATACCTTTATCGTCTACCCTAAAGCAATCACCAGCGTCTACAAAAATCTTGCCGAAAGCAATCTTTAGTTCCCATCAAATTTTCGGTTTCCATCGTAAGTTGTTGAATGTATCGACTATTTTGCTTGCCAGCAAGAAAAGCAATCTCAATATTTGAATTCGATACATGTCTTTCTACCATATAATTTACGGCTTCTCAGTTAGTTGTAAAGCTAGACGGGCATATCGAAAGCTTAGCTCTATCGAATATAAAAAAACCTGAAAATATATGCGTGTGCAGAATCGTATTATCCCACGGTTGCTAGATAGAATCTCGAAACAAATTTGAAAAGCATTAGCGACAGAAAGTTACTTTTAGGAATATAATATGAGGTTCAAGTGAGGTCGCGTTGATTCGTCTACATGGTCTTTTTGCCAAGTGTATGGAACAAAAGAAGCCGGCTTTTATTGGCAAGATTTTTCCGATACATTTAGCGATTTACATTATTAATGTTGACTGGCGTAGCAGTAAAGTAAAACGTCGGTTTTGTATGTCTCCTATAACCTTTTAATACAACATTTCTACGTTTTTTTCCTTAGTAGTAAAGCTTTATTAAAAGGTACTTCGGAATTCTATTGCATTTTTTATTCCTTTTTCTATTTCGTGCTCATATAACGTTTCTTATTAAAAATTTTCCATAAAGGCACGTCAATTTATATTAAGATGTATAAGCTTACGATATTGAGTTATTCTAATAATATCGTAAAGAAACATAATCGAGAGGACCATATTTTCAAGTTATTTTTCATGTTGGTTATAACCACTTTTTCATCCAAGTTTGAAACATCGAATTTTGTTTGAGATTTGTTGACAAGTTTGAATTTAAATTTCCAGGAAGGTAGTGAAGCAAGTCGCAGACTCGGTAGTGTCTGTAGAATGTGAGGAGTCATAGAAATTATTCGCCTAAAAAATCATTAAGAAAGCTTTAATAGAAATTCAGTTTGCCATATTATGGTACTTATGTTTTTAGCAGAATATTTGCATAAAGCTAGCGTTGTGCGGTAGATTGATGGTGATAATGCGCTTCACAAATCGCTTATTCACGCGAAGGTTGGCTCTACCTTAATGGCTTTTCCAAACAAACCATGGTTCACTAAGAACAACTATTGATTGAATTATTAGTCCACTATATTTTTCATGAAATAGCGAATGTAGAAAGATGTAATAACTTATTGCAACCTTTTTTCACGTGAAGTCCGCTTAGTCCGCTAATAAAGATTAAACGAAAAGCTGTCTGTCAAGCGACATCAAGCAGTAAATTTTTGCTTCTATTCCATCTTGAACTGTATAAAATGAACTTTTGAAAAAAAATTGATGTGATAATTTGCCATGTTAGCTTATTTTTAAAGTGGAAGGTGCTCTTCTAATAGTACCATTCTTGTGTTAAGTTAGAACAGAATGTAGCAATTACATGTAAATACAAGCTGAGATTTTCAGGTATCTATATATTCCTTTTATGTTAACTCTCTCGTATCTGTGCTATATCTGGTGATCCCAATTCTATAAAAGAAATTATTTTATGCTAGAACCTTCGCCAATTTTCCAAGTTAATAAATTAATAATCCATATTTCTTTTATCATTGTCCTTCAAACTAAATTAATTTTATTTTTTCTTACTGAATTTTTTGATCATCATTTAACTTCGTAACTAATTTGTTTCTTTTTGTTTTCCTTATTTTATGGTGGGTACGTAAAGGTTTTCCAATAACCTGGGGAAAAGAACCACTCATCGAGGAAAACCCACATCTTCATCCAGGACTTTACTAGCCACTTCACAAATTGAGGAGCCCAGAACAAGTATTCGTGATCACCAAACCTAAGATTCATAATTTTTTGATCATTAGCATTCTTTTATCATCTATTACCAATATACATACATATACATATTTCTTAATTGCTACTTAATTGTTAGTTCAGATAATTACTTTCTTTTGCCTCGGATCAATTGTGCTGTGATTCTTTGAGACAATCATATTTGGTATTTACCTTTAAAATACCTGGCGCCCCTCTTATATTTTGACGAATCCTTGCTTTATGCTCAGCCTCAAAGCATACTAGATCTATTATTATATCCCTTTATTAATACTTTAAGTAATCTATTTGCTACTTTATACAAATTGGATAAAATAAAGTAAATAAAGGTTTGAGCATCCTTCCATAAATAATGTACATAATTATGCACAAAAATGTCAAGGCCTTCTCACCATAAAAGATCATTCTGATTATACATATAATTATACATTGCCAGCTTTATTATTATTATTGATTTAAATTACTGTCTAATTAAAACTTTCAATCTTGATACGCGTTGAAGCTAGATTTAATTGTTTAATTCAATTTAACCAATGAAACTCGATAAGCGTCGTTGTCATATCAGTTTTATTATATGATACGTTGAAACTCAACTGATATTTAGTTGTCATACTTCGTAGCATGAACCTGTCTCGAAAGCTAATTCGACAATATGTACGCCTCACGTGCGCCTATCATGAATAAGTTCCTAACGACAGCGTATCTCGGAGTACTTTAACACAAGAAAAGCCTCTGTGAATGGTCCTTTCTCAAAAATCCTCCGTACATTCGTTCATTCAAAAATTTATTTGTATTTGAGAACTTCGCTGTTTCAAAAGTTGCTCGGGTGCTTGATAAGTCCTCGATATGAATTACATCATATAACACTTAGTTACGTATTTTTACACTTTTATATATATTTCCGCGACCTAGTTCTTTTTTTTTACGAAAACTTTATGAATATTTATGCCGATAAAGACGTTTGAGAATGTTTCATGTTCAAAGAAAGTTGAAAATTGGCGCCGTCTTAGTGTCCCAAAGTTTTATTCGCCGAGTAAAATATGTGGACGTCCTTCAAGATAACGGTTTTATATATAACAGTATTTCCAGCTATGCACATTTTGTATAAAACTTTCTATCAGATCTTTGACTTGTGAAGTTGGGCCTATCCATTTATTGTGTTTGCTTGAAGTTGGTGTTTGTCGTTGGTGCTTAAAAGTTGTACGTATTGAACGAAAGAAAAGAAGATTGCACATTTTAAACATGGAATATCCTTAATTAATTTATTCCATAATAATAATGTTAGGAAAACTCGAAAAGCGGTAATTAATTGCTGAAATTTGCGATCGGGAATTCAGCAACTAAATCAAAATTTGTTTAACGACGAAATGGAAGAAAAAAGTTGTTACGTTAATATTTTCTTTAGTAGTCGTAGCTTCCAGCTGGCCTGAGGTTGAGAGAAGCTTAAAAACGCTATCTACTAAGAGGTTTTGTGAGATTTAAACCATCTTTTTTCCATTTCTTTATTTTGAATTACTCACGTGCATTATTGTATATAACATATTGTATAAATACCACTCAATTTGCAAACGCAAACATGTATCTATTGAGCCTATTTTTACGTGGAAATCCTTAACCAAGTAGACTGACTTCCGCGATCGTTATTAACCTTATTCAAAATCACTGCATCTGCACAGAAAGAAGGGCGGTTGTTAATCCAACAACATTTTTGCTTCGTTAAGAAGTGATCTCGTTTGCACAGGGCGATACAGTTTTTTTATTCTTGCAATAAAATGCAACAGTTGAAGTACTTTTTGTTGATTTAATGCATTCTACTTGATAAAATAATAAAAAATTACAATGTAAACGTATTGACGCCAATTGTTCTTACAACATTTTTTTTAAATTGTTTGCTTGGATGTTTATTTTATTTACGGTAGTACCCGTACAATACAACAAATACAACAAACCCGCATACTGTGGGTATGCGGGTTTGTTGTAAAAGTACTTAATGTACGCGTATGTATTGTATATGTATGTGTATTTATCTTATTTATTTTTTTTTGTTGCAAAAGCAGTGTATGTGCCACTGGTTTTGAACAATTGATAGAGGTATTTGACCGTTGTAAGTATAGAAGCCCCAAACGATGCAAAAATGTTGAAACAATTTATTCCATGTGTTAGCCAAAAGATCAAATTTTTAAATAAATTTGTTTTATGTAACTACTTTCACAGTATTATCTTCCAAGTATACACCGTGAGAAGAGCAATGCAGTATTAAATCAATCGAATATTGCTTAAATATGTGTATGTACAATCAGGTAAAAGTAAAATTTGCGATTAGCAAGCGAGAAAGTAGTATCGGCAGATTGCAAGCAATGATGCACACAGGACGAAGAAGAAAAGGTAGTACGTTCATTCGCGAGCGACTTTCATAGAAGAACATTTGCGATTTTTACGTAATTCCCGAATTATTTTTTAGCCAAGCCTCTGGTACACGTCTTTTCTTTGTTACTAAAACCACGTTTGTTGTTATAATATATCTCAACACAGCGTGTGAATGTGACATTTTATTTATATAATACAATGATTCCCAGATTGGTGTGGTGTGAACTAATTTTGGAAGAGTCGTAATAAGCGTAAAAGATGAAATTGCGTAAGATTGACTCGTGACTAGAGCATTTACTAGCATTTACTGCTCATACTTAATTTCTACAAAAGCAATATCGCGTTCTCTTCCCTTGATTGTATTATCAATATTTGTTATAATAACATTAAATTAAATAAATATTTGATCCACGGAGAAGAAAATCCAAGAAAAACAAAATAGAACGCATAACGGTAACAAGATTTTACTAAGCGCGACGGTTAATATGTAAATGAAGAATAATAGGCGTATTAAACGTATTTCGGGTGATTCATCTTGAAATTTGAAGTCAAAATAACTTTATGCAAAATCCACAACGACCAGAGTGTGGAGGAGTGTAAAGGTTACAACTTACAAAAAATACGTTCAATACGTCAAGTACTATAAACATAGCTTATGTTTATCGTTCATTACAATGTAGTTTATACAATTGTTTTAGCGAGTCTTAAAACTTTTTTGTCTATTCTACAACCTTTATCGTATTAAAGAACAATATCACTGTAAAGCTTTAGTGTGTGTGACATCAAAAATTATATAACGTTGTAGCTATGTGCGTAAGTATGCCTCATAATTAGGCTAAATAAGGCTACATAAGAATGATTCCACGGTAGTTTCTGCAAAAAAGTAATAATTTCATCCGGCTTTGTTTTTTATAATTATGAGTATAGAGGACAAAAGCGAGTGCAATCATACCCTTTTTGCAGCGACTAGACGGGCTCGTGTCTATTCGTCTCATAAGAAAGGGTTCGTGTTTACCTATTGGTTTCCCCGAGAGTCAACAAAACACGAGTATGTCTAGTGGCTGCAAAACAGGTATGATTTCACTCACTTTTGTCCTCTCTACTCAGAACCACAAAGGATAAAGTCGGATGAAATTATTACTTTTTTTGCAGAAACTGCCGTGGAACTATTCTTATTTAACTATACCTACAAGAACAAGAAGGAGCATAACGGAGTACAACTGTCGTGGCGAATTGAGTAATACCTTTCCTCCAGGAATTGTCTTTTACGGGTCTTAAATGTCTTTTTTTTTACATTCGATATATTTGTTCAGAAAGTTTTACTTATGGTAAATTCTTCCTTCTCAAAGTATGTGGTAGATAACTTGTACTTAGGATCCGCATCGAAGTTGATAGCTTCAAAGGATGTACGAACTTAAGTTACCCTCTAAAGCTAGGGTTTATTTATATTTTATATGTATCGAAACTCATCAATTCCTTTCGCGGATTTAAACAGTGACGCGTTTCTCTTATAACTTACGTTCATTGTAATACTGACATTTCTTTTTTTTTTGAGGAAAAATAGGCGGTATCCGCACAATAAATTTCTTCTAACTTCAATACCCCCAGTGTTCCCGGCTGTTCCATTTCCCCTGTCGGCAGAACTCACAAATATCTTTATTGCCTTTTTTCCCAGAATTTAACGAAAACAAAGCACACCAACGCAGTTTAGATAAATTAAATGACCCAGGAGAAAACGCGCAATGAAAAATATCCGAAAACAAGGAGGCCGGAAATTTGCGTTTTGTTATGGCGAATAATGTATACATATATCTGACATCGCATCGCAAAAGTTTCATGCTAAGGGATCTTGCGTGGCTTAGAATCAATATATTTTTTAAAACGAATCTTTAAAGTGTATGATGGTTGCCTGAAAAGTTTTCAGTCTAATACAGAAACAAGTATTTGTTTGTAAAATTCTGTTTTTTTTTTTTTTTCTCAACATGTAAGTCTATACATCTTTACCAGCGATGCCTCGAGTTCTTTAGTCCGTCCAAGATAGCAGTTAGCGTCGTGTTGTGCGAAATAGGCGTTTGCTAATGTGATGACCTCTTGATTTGATGAAAATCTCTAATCTTCGAGTGAAATCTTCAGCCTAGGAACGGCAGTAGTAGTTAGTAGCCAGGTCTGTTAAATACAAAGGATGGTCCATCAATTCGACCCAATTCATTAATTTTCAGCATGATGGAATCAAGTGCGTCCGCTCTTTCGCAATTTCAAGTAATGATGCATCACTTTCCTGACAAATGGAAAAGTCTTCCTCTCTTCGGAACCGATTGATTATTCGTGATGCACCGCTTCGACTATCTGGTCTTGGCTTCGGGAGTGTGCTAGTGTGTCCAAGTAATTTAACTACTTGGACACATTTTTGGACTATTTAAAAAGGATCTGGATTTTTAAAATGTTCATTCGAATGACTATCGCATTCTTTGAAGATGCCCACAGTCTCTGCTGTCTCTCTAACCTTAATTCGACGACAATCTAGCACAATTTCATAAACTTTTCCATTGTTATCGGTAGTGGTTACAATATTCGCCTCACAACGTCCATTGACTCATGCATGTTATAGTCACATATCAAAAAAACTTCTAGGCATAGAAGGAAATCCCGAAAGACGCCAGGTAGAAATTCTTTCTTAGAAAAAAGGATGTCGCAAGACTTCACGGCAAATGTTCTTCCACTGAAAAACCTTATTCGGATTATTTTAATCAAAATCCAATCGTGACGCTCTGAGTTGAACGCTTGTGAAGTGTCCAAAAGATTTTGGTTAATCCTAGAAGTCTGTCGAGAAACCGGAAAAAAAGCGAAGGAAAATGTATCTGGAGAACAAATCTCATCTCTTAGGCTCGTTAAGATGACAGGTTCCACGATACTGATACTAAACCAATATGCAATAGTGAAAATAAACAAATTTAAATGTAGTAGCCAAGTAATTGAATATGTCTGTCTAGCAATAAAAAATAACAAAGGTAGTATCATAAGAATTTACGAATTTGGATATTGAATAAAGCCTGCATTGCAGAAGGTAACCTTAAATATCCTCTGAAAGACTTACAACTTCCGTTATTTAAACCAGCGAGTAGTCTGTTATAGAATCTCATCATTGTCCTATTGCGGAAAAATGTAAGTACTCGCTTAGAAAATATGAAAGAAGTTGCTTCAAGGATATGTAAGCACGACAGAGGAAGTATATTTAATTGCTAAGCGAACGATATGCATATCTGGTCCTTGCAACGCTGCGTATAACTGTTTTATGCGATGATCCCCATAGTAAATTCCGTATGTGAGCCTCTCAACATAACACAACGAGATTAAAGTACAAGTTGTACTTTAATCTCTTGAACTTGTAAACAAAGACAGCGGAATAAGTAAACCTAAACATTTCATTTACTAGAAGGGTGGATTGCAGAGATATTTCTAAGAATTTAATTGTGACATGTTGCTACATCATCTATCTGATCATTTTCAGATCATTGGAGTTAGTGTTTCGCTGTCTTGTATGAAAAAGTCTTAATGGTTGTTTTCTTTGCATTTAATTCATTTGTTTCGCACAAATCGGTAATGGTAGAATCTGTAACAAGCTACTAACTTAAGATTAATCTCATCAACAAGAACCGGGACTTAACCAGTGGTATTAAACCTTTCAACCACAACTGTAGGATGAAAATCCACATGTTTATAAACATATACTTGTTAAATGTAATGTTTAACAAATTGTCATTAATGCTATATCTAGTTGGTATTTCTTAGCAATATTGTACTCCAATCAATACTTCTTTGGTCAAACAATAATCACTATTTCAATAGAAGCATTTGGATTTATTAATTTTAACATTTCTATTAATTCTTTTATTTTTATTTGTGAGTAATTTGTAATTTACGTTATCAATTTAGAGCATCAAATGGACTAGAAAGAAGATCTGGAAGATAAAATGCAGACGTTTAACTCGCAATCGATTTTATTTCCAATTTGCGTGACCTTATTTGTTATATCTTAGGTACTGATGAAATTAAATGGCCTTCCAATTGCAATTAGGTACGCTCGAAGTTTCAATTTATTCTTAACAATATCTCAAGAATTTCCGAAGGAAATGGGCGTCATTGGGAACAGATATATACTCTGCGTTCTTCGAAATCATTCCCAAGCATAGAGCTCAATGTCTCGAAATATCCTACAAAAGCACGAACTAAACAAAAACGAATTAAAAACGTGTAAAAATCCAAACCGAATAATAGGTTGACAAAAAGTCTTTGTCATTTTATGTTCTTGTTAACAGGCAAAAATTCGTATTTTCAATGAAAACAAGACAATTACTAAGAAACAATGTATTGCTTTCCATCGTTCCCGTAGTAGTACAGACGGTTCACCACGACTGTTGGCAGCGATGATGAGATTACGTGATTAAGTGTTAGAGATTAGAGATGACAAAGGCAGGTGGGATTATTCCTTTTTTGCAGCGAGTAGATACAATCGTGTCTATTCGCCTCAGGAGAATGGATTCGTGTTGCCTACTTGTTGTGTCCCCGAGAGTCGATAAAACAAGTCTGAAGTAATAATTCCATCCGCCTTTGTCATCTCTAGTTAATATTATACACTTTTGAACGAACATTAGCTCTCAACGTCCTCGCATATTTAGCCGATCTTTGAGCCAACCATCTCTTTTTGTCGTGCACCGAACTTTAACGAATATCTTCTGAAAATTGGCTCACTCCTGTCTCTCCAACAGGATGTCACGTGTTTATAACGCTTGGCAACTGATCTTCAACCGACGTTGCACCGACGGAATCGATTCATCATCGAATCGCTTATTCCATTCGTGTGTTTACTGCCAAACGTCGTTTTTCCATTGTCGACAAAGACTTAACTGATTTTGCTGATCTACAGCCAATCGATACTTAACGTTGGAAAAGTACCATTGGTTTTGTATATCTTACTCTAGCGACCGTAGCTAACGGTCACGGATATTTCGTCGACCTTCTGTCGTTGCACAAACGGAAGGTCAACCATCAATGAACTAACTGTTCTGTTATGGTCTCAATTCAAATAATCATGCACAGATAGTTGGAAGCTCTCGGTAGACTTTTTGGAAGTTCAAATTATCAAGAAGGCAGAACCACAGAAAAAAGGAATCTTGAAATCCACAAAGGGCAATAAAATTAATGAACAGCGTTCGGAATTTCGTATCCTATACTTTGGATTTGACTAATATTCCAACAAATATGAGTGATTGGCATTTAGAGCACAATTATGAATAAGAGAACTTGGCAAGTATCATGCCTATACACCATTGAAGATCTGAGTACTTTTTTTATACATAAAACTTTAATAGTGAAGGAATAATAATTAAAATCGGATCTTGTTGAAGACAGAGGAAACAAATACTTTTGTCAGATTTCATTTGCAAAAGCTTGAACAATATCAACTGATTGGTTAAGAATTATATCACCACGCGTTAAACAGGCTGGAATCCTGGTATAGGAACACTTACTATTGACAAATTTTCAATATAATTTTGAGTCATCAACAATATAATTCTATAGATGTCTATGTCTAATGTCTACGGAAGTATCTATAAGCTGTCTTAGCTGCCATTGTCATCAAGAGAATTCAGCAAGGTAAGAATATATTCGCGAATAAATAATGTTTGACACAGGTAATTGCGGGCAATGCAAGATTTAAGTGTTGTTGCGTAAGTTGTTATCGAAACACGGATACATACATATATGTATGAGCATTTACCAGTAGCAGGTTTGTAGTTATTATTATAAGTGGCTACGTAATGCGTTACGTAAAGCTTCGTTAAACTAAAGCTTTCCATACTATGAAACAAAATATAGCTTTTTAAGAAAATTTGTTTACGAAACTGCTTTATTTCCTCGCAATAGTCATTTCTTTATTATTCCAGTTACATTAGTTGTTCTATTTGTGTGCTTTGTGTGGCGCACAAACAGCTTCCCCTACATTCATTTTCGAAAATTGTCTAATTAATGATTGATGATTAATGACGATAAAAATTGTTTACCATACATTTTTCTTGTTTCTTTTTCTTATTTGTCCTTTTTTCAACCACTGGACTTATTTTACGCTTCTCGAGAAAATATATACAAATTTAGAAAAAAAGGGGGTACGCCGATATAATAAAAAAGTACGTTAATGTAAACAATTCTTCTATCAAAATCAGTCCGACGTAGGAGTCTACTATTTTAATAAATCGCTATCTATAAATTGATGAATATGAACTTTCATTTATATACTACATACAAAGTAAGTTGATAAACAGGTATTTATTAAATTGACAAACGGAGTTCATTGTTGTAATAAACTTATTAGCTAATATAAGAACTCTTTTGTTGCTTTAACAAAACGCAGTCGGCGAACACAAGTTGAACTGACTAATTTTTTCAGTGTAGTTTCACAGATTTTTTGTTTACGTCCTTGAGTTTATTCCTTTAATTCATTATTTTTCGAGGTATACGTGAAACTTGAAAGATTCCATATTGTATATGTAGATGTTTTATAGCAACATGTTAATACATAGAAAAAAGTTGTTGTAGAGTAAATAACTTGGGTACTGAGGATAGAAGATTAGAGGACGCTAATATACATGTCAAAAGAATTTAGATTGCTAGAATGACAGGGAGAAAAAATGGACAACGACCAAAGAAGTGGGATAATATAGTAAGGAACATTTCATAGAAAGAGAAACATTGCTAGTAGTTAAGAATCTGGACAGGAAAGGACTATATTTTAAGGATCGCAATGAAATACTTCACTATCACCCTATTCCACAAACACTTCACTTGAACTGTACGCTCGTTTCGATAGCTAAGCTATCATCTTCAGCAGCAATACCGAAGTAACTAACTAAGCTAAGAACTAATCCATTTATACAAAATATCGTTACGGTTAACTGACCGCGATCACGCTACCCTTAACAAAAACGTGGTAGCCATCGCATTCGTAAACGCCTACTTCGCAGGACAACAGGACATAGAACTAAACAAGTCCAGAAAATACTTGTTTTCTGTGTTAAGCTATTTCCTTAGACTATCCTCGTGCAATAGTAGCTACCCTCAGCATACACGCCGTCATACACAAACACTAAAAGTGTTATGTGTCTCTGTAGGATTCTTATGGGGGGTTCGTACAGAATAATTTTTTGATTTTTAAAATCGTGTCAAATAAGTAAGGAAGTTTCCCATCAACAGTAATTCCCAATTTCCTTACTTCATTATATCTTTCAAGCAATCCTCCTTTTAACATAGCGATAGTATATTGCTTTCTTTGTACATCCTACAACTCTCCGTTATTAACGTTGTGATGTAGACAGTTCCTTTGACACCGTGACCATATATTGCTAGGATCGTTCTGGAGTATGAAACAATCGTTTCTACTGTTTATTTCGTGAAAGATATTTAAGTCGCCAACAAATAACAAGTGTAAGGTGATGCCATTTATAAACATCAGACTGCCTAATGTTAAAGTGAACGTATTGGAAGTAGCGATGTGAATGCAATCTACCAGTAAGATTACGATCATGAAGCTCTTCTAATAATCAATATAACGAGTGACGCAGAAGTAACATCACACATAGTAAAATAATTGAAATAAATTTGTAACGTTGGTAGCAAGAGTTTAATGCGTATGTTACGCTCGCTATTGGTGGTACAGTCGTTGTTTCTTAGTAGCTGTCAAAAATAAGTATATGTTCTGATTTCGTGTTAGTCATTTGATTCGCAAATTAACGAATCAAAAAAGAATTTTCGTGAAGTAAATGTTGTATTGAATAAATCTGCCAAGATAGCTCAACCATTTATTATACAAGTTGGCACAAAAGTAATGTCATAATTTGAATTGGCTGCCATGTTGTTATAAATGAGCTCTGTTTTCACAAAAAGTTTATTCGAATGTGTAAAATTGGAAAAATTATATCGCTCAAATGGCCACCTCCCGAATTGATGCATAATTGCGCTCGTTTTACGGCGTTTTGATTTGTTGCTCGCAAAACATGTGGCTCCAAATTTTTGAGCCGATTTTTGCTTCAATGTTAGCTTTCAAGGCTTGCAAGGTTGGTGGTTTGTTGTGGTGAACGCGAAAAAGTCTGGTGCTGTTAGATCTAGCGATCTGGACGGCCAGTTCAAATCTCCAAAACGAGAGATCACTCGACCAGGAAATTGGTGTCTCAAAATCTCCATAGTTGCCCAAGCGGTATGAGCGGTTGCTCCGTCCTGTTGAAACCAACAATGATCGAGACGGAATGCAGCAATTTGCAGCAAAAAATATTCGTTTAGCATCTGTCTGTAACGTTCACCATTTATGGTTACCGTAGTGCCATCGAACGAGCACTACGAGGCCGGCCACTTCTTGCGACGTCTCTAGTGATCCCAATTTGCACGAGGCGCTTGGACAAACGTTTAATTGTTCGAGCACCAGGAAAACGACGGCGAAATTCACGCTACGTTCACTCATATATTTCCGATAGTACTTGTTAATTTTTGATTAACGCTGGATTATTGTGAAACGATTTCTATCCAAAAACGTTATCAAGATTACATGTAGTTCAATTTGAATACATGATTCAAATTGCAGGTTGCTTTTCAGCCTGTAATGTGCACTAAGGCTTACCATCTAGCATCATTGTAAAGCGTAAAATGTGCACATTTCCCAGAGAATCTAGTTCTTATCGAACAGCCGTATCCAATTTGAAAAATTATCATTTAAATTAAAAGCTATTTTCTTCGAGTTTGACTGATTAAATTATTCCGGTTCTAAGATTATCGTTGCCCGAAGATACATATATTTACTAAATAAAATCATCGCGATAAAGAGACTTGGACTAAAAAGAAGGGACCCTATATATGCTTGAAAACCTTCACATTCGACGTTGAAAAGGTGCCATTCTGACAGTTGTCACATGGGCACATATCTGAATGCATTTAGCTGAATAGCACATTGCGGTAAATTCATGTGCAGAATAAAATTTGTTACCTTACCGCCTCTATAACAGCCAGAAAACAAGGATTTTAAAAACAAAGTTGTGATCTCCAGAATCTACACTATGACTTCGATCGCACACGTAATTTGCATGCGAAAACGCGCAGATCTAGAAAGCAGTAAGTCTAACGCATATGAAGTATAATCGGCGGTGAACGACTGTTACAGAAGACTCTGAAATTAACTACTCTATATTCATAGTGCTTTGAGTGCACGCGAATGCTTACAAAGCATTCCATTGCGGCGACATCGCACAATGACAAATGCATAAAAGCGGCCGAATAGACCCCGCGCGCGAATCTAGAATATTACGGCTAGCATGGACGCTTGCGGGAAAGTGAACGCCACAAAAATCACCAGAATCCGTATGAGAGTTTATGCGGAAGATAAAATTTAACGGTTATTAGGGTGTGTACGTATCTACGTAAGTACGTATGTGTACGTAGGTTTCTGGTTATTGCCTTGATTTCCTGCAGCATCATTGGCGGAAAGCGTAGACGCTCGCGTTTAGTGAATGTTTATTTTTTTAACTTGTCACGATAAGCAATGTTATTTCATTTGTTTTTTTTTTTTTGTCTAAAAGTAAGCGACAGACGCAATTCTATTTTTAAATTCTTTGTGCAATTTTGCGTGTACGTGCCTACATATCTACATATATATAGCGTACTATATTAGAAACACCAACTATCAGAGACTAAATTAAAAAACAGTACGACTAACAAGCTCCTTTATGCTAATAAGCGTGTACTATATGAAGTACGAAACCCACGCAAAAGGGATTATAAAGGGCTTACTGCAATATTTCCCTCCAACTTATTCGATGCGGATAAAGTAATTTGATATTACAGTTAACGACAATTTCTCTGTTATCAACAGCCAAGAACGAAAGTGAATTTAAAATGAGATTTGTTGCGTGTATTGATTTCTGCAAAAATGTTCTGCGTTTTACCGTTGCCCTATGTCGAGGTTTATAGCAATATGTACGATGCACCTAATTCACATTTAGTTCTTTCCAAATAATTTATTACTCAAGTTGACAGTAAAAAGCTTATAAAATTCGTTACAATTCAATATACACTCCGCCAAAAAAAGTATCGCATAATTTAGTTTTGAATCATAAAAGTATCGCATAATCTTTGTTTGTAGCATAAAGTTGTAAATATATTTTAATGCGCTCTAAGATATAATTTCTATGATTGTTTAAATAAAATACAGGCCAAATAAAAACAAGAACTCATACTTGAGATTTTTATTAAAACAAGAAATTATAATTTTGGAAAGAAAAATGTCATAACAGCAACTTTTAATACTGAGTATTGCCACCTCTGGCTCTTATGACTGCTCGCATACGGTTTGGCAGAGATTCGATTAACCTCCGTATATAAGCCTGATCCAAATTCTCCCACTCGTCACGGAGAGCATTTTCTAGTCCATGCAGGTCCGCTGTGAAGGAGGTCCCACACGTGCTCGATAGAGTTCATGTCCGACTTACCGCAGGACAATCTAAAACTGGAATACCAACATCGTTAAGGTATTCCTGGACGATTATCGCAACATGCGGTCGTGCATTGTCGTGCATTAACATGAATTCGTTTCCTATAATTGGCGCATATGGTACTACATGTTCTTCTAAAATGTCCGTTATATACCTGTGGGCAGTCAGTGTACCTCTGTCTACTGGTACTAACTCTGTACGACCTGTTAAACAGATGCCTCCCCAAACCATAATAGAGCCACCAGCGAAATTAGGTCTAGGTCTGATATTACACTGCGAATAGCGCTCACCGTCTCGTCTGTACACTGAGATACGCCTATCTGAGGTGTAAAGACCAAATCTTGACTCATCTGTGAAGAGTATATTGGCCCAGTCATTAATGGTCCAAATTACATGTTCTCTGGCAAACCTTAAGCGAGCCACTCGGTGGTTCCTAGTGCGACGAGGGGCTGTTACAGCTACTCTAGCTCTTAATCCACTCTGTCGTAACCTATTCCGAATAGTTTGAGTACTTACACGAGTATTTCTGACTCTAGCCAAGTCGTTCTGCAATTGTCTCGCAGTTACATGTCTTCGACGTAATGCTTGTAGTAGTAAATAGCGGTCATCTTGGCGAGTAGAACATCTTGGACGACCTGGTACAGGTCTTCTACTGTAATTGCCCGTTTCCCTATATCTGGCTACGGCTCTAGAAACACTTGACTGATTGATGTTCATCAAATTAGCAACGTATGCTTGAGATCGTCCATCTTCGATTAAAGCAACTATAGCAGCCACTTGTTCTGAAGTTAAATTGCTCACTTTAGTTTTAAAAGCGTTGGTACAGAACTCTGACTTCGCACTTTAAAACTTGTCCGTATAGGAAGACTTTCAATAAACAACTGAACAAACCTTACACATATGCATTTTTCTAAATGTGTTCTTTTAGAAAAAAAAAGTAAAAAAGCTATGTTCCATGATTTTATTAGTGTTTTTATAGTTCACATACACGAGGCAAACTTTTTGTGAACGTATAAAAATATCTTGGTTTATAAATGCCCTTTTTTAGTTTATGCGATACTTTTTTGGCGGAGTGTATTTACTGCTGAGGAAAAATTTGAACAAAAACATTGTTACAGTATTTCTTATTCATTTTAATGCTTTACTAAACTTGTTATTTTACAACTGATTTTGGGAAAAGAAATTCTATTTTACAAATAATTACTTATTCTAAATGCATTTGGCAGGCCATAAATTGATCTATACAGCCTTACTCGGAATACGTTATGAAGCAATAATAGATTGGTACAAATCAATTCATTACAGCTATAAAAGTTCTTTGGCAGCCTAATAAGTGTCACAAGAGTAATTATTATTATTATTATTATTATTATTACATTTTTATTCATTAATAAAGTATTTATAAAAATTTTGAATTGCTTCAAAAAAAATCTTAGAAAATCTATAGAAAATATATCCTCTAAATAAATAATATAAAATAGGGGGAAGACATCCTCCCCCTATTTGATAATACTGTATACGTATGTATTGTACATTAGTTTCATAATTATCGGTGACTGGAATTTGGTTAGGCTAATATTAGCGCTGCAGGTAGTATACATACGTACGCGCACATAAATTCCATTAACTGAGAAATTGGTTACCATTATCCTAATTTTGTGAGCATATTGATGTACTGTAAATATGAATATCTTTCTATTCGTATTTATCTATTATTACAAATATTTGCAATATTTGTAATAATAGCACATTAAAAATAAAATTGTATTTATATCTATCGTACTTATCATTACTATGAATTGGTACTGTCAATGCAATAAACAATTTTATAAGATATTAATCAAGGTGTTAATTGATTTAATAAACTCCCTTTTATTAAACTAATTGACCTGTTCGTTATACCAATTTTGATATAAGAATATTACATGAGTGATATTTTTAATAAACAAGTCCATAAAACATTAATAGTTGTATTCTTTATGTCAATAAATCCACCTATTATATATACGAAAGTACCTATGTATTAATATAATGAACAGCAATTTATTAAAATAATAAACTCATTTGCATTTACCTGTTTTTTTTTTCTTTTTTTGATTCAGAGCAAGAAACACCATAACGCGTATAATTTACTGACATTATTTTTAGAGACATTAAGACAACACACCAAATATCAGACTAAAAATCGCGAAGGGATAAGCTACAATTATTTTAAAAATATTGAAGGCGGCTTTTATTACGATACTCGCAATAGTAATTTTAACCTTGATGGTATGCCACACTATGCGGGGTACTAGTAAAACGAGTTTTAGGAAAGTTCTTGGTATAAACGTAACTGCTTTGAAAATTAAACCGAACAATATAGAAAACGATGTCGGTTGTAATATAGCGTTCGTTTTCGGTTCCTGCAGATTTCCCACTTCACCAAATATTTGTAGCAAGGTCTGCAACAAATTCAGCTGGGGTTTGGGTATAGTTGAGGTGACGGCGTCTTGTTGTTCATCCTTGTTATCTAATCCTAATGTAGCTGAAAAGTGAAATTGTAAGTAGCACATTGTAATGAAAAGAGGTGTTCTGCAAGAATTTCACAACGCTTTTGAATTCGAATTCAATATGATTGATTCTCCCGCATCTAGTTTTCTTCAGACACCGTGCAAGTCTCTAAATCCATTTTAATGGACGAATACCATAATAATGTCATAAAAATGTGAATTTTTGTGTTTTTCTTGGAAATAAAGTTCTTGTTTTAAACATTTTGGTCGCCCAACTTTTAATTTATAATCTTTTACTTACATTCAGCAAAAACTGGACTTAGAAAACAAAGGGTTGCAAGCAATAACGCTATTCTTATCACACCATCCATGTTGATTAGAAATTCACTTAAATTACTGCCGCAAATCGATCATCGCCATATACTTATACGTCCGGATACCTTATCGCTTTAAGTTAATAATTTTGTTATATATTTCCCTTTGCATTTATACGTTCTCGACAAACTAAAATATTTTTAAATGCCCAATAAAATTTTATGAGTATCTTTACGCAACGATCCTATCTGCCTCTATAAATAATTTTACGAATTAGTAGATTTGGTAACATAAGACGGCACTGAAAAGTTCTCGCAAAATCACTTGTTCGTAATTAGCAATTACAGTTACAGCGTTTGGGCGTATTTGTTTACATTTGGCGTGTCATTTACGTTTACTCGTCGCGCTAATATATACAAATGGAATTATTGTAAGCTTTTAAAAAGTTGCTGGTCTAAATATCGAATCGGTAAAAATTTGAAACGTATTTTCAGAAATTTGAGTAGTTTTTGCACAATCGACTGTCCATTTCTGAAATTCTATCTGCGCGTAAAAAAAGGAGATTTTATAACGTAGACAAAATGAGACGCCATTTGAAATTCAAGACAGATCACATACATTCTGCGAATACCTTTCATTTACCTCCCAATCCGTAAATGGGCTTTCCCAATAAAATGGCTACAAAGGGTTATAAATGTACTTGACTTTTCGCTGAATTATTAGCTCCTATAAAAGCTTTCTAAAAACCGGAAATACGATATGTTATAACGGCGTATTATGATATCTAGACGGGTGATCATTTACAGTCAGATTTGGAGCACGTATGTACATCCACCGCTCGATCCATTGGTTCCAACGTTCCGCCGGAGGTTTCCTCTAGAAACCGAAGCTTTTACTATTATATACCCAAGATGTGCTAAAAAGCCCTAAGGAACAACATTCAATACACGCCGATGACAGAGGTATTTCCCGCTCCGGTAGGAGGAAGGCTTCGTGGTTGCGAGGCTACAAGACGCTTTGGACGAGATGGTAGAACGGGCTGAATAGCGGGGTCTTCAACAGAAGATTTTGGTTAAACACCTGGGAGTTATATTAGATGGGGACTGCACTTAGAAACCGCAGAGGTTCGCCAAGGCATCGTTGCCTCTGCCGCGCAGACGAACCCAACTAGACGTCCAACTACGGTCGATAATTGACTACAGCACATTGTCCTGATCGATCGGTTAAAGAAGTTTGTGATGTTGCGAAACGAAGTATTACGAATGATTACCGGGGTAGTCTCATGCAGTACCTATGCAGGATGGCCAAATCAACACGGGGATAAGTCCATCGCATAAAGGATCGTTGGAAATCCACAGGATTGGTTATCATCACAGTCAGAGTGCTAATGGAGAATAGTTCATAGCAATAGAGTGATGCGGATGTAAGGCCTGAAATTATCTAGGAAGTTATGCATGAGATGCTTCTTTATTCTTTACGTTATAGAAGTGACAAATAACAAATACACAAAATAAAGGAAAAACAAACAGCCTAAACCAAGGACAAACATTCAGAATTAGCTCAAATGGGGGACATAAGCACGGGCCCCGGCTGTTGGTCTGTATCCTTAACGTACTAACTAGGATTGAACTAGAACCTAAACTAAGTATTCTATCATAGATAATGTAAGTAAATCCAAAATCAAATAAAAGGAACAAATTGTTAAAGAAAGGTACTGGTAATTTCTAGATTCAGCTATTTTAATGCAACATACTGTAAATACATTTAGTATTAGCAGACAGAGTTTATTTGTAAGCGCTTCTGCATTAATTTAGAACAAAACAATATTATAGCATTGGTAACATTGGTATTATTATAAGAATCATTGAAATTTGACAAATTTAAAAAGATCTTACTTATATAAGCTAAGCAAGTACTTAGGACTACATAAAGGACAGTTGTCTTAATTGACAGTCTAGCTTTGAATTAATACGTATAATTCTAGACTGATAATTAGTAAATCTCCTAACTAAATTCAAACTTCAACGCGGGGCTTCTGTTGCCCTATATTACTCTACTAATGCGGATTTGTTAATTACGGCAGAAAAAAAGTAACCAAAAGCTCGTTAATTTTGTCAATTAATCGCTTTGCTTACAATGCATGCAAAGTAAAAAAATATAAAGCTTTTATTGGTGCAAAATGGTATCGCTGAATTTCAACATCCTATTAGTTATTTTTGGCTCATTCTGTATATTTAGTAAAAACATGTTTTCGTTTATTTTTTAAACGAAATATGCATTGCCTCATATCCTTAGCATATTACTTGCTAACATTTTGAAATGCTTTAGCGCAATTAACAACGTTTCCACGAAAATATCGCAGGAAAAGCGGCAACTCGGCCTATCATAAATTCCCGATACGTTAGCGTCCGATTGAATACGGGAGGAGTTATTGCGTACAGCGTGGAGTGACGGATTGCTTCCTTTTTATAATTCCAACACCGCGCGCTATCTTCGCAAAATATACATATAAACATAAGTGCGAATAAACGAATTCAAATCACATGCTAAACAAAATGCGTAAAAATATATGTATAATTCGCGCATAAACAACGAATAATTCATCCAGTTAGTATTGGAGAATAAAGTTTATACGCGCAATTTTATAGTTTCGCTATGCGTACAGCTGTTCTATTCGAAATAGCTTCATTATATAAAAAAATTCGATCGTTCTCCGTATTTCCTTTAAAGTAAGTGTATTTTTTAAAGTGAAAATATTTAAATTTCAAGTAAATATTATGACACTAAATAACCTTATTAACGCTACCATAACATCTTTAGTAGTAATAAAGTTAAAAATAGGTCAGAAGGAAATTATTTCGTAAAGACACCTGCGTTTTATATTCACAATAATATTTTACGCCTTGTCTTTATAGATCATCAAAGCCGCACACTACATACTTAAATTGCTACAAAGAAAAGTTCTTTAATCCAATTTCTTTCGGTGTCTCAAAAGAAAGAATACTGGCCATATATTACAATAAGTCTTCCCGAATTTCGCTAGAAAGAACGCTACCTTTAGATTATCTGTGCACATGCTTTGCTTTCTTGTTAGGTGGTTTACCGAACGCTAACGAATGGATTCTCGCAAGCGAAACACTAGTCAATATCTAGCAAAGTACTCTGCGTTCTGTTTTTAATAATGTCGAAGGTACGTAGATTGAGAAAGCAGCTATCATTAAAGATAGTAAATATGTTGATTAAAGATTATACGGATTTGACTTAACATAACAGCGTGAAAATTAAATGTTTATAATAGATGGTACCTCAACCATGTTTTCTGTAGGCTGGTCTCTTAAGGAACAGTGTAAAACTCATGCTCTACATCTTGGGGCTGAGATATTATCTACAAGTGAATGCGCTAATTTCAAGTACCGACCGGTTCATAATCTACACAAATCATCTTAAAAACTTTTTTGTATCTAGCACCGGAACAGCACCATTCCTGATATTTGCATACTGACTCCCATCGCACGCAAGAGTCCATTCGTTGGCTACGCCGATGGTGCGCACGCGAATTTGCACACTCTAGTTAAATAAAAAAATAATCCTTCTTGCACGAAAATTAAGTTAACCCTCACTTTTAGTTTTCAAATAATGACGTCGTCGACAATTTTTTTAAATAACTCTCCATTCTTTTTTTTATTTTGATAGACCACTTAATTGTCGAATTGGTACGAGGCAGGTTCATTAAATACACGTTCGAGCGCTGTAGCACGAATGTTAGTTTTGCTATAACCGCAGAAAGTTGCATAAGATTGCCGACGGCAATGCAGCGTCTACCGTGGCAGTTGACTCGATATTTATAAAATACGCAGTCGTTGTGCGCCTTTCAGTATGGCAGGTCATATCGTTGGAACGTCCAAGACCGATCACCGAACAGCTTGTTCGATCACCGTGGACAATTACTTGTTGAATATAAAGACCCTCATGTTAACATCAATGCTGTCCGATGCAGTTAATCTTTGACTCCTTTGCGCGCAGCCATAAAGAACACACATCATGGGATGCTCATGGAAGGAGCGATCTTCCTTCACGATAACAACCGTGCGCATATCGCTAACATTATCACGCCACAGATAGCGCGGAAGAGGTGGGAGGTACTAGAGCACCTCTCTACAGCCCGGATCTGTCACCCTGTGACTTCCATGTCTTTGGACCATTGAAGAAGGCACTCAAGGGACGGCGATTCTAGTCGGACGCTGAAGTCCAGCAGGCAGTTTTGACATGGTTCTGTCAACAGCCAGAGTGGTACGCCACCGGTATAGAGCGTCTTGTGAAGCAATGGGATGCCTTTCTATGTAATAATGGCAATTTTGTTTAGTTTAATGAAACCGCTTATATGTACCATCGCTTTATTGAACCTGCCTCGTAAAAAAAAGTGGAATGAAAAGCATAAATTGTATTAATAATAGAAAGCAAAGCCATCCATTGGACTCTTGACATTAAGCAAATCATGGACACATTCGGTTTGCACATTTAGAACTGAGTGGGCTCATTTTTTATTTAATTCTACTTTTCAACATAGATTTTTCATTTTAAACACATCTGTGAGGAAAAATTCAGGGATTTAAGACCTAATAGCCACTCTATTGGTTATCGCAAACTAATCCAGGAATAAAGCAATGGTTTAATAATTTGCGAGTAGGACGTATAACCTACGAAGATGCACCCTTTTGCTACAACCAAATATCGGCGTTTGGTAAATTGCAAAGGATCATCTTTATTTGGAAAAATGTATACAAGACTAGGTGCAAGTATATTGCCCAAAAAACCCAGATATTATGGCGCATGAGGGTTTTGTAAGAAAAAATGACCTGATTGTCAACTATCTCTGCTCTCTCATAGAGAAAATAAGGCGTACTAAGTTGATCTTTCAGCATAATATCGCAGCTGTTGGAATTAATATGGGTTTTATATGCAGCGTTGGTATTAACACCCACTTGCATTTGAGGACGTTAATTCCAATTTACGGTCCAACATTACTCCCAAAATCTTAGCTTCTTGATTGATCTGTATCGCTTCGTCTTTATGCCATTTTAGCAGGGTTTACTGTAAGGTTCTCCTTCTCGCACCTTACTTCCACCATCTTGCGAAATTATGCTGATATTCCTTCCGATGATGAGCATAATAATGTCATCAACGCATTGAGACGGAATATTCACTTAACATCGCTTGCGTGTACCACTGAATTAGAGGCACTACTTATAGATCTGTATTTCAACAATTTCGTAGGTGTAGCTGACCGCATTGTTGAGCAAGACCTCCTACCAAGTCCACGACAAAGAGGCTCATACTCGTCCTTGTAAACAACCTTATATTATACTTTAACGACATAAGTGCTTGCGTGATGTGGAGTGCGCCGATACTCTACTGTTGTTCACTTATTAATGGCTGCGTGTAAAAATTCTACCTTCATTTATGTAGACTATTAGAATATTTTAATGCTGTAAGGACTTCTTTATTTCCACATTGGCATAAATAAATATTAATTTTTGTAAGATACCCAAGTTACCGTGTAAGTATTTGCGTAGTATCAAATTAATTTATAGTTTGACACCGTTGCACGGGGTGAAATAAGATACTCACCGAACTTTCTTGATTTACGTCAGTTGTTTCATAACATTGCATCTAATGCATAGTAGCTTGCTGTTTGGTGTTATGTTCTTGCAAACATAATGCGGACGCGCACGGGATGTCGCAAAGGCAGTTTGTTTTACAAGTTTAATTATGTATGAGACGAGTTTATACTACTCAAGTAATGCGGAGTGAAACAATGAATTTTAGACCTGAAATATACGTGCAACGTTACAGAATTTAAGCGGATTATCTTCAGAGCGGCACAACTAATTATTTGAAACTCCCGAAATTTTACAACTGCACGAAGTGCGGGTAGGCACTAAGCTAGCTTTAGCGAAAATTCGTTTTCCCCGAAATTACTATGACGTTTACGAAATTATAACGTGCAGTGGAGTAAACAGAGACCTTAATCTTTTGTTATTTGGATGTTGCTTATGATGCGAAGCGCAAAGTTCGAAATTCGCTTTATATTTACAGAATTTGATTTTATTATCGTTGGAACCTTGCCGTTTCGATAAATTACGTTACTAGTTCTTTCTTTCTTAAAGAAGGACTCCATCAATATTAATTTACATGGAATAATCAAAGTCACAAGTTACATTACATTACAAAGCGTCAAGCACCTTAACAAATTACGTACTAAATAGTACCTGACAAGCTTTAAAAGCTTATAAACCCAATTGCATCGTCAGCGCACTAAAACAAAAATGCAAAAAGGGAGACAGAAACCACGCGCAACACTATTTGCATAGAATAGTAATGACAACGGAGTAAACAAAGAGATTGAAATTAAAATTTGGTGACAGAGGACCAGTTCTAAATAAAACCATTTAAAAATGTAATTTAAAGCAAATATTAAAAATATTTGGGTCGTAAAAAGAAACAAAGCATTTAGAAGAGAAGAAGAACCCGAGAAGGTAAAAGAAAAACTGAAGAGTTTCCAACACAGAAGAATTAAAAAAAAATATCTGAAACATCTATAAAATAGAGAAGGAAGAATGCAAAGCGGCCGCACACATGGCAGCCTGCAGTTGTAGATAGCTCTTCCACATTTATTGTTGGAAATAAAACGAACTTGATTATTATAAACTTATTGTAACATCTCAGTATCTTCTTTCATTAATAACATATAATGGTTTTGATTTTGATGAATCCAGTTTCCACGTAATGCCTACATATCTATAATACATCTTCACAAATACTGCAACAAATTAACAATGGACATTCTTCAAACTCGATAAGCATGCTTAGAATTAAAAAAAATAGGTGTGAAAAGGTGAAGGCATTGGTACTAATTGCAAAGGGAGGCTTTAGAAGAGCTCACACCTTAAAAAGGTAATTACCAATTTAATGAGTTGATTAAGCTTCTTTTAAGAGGCATCGGCCTTCAACCCAAAATGTTTAAAATATATATGGGTGTTTCATCAGGAAATAAAGAAAAATGCTAGGCTATAACACAAAACATAAACCATGTGTACGGAATAAATCCGTTAATACAGAATGCCTTGGCATGCTAACTTCTCACTTTAAGAGATTCTTGTTCTGTTTCATGTAAAAGGTTTTAATAAATATTAAGCTCCTGTGTTTCTTAATCTGAGTTTTTTGAAGCTGATATTTCTTAATCGACAGCATTCAGAGGTTTCGAAAGTATTTAATTTCTAATAATAGATTTCTGTAATTTGGAAAATATACCATTTTATAATGATTGTAACTTTTTTCATTTAAGACGATTAAGCTATACATACTTTGTGAACTTTGAGAACTCTCAACTTTGTGAGAAATGGAACAAACTTTGGAGATTTTTCATTGGATATTAATAAATATATTTTTTATATTAAGAAATCCGTTTATTATTCCTAGTTACCTGCAATAGCAAGTATGTGTTCATCAATTTTGTTCGTTGTAGTATAAGTCTCAAACTTTCTGTTACTAATTATAATCTACCCGCTACCTTTGTTTCTGTGACTCTTTTCGATTAAGTAGACCTGTAATTAGCTGGACTTTGCTAATTAATGTATTGTATCTATTCTCTTTGTATGCTGTATATTTGTGCTTGCATCAATAAATCTTGTATTATTATTATTATTATACATTTATTAAAAAAGTAATCTCGTTCGTTATCCAAATTTAGACGAAATAATTTTCTTGTTTAGAAAAAACCTGTTGATTGTTCCTTTTTAAAATAGTGCACGGTACAATTTGCGATTACTTACATCATTTTCAAGTCGAGCTTACGTCAACCTGAACCACAAGTTCGTCGAAAATTGGGTAATGCGTAACGTGTACATTAACTAATTGCTTCAATTTCTTTAAAAAAAAAAAAACAGAACGTACACAATATAAAAATTATCCTCTTTGATGTAAATGCGTTTACGCTTTCGATTTACAATGGGCGTACGACGTGCCAAAACCAAACACAGATGTCTTGTTTATTAATAGCACCAAGCAGATTTTTTCCTAGCGTATACGAAATGTCAAAAATCATTTTTTAACGTTCAAGTTAGACGATCAACCGTTTTAAGTCGACATAAACAGTTTACGCGCGTCGTGAGATTTTACAGTTCATCCCATCTGCTTTTACTTCGACATACAGAGAAGCTGTAGTAATGTGGCTTCATTTGGAAAATAAAGAATCTCTTGTGACACATTAAGTGAAGTGATTATCGCATTTATTGTATTGTTCAACTCCAATAAGGAGTGAAAATAAGATATGCTTTCGAAGGTTTAGGAAGCACCTAATTCTATAAATATTTCAAAAAGTTCTTAGGAATATCTATGAAATGTACTATCTAGACAGATAAAATTATTCATTCTGTTACGTAGATCTATTTTGTTGATATGTTGCTTTGTTTTGCTGGATAAAATCATAGACAGAAGCTAACGGTCAAAACTATTCTTTGCGGTTTTAGATTTATTTGCCATTATAGATATCGTATTAAAAACTTCGAACATCGGAATCGTTTAATAGAAGATAATCAAGCAATCAACAATATGCATCCGAAACGTTGAGTTGTATAAAATGATTTGAGTCGTTGTGTGATATTTTACAAATATTTCTTCTATAAGTATTTACTTTATTTATTCTACAAGTATTTACGTTTTTTCAAAGATTTGGGAATTTGCTTCTGCATCATTCTTAATTTCTTATACTTATTTCTTAAGTTACGGGTTGTTTGTCGTTTTAACTTAACTCCAGATTAAAGGCCAGATAACTAGCTATTAGATGAGCATCTTCCGCTTCTAAAATAACCTAACCTAACCTAATATCAAAAATTAAAGTATCTATTTGTTTCAAGAAATCATTCTATATAATCCAGAGTAGAGTACAAGCAAGAATCTGCCGTTAGCTCTCGCTTAAGAGACGACCTCTTGCTTGAAGCAAGTCCTAGAAAGGTCAATCATTTACTTTAAAAAATACGACGTAAACAAATATCAGCTTGCATTTAGTGCAAAAGGATCCACTTACTTTTAGCAACATAAATTCATTAAACAACATTAAATAATTCGTTCACAAATTTGTTGAATAGATAGCAAAGTACTCCCCTACATAGAGTGACGAATATTCATATGTTAGTACTATTAACTTTAGATCGATATAATGAAAAAGTGGTTTGTAATTGAAAGGGTGAAGTAGGTTTAACACCTAACCAATAATAGAATCAATTAGCTTTAATTGATAGAAGCAATTAAAGGCTTTTCTTTTGGGATTTTGGCCTCACGACTTCAAGTTATACATGTTATACTTCAATAATATTTCTAAAATATCATTTAACAAGAGGTATGTGATTTAAAAGTAAAATTGCCTATTATATAGCCCTTAGATAACGTAAAAAAAAAACAAAATGATTATAAAAATGGAACATGGCATTTGTTAAGGTATGTACATATCTACCCATCTAAATAGAACGCTATCTGTATATTTAGGTAAAATTCAGTAGCTAGTAATTAAGTGTTAGTAGTTAATATATACGTCAACAACATGTAAATTATTTGCTTGAAGCGCCTAATCTTAGCACGTAAACATATTAGATCCATAAACTAACCTAGAAATATTTTCATTTGATTGCAAATGTAAATATATTGATTTATTTTAGCGTAGTTGAATATATTTATGTTGCAATATATAGGATACTACCTCGTATGGCCTCTCTAAAGAATATTTCTCTTTGAAAATTTAACGATACACATTTTCTAGTTTATTACTGTTGAAATCAACACAGTACGCGAACCTTTTAGACGGTGGGAAGCGTATTGTGCGCTAATAAGATCCGTAATCTAAACCAAATTTATTGCAAAATTTTGGTTGTAATTTCGTTTTAAAAATGAAGATTGTATAGTTTAGATATGCCATTCCTAAACGACTTGGGAGAAGTAATTAAACTTCTAATCTACAGTTCCAGCAAATTGTTGCGGTGTCTCAGCTTACGGACTTAACTGTCTGGAACTATTTAAAAAATTAGAAACTTATAATTTACTAAGTGCTTGTCTCGATCCAAGCAATTTACCATTCTGCAAAATTTGCCCCTTAAATAACAACTGAAATTTATGACGAACTTCCACTACATGAAGATCGGACGAGAAGTTTTAATGAATTTAATAAGAAACGGGGCTGGCGCAGTGTCATTTTAATGTATAATTAGTAACTCTGTCCTTATTTTCAAGGAACAACGTCGCAAGTTAATAAAATGTAAATATAAAATTCTATATGACAAGAATATTTCAGATACACACAACAATGTTGTGCTCTTCAGGAAATCATTACAGCAATAAAAACTATTATTAGTCAGACGCTCCCTAGTTACATCTTTATATTTTTTCTCTTAGGAGAAAATAAGTTAGAAATCAGAAGATTCTACTTAAACACGAGGAAAGATTCCAAAAAATAATGCCATACGGTAGGATAGAGTGGAAGCAGCTAACATAACACATCTTTGCTGTTTTGTACATTGCTACTGTCCTTGAGCGTTCTTATTTGCAAACCACGTTAAACATTTATATCCAGCACCGGTATGTTCTTACTATGTAAGACTGATTGATTTCTGAATTTATCAATGTAATAATTTATCAGTGTTATTAAATTCACACTTATTTTAAGTAATTCGTATGGCTTTACTAATGGCCACACTATTTTACTGAATTAACATCGTCGACTTGACGATTCTTCGTCAATTTCTGAACGTCCTATGTAGGGTACCTGAAATATGTTTTGCCAACGCGAATTCAAGAATTCCCAAAACAACTGCCCAAAATTAACCAAATAAGTTGGTTAATTTTGTTAGTAACTAAGTTAGTAACTGATGAAGTTGAACAGCATATATAAAGTAAAAATGATTCGAAAAGCGGCAATATTGGCTTAGCTCTGGTTACAGAGAAAATGCAGGTCGAGACTTTTTCGCAACAGACATGAAAATTTTGTTGATTTTTATAGGATGGCCGGTAATCTGGTCTACTACAATAATGTTTATAAACTTTCTGAAACTTTTGGAATACATCATGATCCCAGTTCTTGGAGATTATTCATAGACTCATCAAAGACCATACTAAAAGCAGTTTTGTTGCATAATGGGAACCATTATCCTTCTATTCCGACAGGTTATGCTGTTTCTAGGAAAGAAACTTAAGAAAATCTGAAAATTTGATGAGAAAGGATAAAGTACAAGGACTATTCCTGGAGTATTTGTGCAGATTTTAAAGTAATGGCAATTATTTTGGGTATGCAATCTGTTTACACCAAATACTGTTGCTTTTTATGTCTTTGGGACAGTCGTGACATGCAAAAACATTACCATAAGCAAGAGTGGCCACTACGACAACAGTTTATACCAGGAAAAAACAAGGTACAGCATCAGCCTCTAGTAGAAAAAGAAAAGATCATAATACCACCTCTCCACGTGAAATTTGGGCTCATGAAAAACTTTGTAAAGGCACTGGATCTCGAAGGTGAAGGTCCTAAATACCTTCGTGAAAAGTTTCCAAAATGAACACAAGGGAAACTGAAAGAAGGTATTTTTGTTGGACCTCAGATACGAGAAATGGTAAATGGTGAAATCTTTGAAACCAAATTAACAGCGAAGGAAAAAACAGCCTGGCTCTCCGTTGTACAAGTTTTCACGAATTCCTTGGGAAACGAAAAAGCTGACAACTATAAAACTTTAGCAATGGATATGTTACAAGCATTTTACGCTGCTGGCTGTAATATGTCCCTTAAAGTGCACATTCTACATTCTCACGTTTTTTCACACAAAAATCACACATCGGGATTTTTGCCCGGAAAATATGGACGACGTTAGCGATGAACACGGTGAGCGCTTCCACCAAGACATCATGGGAGTGGAAAAACGGTATCAGCGTAAATGGAATCCGGTTATGTTAGCAGATTACTGTTGGATGATAAGAAGAGATGCTGTAGATATTGTTTATAACAGACGGAATAGTATTACTTCACATTTCTAATTATAATAATTTTAAAAATAGATTAAATTATGATCTAATCTAAAAAACTTTTTCATTGAAATATAAAAAAAATCGAGCTAACTTGACTTTCTACCTTTTGTTAAAATAAATGTTTTCTATTGAAATTAGTATAGATTATTTTATGGTAAAATCAAAAGTTGAAATTTGTTGGCCAGTGTAATTTGTCTTTAGTGTAGCTAATTGGGTCAGGTTGTCTTAATAACTGAGTATCCAATGGAATCCACAGGGCTCTGTTGATCTACTCAATTATTCTCTTAACAGTAGCATTATTTTCTTGAGTGACAACAAGAACTCCTGCTATGCTCTGGTGCTGCACCCATTTTTACTCATGCTAACACTCGAGGGAATTAAAAACGATTCTAGCTAACGCAAAGACAACTGCACCTCAGTTGATAGAAAGAGACAATTGATTCCACATATGTATAACTAAATTAGAATATTTAAAGTTATGAATTTTATTGAATTTTTTTTTATATCATAGAGAACATCAACATCTATAACAGTTGAGTGGTACTTAAATCTCGCTTAGTTTTTCCTCTGACACGAGATTAACACGACAGTAAATCCTTTAAAACTCATCTTGTACCCCTTCCTAGTTTCACCGCCATGCCTTTCCACTGACATCTCGAATTGTGTAATATTCATAAAAGTTTAGGAGCGGAGTGAATTGCCACCCTAGGTGCATCAGCTGTAGTCTGGTCGCATTTTCTCCGTAGCGATTTGTTGCAACGTACACTTTATTTCGGTAATCGGGATTCTCACCAGAAGCTCCCGGACAACATCGCGTACCGCGATAGAGGTATTTCTAGTAAGTGACCATAAAATCGAAGGATAAATGGGTTGATGTTATAATAAAACTTAGTATTGCTTATTACTATTTTCCGCGGTAGGTAGGATTTATATGCGTATGGTTAGTTACAGCAGTTTGATGCCGTTTAACCTATCAGAATTCTCAAATTCTCGCGTCCTCCATAAACGACAATGTTTGTTTCTACTGTGCTGCGGGGCCTATTGCAACGATATTTATGCTGCACTCCGAATATAAATCAATGTAGTATCATAAACACACGGTTTGCGAATTGTTTGGGAGCGACTATATTTATGACGTGCGATACATGTTGGTTTTTATGTGTATCAGCAATTGGAAGATTATCCTAAATTCCGAAATGATGCTCTACATAATTGTAAAGATAAATCTTTATAATTTGTTTTCATAAAGTGCATCGTTTTAAATCCACATGATTTAAATCGCTGTAGATTACCGAAATATGCAAATGAATTGACGTGGACAAAATTGTTCATTTAAAAAAAGTTGGTAGTAGATGATTTATCCACGAAATGGTCGAAACGTTGGATTAAGGATGTTGCAGCAAATTTCTGAGATTTTTACGTTTTAATTAAAAATGATTAGTCGCAAAAATTTCCATAAATAAGTATCCGATTTGAAGTAACCTACATTTTAACATCGTACTATTTACAACGGCTTAAAGTAGACAGGCGTGCAGAATATGTCCAAGTTTCGTTATCGCCTCTAATTCTACAACTTAGGTGCATAAGACTAATTCCTGGCGTTGGATATATGGCTGACTGCAGAGACTCGTTCAGATCTTTTGGAATTTCCACAACTCCATACTTCGAAATTTTTGAATTTGTTACTAGGTAAGATCTAACCTAAATAAATACACGCTTAATTCTAGGGTTTAGGCAATGTGCTTCCCGAGCGTTAGAAATGCGTTTTTCTGAATCAGCACTTTTAACTCACTCAACTTTTTTCAAGTAGCACTTTTGACTAACTCGGAGTGCCAGCCCAGGCTGGATACTGTTATATCGTC
Organism: Oryctes rhinoceros; assembly: GCA_020654165.1. Taxonomy (NCBI): domain Eukaryota; kingdom Metazoa; phylum Arthropoda; class Insecta; order Coleoptera; family Scarabaeidae; genus Oryctes; species Oryctes rhinoceros. The sequence goes on along the minus strand of JAIOKQ010000399.1, from coordinate 1,860,459 downwards.
ACCTATATCACCTATTCGTACTATTCTGTCGATTAGTCAACTTCTTCAATTGCTCCGGTTCACGCAATGTGCTTTCCGAACGCTAGATATGCGTTTTTCTCAAGTAAAACTTTTAACTAACTTGGATTACTAGCCCGCGTTGTATACTGTTATATCGTCACTTATATGACCTATTAGTACTATTATCTTGGCCATTCACGATCATAGTACTAGACATAATGACGGTTTACTATTAAATGTTCATAGGTTAACAAAAAGCAGAGATGCAGTAAGCTACTATGCTATTAATTATTCCAAACACTGTTCGGGATTTACAGATTTTTCTGTTTAAACGGACAATTGAAAAATATTTACTTTCTCGAGCTTTTTATTCTAGCCATGATATGTATTTGTACGCTTAGATTTATTCTATTTTCCTTTTATCATTTGTGTAACTTGTCTAAGCACTATTGTTGTGTAATAGCATTAACAAAAATTATTATTAACAAGCTGATGTATTAGTAATCAACAACAACCTGCTGACATTGAAATTTTGTTTATTAAGTGTTTATTATTATTATCACATCGCCCGAGTCCGATTGCGTCGTTTTACGGAAGAATTTCGGCTTCGTGAGACAACGGCTGATGCAAGATGGTGCAGGACCGCGAACAATACGATTAGGAAGTATTGAGCGTGTAAAAATAAGGAATAAACACGACTCAAGAATGTCAACAAGGAGATAAATCATGTAATTACCCACTTCTCGGGCTACTTTGAGACGAATTTTGAGCTTCTATATAATTCTCAACTTAAACCACGTTTTTCTTTGTTTTTCTTTTTTTCTTAAATTCCGTTAGCTCAAACCGGGTACTTGATGGCTACTACCAAGAAATATTTGAAGGTATTTGCAGCAATCATTGTAAGTGCTTGTTTTTTGCCCTATTCACACCGGTACGGTGTGAATAAGGCAAAACCATCGGTACGAAGAAACGTTTAATTTTTTTCAAAACCTTAATTAATCGTGAAAGAATTCCATATAACAGCAAATTTTCCGGGGTCCAGCTAAATTTTTTATATAGAACTTCACATTGTCGAATAGAGCGGTTTTTAGCTCACCACTAGACGGTATACAAACTCCGAGAGTATAATCAATTTAATTACCGTTATTAGTTATTACTAAAGAGTCCAAACGATGTGCCCGACCAGTAGCGTCGATGCGAGAGCAGAGTGGGGTAAACTCCGCTCTCGCATAAGTAGTAAAAATAAACGATGCATTTAGTTGCCGTTCTAACGTGTTAAAGTATACGTTGAAAATGTTGCGAGGTCATAAAAATAATGCGTCAAATCGGTTGTCTGCTACCGTAGTAAATAAATTTATACATCGGTTTCCCGATTTAATATATGACGGTAAGGCAGTGAAATGTTTAGTTTGTGAAACAACTTTATTATCTTGGAAAGCGTGTCAAAGACATATAAATAGTGACAAACATAAATTGAAAAAGATTAGACGCAAATCATATAATGAATTTGTGGTTGATTTAACAATGATGCTAATTGCGACCAATATAGCAATACATAAAGTCCAACACCCAATGTTTCGCCAGTTTTGGAATAAATACAATCCTACGTGGAAATTACCATCTAAAAATACGCTACACAATTACGTACCATCAGTGCGTGAAAGAATTGTAAATTTTACGAAAAAAACGGTGAAAAATAAATACCTTTGGTTGACAATGGACGAAACTACAGATATTAAAAAACAGTCCATCCTATCCATTGTCGTAAGGACGCTGACCCCACAAGGATCTTCTGACCCTTATTTACTAGCCTGTAAACGAATGCAAGATTGTACTGCCACGGCGATACGTAGTGTATTAATCGAAACACTACACAAATTTGAAATTTTACCGGAGCAACTGTTAATGTTAGTTACCGATGCTGCCGCGGTTATGTGTTCCACAGTAAAATTACTCAAAACGATTCAACCAAACCTGCTGCACGTCACATGTTTGCTTCACGCTTTACACCTTGTAACAAACATTATACGTACAAGTTATCCTGATGTGGATGAACTAATAGGACAAACGAAAGCGGTTTTTCTTAAATCTCCGAAACGTATTCGCCTATTTCATTCGCAGTGTCCTGACATACCCGAGCCGCCGCAACCAATTCTTATACGATGGGGCACGTGGTTAGAAGCAGCATTCTATTATTATAAACATTTTGAAAAAATTAAATCAGTAGTTTTACAACTAGACGGCAAAGAAGCGGCTGCAATAAGGCTCAGTCAGGTTCAATTTAAAAATCCTCAAGTTGCAGCAAATTTAAAAATTATTTACGACAGTTACGTTCCAATAGTGGATGCAATAAAAAAGTTACAGAACAGTGCGCTGTCCTTATCGGACTCATTAGCAATTATTGACCACGTAGAATTAGCGCTGCATATCCTTGATGATGAAAAAAGTGTTTGTGTTCGTGAAAAATTTAATAGTGTATTAGATAAAAATGTAGATTTTACAAAATTACGGCAACTTTTTACCAATACTGAAGATACGTTGTACAGATACAAAGAGCACTTTAACTATGCAAATATAACATCTCTCAACGTCGAACAATCCTTTTCAGCATATAAGCATTTATTTACGTCGCTACGTACGAACCTTTCCGAGACTAATACAGAAACATATATGATGGTGCAATTACTTCATCGCGCACATCCGGATATTTCTGCAACAATGTAAACATGTTAGGTAAGTTATTTATGTTTTTTCTTAACGTTTTGTAAAGTGATTCAATATATTTATTTTTAAATAAGCGCATTGTTATTCTGGTAAACTCTCCACGCAACGCCAATGCTCGGGCACATCGTTTGGACTCTTTAGTTATTACCTTCTCTTGGTTTAGAGAACAATACCGCCGGTCAGCTGCTTCGGTTTATCTTTCTCGCCCAGAGGGAAGACCAGTCGCTTTTGCTTTGATATGTAAAATACTTGCTTATTTATCCGGTAGCTCAGTACCTTTCGAAACGTAACATACGTATAATGAAAATATTAAAACAGCTCCCCTTATACTAATATAAAGCATGTCAAAAAGAGAGGCTTCCCTCTTGTTTCAATAAAAAAAAATGCACATAGTTTTGTATTGTGCGTAATTTATGTATGTATTTTCATGTACGTTTGTATAAATGCTCGGTATATATAAATTCGCAGCGTTTGTATTTGTGCATAATTGTAAACGTACCTCGTATGAGTGCGCGAGGCATTTGCTACCTTAATGTGTCTTTAGTATCACAACGTTTACATTCGCAACGTTTATATGCACGTATTTACGTATTATTAGGGCCACCAGCAAACCGTATAGTACCTTCATGGTCTGGTTACTGAAATAGCAGCAGGATTACAGCCGAAGAAGGCTATCGAGATGCTCTCGTTATCTTGTGTCACCTTTAGATACATTACCCTTCGCTTAGTAGCAGAAAAGTTGTAAATCATATATAGTGCTGTCTAAACGCTGCATGACGCTTAATCGAAAGCAGTTGTGGTAGTTCATAACTAGAGCTCCCCAACTGCGTGGCGCACCATAGGCGTCGATAAGGAACATAAGTAAAGTACATAAAACAAAAGAAATAAAGAATTTTAAAACGCTTACTTTTGTAATTAGCCGTATCCAATATATAGTGGGTGTTAATGCACAAGGAAAATAGTATTAGTCAGCACACGAGGAGGTAGGCACATTAAAACTGTTACCGTAAGCGCAATCCGATTTCTCAAACATCTGAAGCATTAGGAATGTTTCCACAGTCGTTTCTTTCAAGGATGTTCGTCGTTCTGAAAAAATGTTTTTATATCTTGAAAATGAACGCTCGACGTCTAATGATGTAATACACGCGTAATTAAAATAATCTTTGAATTTAGTCACCGGATCAGTAGAGTTACCTTCCCAAACTTGTCTTAACCTGCTAAAATTTGTATCTTTCTTCATAACACTTTCAAAATTTCTTGTAACGATATCATTTTTTTTTTATTTATACAGTGTAGGAGTGTATTAACGTCATCTAATATTTGTACTGACTCCGTCAGGGACGGTGCACTATTTTGTAATTTATTTATTGCCTCAAGTACTTCTCTATAATTGTTGTAAACGGTTTGTAAATCTGCTTCAACGGAAATATCTTGGAATTTATCCTGGCTTTCCTTAATAGCCGCAGATTCGTTGGGATTGAATTGTAAGACGACTGATTTTATTTGCCGGAAGTATTTAAAATAATAAAAAGCTGCCTACAGCCATGTCCCCCAACGCGTAAGAATCGGCCCTGGTGGTTCGGGAATACCGGGACACTGTTTATGAAATTCACTGGTACGTTTGGAAGATTTGAGAAACACTCGTTTCGTATTTGTTATTAATGCATTTACCTCAGGGAAATTTGCACGAATAGTTTCAGCCGCAATATGCAAGGCATGAAGTTTACAAGTAATATGTAACATCATCCCATAATGTTCTTGAAGAGAACGACCTACACAACGCATTGTCGCGACACCATCGGTCATGAAAATTAATACTTGAGTAGTGGTAATTTCAAATGTTTGTAAAGTATCAACGACTACGCTCTCGATCGCGTCGGCAGTACACGATTTTAGTCTTTTACTAGCTAATAAAATTTCCTTTGTAGGTTGACGAGGTTCCAGTATACGTACAATCACATTCAAAATAGAATGTTTTTTACGGTCTGTCGTTTCGTCAATACATAACCACAGTAGTTTATTTTTTATTGCAGATCTGATCCTGTTTTCAATTTCGGTACGTACACTTGGCACACATCTCCTTAAGCTTGTTTCCGACGGTAAGTCAAAGTCTGGATTATATTTATTCCAAAATTCACGGAATGGAATCAATTATAAATTGAGTTGCCTCAGTCGGTAATACACCCAGTTTTTTATTTTTGTGTTGCTGACTATTTACATGTCTTCTACAGCCATATTTATCATTGCACATCAGAGGTATATTACAAATTTTACATATAATCTTACTTCCATTATATATTAAGTCTGGAAATTCTCCACAGAACTTTTTCACTTTGTCGGCCTGTGGGCGTTTCTTACTACGCGCGTCCGCCATACCATCACAACCCGATCGCATACGGTAATAAACTATCGAAATGCGATGCGAGTTATTTGCTTATATATTACATTACATATCTCGCCGGCCACACCCGGCGGTACGCCTTCTGACTTGCCACGCACTTTGGGGAGCTCTATTCATAACGCTCGTTCTTCTACGAAATTTTGCTGCCGTAATAAAAGCATCTATACATACATGCGTTACGGCTTCTGGTTCGTCGATGAATCTTCGTTTAGCGTCCGCTTTATCTCGTTGCGATTGTCCGATTTAATATAATTTTACGGACTTTTAAATACAAATATATCGGGTTATAGGAAATAAAATAAATAGAACAATAAATTTGTATGCTAGACTAATGAACTATTAATTTTGCAAGAGAGAACAATAGAATTATAAATTTACGAAATACAATAAATGAAGGCAATGAATTTGTTGACATAAAAAAACAAAAATGAAATGTTAAGAAACCTTAATAGGTATTTAGACAGACCATTACTAGAAACGTCTGCACCGTTTAAGTTACCAAATTCTGATAGTTCTAATAACAAATTTACGCATCAGGGCAGTTACGTAAATTTTTGGCATTTCGATGCGCATACTATAAGACGTAAAAACAACGCGTTACATTGCAAGGAAATATTTCGTACTTTAAGTTATTCCCAAGCATAAACGTAAACGTGTACTCAGTACAAAACTTTCCCAATAAACAGAGTTTACGTCGAAACGTGTAAATACCTTGGATGTGTTTTTCATACGGGCGAATATTATCTTCGAAGTTTATTATCTAGGTTGTGTCCTACATTCTCGCCTTACAATTCCGTACGTAAGATCGCATTCGCACAAGCAATTGTTATTCAGTGATTGTTCGCAAATTCAATCAGGCAACGTATCACACGCCGCTTTGTTCCAAATTCTATTTTGCTTCGGTAGTTTTGTATCGGATGAGAGACGCTGAGCCGTTAAGACGAGTATTTTTTGCGAAATAACACAATCATCTCCGCTGTACCGTGTCTCCTCCGTGTTGAAAAATAACGGTTGCAAATTGATTATAAACAAAGTTTTCGTTTAGAGTACCCTGGATGTTGTAATAAGAACTAGAGACTAGAGTAAATATTTGTCTAAAAATTTGATTTCAATAAAATCATATCTCTTTGTAAATTTCGAACGATTGATCTTTTCCAGTGTTTATTTGTGATTTCAAAAGTACGAAGTTGATTCACGACGGTCATCAATTATGGAAACATGTGATATGGTTGGGAACACGAATTTTTCTTTTAGCAAATGGAAACACAAACAACGGATTGACAAATGCTTCGTTTATATAGAATTTTTTCGACTCCTCACTATATTACGGGATATTAGTTGTTAGTTAAAAGAGACATAAGAATAATAATAATAATAGTAATATTATCTTTAAGAGACGTAACTAGAGCTAAAGATTGCTTACTGCAAACAAGCGGCCCCTTAAACTCACAGAAAAAACAAAAATTAAAAATATCCCTAACAAAAATAATATTTATCTTCTGAGTTAAATTATATTATATAAAACTTTTAATTAACTACAATAAACGTACCTTAACTTTTTTATAAAAGAAAATAATAAGAAACAAAGATGAAATAGTAATAATAGTAGTACCTATAAGAATAAAAATAATAATAATTTAGTAAAACATAAAAAATAAAAAAAATAAAAGAGAACAATATGGGTATAAAGAATATAAAATGTAGCGCCACTCATTGGCAAAGATCAAGAACTCTCACAATAATAATAATTATTATTATTATTTATAATAGTCAACGTTGGGGCTATTCTTTGGGCAAAGCGTTGTGATGGAGGAAAAAATAATAAAAAAAAATAAATAAAAATTAGCGCTTCACAACTCTTATTTTAACTCCTAACGAAATTCGAAATAAAGACCAATATACTGAATCTTGCTAGATCACAATGAGTACACAGATCAGATGGTCGAATACTATTTAATGCTAAAGCAGACTATAAGACAGTACAAAAAGGTATTACACCATCTCATATATATATAATCAATGTGGATATATAAGAAGGAAAGCGATAAAACTGAGACTGACCTCTTGAGATTCAAAGTTATAAAGGATATGCTGCAGATCGTTGGATGATACTCTACACCATCCAAAAACTTGGTAAGTAATCGAGTAATCAAAATTTTATCTACAGGAAGTTCCCTTCAGTCCGTGTCATGAATGTAGCAACGGTGGTCTTCAATAATAATAGTAGTTGTAGCAATGTTTATTGCCGAGTGTTGTTGAATACTAACGCTCTGAAAAACTTACAAAGTAACGTTGACAGCCTAAGAAATGGAGAAAATTAGAAATGACATCTTTAAAAAAATGTAAGATCATATCTACAGGGGGCTTATTAAAACCTCGGTACAGTACTAATACAGTGCTGTATCTAGCTCCCGTTTATATACTACTATACATGTCGAACCTTTTACCTTTGCTCAACCTTTGCTCCCGATTGAAACATGTTCAAAAGTGCTGGTAATGACACAATCTGTGCTGACGTCTATTGAGTCGGTAGGTCTTTGGCCCATTTTGGAATTCAAATCATTGACAAAGAGCAGAAATACAATCGGGTCGAGGGTCAGCGTTGAACCCTGCAGCACACCATTTGTAACAAAGCACACATCTGAATAAAAGCTTTCCATTCGCGTACGATAGAAATTCTTTTAAGCATCTCTTTCCAGCTTTACTCACATTAAATACCATTTCGCTGCTATGCTAACTTTCTTCTATTACAGCCTTGAGTGTTTAGAGAAAAGAAGATGCATCTATATTGCTACTTACCGCTTTTCCACTCTTCATAATGGTGCATCAATTACAGTAAGCTTTAAACCAATCGAACCTACTGTTACTACCTGTCTGCAAAATTTCAATTTCCCGCTTCTTCTGTCAACGTCTCAAGAATGATGTAAGAAAAATTTTAATTCTAACAGTTTTGTTCTATACTTACTGTCGAGAAAAATTAAGACAGAATAGGGATATTAGAATTAGAGCTTTTTCTCGCCTTATTCAGTCTATAGTTGAAAATGAGGAACGACGTATCTTTCAAACAGCTTAATAAAACTTTTATTATGTGGATTGATTATTGATACTTAAAGTCCTTTGCTAATTCGCAAATTCTAATTCCACTGTCAAAATTCTTGATAATGTTAAGTTTATTAAGTTTAGATTCCAAAGATATAGTTGTTGTCTTCTTATTGGGAGTAAGAGAATCAATACTATTTCGTTTGAACAAGATGGTCATTTAGAGGATTTAAGAAGCGTATATAAAGCATCTTTAGTCGATCGTAAAATTATAATTGCTCGCGTAAAGTTCGCTCGGAAAGCATCTAGTGCGTTTCACACTAAAAAAAATATTATGAAGATGGCGGGCGAAAGTATTGTTAAACGAATAGAACAACTGCAAATTCGCGTAATTCAAGGTAGCGCAAATCGGGGTATTGCTGTATAAATACCTTTCATGTTGTAATAAACACGTTAGAATGCACACGGAATTACCCACAATGTTCAAAGATTTATTTTCCAGACTTCGTTTCGTTGATAAATTTTCCTATATATCTCTAGTTTTCCAAGTTTTCTTTTTACAGTGTACAAATTCTTGCAAGACAAAATACTTCCAGACCTACATCGATATCGAACCACATGAGGAACGGAATACCTCAACTTAATTGGTTAAGTTTTGTTAAAGCTTTAAGTCTGGAAAGCGTGTAATTTATTCATTAAACACACTCTAGAAAGCTTAATACGCTAAAAGGTAACCTCTTACGTTTGGTAGTAGAAGGTAATTTTAATTAGCTGTATTGATTTTTAAAGGACTATAAATCATTCTATGTAACTAACATTAAGAAACACTTTGTTAAGAGACTTTACCTATGCTGAAAGCTAAGGCTTACAAGTCTGTTTTAGACATTTAGACATGCACATTTTGAAATACGTCTACGTATGTATACGTAGATATTATAACGTGATTCAAAGCAATAAGTTCACTTGACTTACAATTCAAATCAGTTCTTTGATGTGACTAATAACGTCACAGGGATTGGCGTCCAATTTACAATTAAATAGCCATAATGGATGAAGTAATTAATACGTACAAATTAGATCATAACCGCATACTTCACCCGCGATGACTACGCGAGAGTGAACAACATTGGCTGCATCGATAAGCTTATTTTAAAAACTTCCAACTGTTTTCTTAATTGATGATAAAGTTACTTCTGAAGTTTATATAAAAAAAAATAAATCAAAATAAACATTGTAACCCTAATGTAGATATCTTTAAAAGGATTTAATGAGGTCTTGCTATGGATCAATGAAGCGAGAAAATTATGGATCAATGAACCATAACGATAGCTGAGTTAGCCATCGCCGCGATTTAAATTGTTAGAATGTTCGAAGATTTCTATAGATTCATGAATTTTTTCCGCATAATAGCGACGGTTGCGACATAAGATATGTGTAGAGTTAAATTAGATTTGGTGGCCGGATCCGCTTACACCGAATAACCGCCTACAATGCTTATGCTTAATCAGACGTGTAGTAACCGATCGCTTTGTTTCACGATATACACATTATGGCACGAACATCTGGTAGATATCGAGGACTAGTTTGACGGTTTGAAATTAGGTTTGAAAATGTTTCTTATGTCGTCCCTGAATATGATCTTGCTGATGCGATCGGTGATACCTTCAATATATGGTAAATAACAATAGTAATAATAATGATGTGCTTCCTTAAGGAAACGTACAGATTAATGGTAGCTAGAATGTCTTCCCTAAAATAATCATCGCCGATCAGAATTTCGTGGTGACATGGTTAAGTTCTTGAAGAAGCGAATTGGGTCCGGAAATTGAAATAGCCCTTCAGAAAAGAGAATCGATAACATCGCGTTCTTGGGCTAGATTACGGCGTGAGAGACCAATGGAATATCCATCTGGGTGCGTGAGTTTTCGATAAACGGAATCTTCCAAGGCGCTGGTATACGAGAACATCTAGGAAAGGAAGGCAACCGTCTGATTCGATCTGCATGGTGAGACGTAACTATCATGTTGGAAATTCAGAAACGATAGGAAATTGCTTAACAATTTCTGTTCATGAGGCCAGAAAACAAAGGTGCCGTCAACGTACCTGAGCCAAACTTTGGCTGAGATTGTGAGATAATAAGGCTTGTTACTCGAAAGTTTCCATAAAAATACTGGTGAGTGAAGTAGAGATAGCTGCGCCTGATATTAGCTTATAGTATTTACCATGAAACTGGAAATAAGTAAAAGAACGGCAAGCTTTAATCAATTCAACAATCAGAAATAAGGAAACTCTCTAACAATGGATACTGTATCCGGCTTGGAAAATTTGGTGATCCATAGGTTTACTTAGAACGAATAGTCTTCAGCGAGTATTTGGTTTACTACCTCAGGAAAATCAATAGAAACTTGATTAATAGAATAGAAAATTGATTGAAATTAAATATGGCGTATGGAACACAGTAAAAAGGAAGAGAAGTATTGATTTATAGCGGAAACTATGGTTTGTTATAATGTAGCGCTTTGAATTAGGTTGATCGTATTGTTTTTGGTCTAATTAGTCAAATACAGTATTTACCTGTTGCGTCAGTTAAATAGAATCTTATATTCACCCACATTTACCTTAATGTATGCAAACACTTTTCTTACAAATCTGCATTTACTCAGTGACATGATTAAATTCCAACCAGTTGCTTTCCGCTTAAGAGCGAGCAAAGTGTTTTCTGAAGCTCCCCTTGCACTGCGTTACTTCTCCTGAAGATTTTACATCGCAGAATTTATCCTCGTAATCTACCCTCATAGTGCGGATTTACGATCGGCGTCCTGAACGTACGCTGCGTTAAAATTCTTAGTACTTAGTACTCTTATCTACGATATTGGTTCATTTGGGTCGGGGCTTTTAGTTTACTTCATTATTAATAACCGCTCGGCTGCAGTTTAACTATTAACCTTTGCATTCCATCTAATTGCGAAATATTAATATGCAAAGTGTTATTGTACATTACCTAGCGTTGTGAGTTGTGAAAGAACAAGGAATAATAAAAACAATCAAGAATCAATTATTTGCGCGACAATTACATTGCTTGAAATTTAATTTAAAAAAAAAACTGACGTATTAGCGAAGCTTTTTTGAGACTAGCACTTGTCCAAGCGCAAAATATTAGCTTGTAAAATCCTCACTTCATTGACTGCTTTATTTGCTTTTGTAAGTGTTTTAAATTCTATTTTCTCTGCACAAAGCATTAAAAATGTATCCCAAAGCTCGACTAAAGCCATTATGCAGGTCCATTAGTTTTTATTTTTATAAGGCTGCATCAAAGATTGCATGAAACCAGTTTACTTGGAAAACAGTCCCATCGTTCTAGGAGGCCAAGGTGACTTATGTTTAACATTTCAAGTTCGAGTACGGCAGAATCCATCGACGGATTTGTGGAGAATTTCATTCGAGGTAGGAATTGGTGCTTCTCTCCTTTGGAGAATCTTTCAGGATCAACAGTTTTAAACGTTGAGTAATTGTAAGTGATTGTAAGAAGATATATACGGAGATGTCCCATTAAAAAAATATATGTTAAGTTCACCCTAGAATTGTGGGACAACCTGTAATTTTTAAGGTACATTATGTCTTCTTTGTTTTAATAATTTACCCATACTGAAGAATTTATTTGATATTTCAAGTAAACAGCAAATTTTAAATAAATAACATAACAGTGAGCAGTGCGAATACGGAAATTTACTTTAATATATCGGAAATGCAAGATGTTACGGGGCTGACGTGTACTCTCCTACACACAGATACAATATTGCTGCATAGAAACGTTACCACCTGCGATAAAAGCACGGGAAGCTTTCAAGGTATTTGCATTTGGTCTATTTCCGCCAGACATTAGTGCTAGCTCAGCCGTTATATGGGTGTATCCCGTAAATGTCAAATGCATTACCTCGCTTGGTCCGCGGAAGAAAAGAGTTGTCTAAGTGGATAAAAGGGGCGAAGTTTTTTAAACAACGTATAAAAGCGCCGTTCGGAAAGTTAACATTAGCTCTAAGGAAGGAAATTAGCGAAGATTTGAATCGCTTTTCGATTACGTCCCCTTCGGATGATGGCGTATTGAAGCGGTAGGACCGCCGAAATTTCATTTACTCGAGATTGGATTTGAAATTCCAAGAATGTTTGGAGAAAATGGTCGTCTCTCCTATAAATTACCATCTTGATTACCAGTAACTGTACGGTAATTAACTGTTTATGATGTTCTCGACGGAATACAGCCCCGCTATTACTCTCGAGTGGTAGGCCGTCGCTAAAGACAAAAGTGAATATTTTAAATGGGTTAGTTAAAAGATATTTTACGTTCGTTTTATGTGACATTTATTTCCCAACATGAAAAGACAATTTTATTGCAGAACCGTTTTATTACTTGAGCAATATATACATACCCAAGATGTCTCGACATTAAAATAACTTTCCATTCAATCGGAATTGATTTAATGTCTTCGCTATTCGTTAAGAATAATTTAAGCCTTTTTGAGAACTCTATGGAAAACCAAGTGTGATTCCTCTTATGTAAAATAATTGTGTTTTCTTAATTAAAACAGAGGCATCGGCGATCATATTTCGAATAAACGTTCATATTTATTATTAGATAGCACGTGTTCAAAGTATTGCTTGGAGATTCTATATATCAAGATTTACAAGAAGATTGCACGTAGTTAATCTACGCATCTTACTTACTACTGCGTCAAAAATCACCAATCCTAAGAGACGTGAAGGCTCTATTTGACAAAGAAACGATGTGAAATCCGCACATCGATTAAATTATGAACGAATTGATAATTTTCCGTACGCCAATGTAGATGATTGTCCAAAGAACCTTTGGTTCCAAAACTGACGTTATGATTTCTTTATATATATATGACTGTTGGCCCACAAACCAGTTATCCACCTATACCAATAAATTAGTAATTAGGATAAAACAAATCAACTGACGTGGCAATAGAAATAGTTACTTATTTGGAGATTAAAACAGAGATTGTTCTAAGATGCCAATCACCGATTTAAGCGGTAATATCTGTTACCTAATGAACTCTTCCATAGTTCTGTACAACACCATGTTGTTCGTTCTTAAAATCGGAATTATGTTTGTGAAAAACTGGATTCGATATGGTCTTTGATATATTACTGAGTACCTCCGATTGGTTGACTTAAGAATTAGATGGTTGATATCCGTTTGTTCACCACAATTGCAATACGAACCTGCCCTTAGACGGACTCTATGTAAATATCCCAGAAACTAACTTTAATATTGCTATTGTAGAGTAAATTCATCTTGATACGCTTTGATTTATTGCTTGAAGTTTATCGATGTTTTAATACAGGAGTCGTATTTAATTGTTTAGCATTAAAACCGAGATCATTTTCTATATAACTGGATTAATAATCTTTGCAGAGAGCTCATAGAAATACTTATTTCAACTTTCTTCGTAATTTATCGAATATAATTCATATACTTCGCTCTCCAGAACTTTTTGATGAATGAAGTAGCAGGAAAACTTTATCAAAAGATAACGAAAACACAAAGTCTTCAGGAAGCTAAGAAAGTTCGAACATATTCTCAATAACCGATAGGAATATTGTTTCGTTTAAGTTCGGCCTAGATATTCCCGTATGCTTGATAATTTTTTCAAATTAAATGAGAATCGAAGCTCGGTAATTCTTCGATGGTTTATGCCAGAACTACACGAGGTTACATACTTGCCATACGTAATGCGACTAGTGGAAGGAATGACTGTATGTATTTTCGTAAATATCCGATTGTTAGCCATTTTAGAATTTAGTATGATCCACTGCAATGATTAAAAGAGTATACTTACGCCTTTTCTGTTACTGTTATACAAATTACTTTAACGAAAGAATAGTATTTAGTCCAGAAGTATATTTTGCTTTATCTTAGTGTTTGAACAATGTCGTTTTGGTAGGACACTGTTATTTTGCTTTCTATTTAAATGCTAGCTTTAACGGCTCGGTAGCCCATTGGTAAGAGGCCAGCGCTTGATTGGGCAGAGTTCGCAGTTGGGCTACAATTAACTGCGCTTCACCCTTTACGGCGAGGGGGTGACAGTAACAAGGCCATGGAACACTTTACGCACACGCAAACTAACACATTAAAAAGCTCCTGAGGTTATGATAAGTTTGAAAATAGCTTACACCCCGTTGGGCCGTTACCACATTCACAAAAAAATACTATTAATGACAAAGGAATTAACTACGTGTCGTTCAGGTTATACATTTAAGTTATAAATTAATAACAATATTCCTGTGTTGTTGTGAAATTTAGTATTACAAAAACTTCAATTAGAAACGAGTAGTTCGTGTCTCTTGCAGCCGAGAGTGAAAGGAAAGAAAATAGGCGTATTGTTATACTGCATAAGTTTGGCAACTTAAACGGAACTCCATATTTAGTGATAGTAACGGTAATGTATTCAATTTACGACGTTGTATTTCAAGTTATTTCACGAACATCGTCAGTTAATGTAAGTTTTAATGAATTAATGATGTTATTATGAATGGAACTGTGAAATTTTCGCCTACGAAGCACCTTTAGTTTCTAACCGAAAATAATTACCAACGTTCTTATTTTTAATACAACGGTATATTTTTTTCAGCTTAATCGATTGTATATATCGCATTTGTGTGTAGGACACTGAGCATCGGGTTGAAATTTTAGGATTTGTACCGTTCTTGTTAAAATTAAATACTTGAGAATGCAATGAAGATTAGTGTACTTACCTCTGTTGAACGAAATAGTTCATGCGTACACCACCTTACATCATAAACTGAAAAATTACTTTTTTTGGTATGAATGTTTGTAAAGTTACCTATTTAGCCGAATTATGTAGTTAAAAGTTCATTTTGAAAAAATTGTTTCAATTTGAAGATATTTATTGTAAACGTCTGAGATTATCTGCCATCAACGTTACCCCCACGTCTCGTTTAGTGACTTTGGTTTGTCCGTTTATCGGAAGTAAAGGTCCCTGTAATGATAGAAAGGTCGATTTCTGGCACATCTTGAAGGGTAGGTGATAGAAGGATAATAAGTGGTGAAAACATACAATTACTTCTTTTGTCTTTTTTGTTTTGTCGTTTTAAAACTTCGAAATGTATGTCAAAGCTAAATATAACAAGCTTTTATGTAAGTTCAGGCATATCAACTACGCAATTTCATCAATCAATAATTAATCGTCTTCGTTCTCAGTAAATTTCACGTTATAAGGCTGTATGTGGAGTAAAATGTCATCGAAGAACATAGACTCTTGCTCTACTACAATCGCCGCATCATTTATCATGCCACATCAAAAGTTAATAGTTTCCGTTTGTCAATATATCATCACTAAAAAAGTTCATTCACATCGTTCAATTTCATCTAAATTTCTGAAACGCACAAAATTTCAAAGTTTTGTCTATCTTTCCCTACGTATTATTCAAATCAAATTACTTTTATTTCATTTGAATGGCGTATGAATACTCTGTATAAAATATAGTAGCAATAACGATAGCGTCGGATACGTGTTAACTTCCATTTCATTGCGCATAAGTAAATATCTCATTACGATGTCAACCATTTCTTTTCAACAAGGACGATGCAAATGCTAGAATTTCAACGCGATCGTAAGTATCTCGAAAACGGTTGAATCGATGGGTAAAATTACGATGCGTACAATCGATTAAGCTGACTATTGTGTTTAAAATAAGAAGTTGGTAACTAGTCAACTAGTCAGTACAACCAGAAATGTTTCGTAGGGAAAAATATCTTAAATTAATAGATCCGATGCTGTAACTACCTATTATTAAAAGTTCTACTCATAATAACATCATTAAAACTTCTAACTAACGAGTTTCGTGAAATACAGGTACATATAACAATCTTCCTCTCCTGTCGCCAACTATTTCACCAAAATATTCTATCTGTGTAACAAACAAAACAACCAACAAACTTTTCTGGCACAACGATGGCAAAAATTCCCGTAAATGAGAGCAAATTTCTAGTTAAGCTCCGAGATCGACTGTTGTCTCAACAACATAAAAGCTGGTAGAGGAGCGAATGAGAATAGAGGATTTTCCATTTTGCAATACATACACATATATATGCTGCAAATTGAAGAGCGATAATATATCGATGTCCTGTAGGTGTAGGTATACGCGTGTAGAATGAAAAACGATGACTGATTTGTATCACAATTCCGAGGAAAAGTGGAACGCGGTTTTTTTTTTGCCAAACATATTCGTACCGTTATCTACAGTCAGAATACAGCTTCGGCATATATATTACCTTTCACGCAGCTGGGATTATCATTTCAAACCTTTCCCAAGCCATATATCTTTGCAGTGTTTGGGTTAACAATGTTTCGATTGCTGCGTAACGTAATATTTCATTGGAAATCGGAATGTCTGAATGCAAACAGGAAATGGTCAGGGGGGTAGTGATTTTGTGTTATAAACGTACATGCATAGCATACGGAACAAAAGAATGATCATAGAACCTAAACAGTCTATGTCCAAATAAAATTTGCAATGTTCATCGGGAGGAATAATCAAAAATGTCTCGAGTTCTACCACTATATTATTACAAATGCAGTAGTAAGCAATTACCATTTATGGCCAATAAAATTAGGCGCCAAGAATTTTGTAGCGAAATTGGAATATTTAAGAGCTAAAATCGTTATCGATCGGGATTTATATCAGGTCTATTAGAAATGCCGTTAAAATAAAAGAAAGACGTATCCAGGTTTCTTCGAAGGTATTAATCTTGGAAGCGTGGCGATAAAATGTTAAATTAGATCCATTGTTAAACCTAAGACCTTCTTGTTCCTACGGAAATAAGAAAATTAAGTTCTCTTAAAAGCCAAGGGCAGTCATTCCCATTTTTAAGCAAAGAACGGAAAACCCTAAAAAAGAAGTAAAGGCATTTCGCGATTGTTTTAATTACTCTGGAGGCGCTAATATGTACCTTATAATTAGAAAAGCATACCAGACTTACATATTCGAATTAAAGAAAAAAAAATAGTATTGTTAATGCCTGCAAGTTGCAAAAATTACAGCAATTAAGAAATATAACATCATATAATTTGTGTAAGTCTCACGGTAATTGCAAAAAAAAAATAAAAAAATAGGATCAACAAAGACGCCTAGATTCCCGGCAAATGCAGAATGTTTTATTGAGATACCTTCCATAGAATAGTTATGTTCAATTGCTTGCGTGAGTTATTGAACGTGCGTTCAGAAAAATGTTGAGGGAAAGTTTATTTTCGCAACGCCATGCGAAACCATTGTTGTCTTATGGTCGAGAAAAGTTGTCGGGGAATATGGATTCTTCGAAATCAATGACATGAAGGATGTCGTTAATAAGTATAATAAATATAAATGGCCCAAGTTTGATCGTTACACAATTCCTGAACTCGATAAGAGCATAGTTCCATCGAGATCATAGATATCTTAACGTTTGCAAAAAAGACGTAATCATCAATTTGACCAGATGCCTATTAAAAGTCTCTCTACCTCTCTGTCATTATCAAACACTTCCGATACATATTTAATAAAACAGGATAAACTTGTTACTGTAGAACGAGAAATATATCTTGGAACTGTTGAATAGAAAAACAACGGTGATTGGCCGATTAAATACTTTAATAGGATTTCGGCCACGTTTCGTAGCGGTCCGCATGCACTTAATTTCAAGTTTTCTTGATCACTCGCATCTTCCATTCAATTTGCTTCAATTTGTTTGTGAAATACTATTGCTTTTTACTTGCTTCATTCTAAGACACTTGCTACACTGCCCGTAGCGATGGGAAATACAGTTTGTTAATGTTACAACTAGCAAAGAATCTACAATACAATTCTAGTGAATTTATTTCACCCTGATTCTGAAATTAGCAATAAATGCTCAACCAATAGAACTGGACAAAGCATCGTATTGTTAAAAATAACGCATATTGAAGGTAGTTTTGAGTGGGGAGCAAAAGTTCAATATTGTTAGCGAAATCTTCAAAGCGTTACCAATTATAACATCATTAGTTGTTGAGGATTATAAGGTTATAATTAAAGAGTCCAAACGATGTGCCCGAGCATTGGCGTTGCGTGGAGAGTTTACCAGAATAACAGTGCGCTTATTTAAAAATAAATATATTGAATCACTTTACAAAACGTTAAGAAAAAACATAAATAACTTACCTAACATGTTTACATTGTTGCAGAAATATCCGGATGTGCGCGATGAAGTAATTGCACCATCATATATGTTTCTGTATTAGTCTCGGAAAGGTTCGTACGTAGCGACGTAAATAAATGCTTATATGCTGAAAATGCGATTGTTCGACGTTGAGAGATGTTATATTTGCATAGTTAAAGTGCTCTTTGTATCTGTACAACGTATCTTCAGTATTGGTAAAAAGTTGCCGTAATTTTGTAAAATCTACATTTTTATCTAATACACTATTAAATTTTTCACGAACACAAACACTTTTTTCATCATCAAGGATATGCAGCGCTAATTCTACGTGGTCAATAATTGCTAATGAGTCCGATAAGGACAGCGCACTGTTCTGTAACTTTTTTATTGCATCCACTATTGGAACGTAACTGTCGTAAATAATTTTTAAATTTGCTGCAACTTGAGGATTTTTAAATTGAACCCGACTGAGCCTTATTGCAGCCGCTTCTTTGCCGTCTAGTTGTAAAACTACTGATTTAATTTTTTCAAAATGTTTATAATAATAGAATGCTGCTTCTAACCACGTACCCCATCGTATAAGAATTGGTTGCGGCGGCTCGGGTATGTCAGGACACTGCGAATGAAATAGGCGAATACGTTTCGGAGATTTAAGAAAAACCGCTTTCGTTTGTCCTATTAGTTCATCCACATCAGGATAACTTGTACGTATAATGTCTGTTACAAGGTGTAAAGCGTGAAGCAAACATGTGACGTGCAGCAGGTTTGGTTGAATCGTTTTGAGTAATTTTGCTGTGGAACACATAACCGCGGCAGCATCGGTAACTAACATTAACAGTTGCTCCGGTAAAATTTCAAATTTTGTGTAGTGTTTCTATTAATACACTACGTATCGCCGTGGCAGTACAATCTTGCATTCGTTTACAGGCTAGTAAATAAGGGTCAGAAGATCCTTGTGGGGTCAGCGTCCTTACGACAATGGATAGAATGGACTGTTTTTTAATATCTGTAGTTTCGTCCATTGTCAACCAAAGGTATTTATTTTTCACCGTTTTTTTCGTAAAATTTACAATTCTTTCACGCACTGATGGTACGTAATTGTGTAGCGTATTTTTAGATGGTAATTTCCACGTAGGATTGTATTTATTCCAAAACTGGCGAAACATTGGGTGTTGGACTTTATGTATTGCTATATTGGTCGCAATTAGCATCATTGTTAAATCAACCACAAATTCATTATATGATTTGCGTCTAATCTTTTTCAATTTATGTTTGTCACTATTTATATGTCTTTGACACTGACTCGCTTTCCAAGATAATAAAGTTGTTTCACAAACTAAACATTTCACTGCCTTACCGTCATATATTAAATCGGGGAACCGATGTATAAATTTATTTACTACGGCAGCAGACAACCGATTTGACGCATTATTTTTACGACCTCGCAACATTTTCAACGTATACTTTAATACGTTAGAACGGCAACTAAATGCATCGTTTATTTTTACTACTTATGCGAGAGCGGAGTTTACCCCACTCTGCTCTCGCATCGACGCTACTGGTCGGGCACATCGTTTGGACTCTTTAGTTATAATGTATCCACCAAGTCTTGTAGTTAATAAAAACACCTCGGTGGCCCATCGGCAACAACTGAATGAAATTAACGTTGGAACAGTCATTCCTACAGTTCATCAATCAAAGGCTTCTAGCTTTCTCTATTTAAAAAAAAAAAATTATTTCACTTTCAAAGGGTCGATTTTCAACCTTGACATAAACTTTTTGAATGTTCCTTAAACATAAGATGTTCTACGCCTTTATGAATTTTACGACCACTTAACATCGGATTTCGTTGCAAATTAGAGTATATATTCTCTAATATTATCCAGCAAATATTGATTAACTCTATTATTTATTTTTTCCGAACTCAGAAAAATGTTAACCCAAAAGAGGCATGAAGTTTTATATTTTCATACCTACAAATAAAATTATTTTAAACTGATATTCCTTTTGTTGTCTTTATTTCCTTTTTTCGCATCCTTCAGTTAACAATGAATGAATTTAATTATAACCTAATCGCTTTCAGTAATTCTGACTTCTCACTAGCTCATTCAATATTTTTACTTTTTACACCAAGTCATTTCACACAGACAACTACTACCGCCGTCCTTCACATTCATTCCCGCTTATATTGGATGAACAAACACTTTTTAATTAGAATTGAAATTGTCAATACACTTGATTGATGTTCCCTCGTATTTTTGTTGTGCTTATGTTCGTTTTTTGTTACGTCTCCTCTTCTTTGGTACGGTTACAGTTAAATGAATTTCGCCCGCGCTGATTGAAAACAACACGACGTTTTGTCCTGGCAATAAAATCGATGCCTTTATGTTTCTTTATATGCAAACTTGCAAAGAAATCCTAATCTTCGAAAATAAGAAATTTTTTGCTAATTTTATTCAAAATGATTTTTCCCTGAGTAAGATTGTCACTGCCTCGACAATAACGAATGTTAAAAAATCTTAAGACGCTACCTCCGAATACGGTAATGAATTGGTGTCAATTTGATTGTTGTTTTTGAGTTGAGTTTGTTTTTTCAGGAAAAGTTTTGACAGTTGTTGGAACCTGGCTTTTATAATGAGATAGCTCACCAAGCCCTACAGCTAAGTGAGCTTGATTAATGGGATGCGAATAATAACATTGCACTGAATTCATTTGTGACCGGTTTTACGTTTTGTTTCCCCCTAGCAACGACAAATATCGATACTACCTTCCGCGTGGCATGGCCAAGCACGATTACGAGTTAGGTACAAGGGGAGACAAAGCATAAGAATGTCACTGTACATATGCATACTATATACTTTCAGCTTAAAATAAAGTAAACAATACAAAATACAATAATATAATTATATGCAAAATAACAGAATCTCATTTAGAAGGTACATATTAGGTTCGTTCGAACCATGCAGTTCTAGAATTATTATTAGCAAAGGACTGTGGTGTAGTATGTCGAACAACACAAAAGTATCGGCAACCTCTGCGCTACAGGCAAGTTTAATTAAGTAATCCGGGATGGCCGTTTCATACGGTGCTAGGGTTGACGATATTTTCCTGTTATTAAGGTATATTGTTGATAATAATTGGTTACTTTTTACTTTTATTGGTTAATAAAGTTTTAGATTCACAGGGTTCTTAAGACAACATAATATTTAATATACCCATTGCAAAAAATCTTAAGCCCCATACACGGTACTATTGAGAAGGTGTAATTCTCGAACGGTCCCGAACTGCTCTAAAATGAGGGATTCGAACAAACCTATTGCAATGCGACTGTGAATTACTCAAAGTCATAAGTTTAACTTCTCAGGGATAACATTAAAAAATATATAATACTAAGTTATATAAAGCTGTGGTCTTATTATAATTATATTTTGTCGATGAAAATCGAACGAAAACTATATATTTTTGATGTCAAAGAGTTTACAGTACTTCATTGAATTTAAAAATTACATTCTTTTGAGTTAAGTCATCTCGTTGAAATTTGTTTACCCCTTCTCATTTTGTTTTATCATTCTTATCTACGTTTACAAAACCGAACAAATCAAGTAACATCCTTATTGCTTTCAATATCCGCCAAAAATGTCTTTTGGTTCCATGGAGATGCTTCATAAAAACATTCAATTACGGTATGTTCATACATGCTTCATTAATTTAATTAATGCAAGTTCGCCAGCGTCAGCTATTACATATTTATTATCGATATTTGTACACGTAGTTTAAATTGGGAACAACGTCTTATTAAAGAAAGAAAAATCTTTGGAACAACAAATCGGATTGGGCCCAGTCGATATAATTCTTGAACTACATAATTATTTTATTTTAAAATATAATAAAAAGAATATTCAGATCAGGTTATCACGATCTCCAAATATCTCAATACACTTGCAATATGCGAACAACGATTTCTATTTTATTTCTATCTAGTTCACCATGCGCATACATTTACTTTCAGTTTTAGTGGTTGAGTATTCTATTTTTATACAATCGCCCTTACTATTACTATTACGAATGAATTCTTATCATTTCCAATTTGGAGAAAATTACGACAAGAGAAGCTATATAAGTAAAGAAAGGGATCTTTCCATATTCTAGATGCATATATTGGAAAGGTAGCGATGCACTATTTAAGAACCTTAAGGACAGATAGCAAGGAACTTGATTTAATGGAAACGTGATTGTGCTCGGTGTCCTAGTTCTTTCGGCGATGAAGCGAGTGCTGCGCTGTGAATTTCATATAATTCTAACACTACGTGAGTCGAAGTCAAAGGAGCGAGGAAAGAAAGGGAGCCATATGGACTACAAGATTTTATTGTTAAGAAAAAAATTGAGGTAAATTTGATTTGATAGAATTCCACGTTGTTAGGGTAGGTTATTATTTCTACGGCCATATCGGTCTGTTCACGGTGGTAGATGCTTTTTTGAAAGCTTCTTCTTCTAGTCCAATATTTCATCTATTACAGCTGTTATTGAAAATAAAAGGAACGTTTTCTTATGATTTATATTCGAGGTGCAAGTGAATATATTGATTGAAGTATAGTATTCGTGATAGAACGAGTTATTAAATCACTTCTTTATTTAATTCAATATTGCTAAAGTGTCAAAAATTAATTAGTTAATTAGTTAAAAACATTCTCGAGAATTCGAATTATATTTGGTTATTTTTTGAGATATTATTTGTGATACATACACAACACACATTATACGGAATTCAGTAGTCTAAATTCGCAACGTCAATCCGTTACATCTGAAATGATCGTCGTTAGGTCAACCGTACAAAATATTAAGTGGCTCATTTCTTCATTAATTTCATGAATTCTTCATGAGAAATTCTTCTTTACTGTTCAATATGTCTCGTACTTTTTAAATGTGGTTCAATAATATATGTTCTGAAACCTGATTTCGAAGAACAAATGATACAAATGATC
This sequence comes from Oryctes rhinoceros, assembly GCA_020654165.1. Classification (NCBI taxonomy): domain Eukaryota; kingdom Metazoa; phylum Arthropoda; class Insecta; order Coleoptera; family Scarabaeidae; genus Oryctes; species Oryctes rhinoceros. The sequence continues at coordinate 1,837,097 of JAIOKQ010000399.1, read as the reverse complement.
TAAAACAACAAGAATTATTCAAGGAAGATTGGTTATATGAGAAAATTTATTAAATTCATACAAATGATAAACGAAAATTAAACAAAAAAAAAAAACATTTTAAAAATAGAAATATCTATGTGCTTTAATGCAAAGATAAATACTACAAAATACTGAGAAACTAAATATTTAATGCTTCCTATTACTCGCTTAATAATACTGTGTGTTCTATCTATCGCCAATTATGGTGACATACTCGTGCGATGCGAACTTTCCGCCTAAGGATACGTCCATAATGACAGCACGGTACCTAGCCTGGCTCCGATTCCAAAGGGAACCTTACGTTGTAATATCCACTGCAACACACGGTTTCTAGTGAACCTGCTAACGTTAAGATGGATTCCGTTTCATCATCCTCTTCCAATGAAAATATTGACTTATTCGATTTTAATTTAAAGCGGCTTATTGTTCGAAAGAGGTGTTACTGAGGATTCCATTATTTCGATAAAATTAAGCTGTTGTTACGACTTCTATTTTTGCTCTCCCAAATTGGACCATGAATAAATATAAGGCAAATTAATTTTACTTTCAATACCGCTGCTGTATTCTCTTGTGAATGTGCCTATGTAAGAGTGTACCAATTTTCCCTGCACCGAGTCAGCTCACCAACGTAACCACAATGACATTACCTCTAGATATGGTACACCTCAAGGAGACGCCTATTGTTTCACTTATATCCAGAATCAAAATGATGATTGCTTTTCTCACTGTGAGTGGCTAAGACTCACCACCTTCTCTCCAAACCACAATCACTCCCGTGCTGGTACATGCGACTTTTAAGCCATTGTTATGTTTGATCTAAAGCAGCCTTAGCAACACCAACACAAGCACGGTACCTTATATATTATATTTCTCAGCTTCATGGAATACCATGAAGCCTAGCCTAAGTATAGCCTATATAATAATATAGGCTATACAAATCTGTTTGAATAATTGAAAAAGAGGTAAGTACAAGAAAAATCTAAGAAACAGTAACTATTTCGCAATAAATTTATAGATATCGACACAGTTAGAATTTTGAAAACACTCGAAATATTTTATTTACTTCATAAACCACTTGAAGTAACAAGAAATTTTTAGTTGGCTAAGTATTTTGATTATTATATAGGACAAACATTTAAATTTGTGAAAATCATATAGTTATCTTGTATTTAAAAAAAATTGTGTCTTACTTGTTATAAAAAAAAGTTTGTTAGTACAAATTCATTTAGATCTGCTTTATTCAATATTTCATTTATGTAATCCATGAAAGAGATAAAATGAACATTATTTTCTAAACGACTACATTTATAATAAATTTCTCGTAAGTATTTAACAAGAATTTTCCTTCATTTGTATTTTAAGCGGTGTTTACTTCAAAATAATTGATAGAATTATTCAAAATTCAAAGTATTACAGAACACAGCTCTTTAGTTAATTACCTGATGAATGAATTCATCGTAAAATGAATTTTATGTAGTCATAATTTACCATTTCGTCCTTGAGGGTTACTTGATTGTTTGAGATCATATCTTGAAAGCAAACACATTTATTATTTCACCGCAAACGAAACCAAAGAAATACCTTCGCCGAAAGTTGGTTTTAATAATAGCAGTGGGGAATGGGAATTCAGGCTTAAAAGCAAATTAATAATTGTTTTTCCTTTTTCTTGTAGAGAATGGTTCTGCAAAGTTTTAAGTGAATGTCTACTCAGATTATTGGGAGACGTACGCGTATCTGTGTAAGCTAGAGTATGCCGTGGCTTCAGTAATTCGCTTTCTTCCCGAAAAGAATCGAAATCGAGTTTATTTATTTAGAACCAAATGTAGACATAAACAAGTTTATATAGCTTTGGTGCCGTTTTACACATGCCGTTGCTGGATAGTAGGTACGGAATAGCTTATTACGAAATGTATTTGTTCTTATCAGAGCGTTCACACGTTCCAACACTTTATGTTGTTCGCTAAAAGAAAAAAATTGGTATTTTGAAGTAATTCATAAAATTATTTTTGTGTGGTCGTAGGTCTTCCAACAAAGTATTAAATGCTTCAAACCTTTTTCTTCCTATATTTATCGGCTGTAAAACTTTTTTCCGGCGAATGTATCGTTAATAGAACTAGAAAAGTTAGTTTCCCGGTTCATCTGTATTCAAATGTAATAGATGCGACCCTATCAACCGAAAATATTTGATTTTGCGTTGATGCAGCAACATCTGTTTGCGTTATAATTATAAAACGTTGTCTAGATGAAACCTTTCCTAATAAATGGATAGGTTTCATCTAATATTGAAGTTAACTGCAAAACGAGATGTCACACTGCGTTCATTCATCACACTATCACGCCGTCCTACTGCGTCCATTTATGGTAAGTGTACTCTGACAAGTTATCATGAATCATGTTTATTATGGGAAGTATTCGTCGATTTGCGAAACTTACAGACGACTTTTTATGGCCCGTATGATTATCCTTGTACTCAAGCCATTTTGTACTACATTAGACTCGTTACTGCAGAATTAAGAGAAAAATTTACAAAGGTACTTAAAGATTTATAACAACATTTTGCAACAAAATAAAATAAAGTTAAATGAAACCAATATGAAGGCAATGGTAGTAAGCAATGATCCGAAAGGAATACAAATAAAAATAGATAATGTACTAGTAGAACAGGTTGTAAGATTTAAATACTTAAGACTAGAATTACAATGGAATGGAAGACAGGTAAAAGAAACAAGCAACAGAATAGAAAAGACATTAAAACCGTACTTTGCAATGAATAGAGAAAGACTCACCACCACCACATAATTAACTTTCGTTTACGAGTCATAGGCACTTATTAAGAAACAAGGAAGTAAAATTCAAGCTGTAGAAATGAAATGATTCAGGAGAGGTAGAGCAATCATAAAATAGGAAATGCAATCAACACTCGAATACTAAGAAGAGACAACTAAGTAGGTGGGAAAAGACGAAAGAATGCCGCAGGAAAGACAAATAAAATAAATATGGGTGGCATAAATACAAGAAAGGAAAAGAAGAGGAAGACCAAGACAAACATGGGATGGTACTGTAGAAGACATATTATAGCAAGCAAAAAGAAAGAATGGAATATAAGTAGACGCGTTTCAACATCACTTCGATTACTTTCAAAGCAAGCTGGAAGTACTTGAACAAAATACCCTCAAGGACCAAATACTTTCTACTGAAGTCCAGTGCTTAAGGCTTGAATGTTCTTCAAAATGTCACCAACAAAGTTTTATATTGTTCGTATTATTCACAAGAATACATTAAAACTAACTTACTACTACAAATATGTAACACGTTACGCTTTGATTCGATTGAACAAAATTAAATCGCAGGTGTTAGGTCCCCCTAATTCCATTACAACTTACAAATCAAACATGTCACTGATTATATTTCACGCCCTAAGCAATTTACACAACACGTACACCGGAATTAAATTTTCCTAAGCAAATGCAAATATTGGACGTTCCTCGAAAGGAGGCTAGCGCCATGTTTGCGCGTGTACTCAAGCATCTAATTTCATGAAAAAAAAAAAAAAACTCCAAATATTAATCACTCAGTGTTCTCCATATAGATTCAACGTCCTCTGTTGTTTGAACGGAAATTGATTGATTTTCGGTAATGAGCGAGGTAAACAGGTTTGATTTATTGTAGGCGAGCAGGAATTCCGCGTAATTTAGTCCTGGAAAAAATTATATTCGAATACGGGTAGAGAGTAATTGAGATACAAACGTATTTACGTATGCGTACGTATAAAACAGTTGAAGAGCATGAAATCGAGATTTTGTAAAGGATCGCGGCTCGTTAGTATTATTTTACGTTTTGTAGCGAGCTTATCTGGGTCATAGTACGCTGTAATGGTTATATTTTTCATTACATCCTCTGGCAATATCATGGAAGGTTTACAGTTGGGTTTTTATTAATCTCAGACGTTGGGCCTTTAGTTGTGTTCGGATGCGAATAATCACAGCTGGGACTTCAATTCGAAATTTTCAGGTTCAGGAATACTATTCATGAAATAAAAAAAAAATGTATCCCCGTACCTAAAAAGAAAAATATGCAGTGTATCGTTCTATGCTTTAAGTTAACAAATAATTTAGAGGATATGATTTACTTAAAATAATTTTAAAACCTCTCGTTTTAATTTAATTCCATATTCAATGAATCATATGCAATTATTAGAACTTTATACTCCGGAGGAGTTAATTAATTTCAGCAATAACAGGTCGTCCCCGCTATCATTAATACAAGGAGCAGCGCAAGTGCTTATTGTCAGTTCTATTGATGTCATTACACACAATGAAATTAACATCATCCGTTGAACATTTGACCTTGCACATCTCCATGCATTATTTATTTAAATCAGGGGTAGTCCTTGGATTTACGATTAACTGAAATATTTGCTAGCCTCACGTTTGGAGCAAAATTGCACCATGGCTGATTAAAGTTTTAACGTAAATGACTACTTCTTAAAGTGCTTATTTTAACAAGCTTAGGAGCTAAATTATAGAAGGAGTCATAAGAACTTGACTATCGGATTAAATATTGAACGGAATAATTTGAAATTCCCGTTCTTTGCTTAAGAATTAGGCGAAACTGTGTTTGGTATTTGAAGTCCACCGTGTTGTAATAGATTTAACGGTGTCATCAATACACAGCAACGTATAAACAGGCCAGGTACGACAAGATAAATAAACAGGTAAGGAAAGACATGCTTGTCGATTTTTTTTTCTTTATTATATTTTCTCGAAACTAAACTTAAGAATCGTCGTCTTCTGCGAAGATATCGAGAATTGGCGGAGAAAATTGGGGCACCCGTCTCGTCGAGTGCGAATCCGGCTAGTTAAACGGTTGGGATGTTTCTCCGTTGGGAAAATATCGATAGGATCGGGAAATATTTTTCGTTGTATCAAGATTTTAAATAAATTCGAATTAACCGGAAATCGGTTATTAACAAGTAACTCGTAGTTATAAAAAACTTTGAATTGAATAATAAGATGGCTTTCTGAATGCAAAATCGGGTAAAATCAGAAGAGGCGCCAAGTCGATGTGGCATTTTAAGGGCAAATAGCGGGTGGGTTTTGCTTCTAAAATGGCGGCGTCTGATGCTGAAAGTGATAAATTGTTTATCTCCAACGGCGTCTCTTTCGCTTATCGCTCAAAGTAGAAGGATTACGTTTGGAATTGAAAAAGATGAATTTAACAGTGTCTTTCAGGTAGGTCTCTCGTAGAATTGTTTGCAAAAGTTACGGATAATTTGTGTAGTTACGTAGCATCATGCTTAATATCTCTATCTTAATTTGACGTTCATGTTTTCTAACTGCCTTCCTTCTTAGGCTTTATATATCATTATTTTACAACCTAAAATCTAATGAACCTTCCAAATAGTACTTTTTTTAATTCATACTGATGTCTGCGATAGACATTTACATATATGCACTGATGACATAAAGTATAACTGATGTCGTAATATCTGTATTACATGATAAGAATAAATTCAATAAAACAATAAGATTGGCTATAATTGGCAATAATCTAAATGTCGTTTACTGCTCACCTGGCGCGGCTTCTGATCCATTCGTATTGATTTACTTAATATGGTGTTGATATGGAAAATTCTGAAACATTTCCTTTCACTTCATCACGCAACGAGGTTTCTTTTGTTCGTTTGTTTTTTAAAGGCATGAGGTCTCATTGTAATAGTTGTTGGTATTTGAAAATGTAAGGCACAACACTATTTTTCATTTTAATTCAACCATCCAGTATACCACGACTTCTATTAAAATGATCTTCATAACAATAAAAAATTGATTTGGTTATCGAAGAGCTACAAATATTTTGCGGCTGTAAACCATTTTTTTCTTTTATTCTATAAACCTTTAGAACGGCAACAATCACTTTGTTGAGAAGGACTCTCTGGTGTATTTTTCTATATTTTTTGCATGTACTAGTTTTAGGTCGTACAGGCGGCAAGAGTAGATACTTGTAAATACATATTTTCGTTTTCGAGAATAGAACCGAACAGACTCTACAGACACATCACTCGGACACGTGGTTCATAATGGGGATCCTTGCATCCGAGCAGATTTTCCGAACCAATTAAATTAAACTTCTGTGGTGCGGAGTATGCCGATTCTTTAATATTGTTTGCCATTTATTTTTATTAAAAAAATTAAACAAAAGAAGGTCGTCAACAACCCAATCAATGTAATCTACTATTGATTCTTTTAAATTAATGCAACTGCAACGGCATAAGACGAAAACAAAAAATTGATCACATTTACTTTGGCGCTGCCAATTATCAACAGCTAATGTAGGATACGTTTTCCCCGCTTAGATTGTTGTCAAATATGTTGCAAATTAACCAAGAAAACCAAGAAACTCGTTTGAAAAGAAGACACCGGTAACTTGATAAACTTATAACCAGTTTTGTGAACGAAAGTTCGGATCCCAAAAAAAATTTTTGTTTAAGTGCGGCCGAACCTAAATTTGGAAAACGCTGTAATTTCAAAATTAAATAAATTTAAGGCAGTCACATAAAAATAATCCTTTTCTATATTGCCTTCGTGTAATATAACTTTTTACAAATCTTTTTTTAAATATTCATATCCCTAATCGGTGTATCTATTAAAAACTAATATAATAACGTAGCAGATATATTATTTGAACGCATTTAAACCAATAACACCTGTAAATCCCCGGTGATATAAAAATATGTGCTCTCATGAAGACAGATTGTGATATAATTCTGCATACCTATCCCGGCGATTTATGAAAACCGGAAAGTGCATTTTACGCACGAATATCGTAAATCCTGATAAATGATAAATAAATTCGTTTAGGTTAAGCCTGCGTTGTAAACGAAATGTATTGAATTATGGAATTACTAAATTGATGCATAAATCATATGATTGCTGCACAAACTGTAAGCACGTATAAATTTATTTTTCATTTATACGTCGCGTCGGTCGCAATAATATACAAACAATAAAACAAATCTTCCAGCAATATGTTGCATACTGTATTGTTACGACAAATGTTTTGTTTTCAGCTTCTTGTAACGGCGATTGAGTCATATTGTAGAATGAAGATAAAATACGGTTTCGGTAGCGATCGGACAGCGCAGCCCAAATAAGGTTCGTGAAAAATTGCAACTCGATTTGCGGTTATCGCTAAATTGGTATATCGATAAGAAACATTTCAACTTCGTAAAATTCGACTTAAAACTACCGTGTGTATGGTTCCTCTAATGCATCGGCATTTGTAGAAATCGAAAAAAAATTTGTTAGAAATTGTTTCCTTTTACTTCTTTCTTTACTCAGTAAAATTGGGGAGCTGTTTTCTTACACTAGATTTAAAAAATTGTGGAGTTTTTCTGAAAAGACCCACATTTTTTATTTCCGGACTACACTGTTTTAAAAGAGCTTTCGTGCTTTGTATGGGGTTGTATCTGGAAATTTCGACATCATAAGAAGTCATCTTGGTTCTTTTAACTATATGCGAATGGATATGATCTCCATAAACGTAAACAATAACGACTCAAACCATAGCACAACTTCCCGTATGGAACTGCAGGCCAACAAAACGGAAAATGTGATTACTTCCTATTTTCACAAGAATAAACTATGCTTTCCGATTTCACAACAGTCGGCCGTAAGTTGTTACTAGAGAGGACAAAGGCGGATGAAATTATTACTATTATTCGCAAAGACTAAACAGACTCATGTTTTGTCAACTCTTGGGGATACCAGTACGCACCACGAATCCATTCTCACGAGGCGAACAGGCACGAGTTTTTCTAGTCTAGTCTATCTAGTCTGGTCTATTTAGTCTAGTCTATCTAGTCTAGTCTATCTAGTCTAGTCTATCTAGTCTAGTCTATCTAATCTAATCTATCTAGTCTAATCTATCTAGTCTAGTCTCTCTGAAAAATGAATAGTTCCACCTACCTTTGTCATCTCTACTATACATAGAGCCGTACAACCCTTTGAGAACTCATCATCAGGTCATCGAAGCTTACTAATGAAAGAAAATTTACGTTTTAGGCTTCTCAGCAGGATTTACTGGGTAATATCTAAAAAATCTCCCAATTCTTTTTTTCAATTTTTCCTTCAATTATTGCATACCGATCAGATCTATTTATTTTTCAGTATGAGAAAGAAATTACTATGTAGATTGTAAAAATACACTTACTTGCTATATGTGCATACATTCAAGCACATATAACGAGTAAGTTAAGCACAGAGAACTGAAAACCTCAATTCAGTTATAAATAATTTGTGTCAATTAGATAACTTTCCTCATCAAGATACGAAAAATGGTTCCGATGTGTTTAGTGACGTTTTATACCAACGTTATTAGAAAGCAAGGAATATCTTTCATCGCTTTACTGTATGTTACAGAAAATTATATAGAAAAACCTCGACGAAGTACAAATGACATCCTATTTGCCGTTTGTTGAGCATTTCCGAATAATTTATTTCTATCCAATATTGATTTTTCATTAATTATACTGACACCGTTTCGTCGATCAGTTTATTCCTGTTTTTGTACATTTCTTCATATTACACATGTCTGCGGAATGTTTTCCACTTCCAGAGTGATAATAAATCCAGCTATTTATTATATTACTGTCAGGTCATTGAAATATTACTTCTACAAGTACAGCATTCATACGTATGTGAATTCGAGTAGAATGACCCCTTTTTTTACTCTTTGTTGTTGTTATCAACTAACAATAAGAGGATCAATTCCGCTTGAATCTATTATTGCCATTGTGCCCGATAATGTAATTTTCTATATCCGTTGTTTCACAATTATGGATTAAATTATTTCCGCATATTTAAAATATAATGCACAAATACAAGAATAATAGTTGAGTTCATTCTTATAGCTGTTTAATATTGAACCACAAAAGCAAGCAAATAGGACCTGTTGGAAACTGTCTGGAAGAAATTATGATAAAAATACAATTGAATGTATATTACATTAAAGGCGAATTCTTAAAAAAAAATTATTTTCTCGATATGATTATTTTTCGAAATTCTAATTCCAACTCTAGCTTCTCCCTAGCCGCTTATCCAAAGCAAATTAATAATTTCTATTCCTTTCCATTATTGTGACTTCTGAGTGATGCTTTTATTCGGTTACCTCTGCTAAGGATTTTGGTTTTATATATATTAACGTTTTTTTTTACATTTTTAGCATTGTACGGTGGCTGCCCAAAGTTGTCAGATTCAGTTCCGGCTATAGCCGCGACTCCGCAAGCAGTTTCAAATCGTCGGCAAACATCAACATCCTCACGCTGGTATGTGAATCCAAGACAGCGGCTTTTTATTAAGTAATTATTAATATCACCTACTAGAATGGTTAATAACAAGCGACACCGTGGGGTCTTTCGGTAATACTCCGTTTCTTATTTGAATACTCATCACTACATTCTACCTGCAGGACCGCTGCTTAATGTAGATTACCGATGAGCCTGATTGTTTTTCCATTAATTCCGGATTCATTTTATTTTTGCCGTAAAAATAAAATAATCGACCTTTTTGAATCAATAAAATGCGCACGCACCTTTCGTTTGGGAAGTCGAATGTTGCTGCGCATTATGGTAAATATTGTTCAAACAATTGATATTCTAATAATGCATTAAAGTTTTCAAGTTTGTTTTTTATTTTTCAATTTGGCTTTAATTTTATTTTCTAAATGTTTACGCACACACCTCCGTAATATTGTCTGGCTCGTTGCTTTTCAATTCGTTGCTTAACAAGTAAACGCCAGATTACACGCAATCATAGTTACACATAAATCATATATAAACCGTTTCCGATATACACATGTTTTGTTATTATTGTGCTTTGCACTTCTCACATGGTCTTTTGGCCAACACATTAGATGTATATCGCAAACTAAACATTTTGTCCTCGCGTCATCGTATATTAAATCCGGGAAATCTTCAATAAACTCGTTAACTTTATTTGTCAATGGTCGTTTCCTTCGTCCACTTCTTGCTAGCACTTTATTACGTATAACGTACATGCAGCACTTCGCTATGCTCACGTGCATTTCAATCGGCTGCCAAATACATGTTGGATATATTACTACCGCAATAAGATCGCTTGCGCATATATTACGAATCACACACCCGAACGACCACTCCCATACCGACGCCTGTGAAATGCACCGAAAGTGGCGAACTTTATTAATAATGGAGCATTCAAATTTTCGTTATGTGTGCTTCGGTAATTTTACAAAGTTATATAAAATTACCAATAAAGGACATGCAACTTTAAATTGTAAAAACGGGCAAAATACATTGAAGGTTCCGCTTTTTAGTAGTCAACAATACAATTTCCATTATCCCTAAGTAAATTGCTCACCATACAAAGCACCTTATTCCAAAATAATGGTACCGATTCATAATACTATTACGTGAGGTTCCTTCTTTCGTCGTGTATAACGCAATCAGTGACAAAGTTATTTCAACGTTCATGTATACGTATTTTATATTCGGGATGGTATATTCACCCCGTAAGGTAGAGATACACGCAGCATAGAATGGATGCAATAGATGTCAAGCATCGTTGCGGAGCTTAAAAACTAGTCGTATGTGCAACATTCATCACCAGCGAAATTGCGCTATAAATCACTCTGGTCTGGCGACTTCGTTACGTTCGGTGAAATTCGAGCAATTTTTTTCAACAGTGATAATCGTTTAAATTTCGGCAATAATGGATACTGACGTCAAAATTAATTTCTATATTTGCCTGTTAAAAGAAAGGGTAACATGGATCGTAGATTACCCGCTAATCGATACTTTAAAGAAGATAAATGGTGTCCGTGGAATTTTCAAATTCTGCTTTAACTTTCGATGGCTGATTTCGATGAAAAAGATGTATTTTTCCTAAAAAAATCAAGAATCCTATAATTATACCTGTTGTTATCATAATTCGCAGGCTCATTAAATCTTACAAGTTTTTTTTTATTTCTTTGAATGTATCATGAATCACAAATTAATGATGAGGTAAGATGAACATGCATTTATCACCGAACAACCTTCACTCGTTCAACTATGGTAAGGCTTACGTGACACTGTATGATCTACATCCAAAATTAGATCTGTTCGTCGACTTGTCCAAGACATTAGATGTATAAAGAATCGAAATCACTCTTCATTTTAAACTGAATACCCAACGTAGGAAGAAGTTTGACGATTCTTGGATTCTTGTTCTATTAATGAAAACATTTCCAAAAAATTTGGAAAATAATTTTTGGAAGGTGAAGATATAAAATTCGTTAATTTAAAAATAAGAACCATTTTGATGTTTAATATGTTAAAAGATTCATTTAGCTGTCACAATTACATTCTCACTTCAATGGTTGACAATGGCCGTAATCAATCAGGTAACGAGTCGAGTATTTTAATTCGTTAGCTCGAAACGAACGTCACGAAACTCGAGTGGTTTCTAATTTAGATTCGAATTAGGCTGGCTTGACTTTGTGCCGTGTTTATTTGAATCGAATCGGACAATTTCTAAATCGAATCGGACTCGCAACTCGCTTCAATTTATGCTGGGGTTTAATCAACTCGAGTCGTGGCGAATCGTACTCATTCGTTCAGCAGGAGCAACAACCACTGGAAATTATCAACACTGCCGACTCGAAGGATATATATATCGATTCGAGGGATTCGTCAGGTCTCCTAGGGACAAAGGCGTATTGTCGTATTTTTGGGGTTTTAATTTTAATTTGCATTTCATAAATCAATAATGTTTCTCTTGTAGTTCGACACTGGTTTTGATCTACACTGGTTGCGGTTAAAAATGCATCACCCATAATATACATTATAAAAATTTTAAACGAGTGTTTGTCCAATTGCATTGACCTAGCTTGTTTTCCAGCATTTAGAACAACCAAATGCTTCATACACTTCTGCATGAACATCTGTTATAATCCGATAGTTGCAATCTAAATGTACGAAAATTAGTAAAGTGTGTGCAATGTCTTTCAAGTAATCGTAACTGATGCCTCGCAGACGAGAATGTAAATCTTACAAAACAGCTAAGCCCCTCACAACGTGACCGGATTATTGGTCTACATGAATGCGGAATTAGTTTTCCGAGAATTGCGTTGAAAAATCGTAATTAATCCTGTGTATTGCAAATCAAAGTAAAGCACGTAGAACCTCCAGAAGAACCACTCTCCGAAAAGAATTTCTTTGAAGCAGTTGGCTACGCAAAACCGGTTGCATCGGTAACATTTTTAACGCAGCAGTGGTTGAACGTTGTCGGTCGTAGAGCATCATTACCGACACGGAATTCCGTAGCTACCACCCTTTATTGCCATAAACTCTAAGGTCTACTTATCCTTTTTTGAATTATTTTTCATTTAGATGTAGAAGTAGTAAAGCATCTTTTGATACAAATAAACATTGTTTTGTAGACATTTTTTGGCAGTGCATTATTAATTGTGGCCTGCGTATTTTATTAACTCGCAATGCCCGCCATCGTCTGTTTACAATAACTACATAGTAATGACGCCATTTAATAGAGATTTGACAAACGTAATGGAGAATCCCAATAAGAGCATATTGAGGAATTTTTTGATACAAATGAGAATATGTTCTTCCACGGAAAGTTGCGTGGGCAATGGACCAAAGACATAACGTCATATTTTTAATGTCCCTTCTATTTATATCTCTTGGCTTAAAGTTCTTGGTCTTCCATTTAATTTTAGCTTGAATATTTGAATGTAAATCTTTTTCAATTAAAAATGTATTAAAACTTGTTCAAACAGTTTATTTTATACTATTGTTGCAGTTCATTATACTATGTTGGTAGCGCTGATTCGATTCATTCTTTCTTTGTAATAGGCGAATATTTACTATGTTCTTCCTGTCGGTTAACTCGGGACTACAATTCGAAACGGAATTTATCGCGTCAAATTTACTCGTATATTGTTGGTATTACGCTACCGCATACGTGTCGGACTCAAGTCAATGAAATATTCGTCACGCAAGTACCTAATGTTAACGAACAAACTTTTCCGTGTCAAATTTTTTTAAAGTAGGCTTCATAAAATACTTATAGGAGTGGTTGTAAAACTTAAGCTCTACGAAGTTAATTAACCAGATATAGGGAATTCTCAGCAAAATGCCCTTCCAATTAACTTTTATAGACGCACTAACATGAGAAAAAAACGAACGGCTTAACAGAAATTTATATTCGCCAATTACTACCACAATCTATCGTAAAAGAGAGCCTATCAAAATCTAGCACGTCTAAGCGACAACTTCCATTACAGAATGCAATAACATTCTCCGTCTGACGTTGATGGAAGGCAACGCACCCTCTCTCTGTTACATGCCTGTCATCTAACCGTCGTTGTGGCAGTGTGCTCAATAATATTGGATTATATTACTTTTATATATACGAACAATTTTCTCCTGCGATGCATGTAGATGGATGTAAATATTAATGTTACATATGCGCACCACCTCCGTGCTTACGTATTTCGATATACTTTACTTAAGATGTAAATTTCCTTCGTTCGCTACGTTCTATCCAAGTTATATCCTTCCATAATCGTAGATGCACGCCGGAATAAATTGTATTGACACATTTTCGTCTCGGTTGTCTAGATCTGGGATATTGACAAAAATGCATATTTATCTGTTTATAACAAGAGGAATACACACAGGAATAAATTGGATTATATCTTCAGTTTGACATCGGAAAGCATTGGATTCTATTTTGTTTATACAGGATGTGACATGGCGAACTGCATTGATCGATATACGAAAGATTATTCATTGGAAAGTTCTGAAAGCTCGCCAGTATACTAAAGCTGGCGTATGGTGCTGAAATAAAATATTTTCAGCAATACTATGCTACTATTTCTAATCGCGTTTGAAATTTTTAGATTTTTTCGAAATTTTTAAGACATGGACGCGTGCATATGAATTCTTATAATTGTATAAATATAGTGCGTAGGAAATTGAAATGGGTCGTATGGGGTAGGATTAGAAACTGAAATAGTTTTGTGAAAACATTATACAGCATGTCTGATAATTACGGTTAAACTTCGTGCATGTTACCCGTCTAATCTAATCTAATTTAGATTCACTTTGCTGGTTCCTGGGATATATGGATAATCTAGAAACTTGAGGGAAATCTGTAAGATGTAAGGTTCGTCGTTTTTGTGTGAAGACGTAAGTGGTGTTCCAGAGAACTAAAGTTTATTTATAATGGCATCACGTTACTACGAAGTGGAGAATTTTCGGCATTATACTTACCTTCTGCATTTTTATTAGTTTGTTCGTAATATTAATAAAATTGTTTTTTAACAACATATTACCCCCTGATGATGATGATAGATGGACGCTTTCTTCTTTAGAAAGAAGAAAACATCTATCATTTCTGTGGAATAATAATTAGAACAGACAAGAGCGACTGCAATCATACCTTTTTTGCAGCGACTAGACAGACTCATGTTTATTCGTCTCATAAGAAAAGGTTCGTGCGGCCTACTGCCCCCGAGAGACGACAAAACACAGAGTCTGTCCAGTCGCAGCAAAAAAATACTTTAAACTAGAATTAAATAAATGTCAAAGAAAAATATATTTGTTGCAAGCTGATGAAGTTCCTACTATATTATCGAATCAAACATATCACGTATATTAAATCAAGCAGATGTATTATTTGAGCTAAGAGGATATACGTTCGAATCAAAAAATTACGTAAAAAAAATTATTTCTTTAAATTGAAAAGTATGTTTCCCGCCACGTAGAAATATGATTTGGCTGAATACGTATTTGTATGAATCGGGAACATTTCTTCCCTGCCTAATGCCTTCGCATTGAAATTATACCTCTCCGATAGACTTCATCTATAAGTTAGTTAACTCTTGCAAGTTGCAAAGTGATTATTTTCAGACGGACGAAAGCTAAGAGCTACATTAAGGTAAGACTAAATATTCTGGTGAAAAATGAAAGTCTGACTCTTACCGATTATGTTATAAACCTTGGAATACATATTGATCCGGTATAACGTTTCTATCAAAACTCCACCTTGCTCATCCAAAGATCCATAATTCCGCTGAAATCTACTTAAATTGGATCGGTAAACTAGCCCCATGTAAGTCACCGGTCTTCTCACACTTCAGTTAGGGTAACTGTATCTGCTCCCTCTTCCTGATTGATGATCTACGTGAGAGACGAGGCATTCCCCAAAAGCAAATTGAAGCTAACATGCTAAATATGCGGTACACTAAGTTGCTTGCTGCCTTTTAATAGAATACAACTTCCAAAAACACATCTACTTATCTTTACGATAAAAACAAATTTAGGTATGATGCACATTTGTGTACGTACATATAAGTATTGCAAGATATCGACTGGATATTCTTAAGCTCAAACCATTGTGTCTTTTCGACGGCCCCTGTACTGAAAGCACAGATTAAGCTGATATTTGACAAAGCATCGAAGCCCAGGTAAAAGACAATTTTCTTTAGTAGACAACGACCAAATTGATATTAGATAATTGCCTATGTGTAAGAGAGCGTTGTGTATTGTTTGTTATATTTGCTCTTATTGTTTCATTCATTGCTTGATTTATTGTTAGTAAGTTCTATAATACAGGCATGTACGTTAAATATCCATATTGTATTGTTAACTTTGTTGCTGAATTTATTCACTGTTGTATTTGATATTCTTTTTATTTTCTTTTTCTCGCCTTAATTTTTGTTCTTTTTATTACTTTATTGAATTAAGTTGCAGGAAAAGCGCTGCTCCGATACAGTCTTTATGATAGTAAATTTTGTTACTTTTTGTATTATTTGTCAATAAATGCTTATCGAATACCTCCACAATTATAAAACCTCAGTCAAGAATACAGCATTCAATACAAGATCTGACAGGTTTGATATAGTTCATAGGTTAATTTTCATGTTATTATTATATTTTGTATATATACAAATTAAAAGTTTCCAACGTGTTCTTCAAAAATACAAGTTGATTAATCAATGTTGTTAATAATAATAACGAAAATTGTTGGGTGGTTAATATTAAATTAATTCTTAACGTTTTAAAAGTTCGTGGATTACCATTGCAGTACCTTAATATTTGTGAATCAATCTTGGAAATAAACGTTTACCCAATAAACAGTTAATTTATTATAGCGAAAATTCGGTAGGCTCATTTTACCGCCGGGCCAAACCATCGGCCTACCTTATGATCACAATAATAAGCTTATCAGATGATCTTCGCCGTTGACCTCTAATTACCAGTTAGCGGAGACTTTACCGCGGTAAAGTAAAGCAGTGAAAAGGTAGTGTACCGTACACTCGGAATTTAAATTGGAATTCTCACAGGCACAAAATTTATCGGGTCAACTAATAACAAAGTTATCCTTATCTCGGTCTTAATCTGGCCTAAATTTTCTTATGCTGAAAGCCATAAAGGATGTAATTAATGTTTGGCGATTGCCGAATTTAAACAAAATTTAATTCACTTAATTAAAACGTACCGAGTTGCTTTCCATCTCGGCATTTGTGTTAATATATATAAGTTATAAAAAGTTTTTAAGACCGACGAATTACGATGAAAATCGATGGTTTTCTTGCTATTTCAGAAATTCTTAATCCCGGCAAAGAATCGAGCTTGATATTTCCCGTTTTTCAAAAACAAAACCCAAGGTTTATGGCAGGAAGAAAAGCACTTTTTAACACCTAAATTAGAAATTATATTTTGATTTAGGTTTTCGAGTCTAAAGAATAGTCTTTATTTGAAGTTCGTATATTTTACTATTCGCATTTGGCGACATTTCATTTTCAAGCTTTCCATAGATATCTTTCTTATGTAATTGTATATTTAACTTCGCAATTTAATTGCAATTTAACGAAATGTCGCTAAATACGAGTCATAAAATACACAAACACGAAATAAAGAGTACTTCTTTAAACAGATCTGTAAACCCAAATAAAAATTTAATTTCCAATCGACCACAAAGGTCCAACTAAAAACTAAATATTTCAAATACCTAAACAAACATACATCTTACGTGCCAAGTGCACTAATTAATTAATTCCGCCAGCAGAGTGTGAAAATCCATGAATTCTTTAGAATTTTCGACATGTTTCGACCCGTTCTCGAATTGCTAAAACGTTTTGCGGTGGTGCTCCTTCTTGCTGCCGAATCTCGTTGTCTAATTAATTTCTGGGGAAGTTTTGAAGTATGTAAGTCATTTACTTGGCAGTTTCCAAGTGCCTATCTTTTCGATGCATGCAATTACAGTCGTGTTTAAACTTTCAATCTTTCCTCCTGCTCTGTGAGCTCTGAGACTGGTAATATTTCATCTGGAGTATATTCGTATCTTTATCTAATGAAGCATGCTGGCAAGTATTTCGTTTTCACATTTAAAATAACGTGCTTCGTTTATTCTCGAACAGAGATTGTTATCTCTTCAATAGTACAGAACTCCTGTAAACCTGCGCAGAGTTCATACATCTCATAAAATCTTAATAAATCAGTCTGGCTGAAATGCAATGAATGTACATCATCAATAAAAAAAACATATTTATTTTAAATGCTATAGTATATTGTTATTGCCATTAGATCCAATATTTAGGAATCCCAGGCTCTTCTGGGTAACTTGAAAATCAACATTTTGAAAGACATATTGGTAATACTTCGTGTGAATAGCAATATTAGTAAAATTCCTTAAACTCTTGCTGTTATTTCGGTGACTAGGAGACTCTGGAGTTGTATCTTATTAATAACAATAATAACAATAATAAAGGCTACCACCTAAGCCCTATATACAAATGCGCGTTTAGACGTGTTATGGCTTATTACTGTACATTTATGGATGGTGATAGTCAGTTTACTAATTGTCGTGTAAATACGGACGACCAAGGAACATACATGAATAAGAATATCTAATTGAGGATACTTGAAATAATTTCTAATTTGCGACTTTTGTAATTTCTTGGTCCACTACTTAGCTAGAAGATCTCCAAAACGCAACATCGCGCCATTTATAAAATAACACCGACAGCAAATCGACTAAGTTGATCAGAACACATCTTGTAAGCACTCGATGTACAACGCCCTAGAAATCAAAAAGTTTATGATTATATTCAACCAAACAACATTTAAGATGGATTTCATAATTTAAGAAAATACTTCACTTAAAAGTTAGCTAAACTTCGTTAAACCACTTGAGGCTATTACCGTATAAAGCTGTAGCTCACTAACAGCGACCTTATTGCTGTTTATATATTATTAAATAGAAGAAACCGTCTGATATGAGTTCCTAAATTGCCATAGTACAAGATCAGATATAACAGTGCACACAAATGCCTTTAACCCAGTTTTCTGGAACGTCAGAAGGAATGGACGCAGATACATAGGTACGATATTGCCTCATGCAAAGTGAGGATGTGTAACTGAGGTTGAATGAACTACGTAGATACATCGACATGGACATCAATAGAAATTGAGGTTTTATCTATTCGTATTATTATACAACTGAAGTAATAAGGCAAACACTCGCATTTTACAGAGAGTCTACCTAGATTACCTCTAACAAATTTAATCGACAAATAAGGCAAGTAGGTCAATATATCAGAATTTTTTCTTAACGAAGGACTATTTTACGATATTATTTGTAAAGAGTCCAAACGATGTGCCCGAGCATTGGCGTTGCGTGGAGAGTTTACCAGAATAACAGTGCGCTTATTTAAAAATAAATATATTGAATCACTTTACAAAACGTTAAGAAAAAACATAAATAACTTACCTAACATGTTTACATTGTTGCAGAAATATCCGGATGTGCGCGATGAAGTAATTGCACCATCATATATGTTTCTGTATTAGTCTCGGAAAGGTTCGTACGTAGCGACGTAAATAAATGCTTATATGCTGAAAAGGATTGTTCGACGTTGAGAGATGTTATATTTGCATAGTTAAAGTGCTCTTTGTATCTGTACAACGTATCTTCAGTATTGGTAAAAAGTTGCCGTAATTTTGTAAAATCTACATTTTTATCTAATACACTATTAAATTTTTCACGAACACAAACACTTTTTTCATCATCAAGGATATGCAGCGCTAATTCTACGTGGTCAATAATTGCTAATGAGTCCGATAAGGACAGCGCATTGTTCTGTAACTTTTTTATTGCATCCACTATTGGAACGTAACTGTCGTAAATAATTTTTAAATTTGCTGCAACTTGAGGATTTTTAAATTGAACCTGACTGAGCCTTATTGCAGCCGCTTCTTTGCCGTCTAGTTGTAAAACTACTGATTTAATTTTTTCAAAATGTTTATAATAATAGAATGCTGCTTCTAACCACGTACCCCATCGTATAAGAATTGGTTGCGGCGGCTCGGGTTTGTCAGGACACTGCGAATGAAATAGGCGAATACGTTTCGGAGATTTAAGAAAAACCGCTTTCGTTTGTCCTATTAGTTCATCCACATCAGGATAACTTGTACGTATAATGTCTGTTACAAGGTGTAAAGCGTGAAGCAAACATGTGACGTGCAGCAGGTTTGGTTGAATCGTTTTGAGTAATTTTGCTGTGGAACACATAACCGCGGCAGCATCGGTAACTAACATTAACAGTTGCTCCGGTAAAATTTCAAATTTGTGTAGTGTTTCTATTAATACACTACGTATCGCCGTGGCAGTACAATCTTGCATTCGTTTACAGGCTAGTAAATAAGGGTCAGAAGATCCTTGTGGGGTCAGCGTCCTTACGACAATGGATAGGATGGACTGTTTTTTAATATCTGTAGTTTCGTCTATTGTCAACCAAAGGTATTTATTTTTCACCGTTTTTTTCGTAAAATTTACAATTCTTTCACGCACTGATGGTACGTAATTGTGTAGCGTATTTTTAGGTGGTAATTTCCACGTAGGATTGTATTTATTCCAAAACTGGCGAAACATTGGGTGTTGGACTTTATGTATTGCTATATTGGTCGCAATTAGCATCATTGTTAAATCAACCACAAATTCATTATATGATTTGCGTCTAATCTTTTTCAATTTATGTTTGTCACTATTTAGATGTCTTTGACACTGACTCGCTTTCCAAGATAATAAAGTTGTTTCACAAACTAAACATTTCATTGCCTTACCGTCATATATTAAATCGGGAAACCGATGTATAAATTTATTTACTACGGTAGCGGACAACCGATTTGACGCATTATTTTTACGACCTCGCAACATTTTCAACGTATACTTTAACACGTTAGAACGGCAACTAAATGCATCGTTTATTTTTACTACTTATGCGAGAGCGGAGTTTACCCCACTCTGCTCTCGCATCGACGCTACTGGTCGGGCACATCGTTTGGACTCTTTAATTATTTGTTACAAAAGTCCGAATTGCCAAAGGTAAAATTAAATATTCTTTTCGTCAAAATAACTATGTTTACCGCTTGGTATAATCCGATTCGATAAAAAATACCAAAAATATATTAACAAATTTTAGTTTGTCACGGTTAACTCTGCAAAATAATTTTCAATTCTCACATCACAGCCTCCATTACTACATTACAATTGTACCCATCGAAAAGTGGTACATCCGTTTGAAGGCGATAATTACATTTTCACAGAACCAATGCTGTACCACTCTACCGCTTTTTTACCATCTACTTGTTGCAGTTGCCCTCCATAATTTGTAATGTTATAATATAGGATGGGAGAACTTACAAAATTAAAATTAACATGTGTAGATAACCACTCGGCAATTTTTCGCTTGGTATACCAGAAATGCATTTTAAGCTATATATATATATATATATATATATATATATATATATATATATATATATATAAAATTACATCCTAGCCTGTGTACGAGGTAAATTTAAAGCGTAATAAATTATCAAAATGTTTGTTCGTAACGTTAAGGCATTATACATAACTTAACAATTCGTATTTGTTGAAATGAATCATGGTTGGCTCTACAATTTGAGCATTACAAATAGAGAAATGTGAAGAATTCCGTTAACGTTATTTATCTTGGATCAGACAAAATAACGTGCTTCGCTATTGCTGTAAAATTGCGATTTATTTACGATTGTCTAGTGTACAATTTAAACAAAGCTATGACATATGGCCGGTATACAAGTAGTTGCCGTGAGTTATTCTCATCAGATTTAAAATTTCCTGACTGGGTTTACAGAACAAACTACGTACTTATGTATATTTAGCGTATATGTAGCCTTAAATAATCGTTATTTTCTATGTTGGTACTAAATTAAGAAATTGTAAACTATTTCGTTAAAACGCAGTATAATTTAGTTTTCCTGTGATTTGCTCGTTTATTAAGTAGTTCTGGTTAATTTGAATATCGTCAGTAAATAAATATATTTTCCGTTGTGTATTTTATCGACAATTTTCAGATGGAAGGATAATAGTATATTAAGAAAATGCAAAAGCGGACTCAAACAAGTCTCTTTGGTAACTAATAATATCAGAATATTTGAATAATCTTTCGGATATCTTCATATCTTGAATCTTGAATTTACTCTTGACAGTGCCAACATTTCAGAAGTTTTCTAGAAATTGATGTCGTTGTCTGGTATTCTTCATTGTCTACCGTATGGCCGTTTTGCTCTGTTGATCTATAACTGTATCGGTCTCATGGATCATTGCCGTGATGTTGCTTAGCCGGTGCTTTCGAAGCTGTTGCTTGTATCCATCCTCACGATTACAATTGTTCGGATTCCTCTCAATTTTCAAAGATTCCCTGGTGGTAGATACCATTCCCTGGTAGTTGTAGGTGGCTCTGGTTAATAAGTTTACGTTGTCAAATTGTCGATGTTATGGTCTCTATTTTAACGGCACTGTTTAACTTCTATCGACATTTCTCTGCCCCAAATTTAGCACTTTTTTCCGTTTGACTAATGTAGCCTTTCTCGTACCTGCATTTGTGGTTCCTATATGCTCTTTGTTTAATAATTTCAAAAGTAGATCCTTTCTGTGGTGGGATAAATTCAACGGCGACTATGTATAATAAATCAGCAATATCTGTCTGAGAACACTGACGAACCAACAATACCATAACGCAAACGGCCCATTGGACCAGATCGGATACGAATTAACAGAGGGGAATGGTAAATACCTCATTTCTATTCTTGAATTAAAGCTACTGCCCTGACTTTTCCGTTTAAGTTAAACGCATCTTTCAGGAAGAAGACTGGAGGAGTCCCCACTTCAAACTTTTTCTAACTGTTAAAATGATACTCTGTAACTTTTATAATATCTTGTTCCAAAACAAATACAAGATAGGCTGAGTATCTTTTCAATTATCGATCATAAATTTGTTAACGGAAACATCATCCCTCGTTTGTTGGCAAAATACAAAAAAAGTCAGCAGACTGATATCTTTTAACACTAGCGTGGTTCTAAATTTACAGATGTCATGTTGCAAGTCCAGAATTTTAGAGGTATGAATAAAATTGAAATAACTGAAAATAATAAAATTCAAATTGTAACTATTGCGCTCAAATAGATGTTTCTTTAGTTTATGTTTCAAACAGTTTATTAGAGAAATTCAACATAAATTTAAATTCCTTCGTGCTATCAGCAAACAATAGAAATTCTTCGTTTAAGTCTACTAGCTAAGAATATACGAATGGTGGCTCCTTGCTTAGATTATAATATCTATGAAAGACAAAGAGAGAGCGGCAGACAGCATTGTAATGTAGCTAATTACGTAGATAATAAATAATTCGGTGTATATTGTCGAAGATTTAAAGGTGCTTCAACATCAAAAGTGTACAATTGAAATATATGGAAACTTAAAGTTTCGGGTTTACTTAGCGTCTGTATTTTGCATAAATTATTCTACGAATATCAAATATTCTTCGTGACTCGGCAATTGATAGGCTTCTTGAACCTAATTATTTGTATAGCTAGCATAAAACTTAAAATAAAAGCAACATCTTCAGCGTCTATTCAACAAGCACTGATATTCTACTCACTTTCCTGTCTTTTATATGCAACCCTTAATTTTTGAAAATTGGGTACTGCGAAGCACTGGATACAAAATAAATTCAATTTTCTTTAGGGTCCGTGTATTTCCCTCGGTTAAAAGTCTGATTCCCGTTTTAATTACGACGGCGCCTCATAAATTATACGCATGTTTATTTCAGGGGCTATTCCACGTATTATTATTAAATTGAACGCAAATTGAATTTAAATATCGCCAAAAAATATATAATACACCCTAGATAGATTCTAATTGAGCCAACTAAGGGACGAAAAGAATGGAATATCCTTTTAGAAGTGGCTACTTAATTGATTTTAATTTCAAATGAAATAACGAAAGGTAACGTCTGAGCGAAAATAAATTTTGGTGAAAATTATTGAAATGAGAGGTAGTGTCCGTCTAAAGTTCTTGAAATGAAACAAGTTGTTATGGTTAGATTGATCTACAAGATAATAAAAACGAAATGCGAAGATGCTGATCGTAGACATTCGTAACCGTTGGTCAAGTGAAGCGTTCAAGAAAAGCCAGCATGGACAAAATGGGATTATGTACGGCTTTATAACCAGAATCTCTGTGACGTATCGTTTGTTACTCATGAGATATGAAGGAAAAGTAAATTCAAAATAAAACGTTGCGCAAGTCCATGGATGATATAGTTGAAGAATTACATACAGTGGTGTTAAAAATAAAGAAAGTAAATTACGAAAAGCACAATGAAATCGTTCTATTAACAATGCTATTTTCATTTTTTAGCTTTAAGTTCTGTTCTCCTCAGACTCAGTTTCTGAGGAGATACTAGGCAAGCTGCAAGTGTAGAATCACAAATTGAATACCAAACGTACAAGAGGCAAATTCAGTTGAAATGAAGTAATTAATAAACTTCTATTACAATAAAATAACAAACACGGAATAAAAATAACGCAATAGGAAACAAAGAATAAACTGGAACAATAAATATGAGAAAATACTAAAGACCAGAATGAGGGCCGATAAAGCACCGACAATTATATAGTAAATGAAGAAACTTAGAAACTGCTAAAAATTATTGAAATCAAAGGCAGTACAAGCGCTAAAATAATATTACCAAACTTCAAGAGCGGAGACAAAAAAGAATGTGAAATAAGAATAGAAAAAATAGTTGAAAGGATAATTGAAGATGCACGACACGATTTTAAAAGCGGATGAAGCGCTTAAGATCAAATTTTCATAATATGACAAGCCATCAACTTAGTTAGAAAATGTGTTCGCTAAAGTTAAGACAAGAAATAGAAATAAAACAGCAATATACAAAAACAATAGAAACATAAGCAAAAGAAACAATGAGATGTGAATTTTGAGAGGTCAAAAAGTGAATTTGCGTTTTACTTGGCGAAATACACTCAACGATAATCTTGGCAATCCGAGAGATAAATCGAGGGAAATATCGGGAATTTATAAAATTGCATGTAATAACGGTAATAAAGCCTATATTAGTTAAACGAGAAGAGCAAGTTAAATACCGCAGAAGGTAGAAGCGCCAGGTGTGACGAGAATACAGAAAAAAATCAACGTAAATCGAAGAAAAGCATCTAAAAACGTAATAATAAACAAGGTGTGAATATTCAAACTTGCGTTGTTCCCGTCTGAAACTAAACACTTTGTATGTTTAGATATAATCTTGGAATTTTTTTATTCGAAACCTTTTTTCTAAACTACACGGGAATCGCATTTCAGCCACGAATTGGCCGGACACATTGTATAACGTTCAATATTTTTGGGGAACGAGCAAATATAACTCATAATAAAATCGTGGACGTGTTAAATGAAAGAGTTTCCCGAGTAAAAGGGTCGTAAATTACAATAACGCAGACTTCTGAACAAGACCATTAATTTTCATTAGAGAGAGAAATTTTAAAGACTAATTACGGAAAATTCCAAAAACTATTCGTATTTGCACGTATAATTTTGGCCCTCTTTTTCAAATAATTTTCTGTTATTCAAGATTGAAGAAAAATTATGTTAGTTATATATAATAAAAGCTTCTTAAAGTATTTATCTCATTCATTACCATTCTCTATAATATTGATATATACGACCACTCAAAAGTAAGTTCCGGGTTGGAAAAGGCTCAACCTTTTGTATATATTATTAGATTGATGCCGTATAAATATCATTCTCGTTTGGGGAAAATTTTATTTTCTTCTATAATTTTTCTAATTTAAAATGACCATTATTTCTTATGTGCGACTTTCATTCATCTCTTAACTTTTTTGATTTAATCTTATTCAGTGAACAGCGCGCCTCCATATTCAAGAACTGTCTTCAATAAATACTACTAGACGATGGACGGCTCTGTATGGTTTCGACAACTCTCACCAGCAGCAGATAGCGTGGCACTAGATAAGGTTGTGCGTCTTAAGATCCGTTCTCAATAGCTCGTTCCTGACAAACCAACGAGCTCCCACTACTGTTCGCAGCTCTCGGTTCTAAACAATTTCGACCTTCCACCGTCGACAAAGCCAGTACGTCGTAAATGATTAATGATAAGATTACGTAGAGTTAACATTTTTCTTCTACGCGTAAATCTAATCGTTTCAGTTTTTTATTCTTTCATATGACGATCTCATATCTTGGCCCACTTGACCAGGCTCTGAAATCGCATCATCGTTTAGACTAAAACGATATATGGCCGCATCATCAGCGCTGGCAACTGTTAAGTATGTACGAGAAAAGATTTCGGACTTAAGAGGAAGCCTTGAAACCAATTGCATGTAGAATGGTATTACGCAACCTGTTTTGCGACGCTACAATTTGTAGGCATCTACGGTATAGTTAGCCTACTAGATCACGAGGTATTAATCCAGTTGGCTATTGCTTATGGAGCTACTTCAAGTTAAGTGTCTGCTGCTTATGAGAAACTGAAGTAATCGGTATCACTTGTCAATGAGTGCTAATACCGTTCGAAATTTAAAAGAAGAATTATTTTCAATTGAACATCATAGTAGCGGTCATATTAAAATTCCTTTTGCTTCTCGTTTTAAAAATAAAACGCAATTTCTCTACCAAGAACTTAATATTTTTATGTTTGTGGAATCTAAAAGTTCGGCAAAGTTATGGCTATTTGAAATTGGGAATTTACTTTTGAATAACCCTATACTGCGCGAATCGGTTGAATTAATGTGTTTTTCTTTCTTTGTGAGCAGTTTTCTTTATAAAAGTTCGAATTCTATTTATAATGTAACTAGACGCTAACAGATCGAAGAAGTTTTCATCGAGTGAAGTTGTTCCAAACTAAACTGTTATATGTACTTTGGCCTACTGTCAGAGCGATGGTATTATAAAATCGAAAAAATTATAAATACCGATCATTTAGCAATTTCGTCTCTAAAATTAAAAATCCATCCACCGCCAACATTATTAGTTTACGTTATATGAATGTTTAAGCATTTTTGAATATAATACGTAGGATATAAAATAACAATGAACGCCGAGACTTTCCGGAGAGGTACCGCTATTGACCGTTCGAGCGGCGTAAAGTTATATAAATATTTTCGTTTCCGACGGGCAGCAACGAAAATATTAGGTGATATAAAAGTCGTAAATTTGATTCAGGTGTTTTCATAAAGTCGTCACTTAATGCAGTAGGTTAGCTGAATTATGGCGGAACGTTATAGCAAAAAAAAGTAAAAGAAAAACAGTTGCTTGTTCTATTTTAAACCAAAAATTCTGGTGTATAACACTCATGCTCTTCCCTTTCAATTAAAAAAAAATTAAAACACGAACGCTTTACTTTAACATACAACAAGATAAACTAATTTAAAAAATATATGGAACTCCCATATTACTACCTACAGAAAAAAAGGTTTACAGCACCATTAGTATGCTGGAGGCTGCTTCGTAGGAATTGTAGTCCTAACCCTCAAATGATCTTCTAATCACGCAGCAATAATCGGATAGGCGGTATCTTAGAACCCTCGAAGATCTCAATATAAATCAACCAATGCATATTGCAACGGGAATAATCCCTATTTAATACGATTTTGACCAGCCTTATGAGATGGATATTGAAAGCCGTTGTGAATGGGATTTGACGATTCCCAAAGTAACAGACTAGTACATGGACGACTCAAACAGGCATTAAAGCAACTATAGGCAAGGCATTATTAGATCTAACTACCATCTAAAAATGCCTATAGGACTGCGTACCAATATATTTCAAGCAAAGGTTCCTGGTTTAAACCTGTGCGCCAGAATGATTTTCAAGAAAGGGCAACCATAAATATATTTAAGGAGAGTCAGACAATTTCAAACGCCAGTAGTACACGAATGTGTACGCAATTTATAACAGGGATAGAAGCAAGTGAAAAAAAGCAGATAAGCTCGCCAAAGCAGAGGCCAACATATGCTTTATTGGTTCTAACACGTTATTTGTTCTCCAAAAGAGTCACATGGAACAAACGATAAAGACATGGGAGGACAATTATCGCTATCATTCAGCAAAGAGGGCTTTATGTTACTGGCAGTATTTGTAACAAGTCATGTTGCCCTAAAATATCAATATGTAAATTAGAAAAAGCTGAAGAGGATGTGGAGACAATGTTGTGATCAATCCCACAAGACACATTATTTCTGTAAGCCATTTCTTGCATTTACTGAAGTATAAGAAAAACATACTACAATTGTAGATTTATTAAAATCCTCCATTTATTTGTCCTCTCTGATCATCAATATGCTGATGGTACCGGCCCTTTCCCTTTTTGGTATAGAAAATTTATCTGTAACTCACCAATGCCTAAACCAAAATATCAACAACATTTATTATTGTTATTATTATTATAGAATAGACCAAAGATTTAAGTCGATACAATACAGAAAAAAAAGTATTCTCTTACAGACCGTGGACAAAAATTGTAATTGCAGTTGTCCTATTTTTTATTTCATACCTGCAACAAAATAAAGCCTTCCTAACTTAGGTAACGTATAAAAGATTCTTTCTAACCGACTGTGAAAAAAGCATTTGGTTTGCAATCATGATGTAATTATTCTTTAAACTAATTATAAGTCAATAGCTTTTATAATAGAAAAGTAAAAAGAACAAGAGAGGCGCAAGGACTGAGCCACTTGGAACAATATTCAAGACTGAGATACTTTGGAGCGGTACGGAACAAACCTAAAGCAATTTGTAACAGATTTTCAATTTTCAAAAAAAGTTGGGCCAACTTCACACAAGTTAACAAAGTCGAGCAACCACAGCCTCGAAAAAAGTTCTCCCCACAATACTCGTTCGGGTATAAATTAAAATTATTTCTCCAATTCATTTCCCAAATGATGCAATTTTAAATTTTAACAATGTTTTTAGAGGTATACATTGGCATTTATTTTTTCTATTTCTGTTTTACTTGTTTCTTTGTTTTTCCTTAACTTGTTAGACACGCCACCCAAATTTTTAACAATCTTACGTATGTGCCTATCTACTTAATGACATTAAAACTCTATTTCCCGTAAACGTCAAGAGGCACTAAATTATCGTGCGCTGCAAATAGAAATAAATGTCTAAACATACCCCGCAAGTCGCAAACATTCGAAAGGAATGAAGTGCAACAAGTACTTTCGTAGTTTATCGGACATTCGTAATAGATTCGAACAAAATGGAAAATCCGACAGAAATTGAACGTACCGTTTACAACGATTCGTTAATGAAAAGTATACAACGAAATTTCGCGAATAAATATAAGACCAATCAGAAAGCTTATTTTACTAAGTATTGCAAAGTGAACTGGATAAAATTTCCATATCTGCTAAGTCATTCGCGCCAGTACTCCATCCGCCTTCCTCGATAAATTCATTGTGTACTACTGCCGTAAGCTGCTTAACATACCTAATAGTATTGGTTACCCAACTCGATTTTCAAAGTAGTGACCATGAAACTTCTAACTGATAAGGTAAACAGATATTTAGTAAACCGAGAGAATTATAGTAAAAGTGAAGTCCTATCTTTCTTTATGCTTGCATAGTCAATATTACAAAATACAATAATTGTCCTATTGACACTTTAGTGGTGCAGGAAAACTTTATTTTACAGAAACTTATAAAAAGGCACGTTAAATTATTCGTTATTTAGATACACGTAAGCATTCTGACATGGAGAGTTCGAACAAGTTAGAGAACTCTCAAATATGAAGCACGATCACCGATTTTAAATTGACAAAATGTCTTAAATTTTGTAAACAAATTTTTTCCTTCCAACAAATGAACGTAACTCCCGACAAAGTCGTCTGAAGCTAAATGAATGAAAGAAGTCTGTAAATATACGCTAGCATAATAATGCTTTTTTTTAACTGCTCTAACGGACGAGTTTATCATTTTAATAAATGTCTCTTTATTATATTAATTAATACATACTTTTGTATTATATTATATACCATAGACCAATTTATTGATATAAAAAATACATTTATTAATGTCTAATAATATGTGTCGCGTCTCTCAAAGTAATTCAATAAAGAGGTATTTATTGTTTTGATAAACAGGTTTCAATTTGATGGACATAGTTCATTATTGCGATAAATTAATTAACTAATAATTGCTTTCACAATACAGGATCGACGAACACGCTTTATTGAAATTTTTTAATGCGGTTATTTAATATGTTGCTCCCGAAATTGCGATACTTTGTATAACATTAGATAAAATTTAGTTGGCTACATATCTAGAATGCTAAGATTTTCTACACTTACACCCAAATGTATAGCGACAAACTTAGCGGAAATTCCTCTCACATTGGCGTATTAAAAGGGTCGCACGTAGGGTATGTTACGACGAATTACATCGATCGATACATAAAAAAATATACATTGGAAAATTTTAAAAACTTTATAATCTACTGCTATTGTTGATTTAAATAATGTTCATATATATCTTTAAAACTTTCGGTAATACCAGGAGTAGGTGTCAGTTTTATTATTTTAAATAGAACACAATACCCTTTAACTTGTTATTAGAAAATGTTATAAAAAGTAGTAATACAAATATCGGATGGCTCAATATTTAGCAATGGTAAGCAATGCCTTTGCAGATGATTCAAACAGCTAAATCAAAAAAGACGTTTCAAAAAATAATAAGAAACAGAGGTTGAAGTAAAGTAGGTGAAACAGAGGTGAAGTAAACCAGAATAAAGGTAATATACACGATAATGGGAGTGACCTTCGTACAATACCTTCATTTGATAGAACATAATGATAAAAAAAATACGAATTTGAGAATGTTAAGTACGAATACGACGAAAAAAATACGAATGTTTGTAGTTTTCCGTACCTAGCAGTTGCGATAAAGGAAAAGAGAAAAGAACGTTTAGGAGCACCTATGAAATCCAAATTCGCATCTAGAACAGCAAGATTAAGAATTTACCCAGCAGTTATAAGAACCACAGAAACATACGCCTGTGGGTGCGACGACGAAAAGATGGGAGGATGGAAAATGAGGATTCTAAATAGTATACGCAGCTCAAACATGGAGGGGCTTGTTGTGATCAGGCGCCCAAATAGAAATCTGAAGAAGCTGAATAAGGAGTCAAGTTATCAAAGATTACACAACAAGCTTAGGGCTTGTGGCTCGTGGAGCGGATAAGCACAGAATGGATACCAAACGTCGTGGTAAATGCAGGTCCGACTGAACGAAAAGGAAAGGACAAATCAAGAAGGAGATGTAGTGTAGTGGAGGATCTTAGAAGAGTAAATATCAAGGATTGGAAAGAGAAAACACTAAATGGAAATGTATAAATTGTCGTAAGCATTATATACAGCGATGTTCTTTATATACTTATTAATCGATAATCTTTTAATGTGTTTGCCTCCTGCGTTCGTAGGCCTCATCTATAAAAACATACCTTTGGCAACACTGTTGCATGTTACTTAAGTAAATAATGATAATGACAACTATTTCCGGTATAATCGGTATAATAATAATAACTTTAGTATGTTGCCAACTTTTCAGAATTGTGCAATGTATATTCTTCCAAGTTTTCGTAGTTGCAATTCCCCGTGCGACCACCTGCATACATTTAAAGGTAGAAACGCATCTAATTAATTAGTAAACCCAGATATAGGTTTCCTAGTAGTGTAAGCCGCCGCTGTATATGTAAATTTATTTAATTACTGTTTATTATTACAAATTCCATTGTTGTAAAAGAACTTCTAGAAAATGTATTTACTTACACATCGTTTTTGACAATGGGCAATTTTAACATAACACTGGTATTAAGATCACTTCTGGTACAACTTCAATTAGATCATATTCCCACAATGCAGTATTAATGGAAATTCATGCAAATGTAATCGGTAGCAAAGACAGAGGTAATTAAAGCTTCAATAAAAAAGAAGCGCCGTGATATATCGATATCATTAAAGTGACGTTCCGCTTGCGAAAAAGTACGCAGGTTTAAATATCCTACGTCTAGATTCGGCCGGTTAGCTGAGTAAAAAATTACCGAGGGTGGAACAGCAACGCTCTCATTAGAAGAATGTTATTTTTTGGAGCGGAACTCGGCAAATTGTTTGTTACGGCGAGTGGGAGCCATCCTTCTACGTAAGATGGTCTGCCTACCTTCGGAAAGATGATCTGCAACAAAAAGTAGATCCATTAGCTAACAAAATAAAGACGAGAAAGTGGACGACAAAATATAGCGTGAAGTATCGAAATAAGAATCGATTGTTAGGCTCCTATTAGAGGCTAAAATAAGAAAATGCGCGAATATTTCCTCGGCCGTAATAGCAGGCTAAAGTGTAAAGGAAGTTATAAAATTGCGTCCAGTACGCGAAATAAGGATGTTACATCAAGGAATATTTACGGCTTCTGCGAGAGTACATAACGAAAGGAGATGTAGTAATGTGATTTATGTTGCCGGTATTTCATCAAGCGCCAAATGCGAGATCTGTATTGCAGACTAATATAAAAAAAAATGGAAATTCCAAGAAAATCGCTTTTCCTATTTCAGTTAGTTACCTTCTAAATGGCGTGGTTGAGTTACCTGACTAGTTTATTTTAATATGTATATTTATCTATTTGTACATACATGCAAGGTGCGCCACTTTCTGGAATTGAAATATTGCGTCTACTATGTAAATGCTACAAAGCTAAAAGTATCCGAGAACATACAAATCATGAAGAACTTTTAACAAATTATTTCCATATATACAGGGGGATTAATAAATAGTGTGACAAACAATTGAGTACTTTTGCTTTTCCGATTTCATCATGCCTTTGCAATCAAAAATGTATTGCATTTGTAATAGTAAACAAAACAATTAACGGTCGTAGACCGTTTGAACACAAGTTCATACAACTTAATAAGTAAGCGTAAATGTCTCACCATCAATTTAAAATAAAAATAAAACATCATAAAAGAAGCGCCCTCTCTTTGCAATTAATTTCGTAAGTAGTTGCATATGCTTCAAATTTCGAATCAACTAACTTTTATTCTCAAATATCGAAGAACGGCCCTCATTCCCGTATATCTCGTTTCTTAATTATCTCGGAAAAGATGTGAGCATAGAATAAAATTTTGACGGCACAAATCAACACAAAACGATGACCTGGTCAAATGCTAAAAAAGTGAACGTGCGGTTTCCACGCGAAGTTGGCTCCCATTTTTCAATCTCGAATATCTCCGGATCGGGATGAGCACAAAATAAATTTCTTACGCCACAAATCAGCAAGAAACATGGACGTTTTTAAATCAAAAAAAAGAAAACGAAAGTTCTGTAACCAACTTTACGCACCTTCAGGCCGAGGACATCCTTGTTTGTACTTTACAAACTAAAAAACAAAAACAAAAAAAGTTTTGTACTAAATATCCCCTTGCTAAGCAATCTAATCACATCCATTACGAAAATTTCTATTCAGTTTATATACAAAAGACGTTAAATACGTATCGCAAAAAATAAAGTGACATAACGTAGAATTATCAGTGAGATTTATCAAATAGAAACTGTAATCTTACAACTTCTTTCGCTATCATACGATCCTTAACACATGTTTCCACCATAAAAGAAACTTGACTATATTCAGGGATTGCATCGGATTTCAAATCTAATTTTAAGAAAGGCGCATACGCAGCTTATTGACAAAGAAAAAATGAGGAAAGGATATTTTTCCTTGAACGCTATTCGTAGGACGTGACAGCTTTTCCTCCTCACAATAACAGAGTGCTCTTTTCTATAAAATTGCGTCAGCTGTTTACATTTTCCAATATGCCATGGAAGTATTTGTACATGTTTTTATCACATATACGTTTGGAAAATACATTTAAAGTAAAATGACGTAGAGCAGGTAAGCTAAAACGTAACTAAATGACGGTAACAGTTGGTTGTACAAAAGTATATTTGATTTACAAATGCAATGAGAACATCGACAAATGTTGTCCGATGTCTAATTAACAAACCAAATAAGTTATGGGTAGCGCATCACGTGGTTTCTAATTTTCTTTAATCAGAATTATGTCATCGCCATTTTTGTCTGTATATACCGCTGAACGTTCAGAAATACCAGAAAAAATGTACAAAATCAAGCTTTCTCGATTGGATAAGTGACAATTTTCATATTTTTACAATTTTCTTCTCTTTTTCATTATTTCACAACGAAATGCTTTAACCTTTGGATTTATAATTCAATGTTTATAAGTATGTAACTTAGCATGTTATATTTCTTATATTTACCATTCAATTGCTATTCCGGTTCTCTTCAGGAGCGAAAATTTGACAGAAAAACAAATAAAACGAGAACTAAATTCAGCCAGCCTTTTATCTTTTCGCCGTATAAAGTAGAACTAAATGTTTCTTCGAAAGAATCATCTCTATTTCAAAAATTAGTTAAAAACGATCTTTCTACTCCCCCAACAGATAAAATAAAACTGAACTACAGGTAGAGATACTTAGTTAACTTTTGAGAATATTCAAGTAGGGAAAGCTTCCATTTCTGGTAGAAGTTGGAACTCTATTAATGCCAGAACAGTGTAGTTAGGCAAGTAAAACGAGGAACATTGTCGTGTCGTTAAAAAGCTTCCATCGGAAAATTCGATTCTAACTGATCTTTTTATCGCGACTGCGAGAAGGAAGGAAAGAGCCTAAGGATTTCGTTTTCATTATTCAACGCGTAGTGTAATGTAATTGATTAAATGATTGTTTAAGGGCAACAGCAATGTCTCAAGTTTAACATATTAAAGTATGAAAACTGTCGCTGTTTATAATTTGAGAGTGGTGAGTGCCGATTGATGGTGGATAATACTTATCAGCATATAAAAATGCTGCTTACTGCTAATTTTAGCTACTGTTCTCCATTTGGCCTAACTGCTGCTGACTGCTATTTGTGTTTAGCTGCTCTAGTCTACGGAAACATTTTATAATATTCGACCATAATTAACTACAGGAAGAGCCTGAATTTAATCTCTCCCATCTTTTGCCTGTCCGTAAGCCAACCATAGATTAAAATATTGCGCTTTAAATTCTAACGTCATTACAGAAGCTTCCGTTAGTTCCTGTCACATATTTAACTATCAATAACCAAACATCGTTTGTAAGGACTGTGACTTAGTATGATAAGTATTGGTAATCTCGGAGGTGGCCGATATTTATGTGTTGGTTATCATTCAATGAGTGATTGTGTTATATATTGCCGAGTATTTATTACAATGACAATTTTACAAAGCCTTTATTTATATCTTATCTGTGATCAATATTAATTTGCAAAACATAAACGCAGTCAAAATCATTGAAGAAACATGCGAAATGTTGCAAACCTTATGAATTTAGCCTTTTCACTGAGAGAAGCGGAGTAGTTAAAGTATCTTGTAACTGATGCAATCCATTTTGCATCACTTTAGATGTCATGAAACCATAATTAAGTGCAACGTTGCTAAATACTTATGCGGTAAGTACATACTTAAACGGTAAATTCTCGATTTATTAGTTGCTGCATTCTTCGCTTGGCCATAAGTCAATATTTTTTGGTGGAAAAAATGAGAAATAAATAATCCCTAATATCTTGCCTTCTACGATTGCCCTTCTTGTGGAATAGGCACCTTTCTAACGCTTCTTTTCAAAAGAATCATTGATCATCAATAAATAGATAGTTTACTGTTTTAAGTACTCTTGGAGAAATCGAATTGGTACTCAAACGTTTCAGAAATGCCTTTGCATCAAGCGCGGATGTTATTCCTGGCTTTACCGTCAGAGATTGCACCTGCATATTTGAAAACCCGTTACACTGCGTATTTAGCTTCATCTTGAAAACTTCTGCATTTCCATCAATTTGCGCGCATTTGCCCTGTCCTAAACAAGAATGAGCCCTCAGACATCAGGAACTATCGACCAATTTCCTTACTCTACAATTTCACGAAAGCTTTGAAAATATTTTTTCACGCGTTTTTACTCAGAACCTCGTGGTGTAATTTCATCCAAACAACACGGCTTTATGCGCCAACGCTCAACAGTTACCAACTTAACCTGTTTCACACAGTACGCGTCTGAGGT
The DNA here is from genome assembly GCA_020654165.1 of Oryctes rhinoceros. Classification (NCBI taxonomy): domain Eukaryota; kingdom Metazoa; phylum Arthropoda; class Insecta; order Coleoptera; family Scarabaeidae; genus Oryctes; species Oryctes rhinoceros. Next base: position 1,801,542 of record JAIOKQ010000399.1, on the reverse strand, counting down.
GCTAAGTAGAGGCGATCAAGTTGAAGCGATCTACTTGAATATTCAGAAGGTATTTGATCAAGTTGATCGCTACGTTTGGAAAGTTGGAGTCGTATGGATTTACAGAGTCATTAACATAGATTAATTGAGTCTTATTGAATTGAGAGAGAAGTCGAGGTTTGTTATAGAAACTTTATTTCAAGTAAAGATGTCGCTAATACAAAGTTTCAATCTTGGATCTTTAGTGTTCATTCTCTTTATTAACGAATTTGGCGATGCGGTTCATTGTGAGATGTTTCCGTATGTTGAGTATATCGAATTATTTTCAAGCATTCAAACCATAATAGATTGTGCATCTCGCTAGTTCTATCACTTGTCTTAACTTGGTTGCCCATTTATAGTACTTATCTAGGGTCAAGTTCAAAGAAAATTCCTGAAATTTTTACACTTTTTACTGAAGGTTCTTACCGTGATAGTGAAGTGTTCTCCTAAATAAATTTAATTTTACTTCTCTGTATATTAGAACGGTTATCTCTCTACTTAAATTTCTATTGCCTCCGTTACATAATAGAATCGATTGTTCTTCTAGTTCTATATTACTGTTTACCTTCTGCTGCGATCTCAGCAGGACGAACGTATTGGTGAGATCTCCTACCAATAATTGAAATGTTTGTTGCCATGTAACCTCTAAAATATTGTAACTGAATGTAAAAATATCTATTGGAAAACAAATGATATTATTATTAGTACGTTAAACAACTGTATCATACGCAGTCATTTTTCAAAACATTAAACTTAAACATGCCGCTAAATAAGCGCAGGTGACACTCTCTCATTATACAGGGTTACCTGTAAATAGCACGTAAGCTACCGAAATCTGAAGACTACCTATCAATGTGTTACTGAAAATTTAAAAATAAATTTATTTGTAACATATACATTTTTTTTCAAATTTTAGGGCCCAAAATGCAGGTAAAGCCAGTCCATATCTTTGTTTCTCCTATATTATACAAATACCGCTGATGAATCAAAGTTAACCCAGATGCAAATAAAAATCGATAAAGCATTGTAGATGCAATGAATAGTGAATAGTCTATTGAAAAGCATTAGTCTGTCGTACAGCTGATGTCGAAGTGTTTATGTGTTTACATTGAATATGCCGATAACCATATGATTTTCGTTCTTAATGTTTAAAGTTAATGCATCCGAAATGTCGGGTTTTGAGTTATTTGTAGTTATACATTCTTTTTCTTTTTATGAAATTTGTGGTGGTCCTAACAAGGACCGATCTAGGCGAAACAGGACAAAATAATTTAATAATGTAAAAAATGTTCGAAATGTCCACCGTGAGCTCTAATACAGGCATCAATTCGGCGACGAAAGTTATTATGCACACGAGTAAAATTTACCATGTCTTCGCGAATGCGTTGAGCTGCATCTAATTCCGTTAATCTTTGCACGCGCTGGATGTGATACGGATGAAGTAAATTATTTTTCAAAATTCGATGCACCGTCGTTTGGGACACATTTACTTGCTGGGCTAAAGTTGTAGTACTTATGCCTGGTTCCGCCTCAACGATGTTTAAAATATGCTCTTCTGCTTGCTGAACTCTACGTGATATATGACGGCCACGACCTTCGAAACGTGGAATTACTGATCCTGTTTCTCGAAGTCGATACACGGTTCTCACAATTGTCTCGGATGATGGATGCCGCCGATTGGGAAACCGTTCCGCGTACAAATTTTCTGCCGCAAGACTATTTTGTCCTGTTTCGCCATAAATCAAAATCATATCGGTGTATTCGATATTCGTATAGGATGCCATTGCAATTGCGTGTAATGACGGTGAATGCTATGTGCATACTAAATGGATATCCGAACGCTGCTTCAGCGACTGCCGGTGATTCCCATATGTTAACTAAGACAGAGTCGGACTCGAATAAAGAAAAATCATTTTCTCGTTACTACGTGCACATAGAACCATAATATTTTGTATTTAGGCATTACTTATGCGTTTCTTTCACCTATTTTTTTTTTCGTACTATATCCGAATAAGACTGTATACTGTTTCTCGGAGTTTTCTGAATCACACACCTTTTCATATGCGACTATCATTACTCAAACAATATTTAGTACATTCTACTCCAGTTAAATATCACACCTCGTGATGTCCTTTACGATCTTATATCAAAGGAAAATGCTGGCAGGTGTCAGGTGCAATGTGTAACGGCTGAGTTTATGAAGCACTTTTTTCGAGTAGGTTTTGTGACCTTCATGTTTCCCGTATTATTCATATAAAACTAATGGCATCCTTGTTCTTTTGGTTTGACTTTTCTTTCCCCTGTAGACTATCTTCTTTATATGTAAATAATGTTGTTCCACGCTATACGTAAATATAACATTAAATTATCCACTTACATAGCTTGAATAATTTACATTTCTAATCTTACTTCCAATTTCCTTGAAAACTTTAGAATAAGGAAATGCAGCTATGTTCAACACATACGTTAAAACAAAATTATTCCATGCATGTTTCGAGTATCGTTGAACAAAAGTATATAAGATTTCATTTCAGATATTTGCTCGTATACGTGCTTTCGCATCATAGCGAATATTATCCGCAATTCAGTCTGCTCTCCATTCTGACAAGCAAAATATCTACCAACTAAATAAATAAATCGAATCGTAGGTATCGTTTACCTAAAGCCCTTGTTAATCTACGAAAGGTAACCTGATTCGCGTAATCAGATCGTGGGTATGTTTACACGGATTTCCAATTGTTGAAAGGGTTTATTTCTGTAATCGAATGATGTACATGATGTTTCAAACTACTCAAGATAGCCCGGAAACGAGAGAATCTATTAACTAGCTTCATTTGCCGGTGAGGGAGCAAATTCTGTAGAAACCATTTTATGTTTTTTTTGTGGCCGAATTCAATTATATGTATTTCTCAAAGGAGCTTCTTTATAAGTTTACACATTCCCAACGATGCTTACATCACTCTAACCAGCCAAAATAGAAGTTGTCTTTGTTCCGTAAAATGTTATGACCTTCTCATTCGATGAAAGTCTCTATTTTTGGGCGGAAACTTTGAGCCTCCTAAAGAGAAAAAGTCGCGAATTTTTACTATTGCGACCACCAGAATGAGATGTTTTGGCAGAGCTTCCTCTTTTCAAATGCGGCCGTTTTTCCGCAATTTTTTGCCCACAACTTGGCAAGTAATGATGCCACTTTATCGAGACACGATGACTACCCCAACAAATGGTTCCCTTAACGGTCGATGGAACGGTTTTCTACCTATTCATTGTCGATTCACTCTTCCTTCCACTATTTCGACTATGTCTGTAAATAATCTTCCATACTGCATCATTTGTAAAAATGTTCCTGCACCCTGTTACTAATATTAATTGTTTTTTTTAATTCAATTTCTTTCTTAATTCAATTTACTTTGTAGCATCGACAATAACTAATAACAGTGTTACCAATCGTATCTGGCAATAACACCTGATATACTGAGACTTAGTCGTGTATTATCGACCATGCTTATGTAACATATAACATATTGCAACAAATAGAGGTAAACGACGTTTCAGTAAACCCCTTCTTAAGTTTCGCATTTTGGAAACATTAAATAGAACTCCTGCCAGCTTCAATTTTGTATTTTGCACCGTTCAATAAGCGTACTCACTTATCTCTTGATCCATATTTGCGCATTAGCTATTAGTTTTCTCTTTGGAAGCATTATGGCGAACGAATTATGACAAGACTATGTCTCTTCGTGAGAAATATGGAAACAGTCAAATTTATTATTATCGGAATGTCTATCCAAATATGCATTAGTAGGTATAAACGGTCTCTTCGCAGGACCACGCTTTACTTCTGTCATATACAGACACAAAGCTCTGTCGCTACCTTTCTATCGACATTTTATGAATATCAATTATTACATTTATTATAACATAAATAACGATATCAAGGACTATGGCGTGGTATGGCAAACAACACAAAAGCATCACTAACCTCCGTACCACACAAGTTCAATTAATTAATCCGGGACGACCGTATGGAAGATACGAATAATCCACATTCGGTCACCGGTTGAGAATGTGAATCACTCGTGTCCTAGAAACGGCCGTCCCGGATTAATTAAACTTGTGCGGTGCGGAGATTACGGTTACTTTTGTATTGTTTATTATAACATAAGCTTTTTTAATGTATGTAAGTCTTTGATGTAATATTAAATTAAAAAAGAAAACATGTAATATTCTGTAATCCTAGCGTTTAAAGATTATTTGACGTGTAATTAATAATTTTGTGCTATATACATTGCTAGGAGGGTTATTCCCACGCATTCGTTCATTCTAGAAGGACCATTCTTGGTACTTCCTAAAATAAACAAATAGGTGGTAGTAAGCTTCCTAGCATAGCATACGACAATAAGTTATTCTTTTGGTTTTAAAAAATATTTGTTTTGTACAAAGAATCCATCACAAAATAATATAAATTTGAATGAAAGATATAGTGTTTTTCATTAGAATTATCACTTTTCTTTACTTTAGTGCAATTATTATTTTAAAACAAATAAGTTGAAGTTTTGATTGAAAAGTGTTCTTTAACATCAAAATTGATTATTTATTCATTCAAAAAAATTTCGAATGTAGTAATAAGAGTAATATTTATTTCACCCTATTGAAAACTGCCATATCTTTGAGGTAAAGTATGTTGCTTTGAATGAAGAAAACTTCTCTATCAGTGTGGACTATAGATAGTTCACTGATAAATAATTTGAGATTCAAAATAAAATCACACTCATCAAATTAGGTCAGTATTGTCTTCTTAAAATATATTGTTGAACAGATCAGATTCAATACATACAGTCACCTTCGTATATCCTATGCTCAGTGCCCATTAAATTACGAGAATCAAGACAGGATATTGGAAAAATTCAATCTTTATCGAATATACTCTGGAGTATAAATGCAATAGATGTGCTTTGATTTTCCCGCTCATTAGGCGAGTGTAGCCCGCAGATGCGATCTCACAGGAAACTTTAATAACGGAAGTGTGCTGTCTGGTATTAATTTGCTCTGTACAAGTGTGACCGGTATTAAACGGAAATAACCCCTCAGTCGAGCGTAAATTAAAAGCCGCACTCCCTATCGATCGATTCTGTACCAAAGTTAACGAATTAGATGTGGGTATTCGCAAAACAACGAAGTTTTCAATGAAAAGCGGGAACATCAAAGGCCGTTAAATACCACCAACGGCGGATGGTAAACAGCGAAACGTTTAAACCTACTATACAATCGATATTTGACGCACTCGAAGTATGTATGTACATTACCAAATTGTCCTCCTACATGTATATAAGGCAAAATGACAAAATCCGCAACATTTCTTTAAATAATCAACGATTGATTGATACAGTAATAATTGTTCGGTCATTATTTGATTTGATGATGACATGATGATATGGTGTCTCGATTTTATGTGGTCTCTTTGAGTAAGCGTATGGATGTTCTCTGCGTACACTTGTCAATGGTTCCATTTGGAACAACCAATAAAATGAGAAGGATCGGTAACAATGAACTTGGCAATTCTTCCCCGCGAGATCCACAGGTGCTGCCTGAAGCTGGAAAATTAGAGTTATTACGCATGTACTATAATTTATATTAAATAATGGTAGTATCAGCTTATTTCTGGGAGTACTACATAAGGATTCAATCTTGAATGGCGGAATTGCCAATTTAATTTGTCCAATAATTGTTAAAATTCCAAACATTTCACATTTTACAAGACATCAGCAGATTTCCTATATTCCGCTTTAGTATCTTTTATTACTCGATTTATCATCCATTCACTTCTGAAATTTCCATAAATTTTGATGCGAAATCGCAAACTAATTAATCTGGAAATGTCTTATTTGATGAACAATGAAACTGAAATAACGCCACGATATTCTACATAAAATTATCTCAGCTTTCGCCCGCAATCATCAATACCCATTTCGAATATCTCTATACATACAAGTTTAATTAGAAGATAGCTACTAAACTCCACTGTACTACTGCGGTGGCGCTGTAAACTTGTTTAATGGCCCTAATTTCATCATTACGTTGTTTGGCAGGCAACGAAACGAGAACTGAGATATGACAAACGAACTGACAAGAAAGTGAGCTGTTGGCATCCTTTTCGTTCTCATCAAAATTGCATTTCGTCGCCCTTAATTAAACGGCGGCCGTGTTGAATTCTTAAGGTCCTCGTTTGCATAAACCACATGGGGAACATGCGGAACGTAAATATATGCACGTGACGCATTCGAAACACGTTAAATTTTGATCAGACACCCAATGTTTGCAAAGTTTGGGATAAATAGATACATGTACGTTGTAAAACGGATGCTACTTACGTATTTAAACCGAACTGGGATGTTTTCCGACCGAAAACTTTGTTGGGATTGTTAGAAGGAGAATATGTGATAAACACGGACCTAATAGGTGAGTAATTTGTAGCGTTAGATACACCGAATTAGCAATTAAAGAACTCTCTTGTGAAGTTTCGGGTACCGTATCATTAAAAATATACAGTCAAGGGAAAGGACAATAATTTTAGGCGACAGTGATTACAAAAGCGTATAAAAACCTTCAAACTGAGAAATGAGTAACTTTGTTTAAGCGAGATTTTTTTACTTTATTTTTTTAACTAAATTTGCAATTCCGACAGTGATAGGTTTACAGGAAACGAATTTGTCCATAGCTAGTTGTCAGCTTATTCTCGAGGTTCTCAAATGAAAAATGTTTACACAGAATTCATTATGTGCAAGAACCTAAGCCTAATACTGCAACTCGCTTGAAAATCACATGAATCATGATAATATCCTTGACAAATTTTTAAACTTTAATTTTTAAATTTTTTAACTAAAGGATGAATCCTTTCAACTGACAATGCTAGCTCATGAAGCACTACAAACAGAATGAATACTTTGATTATCGTGTAGTAGTTTTTCTTCCATGTTTCCCTTGTCCAACTATTTTAGATTAAGCTCCTCGTATTCTCTATTACAAGTTTGTCATGCTAGGAAGCGGTGGACGTAAGCAACAGGACCTTCAGACAACAAGGTAACAAAAGTAAATATGAATGCAAGGCTAAATACATAAGAGCATCAACAGTGAACTTAAAATTGTATTCATTGGGATGAAAATGACTTGCATTATGTGGACATACTGTGCTTTATTTACTCTTGCGTTACATCCATGATCCAGATCTATGTACGCAATCGATCTCTATCGAAGGTTGGGCGAGTGCTCGAAATTTGGTGAGTTTATTAACGGACGTTTGATAATTCGACGCATTAGTGGAAGGATCATTCTAAGATTCTAAGCCTGAGCGCTTAGAAAAGTACGGCTTTCCGGTCTATGTATTCCGTATTCGGTGAGTTTAACCACTTTCCTACCATCGACTACCAGCAAGCTTTTTCATAAAAGAAGTTAGATGAATACAATTCTACTACTATACGCTTGTAAATACCACTGAATATTTACACTTCTACAAGCACATTTTGATAATTTACCATCATTTTCTACAACTTGAAATCCCACCACTGTAAAACATATCTGCATTTTAATCCACCTCTCCCGGTCTATAAATTTGTGTTGTATGTGGTGGTAAACTTATTTAAATATTGAAGCGGCTTCCTCCTTTTGTTTGTCCATTTTAAATTTGTTGGAAAGAATAATGTTGGCAACCCCTCCAGATGAAGAAGACGAACATCGTCGTGCAATGAACGTTTAAAAGCATAGTCGAAAAAGAATTTTTCCACAACCTATTAACGGCTCCTTTCAACATAAACATAAATTCAAAGAAAGATTCAGGAAGTCTTCACAAAAACTCAAGCGACTTTTGTTGTTAAATAATGATAGCAAGGGCACAACAACACATAAGTATCGGCGCCTCCGCACCACACATCATTCGGTCACCGGGCGATGATGATGAGGACCATTCACGTCCTGGAAACGGTCGTCCCGAACTAATTATTATATATTACATTATAATCAGTAAACTTGTGCGGTGCGGAGGTACCGATACTTATGTGTTGGCTAACTTTTGTTGTTGGTCGACGGAAGAATAGAGACAGATCTTCTCGCCAAGATTAAAATCGTGCGCTATTCTTCATTGGTTCCTGACATCCTGATTAATATCGAAAAACCTCACGTACACGAGTTCATCGATCGCCATGAAAATTATCCACTAAACTGGATGGTAGTTCGTGGCCCTGTCTATATATTCTAAATCTATTACGTAGATGTATCATGGTCGGGCAATGCTCATAACAACAGGGTTTTTAAGACCAGTAACAGATATAACAAGGCTAGAGGCTCATTTCTGATGCCATTATCTTAGGCAACTTGGGGTACCCTCCTCTGGATTGAAATCCAAATATCCTTGCTTGCACTATTTTAGAATACTAGAAAAATCTTTAAATGCTGCGTTATCTTGTGCAATTTCCCCAGAACAGAAAATGAGACCAACAATGTTCAAGAACAACAGGTTGGTCATGACTACCCCGAAGATGATAATCTTCGGGGTAATAATTGGAGAGGACAAAGGCGGATGAAATTATTACTTTTTTGCAAAGACTAGATAGACTCGTGTTCTGTCGACACCTGGGAATACCAGAATGCATTCTCATGAGGCGGAAAGACACGAGTCTATCTAGTCGCTGCAAAAAGAAAAAAACAACAAAATGACATGATTACAGGAAACAACTGCCTGTTAAACGTACTTTCTATTTCATTTTGCATTGCAGGTGCCTGCGCCTATAAAATTTCAAAATTGCAACCCTCAGCGCTCGCAAAGCTGTGCCGACTAGCCGTAAATAGCGAAACATATTCACAGATGACGATGCTGGTATCTTCGCTTTAATTATTCATTTAATAAACATTTAACATAAATATTTGACATGTTTAAATATAAAATCATCTGTCTGTAAATTGACATTTGTATGTTGAATGGCGTAAAGGTCATCAATAATGTGCACCGTTGCTTTGGATGAAAATCACATACACCCTTTTTTTAAGCGGAAAATTACTGCGCATAATTTGTAGCACCTCCTTCTCTTAAAGACGATGCTTATTTGAACTTTTTCGTACTTCTCCTTGTGTACGTTTTTAAATTTTCATTTTATACTGTTTCGTTGATTTTTCTTTTTCCGTTTCATCATGAAGGGGCTGATGTAGCGATCGCGGCGAAATTGAAATATGTGTTTTCATCACCAGCCTGCTCCTGGATTTCATTCCAGGACGGATTTATATCCTAAATTCTAAGTAGCAATAAATCACGTGGCAGTGAGGTTTTTATTATTGCTTTATAATCTCGTCTGAATTGAGTTGCGTGTTTATTTTGAATTTGCAGCGCAACGTCAGCCGCGGATCTTAGGAGAACGTACATACCCTCTCTCGGATCTATATTTAAAATAATAGCTTCTTCTAGCGAGCGACACCGAACGAGCATTGCTCATATGACGTTTACGCGTTCATTAATTTATAAAACGATCTAAAGCAAACAGATGATCGTTAAGATTACGGCTACTCATAATAGCGTGCTAAGTTTATAGCTGATGGTTCTAAACATCGCGATTTGTCACCTACCATTTATTACGGATTCGTACATTAAGGCAAACGAACCGGCAATTTCGTCGATTGTAAACTCTCTTATGATACGTTAAAATTTATCCTCAACGTTTGCAAAGTCCCTTACATTTATTGCTTCGCTGCAGAGAATCAGCAGAAAAACGAAATACTCAGGGAGATGACGCGTGTATCGCCATTTTTTATATTGATGTTGTTAGGGACCACATTTATTGACTACTGTAGTAGCATTTGCTCGTTTTTTACGTTATATGATCACAACCTAACATTCCGTTATCTATAATGAAAAGTACTGAACCATCTAACCTCCCTTTAAGGGATGAGTTATGAGAGGAACGTGTGTTGCATACGTGAGCGGTTTTTTCACAGCAGTCCTTTAAATTAATGGAGGTATGTATTGTAATGTTATAAAATTGATAAAATGTCTTCGCTACTAATCATTTTGACGGTAATCGTTCCGAGGGCGTGAGCAACATATTCTCGTAGCAGTTCGGAAAGCAAATTGCAAATAATAACGCTTTCGAAAATTAAATCAATAGAATAAAAGCATTAACCTCTTCCTGGTAACGCATTGCGTAATAAAACCTCGCGTTTATTCGAGTCACGAATAGTCAAATAAGGTAGAAGTACAACGCTTAAAAACTTCCTAGCTTTTCGACATTGTACAAGCCTTGAGACTCTTGGTTGGGGAATGGCTTTTAAACGATTCTGTTCGACGAAGCTGCAGTCTTTATTGATGATATATATCAAATATGGGAGGTGGTAACCTCTGCCGTAATAACCATTATTGCAATTGAAATTATGATTGTAATGTAAGGAGTTTGGGAAAATCGGTTGGAATCTGTTAGATAATTGTCGAGAATGTAAGTTGTCGGAGGTGGGTGATCTATCTGGCAAAGAAATATTACCATTAGCACAATCCCGTATAATAAGTACGCCTTTTTTTGTTCAATATGCATAAATTTTGATTTTACAATTTGTGTGTTGCTCAAAAGCTAAATGACATGAATATGATCTTAATTGTTAAATTTGTATTTTTTTCCAGAAATTTACAAAGTTTTTGGGAAATATCAAAAGGAAAATGTTTTATTTATTTAATTTCATATCGATTTTTAACACTGAAAAAAAAACAATTTCAATTTGAATTAGTCTAATTAAAGCCAACTTGTATTAAATGGATATCTTACACAAACGTCACTATTTAGATGCAAATCTCAACCAAAAAGCACGAAACTGCATTAACCTGTTGAAAAGTTGTTGCCTTTTGTACCAATAGTTATTACTAGTTCATTATGATTTCATTATGAAGCATAAGATACGAAAACGAAACACCAAAGAAATTATTATAAAAAAGTTCACTGGAAGCCCTTTAAAGCAATATATCCTTCTTGTTCGCTCAAATTTTATTAAAAGCGATTTCTGTTAACATACCGTTAGAATTCTGATTGTATTTTAACTAAAAACAGTTTTATATTTGTAAACCTAAGTAATACCATTCATATTGCGTTCTTAATATTAAGATAAATAGTGTTTTCAAGAAGTACGATCTAGCTTGGCGTTAATTTTCTTACATCGTCAAGGAAAAAAGCACCAAGTTAATATTGTCTAATTCAGATTATTTACAAAATTTGAGGAACACACCTTTCTATTTTTTTAATTCCAAATTCAACTACCTCTAATGAAATCTTAAAGACTCTAAACATAAAACAACGATCAAGAAAACAACGGGATCTGCTCTTATCATAATTCCAAAATATAGTTTTTTTATAAACCGCGTTCGCGCATACGCAGTATCAAAAATCTAATGACTCTTCGAAATTGATATAAAAATTTTCCTTCAATATCATATTATCACCAATGGCAGAACGTCTATTGTATTGTGGACATAAATAGAATTGTTATTAAAATGAATGGTTCATTTTATTGTTAATCCTAATATGTAGAGATGACTAAAACAAGTGAAATCATTACTTTTGTGCAGCGACTACACGGACTCGTGTCTATTCGTCTCATAACAAAGTGCTCGTGTTGCTTACTGGTTTCCCCATGAGTCGACGAAACACGAGTCTGTCTAGTCGCTGTATAAAAATAATAATTTCACCTACCTTTATTATATCTACGGTAATATCATCTAAACAAATGAAAAACAAGCTTTCGGACAACAACCTTCTTGAAATTGCTAAAATACACTTTCGATTTTAATTTTAGCATCTCGCAGGATTGGATTAAAGAACGCCATTGTCTCAAGAAAATTTGCTTTTAAATCACCAAATATCTTAACATCATGTCAACTGTACCTCTTGCATCTTCTCTTTCATTTTTAGGTATGCGACGAATTCTAACCGATTTGCGACAATTGCTGCAAATGTTTACGATTTGGTATGCCGGCCATGGAAATATGTCATCAACATAATGACTTTGACGGATTCTACCATGTCTAATACCTAGAGACGTATATTGTGACAGAAACTGCGACGGTTTCTTTTTATCTCATGCAGAAAAAAAAATTCTAAAAGAACCAGGCTGTACTTCGACTCACAAGGCCAATTTACGAAACAAATAGAAGCATAACACAATGCTAGTAGTAGCACCGATTACCGAAAAAATACATACATATAACAAGAAAGTAGGTTAATGTAGCGATTTTTTTATCAAAATTGGAGTTTATCATTTTTATAAATGACTGTTTATTATATTTATGAATAGGTAACCTATATACAATAAACGGATTTATTGATATAAGAAATACTTTTATTAAGCTGTAAACTAAAGGAAAATTCTCCAAAGTTTGCTTCGCTTCACACAGAGTAAGCTAATAAACAGGTATTCATTATGTTAATCAACAGGCTTTAATTTGATAAAGTCAGTTCATTGTTGTAATGCATTTATTAGATAGTTTTTTGTCCTTGCTTTAACAAAATGAAATCACGGAACACGATTTATTGAATTAATTTTTTTCACAGCAGAAACCGAGCAGTCGATTTAAGCGTGAAGTTTGAGATCTTTATGATATCTTGTAAACAATTAAAATGCATCGCTAGCAGGTAACTATTGACCTACTTCGTATTACATTGATATTACATTATTACATACATGAGCTTACTTTAAAATTTTTCAGTTAGTTTACATACAATATGTTTTCTCTTTGTGGGACTATAATCAATGAAAAAGTTGGATATATTTTCTATTTAAATAAATCAAACATCTAAACCAGTTAATCAAATATAAAAGCGAAATTAATTTAAAATTTTGGCAGGACAAATTGCAATATAATCAACTACGATGGAAAGCACTTAATAATAGGTCCACGTTGACGTGTCCACTACCATATTGGGTAGTCTGAAGTTCACCACAATTTAAACACAAAAATAGGTCACTTGGCTACGCTACGTCGGTCGGGTCCCAAGAAATTGATTATTTTTTTTGCCTTTTTCACTTTATTTTCAAACTACGCTGGCTGGATTATTTATAACCAACTCTGTGAAACCGGTGGCTGATTTCATCTCCACACACGGAAAACAAGCCAATCTTAAACGTGTTCATCAATATGGAAGCTCGCCGAGGTTTGGTAATCAAAGTTGCCTTGAAATATTAATGTCGGATGGAAACAATTTGCATCTAACAAGCCTGCGTTGTGCATCGAATGTCACAAATTGAAAATCAGAATTGACAATCGACGTGTTTTGGATATCTTCCAAAACTCAAACCGAAGCTTTCCTAAAAAAATATCGGTGATATTCTAAACATTTTTTCAGGATAAAATAACTGCAAAAATCTAATATGTTGCTTTACGTCACCTAATATTCGTCCTTTTTTGTTATACTGCCAGAAACAGGAGCTGACGTTTGTTAATAATTAAAGTACATTTAGCAAAAGCCAACAGAAGTATGTATTATTATAAAGACAACAATAAAAGGGGTCTTCTTGATGCTAATTATCCACGTAAATTATGTTTAACTCATCTTTTACTAATCATCCTGCAATATTAAATGTCGACTGTAAAACTATTGTTCGTTCGAATCACTTTATAGGACTTTCAGGACATATTTCATGACATATGCTTACATTTTAATTATATAAAATCTTAAATGCTTTTCTTGTTAGTTTTTTTTTAATTATATGAAGTACGACACACGTACATGACAACATGTACTACACAAGTTCTAGTTTTCATTCCATCTTTTAATGGTATTAAATGTTAAATATCGTATCGATAAATAGAGCTTTCGCCAAAACCTTTCACAACTGTTTAAAAGTTAGATTTTAAGATGTACGAAGTAACTAATTCAACTTCTTCATTCTTGTTAATAGAAATAGTTAAAGTTGTTGATTAAAAATTTAAACTATTCGCAAGAAGTTCTACGCTGACCTCATTCTAAGACGTTGTATGTGCCACTATGAGCGTAATTCATGTAGTGGTTCGCGCCAGCTACGCTGGCAAAGTTGCGACGTTAAAGGATTTTAGTAGGAAATAAAGCTGAAAATTAATTGAATGAGAAATTTATAGCTACGACAAGATGGCGTTTTATTACGGATCATCTGTAAAGTTTTCATAGATCTTAATATTCCTTTTATTATGACACTACATCACACTAATTACCTGTCCAAGTTTTATATTTTGTGTAAGTTGCGGAATTGATTTTCCAAGCAGATCAAAATTTCCTGTAAAAATTTCAACGTAACCACGTTTAATACAAACTATGCAATAATTTATAACGAATTTAACATGTTTGGGTTATGTATCCACGAATAGACCTCAGAAGCGGAAGTGAAAATCCATAATTGTAAGATGAGGACTTCTGGCTTGCCACTGATTTGAATGATTTCTTCCTATTGATTTGTCCCCAAAAATGTTGATTTAGCCAATCACAAGCAGTTATCGAATTATAAGGTACCGCGTCCGCCTACTTCAAAACGCTGCGTAGAGGCGAAAATACTTTTAGATTAAGCACCACTTTCAACAAAAGGCCTTTCAAATAATTGATGGTGATTCAGTGTGAATTGTCCATATTGAAGAAAAAACAGAACAAGCCACTTCTCCCACCTAGGATTTAGAGTTTCCTACTTTTTGGGCCTCTCTTGTAATTACAGCATGCCCCAGAGAAGTAAGTAAGAAGAAGTATGTCGAATAATTTAGCATTTTTCATGTTGAATGGCAATGTGCTGTTTTATATTTTGCAAAAATCATTTCCAACATGGTAGAAGTTATGATTAGAAAGGACAAAGGCAGTGGAATTATCCCTTTTTCGCAGCCACGTGTCTATTCGCCTCACGAGAATGGATTCGTGTTGCCTACTGGCATCTCCGAGAGTCGACAAAACACGAGTCTGTCCAGTCGCTTCAAAAAAGTAATAAGTTCATCCGCCTTTGCCCTCTCTAGTTATAATATCTAAAAGTTATCTAAATATATTGCAAGATTTGATATCTCTTACTATACAGGGTCTCTCAAAAGATAGGTATTGGGAAACTTTTTGCAACAAGTACCATTCACAATTTGAAGACAATTATTAGAATTTAAACAGGATGTCAAGGGAAAATAAACAGTATTAAATACCAGAAAAATTAACAGTATTAACACTAATACTGAAGGTAATTTAGAGATATTTGATATTGAAAATGTTCACCGTTTACTACTTGGAAATAATCAAGCGCATTTGCAAACTCCACTTGATTGATAGGCAACAAACAAATGACGAACTACCTGTTTGGTACACACTCTAACCCTATAACTAATCATCATTATATATTTCAGTTCCTTGTCTTCAGATCAATTTGTTTCCAATCCATCTTCTTCTTTCGTTTGTACATGTTCCTTTTTGTATTTGTTTTTTCTTTTTTCTAATTTGCCTCAAATGAGCTAAATAAGCTTTCTAATTTGTTTTATTACTTCGTAACGTAGTTTCTAACTTTTACTATATGCCTTATTCTTAACTAGTTCTTATCCAACTTCCGCCCAAATTTTCTTGCTTACTTTCTTTCAATGGTTTTTCTACTTTTATTCACCATAATTTGGTCAGTTCTTAGTACTTAACTAGTCCTTCGTTGTTCGCTCCACGCTGTCATACTCCATATCGTTTAAATTGCCCAGCTTTATATAATCTATTTTCAGTTTTCCCATCAGTACGCGTGTACTCGATTCACGTACCATGTAAGTAAATAAACGGGATCCAAAAGCAAATAAAAGGTAACAAGTGCACTCCCAATAAAAAAGAAAATGGATTTACTAACTGTTACTATCCGGTACAAGTTGATAAAAAATATTTACTAGACCATCCAAAAATATCCATCATATTATTAACAGCTGCGTCAGACCCGTATTTCGCAATAGATATCTTGATCTACCGAATATACATGCATATGTATATGTGCTTGGGTGTACGTATATGCAATGTAGTAGAATATTTAACGACACAATACACGGATAGCGCGTTATTGGGTATCTCTTTAATATTCTGTAATCCGCCGGATTTATGCAAATTCATTAGGGGGAAACGCAAAGGACACCGGTCGCTTGACAGCCCACAATATATTCCAGTATTAATATTGATCTATGATTGCCTGTCTGTACCAACATCGAGATATATTTATTTCACTACCAGATAATTACAGACATGGAATCGATTGAGGATTTTGTTATACGATGGGCTTAAAGGCGAAGCGGATCCGCTATTGTTTCGAGATATTTATAGTGTAATTTCGTAGGAAATTCATTTACCTGTCACCATATTTCAAATACACAAATCTAATGAATTAAAGAGGATACATCTATTAAATGGTACCAGTTACCTGCAACAGATACGAATTGATCTACACTTACGCCATATTAGTTATGTTTCTTGATAGAAAGCGGAGAATAAAAGGAACAGATAACCTGGGAAGAAAGATTGCCAACTTAGAGGGGGGATACGGACAACCCGCAAATTCAAATTTCGATGAAACTGTGAGACCGAAGGAGTATTATGGTGTTATAACAACACATTTTTTTTTAATTGGATAAATCCCCCGATTTTGAAGTGGAGCACCCACAAATCTGCCCGAGCTGTAAATTTTTGTAAATATCTCCGAAGTTATAGCAGATTTTTCGTGTTTAAAAGATAATTTGAAGTACATTACATAGGCAAGGATGATGTAAATTATTCTCGAAAAAAAAATAACGTGGTGTCGAAGTATTCTATGTCCCCCATCTTTCTTTTGATGTACATATATTCCATATTCAAGGAAGCTAAACAACGGGGGACCGATGTAACCCACACCCCCATACTTTTTATAACGCTTTCCTATTTATTAAAAATAAAGAGCATCTTACATACAAAACTGCGCTGCTTAATACACTCCGCCAAAAAAGTATCGCATAAACTAAAAAAGGGCATTTATAAACCAAGATATTTTTATACGTTCACAAAAAGTTTGCCTCGTGTATGTGAACTATAAAAACACTAACAAAATCATGGAACATAGCTTTTTTACTTTTTTTTTTCTAAAAGAACACATTTAGAAAAATGCATATGTGTAAGGTTTGTTCAGTTGTTTATTCAAAGTCTTCCTATACGGACAAATTTTAAAGTGCGAAGTCAGAGTTCTGTACCAACGCTTTTAAAACTAAAATGAGCAATTTAACTTCAGAACAAGTGGCTGCTATAGTTGCTTTAATCGAAGATGGACGATCTCAAGCATACGTTGCTAATTTGATGAACATCAATCAGTCAAGTGTTTCTAGAGCCGTAGCCAGATATAGGGAAACAGGCAATTACAGTAGAAGACCTGTACCAGGTCGTCCAAGATGTTCTACTCGCCAAGATGACCACTATTTACTACTACAAGCATTACGTCGAAGACATGTAACTGCGAGACAATTGCAGAACGACTTGGCTAGAGTCAGAAATACTCGTGTGAGTACTCAAACTATTCGGAATAGTTCTCACTAGGAACCACCGAGTGGCTCGCTTAAGGTTTGCCAGAGAACATGTAAATTGGAACATTAATGACTGGGCCAATATACTGTTCACAGATGAGTCAAGATTTGGTCTTTACACCTCAGATAGGCGTATCTCAGTGTACAGACGAGACGGTGAGCGCTATTCGCAGTGTAATATCAGACCTAGACCTAATTTTGCTGGTGGCTCTATTATGGTTTGGAGAGGCATCTGTTTAACAGGTCGTACAAAGTTAGTACCAGTAGACAGAGGTGCACTGACTGCCCACAGGTATATAACGGACATTTTAGAAGAACATGTAGTACCATATGCGCCAATTATAGGAAACGAATTCATGTTAATGCACGATAATGCACGACCGCATGTTGCAATAATCGTCCAGGAATACCTTAACGATGTTGGTATTCCGGTTTTAGATTGACCTGCGGTAAGTCCGAACATGAACCCTATCGAGCACGTGTGGGACCTCCTTCACAGACGGATACGAACCCAAAATGTTGCCCCAGCGGACCTGCATGGACTAGAAAATGCTCTCCGTGACGAGTGGGAGAATTTGGATCAGGCTTATATACGGAGGTTAATCTCTGCCGAACCGTATGCGAGCGGTCATAAGAGCCAAAGGTGGCAATACTCAGTATTAAAAGCTACTGTTATGACATTTTTCTTTCCAAAATTATAATTTCTTGCTTTAATAAAAATCTCAAGTATGAGTTCTTGTTTTTATTTGGCCTGTATTTTATTTAAACAATCATAGAAATTATATCTTAGAGCGCATTAAAGTATATTTACAACTTTATGCTACAAACAAAGATTATGCGATACTTTTTTGGCAGAGTGTACTTAAAGTCAGTCAGTCAAAGTCAGTAAAGATGATAAAACTTAATTAATTAAGCGATTGGCATAACTTGTAACAATATTGATTTTCGAAAAACAAGAGAGCAGAATAAGAGTCGAAGGCTTTCACAACAATACTTAGACTGTTAAACACTATAACAAAAAAAAAAAGAACAGTAACGAAGGAGATATTACAGTTTACCAACCTCTACAATTTATTTCTTCAATGTTTGACTATCTAAATTTATTATGCAGCAACGTTTTATACCTAAAAGACAGTTTTTAGCCACTAAAAATTGTGTTGCTCTTATACCATGATACTCTCTCTAACAAAAATAAAAAAGACTTTTTAATTTTATAACAAATCAAGATAATATCCTGCTTCGTTCTCTGCATGAAAATATATTACCCCCCATTTATAAGAAGAAAGAGAAAAAAAAAACGAGAACTGTCTAATACTTTAGACATTTGCAAACTAGCCAAGAGTTATTTATAGACTTTAACTTTGCGTAATAATTCACATTGATGGAGAAATTAATATCTTCTACACGCGTTATACGTACAATGACGCAATTACTATGATTAGGTTTTTGTTTACATTCTTCAGAACTAGTCCCTAGTAATATCTTTCGTTTCCTACTTCGACTGCTGGCTTTTCAATAAGAGCCGAGAGAATCTTTTGTGATCAACAGACAAATCCCATAAGATCATTTAACTTCGATATTGCTTTCTTTAGGCATCAGACTGTGGAACGCAGAGTAGTAATAGGGCACGTCCCGACGCGAACCGAACAGATATATTAGCGAAAGTTTCTTCATCGATAACCTATTCAAGAAATTTAATGTGCCTATAAACTTTTAATTAACAATTGCGTGCGCGCTTAATGTAGCCGTCGCCGCGTCGATTTCAATAATGAAGAAGCATAAACGTGGTATGAATAGCCATTATTGAAAAGTAATTTTAAGCTCAACCCGTAGCTATTCTACCGTCACCCTCCTACACTTCGGTATACCTATCTCAAATAAACGTTTGACAAGTAATTAAAATGAGTTCCAGCACCAGTAATGAATGTTTATTCTTCGACAAGTTTCCACCAACTGTCTGGATTGTAAAACTTTCTAATTTGCAACGTTGTGGCTACGCATTAGCAATGTATTTAGTGAATACTAGCTCACGGTCCTTCTAAATCGAGACGTTGAAGAAAGAGTTATTCGTTGTCTTTCTGAGATCATTTTTTGTTTTATATTAAGAACTCTTACCATAGCAAATTGGTCTAGGAGCTTGATAATTACTTAGCCTTGACAAGAGATGGCGCTACTAGAATTGAACAATTATTCGTCCTGACGAGAGTCGTCAAAGTTAGTTTGTAAATGACAAATCTTAAGAACTCCTCACTTTATATAGCTAACAACAAGTGAAAAAAAGAAACACGAATGCAGAGCATAATGACTAAGTAATGGTTTTAAAAAATGCAAACGAATTATGATAAATTTGGGACTTATTACTTACGTGATGTTTATGGAGATTCTGTACTTTCATTATCGATCTTAAAACTTTCGATAGCTGAATCTAAATGTTCTCGAACGTCCAGGTCGTGCAAATGGGGTCACCACATCAGAAATGAAGAAGTTCACGATATGGCAATGAACGATTGAAGATTGTTCATTTAAACAACTCGTTTAAATTTAAAGAAACTTTTGCAAGATGAGTGCCGCGGTTGCACACAATTGACCATCAACCCGCACGAGTATCAACTTTAAAAGCTTCAACAACTATTAACGAAACATGAAGTTCTTACAGCACGCCAGAGACCAAGAACAGGAAAAATCAAAGTTTTTTCGTGGTCAGCCGGCACCAAAAAAGGCTAGAGCCACCTTATCAGCCAACAAGAATATGGCCACAGCATTATGAGACATATGCAGCATAGTCTACGTTGAGTAGCTTAAAAAATTTGAATGGCTAATATTATGCCAACCACTTATTGAATCGTTTCAACAGAGCTGTCAAAGAAAAACATCCGTATTTGTGAAAGAAAAGAATTCTGCATCATCAAAACATGCATGCGTGCGCAGTTGTATTGTCGCCATGCTAAATTGTTTCCGCACCCATTATAATTGCCAAATTTAGCCTTCGGCAATTATTTCCTATTTCCGAATATGAAAATTTTTGGCTCAAATGACGAGGTAATTGCGGAAACTGCTTATTGCTTGGAATTGCTTATTCTGGAAAAAAATTCCAAAATTCAGATGTATAATATTGATAAAGAAGCTAGTATAACAGGAAGCCCAGCATTATCGAAATTGAAAAAAAAATAGAGATCTCGCGCTCGCTTACATTAAATTAAAGGAAAAAAGCCTGAATCTCCCTAATCATTAAAAATACCACTAACCACGAGAAATATGAGAAAATTAATACCCACAAACGAACGACCTCCGAACCAATTTCCGTTTCCTAATAAACTAGTAAGTACATAATAATTATGGTTTCCTTAAAACATTATTAATCCAATTGCGTTGCGCTAATATCTTCGTCCGATGTCAAACCCTCTGAGATATAATTATACCGTTAGGGCGAGGAGTTGAAGTACTGTCTTCAACTTCATTAGCGATTCTTAAGAGAGTGATTCGTTAGGTTACTCACACCAGAGAACGTTCTCCGTCAATTAGTGTCAAACAAAACCACTTAATTCCCTTACAATAATTGAAGCACTACGACTGAGAAGGAATTTCTGTTGCTAGAGGTCACCAGGAAAGGACCTTGGGAATGTATGAATAATAATTAGTGAAGAATGACCTTTCTAGAAAAAACTTTCTATTATTTTCAGAACTATTATTTTCAGTGGTTAATAACTCTGTACTTACCATTGATAGATTCATTAACTTTCCAAGTTTTATTTCAATTCTTGTGCTATGTAATAAAAGTCGTAAAATAAAAAAAGGAAGATTTTCTTTCATTCATTAAGTAACAAGCAGTACTAATGAAGAAATAGATTTCCAATGCCCTAATACCGACCCAGTGTATTCTAGTTGAAACACCTATTCATGTGAAAATACGTATATAATAAGTAATTCTTGAGTTCTCGACACAGTAATCATTACTTTCAAAGCTACCAGTAGAATTCCATCACGCAACTCTACCAACCCACATACGGAAATACACCTGCGAAAAATGCGTCACTGTAACTTTTCCTGAAATGTCTCCCGCTGCGTTAACGGTTGCTATAAATAATTGTACACCGTTTAGCGAACAGCTTGTCAGCGTGTGGGTAGTTTCCGTATTTGTCGTATCACATGTGAAAGCAAAAGCTGCAAATGAATCCCTATTTGTGAGCGAGTGGAAAAATAAAATCTGTCGTTTGAAGTTGTATTGCTGATTTGTACAGTGCTCGCAATCAGTAACTTTTCCAGAGACATAGACAAATGTAGATAGAATGAAAGAGTGCGATCACTTGATAACTACTGCCACAGCTTAATTATACAACAGTTCATTAGCTGGTCAATTAAGTATATTAATTACTTCATAAATATTGAACGCTATAGCGTATTCATGTTTTGCTGCCTTGCAGAGAGCAAATCTTTATGGAAGCTGTAGTGGATATATTATATATTATATACAGGAATGACAAAGGCAAGTGGAATTATTACTAGATAGACTCGCGTGTATTCGCCTTATGAGAATGGAAGAATGGGATTCGTGTTGCTTATTGGTGTCCCCGAGAGTCGCCGAGAATCGCAAAAGACGAGCCTGTCTAGCCTCTGCAAAAAAGTAATAATTTCATCCGTCTTTTCCTCTGTAACTATGTGAAGAAACATATGCGAAGATAGTCTGACAATTTTCTAGATTAACACATAAACAGATACCTTTTTAGTCAAATTCATTTTCACATCTCAACATAATCTTCTTGTAGTCCTGTACTTGTTCTCAAGCGACATACCATCTCTTTAATCCGTACAATTTGATGAGGATCTCTGTCCCTTGATGGAAATTTTGAGCTTAGGAAACAAAAGAAAGTTGCTGGGACTCTATCAATTCGAACTTCAACTCGTGAATTTTCGACGATTTTAGGTAAGATGGAAAAAAATTTTCTTCTTCTTCAAATGCAGTAATTTTCCACAAAATTTCTGCTTTCAGCTTAGCAAGTAATGATGCCTTCGATGGCCCGATTCACAGTTTATTATATCAACTGCGCCTTGGCGGCTATTAATCAGTGTCAAACTCCGACTTATTTCACTTTAAACTGCTTCAACACGTCTTTGGAAATGTTCGTTTGAACGCGTTCTTAAGTTTTGAGCGAGCAAATGTGACACCCAACGCGTTGTTAGACTTTCAGTCAACATATAATAACAGGATACTCTTATGGAAGGCTACCTTTAATAGGAATTTTTAATAGAACAATCTATCTGCAGATACTAAAAATTCTTGAAAAACGCCGGTTGCTCACTATAAACATGCCACATTTTGCAAACTGTAACAATTACTGTAATTAATTGTCGTTGTTTGTAAATTACATGATTTGACTTCATTGATTTCTGCGTATATTTCCGTAAACATTCCGACGTATTTCAAACTATGTCTTCTGTGTTTGATTAAGTAAAGCAAACCAATCAGTCGAAGCTCGGTTACGGCAAAGACTGTCAGGCATGTCCCAAGTTACGAGCGGAGCTGTTTGAACAACTAATACATTCATTACCATATAACCGCGCGACATAGTTTGCAATGCGATTGTTTGGCAAGTTTATTGTGATTTAGCAAACGTATATTTAATTGGGTAGACGCAGAAATATGATTTTGAAGTCGCTTGAATTTGCCGTTATTCAGGGGACTAATCGGGAAAACAACCTTATTTCACCTTCTTCCTTAGTTATATACATATTTTACCGTCGACTGG
This sequence comes from Oryctes rhinoceros, assembly GCA_020654165.1. Lineage (NCBI taxonomy): Eukaryota > Metazoa > Arthropoda > Insecta > Coleoptera > Scarabaeidae > Oryctes > Oryctes rhinoceros. Next base: position 1,778,259 of record JAIOKQ010000399.1, on the reverse strand, counting down.
CCGTTATCGAGGTCAATCCGTGTTGACCCACATGTGAGAAACCGATAGGAGATTACCGTTAACATCCTCGACCGGTGGCTATTTGTGCCTCCGTCTTGGAGATTGTTTGTGTTTGTAGAGATAAAGGTATTAGGTGCTTGGAGGAGAAGATAAACGAGGAATAATAGAGGTAGAATTGTTTCGTGTTGGGGAAAATTGATTGTTAAATATGTCTCCTTTGAAGACAAAAAGGAAAGCAGTAAATAATAAAAAGAAAATAAGCATCGACGTGTAGCACCGCGCAATTTAACGCTGGATAAATTGTTACGCTGCGTTAGAATTTAAATGCGAAGAGACCAGCTTCGAACGTGTATAATAATATTCATGGTAGGAAATTCTAAGTCGTAAGAATTAATTAAAAAATTAAAAGGCTGTTTGTTACTGATGTCTCCTAAGCGAGATTTATTTAATGTCTCATAATATGGGTGCTTAACAATTCCTGAAACCTTCTTTATTTCCTTTCTAAAAACGCGCATTATTAATTTTGTAACCGAATCCCGGGCTTCGTCTCGATCTACAAACAACATCCTCGACCGTAAAACTACACTTGCCTAGCTTGCGAGATAAATAGCTAATGGTAATGCTGGAAGTAGATATTTTGCTGCTTTTTGCACCTTTCGGTAACAATAAAATTCGCTTAAAATTAAAATTATACTACTTTTTTCAAAACCTCCGCATTCGCTTTCGCTCCAGTTCGCAGTTAAATAACTTCCAATTCCATATATGCGCGACTGTTCGGTAGCATGTGGGTGTTCTATTGACTTGGCATATACAAGAAAAACTGTTCGAAAAGAGAGCGCAGAAGAATTATGTACCGAAGCGTGTTATTACAGCTGGAGATCCACGAAATTCCCCTTTTCTGAAAAAGAGCGAAATTGAAGAACAGACCTTCACCGTCTCCCCCAAAAAAGAAAAAAATTCAAGGCATAAGCGCAAAAACCCATTGAATACCATACCTACATCCAAGCGAATTTATAATGTCCCGAAATATGCTTTCGTGTAAATAAATCGAATAACTCAAATAAACAACGTGTTAGACATCTCGACGGCGTAAACGCTATTTTTTTCGCGGGGTAAATAAAAAAGTGGTAGCCTATTATTAATAGAAAAGTGTAAATATTTATTTAATTCATATACTAGCTTGTTATATCCAGTATGACGCGTATAACCAAAAAAAAAAAAATTCTTTTATAATCTAGTTGTTTATACCAGTAAAGTGCGCATATTATCCATGCATATGTCTATTTTTCAAAAGAAATTATTTGTGGATATTAACAGTGGCATATTCTCTTTTTACAAGTACAACTCGATATCTAATAAAAAACTTAATTTGTATCTATTAACCTTTCCTCAAGCACCTTTCATTTCGCCAACGGACGCGGTGTTACAAATGGACTGCTTTCAGTAACAATATTGTCATTTCTAGCATTGAAGAAATATATCGTTTAAAAAGGAAAATTTATTCACAATAAATTTATTCATAAAACCAGATCCTTAAAGAAACTAGTCGAAATCTTCCCGTCACTCTCCTCACCTGGAACACGAATAGATGAGCTTGAAACAGCTCAAGCGCCATGAGCACAACCTGTTTGCTTGGTTTCTTGCGTTTTGTGCAGTCATATTTAGTCAATCGTCAGTACGTTATACATATCTGATACATCTTCCTTTTCTGTCCCATTACACCGCTAAGATTCTGGTCGTCATCGGTGCTTTCTAGCGTGAGCCGCTTTAGAGTCTTTGAAGACTTCTATGTATTCCTGAAATGTTTGTACTCCTATGAGAGCTTTTGGCTAAATTACTTCATGGAATAATTTCTTCAAAAATACTTTGATCATCACCAAAATACACGATTTACGAGCTGATACTTGTCATGTTTATCACTGCAAAAGGTATGACCATTGGTAAAATGGTTGGTCTATGAAGTAGGACACAATTTATCTGTGGTGTTCACACCTGCGTTAGTGTTGTTTAAAGCATAACAGATGGCTTCTGCTTATACCCAGTATAAAAATTTGTTATTTCCACAGTTGTGGTAAGCTCTTAGAGACTCGAAGGTTACTTTCCTTAAAAGTTCCAGTGTAATTCAGCCTTTTGCTTCTCAGTTCTTTAATCAGTTCAAGCTGATAGAGAAGTTGCCGGTAGTTATACTGTGCCTTAGTTGATAGACATGTTGATTTACAACCTCTGATGATTTGTTTCTTCTACGGTATGATCCATCAGGTTGTAAGTCTGCTTAAATTTCTAAATTATGTAAATAAAATCCTTGATAATAAACATAAATTTTGATTGCGTACTTGTTCGGCTTGCTTAGAACATATTGCCCTTCCAGTTTTTCGTCTATATCCCAATTTTGCAATTTTCTGCAATACATTATACATTCATTTATGGAATACATTCCCAATAGGTTCAAGCTTATTTATTTTTCTCCTTTGCTCACGAGTGATCCGCTCATTAAATCGTAGACAACGTATAAATTTGATACGTTTGGTAATCATCACAGAATAGCTCAGAGTAAAAACAACGTGAAGAGAAAAAATATTAGCCAACGGGGATATCTCCGCTACACGGCGTCCATCAGTGTTACTCGGCAGATATGTATCTCTTCTGACTGGACGAAGCCGAAAATATAGTATTTATTGTGCCGGAGGGTAATGACGTAAGTCGAGAGTTACGCAGCGTTAATGACGCCGAGTAGGCAGAAATGTGTCAGTTACTACTTCCTCTCCTCACATAACCTTTGTCCACAACGACAAATAACTAGACCGAAACTGCTCAATGAGCCGTTTTATTAATTTTGGGCTATTAACATCTTTCGAGTATTCGAACTATTTCATTAGTGAAACATGTAGTTCTGTTCCTTCTCTTCTAAACAAGCACTTAAAGTATTTAAATTTTCTTTGTACAAGCACTATGCGGGCAATATTGTGTAATTCCATTGTTTTTTATTTCTTTACTCTTTTTTATATTCTAGTTAAATCTTTTTGTATTTGCGCATGTCAATTTCAATATATTTTTTGGGTTAAGCTTTCTCCTCTTCCTGGTTAAGTTAGAACAGCGTTAACTAAACTTCGCCCATTGCTAACATAAGAAGGTGTATTAACAATATTTTGGTTATTATTTCTAGATGCTTCTTAAACGTTTTTTTTTTTTTTTCTGTGACATCTATAAATTATTATTTATCAATACCTTATTCTCTTTTCCTGTATTCCTTTCTATCCTATTTTTCTTTCGGTGTAGATAAATCCAGCGAGTCTTAAACAAGGAAACTCCCTCCTATGTGTTCCTATGTGTTTTGTTACATATGCACTGCCGGAAATACTTCAAAGAGGAAAGTGCAAGAAGAAATGGCGAGACATGTTGTAGCAAAAGGAATAGGATATCAAACCAGGCAAAAAAGATCTTCTTTTAAGTAAAAATACAATTTGTATCCGTAATACTTTTTTACATATACGCTCTCTTTTATTTACAACGTAAGACGATATAATATAATATCACATAAAGCTTATTCTATAACAACATATAAAAGGAATTCTTTTGTTGAGATCAGTAGAGTTGCTCCAATATCCAGATCCGTGCAAAGATTATCACCTTATAGGCATTCTTCTAACTGTATCAAAAAGTTTTGTCCAAGCAATAGCAAACAGGTCGATATCGTTCCTGAATAAAAAAGAATTATTAGTCAATGAACAGCATGGATATAGACAAAGAAGGTCGGCCTGGACAGATACGCTGGATGAATCTGGATCATCAGATTTGAATTGAACTAGAACTGATGCGAAAGACCTGCATCATTTAACCACTAAAATAAAGAAACATGAACAGTGACTTGGTCATATTAATTACCGGGGTAATGCAAATGCACCCCGCAAGCTAGTATGAAAAAGCTAGAAAGATACTTTCGTTAAAAATAGCTAAAAGACCCAATTTCAAAAGCTGGTGAAAAGTTAAAGTTCAAACAACGGTATTTTTGGTAGCTTCTATGAAAAATACAATATACGTCGTGCAGTTGCATATTGCTTCGACCTGAGAAACGTTAATCTCTTGACGTAAAAAGCAATTTTTCGGCTAAAGTCTCCGGAATTTTGCAATAATCTGCTAGCAATTCCCGATTTTTTTCAAGGTAAACCTTCATCATCATCATAATCGCGACCCCCTTGTCAATAAGTTATGAACCCGTTTTCAATAAGCTTTGTCATTATTTCATTGATTAAGTCAAACAATCCAATTTATGATATGGAGTGCATAATTTCCAATTCCACAAAAATAAATGATACGATAATATTGGCAAATAATGAAACTAATATAAATAAACCGTTCTACGTTATATGTTGTTTTGTTGAGTAGGCAATAAATTAATTATAGTTCATTTTTTTCAACTTTATCTGTTTGCCTACCTGTGTAATTATCACAACATTAGGAAAAAACAGATTATCCGAAGCTACTGTTCGCATTATCGGTAGATTATTATCATGTAAGCCGGGTTGTGAAATATTTTGCGTGCAGGAAAGCTGTTTATATTGTCGCTGGCCATATTGATAAAGCAGATGGTCTTCGATAATTGTTTTGTTTGCTATGAATTAAATGTTTTATATATATATATTCTTAGAAATCATTGTGCATATTTTCATTAAATATGCATTTTCTAGATTATTTACATATTTTGCAGTAATGTTGTCTACTTCTATTTATTTGTGAGAAGATATTATTGTTGATAAACGACGCCTCGTACATGCAATTTAGAAATCATTTACCCGGATTTGCACAACTGGCGAATAGACTTACTCGTGTTGTAGAAGTCTCTTCTTTGGTAAGCACTGATACTAGTAGCGTTAAAAAGTGTTTTTGGAGATTGCATTGTGAATTCGGTTCTACAACGTTCCGCTTCCTTCTCAACCAGTAATAAAATGCAGTTTGGGCATGTGATTGGAAGATGCTATTTTTCATGTCAATCATTACGAAAAAATTATTATGGATCTCACTGTATTCGAATAAGAAACATCTCAACATTTGGAGCTTATCTAAACACCTATTCCGGGTGACATTGAAAAAACTACAATGCATACTACCACGCGATAGAGGACCACAATATAATAAAGAAACACCATTAATGTCCATGATCCTTTTGTTTTCAAGGTACAGGGATAATTAACTATAATATTTTATAGTTAATCAAGTTGTAAAAATGAATATCTTAACAGTAAACTTAGGTAACTAGTATTAGATTACATATATGTAAACGTTGCTCGAAGACGTCCATCAATAGAGCTAATCTTCATTATTAAATAATCTAAATTAAAAAAAAATCCGGTTGACGGGTTGAAACCATGTCGTAATTGCATAAGTCTGGTGATGATTTTCCTTGAATGTTGCATGAAGCTCCTTCTGGACTGCGGCGTGTTGCATCGCCACTTCCAACAGTAGCGCTACAACATGCAGCAGCTCCCAAAGAGGCTCCATACAACGGGAAACGAAACGTCAGCAGATTTATGCAATTACGACGCCGTCTCAACCCCCGAAATCGAAACTCTTTAAAAGAAAGCAACCACCGTGGAAGTTTACAACAACAATGTAAATTAAATGTAAAAAAAGCAACAACTTACATTTGTAGTGAATAATTTTCTCTGTAATTGATATAATTATTAATGAATGTTAGTTTTAAAAGTCGTCAAGATTGAAAAGTTATATAGAAAACTATTTTAATATAAACAAAAAATTGCTTCGTCGACGAACATTTGGTACAAAGTTAGTGCTGAGCAGTACTTCGCTTCATCAAACAATTAATCATAACATCTTTGTTTAAGTTTTAGCGATATATGCCTGAACATTTTACACCTCATCTTATGTACCTTTAAAATATATTTTATAAGTAGCTGTTACAGAAATAAATCAAAAATTCAAGATGTAGATATGTAATTCCAGCAAATAGATGAAATTAAACACCTTCGACAAAACTGACAATGTAAGCGTACCAACGGTTGCGCTGTCGAAGATGTTATTTTGTTTTGCTTTATATACGCGCAATTATCTTCAAAGGTCACGCTTTGTTTATACGTGAACTAAATCAAACAGGGTTATCAGTAAATCTAATTATTGATAATTAGATATTGATTTACTAAATGTACAACGTATACATTACTACCACTACAAATAGGAATTTACAATATGTATAAGTACTAAGTACATCGGTATACCTAGCCGTTGTTATGCGAGATCTGCAAAAAAAAAAAACGTTTAGAGTTGGCAAAAGGACGCCAGTATTGGACAATTAAATACTGGAAAGAGTATTATGTTCCGATGAAGCAAATATAAAGGCAATTATTAAAGAGATATCGACAAATTGAATGCTATCAACGTTTATTTTAAATATTTCTATTTTTAGCTTTTACTATATCACATTCAGCATTTGTCAAATTTGAAATAAGGAATTCTAAAATGTATTACAACAGGTTATAAAAAATTATCAGGCCGTATTTCAATACACATATGTTTATATCCTGTAGTTTACTTTATAGCGTGAAAATAAATGAATAGAAGCATATACAACCATACGTACTTTGTGTACTCACTCCATCTCCATTTATTTTTACTTATTTGATGGTTTACTGAATTTATTACAAATCTACGCAGTTTTTGGGCAAATACCAGGTAAATACCCGGAAATCTACCCAGAATTTCATTTACCTGGCACGTAAGTAATGGTATTATGGTATGTCATCATAAAGCATTGACAAAATGTTTACTTGTTACATGTTAAATGTAACGGGCGAATGAGTAGCCAAACCCAAGAGTTCTAAATGCGTTGTTAAGCTCATTAAGCATGTAAATTTCCTTGTTTTAATGTGTTTCTAGAGAAAAAAAATTGAAAGGATAACGCTTCCTGCCACGCAGTGAATACACGAAAATAGATCCCGTCTTCCGAATTGGAACGGCTCAATGCCCAAACTTTAATGCAATTAAGTATTTATGGTATTTTCTTCAAAAACGCTATCTTCTTGTAGCCAAAATAAAGACGTGTGGAACAATACCCCATCAGAACATTGCGAAAAATTGCAATGATACAACGCCTAAACGTAAGTCAATTATTCATAAGTCCGAACTTCTACGATGTGCGTCGTTAAACCCTTGTATTCATACGTATGGCTTGATGAAGGCTTAAAGTAAAAGCGAAATGTTTCATGAAATTCTGGCTGAAATCATCCCAACATTATTCCTTGGTGCCTTAAACGTACACAGTCACCTAAGCCTAAGGAGGCTCAACACGATATTAATTTACATGTGGAATTTTACAATGTCGTCTCCATTGTAATGATTTTGCAAAATTTTGCAAAGTTGAACGTGCACTATTCTATTAGCCAAATGGTTTTAATAAAGAATTTAACAAAATTATGATTACGGAAAAATCATATTGATGTTCTAATTAACTATATAAATCTCCTCTTAGAAAATTTCTTGTTTACCCTATTTCACTCCTCCTTCTTTATTAGAAGATTAGCAGTCGTCAGAGTAAAAGCAGGGTATCGGGGTAGAAATAATAACGCGAAGTGAACGCTAATAACATAACTTTACCTTATCTCCACAATTAAAAACGTCAGCTGTTAATTTAGCGTCCGGTAGAAAATCTGATCATTCTGAGAACTTAACTGGCACATAATTAACACAAAGTGAGATAACACAGTTTGCCTAATACTGTTTAAGGCGTGTAATTATGAGACTGCGAACGTCACAACATCGAATTTTAATAAGGGCGGGGTTCGTTTTAAAACGAGAATTTTGGGACTGTTTAATACAGTCCACTAAACGAGCTATCCCAGTGAAAATTTTAATTAGAGGCTTCATGGAAGTGTTCCTTTCAGAAGGAATAATGGTGTTTTAATGTGCCTCTCGGCATCAACGTCCTTGCAATAAAATTTTATATCACATGCTAAGAACAATAATATTACCAGTACTAAAATTATTCTAGGCACGAATGGAAAATCCATAAAGTAGATATTCGATTTAAAAAATTTCAGCCTTATCGTATTGAGGCTTGTGCTGTTAAATATTAGGATTTCTAAAATTTTAATATTTAAATGATACTACGTATGTATAGTTTGTATAATTTATTTCTTGTGACTCTATGGTACTAATTAATAAACACAACGTTGATAAAAGTAATTAACACAATCAAATTGATCAAATTTGTCAAAAACGAATAATAGTAATAAACTATTAATTATCGACTGTTGACAAATAACTTTGATATGTTGGACCACCACTGGTTAGCCTTGCTGCCGCTAGTACCTCTACTTTAGCAAGCATACAACTTATTAAAATATCGATGAATGGCTGAGGTATGTTACCAAATCAGCCAAATCAGCGCAAAATATTTTAATGTCCGAGGCGCCTGCTCAAATCGGTTGATTACGTTTACATCTCTGTTCAGATATGTTCGATGCACTTCATCGAAAGAGTTTGGCTAATCCGTCTATTCTATCTGTTCATTAGCATGGTAAGCACGAGTGTACGAGTAAAGAGTACAACGATTTGCTCCGCAACCACTGATGCCATTGGTGTGTTCTTCAAACACAAACAGATGCTGCATCGAAAGTTGTTGATACTAATTTCCATTTGTCGGTGAAAAGACAATATCTCCAACTTTCCAAAATGCAGTCACCGTATTCAATCCTCGAACGATTTCTACGTTTATCCAGAAATTTTTTGTATAAACTGTTAATCTTTGAGGAGGTGTACATCAGGTCTCTGCTTACAGTAAGTAGCCTTAAACAGTCTTTAGCGCGAGTTGTAATCCGTCCTCGTCCTCAACAATGCTCTTCTATGATCAACTTACGACTCTTTGTGAAATGTTTAATGCGCTGGTTGCTAACTACTGAGATAAGCCTCATTTAACCAGCTCATTAATTGATCAAGTTGTACAACTTCTAACGGCATTCTTATCATGCTCTATCGTGATGTTACACTAACAACTATTGCAACGAAACTAGCATAAGTACGTTTATTTCTTTCGGAGGATCGCCTATCGATATCCCTTTTACCAAGAAGAACCTATTCAAAAAGGAGCAGACATATGGACATGGAAGACAGTAAGCGAATAACTATTTTTTTATTAAAATTTATTCATCCAAAACCTAGTATTGTGTCTGTCAAACAATGTATGCATGTTTGTTTCTTTAGAATTTTAGAATTTAAAACTTACATGTTTATTTTAACCAAATAACGATGCTGACAACAAATCCTGAGCAAACCCAAAATGTTCAAACAAACCTTCAACAATTGAAAAAAAATGCCAGCAAATACAAATGTTGTGTGTAGTGAACAAATTAAACTTCAGCTAATTCAATCCATAAGGCATTATCAGAAAACGTGTGGTTAACGTCAAAGCTTGAGAAGTTGTTGTTATTTCATCATTTTTTTTTTGCCGTTAGTATTTACTGTTCATTTTTATGCAAACTACCGAAAGACTGAATAGGAAACACTCTCGGACCTATCGACCCTGATAATTATCTATCATTACAAGTAAATTTAAGATACTGCATAATATGCATAATTCTTATTGAAGGACTTAGCTTATTTTAGTGTGACATCCTTAAAAATAGCGCAAAAAGTGCTAAATTACGTTTCTTCTGAGTTATATCGAATTTGCTGTAAAAATACGATGGGAATAACCTAAAGGCTGTCTGTTTAATATTCTTATTCTATTATTTTTTCAACCGCACTTAAATTAATGAACCGTCATCTGAGGATCTTCATTATTGGCCTTCTCAATTAAACCGTTACTCAAACAGAATAACTTTATTGCAAACGAGACAACGGTAGAACGTTACCCGGTCTAATTGGCAAAATTAGAGCACATTTTTTTGAACGCCTTAATTAAGGTGGAAAATAACCCATTGAAGAGGGAATTTAAAAAGTGCCCTACTCGATCGGAATTCCGCCCATAATACGTTTTACGCCATCTGCTTTAAGGAATTACACGCCTGGCAAAGAAAACAGTAAATGAAGTCGTAAGTTGTTTCTCTTCCAGTTCCATTCGATAAAATTGCGGGATCTCTACGAGCTGAATCGGTTCCTTTTTTTCCGTCGGGTAGATCTTCGCATTGTATGGATTTTTCAATTTAATTTCAGTACACCGTTTATTCTCGGTATACAATGGAAAGTTTAGAACAAAACTGTTGGAATATTTTGAACATACATGTTAAACTTGTAACTCTACTTTTGAGTTTAAAGTTCGAATGAATGCGAATGTATATATGTGTCTAGAAACTTTTCGTGCGGACTGCTTTATTGTTTAAGTTTTACGTGAAATGTATTGTAGGAAATGGATGACAAGCTGAAAGATATTCAGTTTTTGTTGCACTACGTTTATTCGATATCTCCTGTTTGTTTATCTACAATACGTATGCGATAAACATATGCATAATGAATATTCTAAAAAAGACTCATAGTACAGTTGTCTACAAATCTTTAGATCCGCTTGTTGAATAATATTCTGAACAAAGGACCATCTTCATCGCCACAAGTAATTTTTTTGAACTTGTTTTAAATTATTTTCCAAAGCTTTCTTGTAAAAAGCTTTTTCTGCATACATTACGAAACATTACATCGACATAAATTGCTTTGTTATCTTCAAACTAACTGTTAAAGCAGTTGCGTCAGTTATCACCTAAAATAGTTAAAATTACCGCTCTAAAAACATGAACTGCTTCTCTTGACGATTAGAACCGTTTGATTCTAGACAACGCAACGTAAAAAGTTCATCAGGGCTTAGATGAAGGCTGTGTGGAGGATAGCTTGATATTGTACCACTCTAAGCATTCGATTATCCTTTGAATTTAAGTGAACTCACATTAACATGGCGAATAACGATTCACCGTTGCGTCTTGGTTCTTCGGACCAGAGCAATCACTTCCGGTAAAAAACCGGTTCTATATCATTCTGAGCTAAACGACCTTTCGAAAGGATTCTATCAACTGCGAAATTGAAAGGAAAGTGTGCCAATTTCACCTTTTTCAAATACCCACACAGTAGAGTGACGTCTGGTTTTGACTTCACAAGTTTACGTTGTTGAATCGGCCCAAAGTATTTTGACACTAATCAGCGTAGTTCACCATGCAAAACTTTTTGAACTGTAAACCTTGAAATGCCTAGGGATGTCCCAATTTCGCCATGTCAATGCGATGTCTGCGGAATATGTTTTTCTCAGATGCTTTATGGGTATTAGTCAATCTGTTTTCTATTAGGAAATTCCATCCTTCAATTTACGTAATTCTCTATGTCTGAAGGAACAGCAATTATTTAGTTATCTCGTGTTTCGCATACCTGAAAATTTATATTTATTTTTCGATGTAAGTTTACATCAAATATTGAATATCTGTAACCGTTGTTTAATATGTTATAAAAATGTGTTGGGACATCATTAATGATAAGATATCATTTCAATAAAATGTCACTCTACTGATAAAGTGAATACGATTATTTTTATCAGGAAACACTATTATTATGGTAGAGAATATTTATTCGTGGATTAATACTAAATAATTAACACGGAATCACGAGATACATCAATACACGATCAACTCAAACGTTCCGTATGTAATACATCACATACACAATCTAAAAAATTGTATACACATAACATCCGACTACGACAAAGTCAAAAGAGAGCCCAGAATCAATTAATTTTTTAATTATCTTTAGGAACAATTTTTTTAACACCAAATACAGTGTTTCTTATCGAAATATATACTGGTTAACATGGTTGAGACTCAAAATAACGCAAGCAGTATAAGTCGGCTTCTTTACGTAGTACCTAAGTATATTTTGCACTTGTTTAATTTTTTGTGAGGATCTCATTAGCTTCTGATTTTCTCTTTGAAAAATTCAAATATTAATTTGTATTTTGTGCCTTTTCAGTAAAGATCTGGATGAAAACTATAGATGTCCATTGTCCATCCTTCAAATACCGCAGTAAAGGGAATAGCTGTTAGAAACACGTCTGATGTTGATAAGTTTAGAAAAAAAAAAACTCAATATTCTATAGGCATGAAGTCTACGAAGAGAAGAAGTTTGGAACGTGAATTAAATCGCGATATTCGGACCTCACATTTCAATATTCGGCTCTACACAATGTGATATTTGAACAATCTAGCGCGTCAATAGTGTTGCAGTAAAATATATAAAGAATAATTAAATCTCGTTGTTTAACATTACGGTGGTCACATGATGCGAATCAAAAAAGTTGCTTTATTGCGCATGACGTTACAAAAAAAGTTGCTTGGAACATACACGATAGCAAGAAATGAGCATTTTACGACCATCTCCGAATAGAACATGTATGTGTTTTGTGTGTTTTTCGCCTTGGTTTTCTTGTATGTCTACTGCAATCGAGTTAAAAAATACAAAGAATTGAATTTACTCCCGGGACCACCTGCATTACCTATCGTAGGAAATTTGCTCCATCTTGGAAGGAGCTCATGCGGTAAGAATGAATCAGCATTTTTTATGCTACGAAATTAGCGGCATATGTAAATATAGAATAGATCACCTATTATAATTTATTTCTCGTAGTATCTATTGTCATACGGAAGTGGGAGTTTCGGTCAATTACGTACAATGTTATTACGACAATCAATCCAATTCGATTCAAAAATACAAAAACAAAAAAGTAAGATGCGTAAAGCTGTTTCCGCTAATTCGATTTATTAAAATTTCAAAACTAAAAAATATTATTTTGTACTCATCTCATTCGAGATATTTGAGACACAAAAATGGACGTCAATTTCACTCTGCCCCCGCACCTTCAATTTATAAGCATTTAATCATGCTATCGCTTCGTTCCCGTTTTGTATTAATTTGCGCCGTAAGGAGTTTATCGTGCGCAGCAGGGGAAATTTCGCGTACTTGGTTCTAACAATTCTCCTTCGTCTACGTAAACAAAACAGTCAGAGTGATTATGCAATCATAGTGTTCGAATTATTCCTGAACAATCTGTACGTGCTATGCCCGAAGAAACGAGTTGCTCTTCACGAAATTAACAGCGACTACACAGACTCGTGCTTATTCGTTTCATGAGAATGGGTTCGTGTTGCCTACGGGTTTCTCCGAGAATCGACGAAAGACGAGTCTGCCTGGTCCTCTGCAAATTTCAAGCCTGGACGAAACGCAATTACCTGTACGGCTCGTGTACAGTGCCCACATTGCTTCATTGCATGCCAGCCGTCCAGGTATACTTTTGTGCCATCATTCCTCTCATGTCCTCCAGAGTTCGTTGATCCAATATGTTTTTTGGTTTTAAGAAGAAATTGCTTTTCATCGCTGCACTTCGCCAAACATCACATATGATTGTTGTGTTTGGCCTTCAGTACAGGGTTAATCAAAAGGGCCGAATAAACACATAAAAATCAACGAAATATTCCAAGAAAGAACTTAAAATAAAGACAAGATCTATACTAGAATATTAATTAAAGGTTTTAGGTAACTATATCACCATATTTGTAACGTTATAAAAAAGTGACGCAGTTCCCACATAAACGATTGAGAATCACTCCTATAGTCGCACCTACTTTAATTGGATATATTTGGACTAGTAAAGATAATATTCGTTCATTACTCAAACGGGTGCTAGGTTGCTAGGTGCCATGGCCTAGACAGTTAATTGGTTTAGAGTTGACGTTTTAATTTTGACGCATTACATTTTTTTTGTAGTAGGTAACATATAAAAACAAAAATCTCAACTATCGTGACATAATATATAACTAAGTAAAGAACCAATATTTCCGCTTTTTCTCCGTATCTATTCAATCACGGTAGGTGCGACCATAGTACTGATACTGTAAACAAAAATAATATAATACTAAGGTAGCTTAGCTCTCTCATAGTTTTGATGGAATAATTCACGGCAAACGCAACAAAAGGGGAGGAAAAAAGTATACTAACACGCGGAGATGTTTCTACCTACCCGGTATCATCGACGCGGTTTCGAGCGTACCTTCATTCTCTACCTTTTGTCGCTGTTTCCTTACAGCGCAATGCCATAACTTCCACAACGACGCAACTCGACATTTGGCTTGTCGCCCTCTGGTGCCATACAAACGCTACTAAGCATACACCTACCAGAGCACGAACGTCTGATCGTGCGACAGCAATCACTACCATAAAAAGATTCTATGCAATTCACAGCTACCCAGACGCTCGCGTTCTTATTTGATACACCATCTCTAGTATCTTGCCTATCCTTGTTTGAAGACGCATTTAAACGCAAGCCCTTGCTGTTGTCTTAATTAATATATTCTATATTATTATTTTACTTTGAGTTTTCGGCTTTCACTTAAAACACAAATAAATCAATGTTGAGAAGTGCCTGCAAGAGCATGTGACATAAACTTGTATCGGTAATAGTATTAATAATAAGCATTACCCAATCAAATTTTGTTTTCCGAAGAAGAGATTACTTGACGCTATTTTATCAACTAATCAGATTGACGATTATTTTATTTACTCATTACCCTTATTCGCAGAAATACTAGCCAACTTGGAGCGTTATCGGAAACAATATGGAAATATCTATAAGCTATGGATCGGTCCTTTCACGCATGTCGTTGTAGTTTCCGATGTAAAAACTACCGAAACTTCTTATATATACTATCTTCAACTACTAATGTCAATAAATCGATGGCATATGACATACTTGTTAGTCTACTCGGAGATGGATTGTTAACTAGCAATGGTATATACCGCTACATGCATCTTTCTCTATAATATGTTTTTTTTTTCATATTTTATGTTTCATGCTCAGGTGGCGAAAAATGGCGAAGACATCGAAAGTTGCTGACACCTGCCTTCCATTTCAAAATATTGGAGAGATTTATGTATGTCTTCCATACCTTGGGAAGGTCACTTATTGAGAAGCTAGGTGAAAACTCTGATACAAATGGCTTTGATGTGCTTCCGTACATCTCTCGATATTCTTTGGACGTTATCTGTGGTAAGTAGAATATCTTTATGGAGCCAGCCCGTAGATCTTTTACCTGTACTGACCCTCCTCTATCATCGAAGGAAAATTCAATTCATAATATCACAAAAAATGGAGATCTACACAGAACGATGTTATTTTACGTTTGAGATATTAATTGATCTTATGAGTTGATAAAGAATCTAAGTCCAAAAATGCAGCTTTTAGAAAAATAATAAAAAAAAAACAGCAGTAAGTAACGTTATAACATTGTTTGCAATATGTAACATAATCTATGTATTGTATTGAAAAATTTTACTTCTAAAAATATATTTCATAATTGATATTAGGAACTAATAAATAAAGCATTGCTGATTTTTTTGGTTTTCCTGACGTAATTAAATTTTCGAATTTTTCATTTTTATTCCATCTCATTACAGAAACCTCAATGGGACTGCATTTGAATATTCAAAGTAATCCGAATCATGAATATTTACAAAATGTTACAGAATTCCAGCGCAGATTTACAGCGAGGCACTTTTCATTGATGGGAAAAAGAAGAAAGCATCTATAAATATACTCCAGAGTACGCAGAGTAGCGCAAATGCATCAATAAACTCAAAACCTTCACGAATAACATTATTCGAGAGAAACGTACATAACGTGCAACAAAATCAAATAGTAACATGATCGGTAAGGAAGCTTTCTTGGATCTACTGCTTACTGTAGAGGAAAAAGGAGATATCACTATGGAGGAAGTAAAAGAAGAACTGGAGACCTTTATGCTTGCTGTACCCTTTGCCATGCATAAGTTTCCACAACACAAGTCAGTATTAAATCTTTATTCGTAGGGTTTTGATGCAGCAACAGTTACAATCAGTTTTTTCCTATTCGAACTGGCAAAACATCCAGGTATTCAAAAACAAATTTTTGAAGAAATAAATCATGTTATGGGAGAAAATGAGAATAACGTCTTCACAATCTCCAACCTATCAAATTTAAAATTTCTGGAAAGTTGTATAAAAGAATCGATGAGAATGTACACAACGGTTCCTTTAATAGAACGAAGTGTTACCCACCACTTGGAAATAGGTAGGTACATATAAAAATCTGCTTCCAGAAACAACTTTTCTAAATCCAATTTGATATCTAAATAAGAAATATAAAACCTTTTTCCTGTACTACAGATCGGAAAGTAATCCCGAAAGGTACGATAGCCATGATATTTCTATATGGACTCCATAATTCGGAAGAAAATCATAAAAATCCCGAAAAATTTGATCCGTACCGATTTTCATTAGAGAACACCGTAGATCCGTTTTCGTATGTCCCCTTCAGCGCTGGTCTTCGAAGTTGTATCGGTAATTCTCAGAGCAAGTTCGAAACGTCGTTTAGTTGGTACAATTACTTTTTTTAGGCCAAAAGTTCTGCATGCTGGAAGTAAAGGCTACGCTTACTCAGATAATTAAGAATTTTATACTTTTACCAGTAGAACCTGAACACAAGTTGCAATTAGGAACGGAAATGACATTGAAATCGTTGAATGGTCTACCAATACGTATAAAGAAGAGAACTTAACGAAAGTTGTTTTTACTTGAAAATAATGACTCAAATGCTGTACGTATCTACTTACGTAGACTTTTTCTTTAGTAAATTGGTTGCCTATTCAGTTAACACCGTCTCTTAATTCATGCTTCCTAAGTAACATTACAAAACGAACCGTCCAAAATTAAGGAACTCACGACCTCTTGTAATACTAACAATATCTTTCCTTGAGATTCTAGATCCTGATTTTACCTGATTGAAATCTAGATACTAGAAATTATTTTTAGCGTTTATTATTATTATTTATTATTTTAAATGATTTAGTAGTCCTACTCGCAAGCGAGGCAAGTTATCCGTTAGCCAGTGGCAACAATGCGCATGAAATTCACAAAAGAGTTATTTACAAGGGTATAACAACGATGTTCAGAGTTTCGCGAGAGCAAAACCTTTCTTTCAGGCGAAAGATGCTTATCCAAAAACGAACGCATTTCTCTTTTTTGTAAGGTAACGCTGTATTAATTCAATTTCCGATGTTATCACAAGCGTTGAACTTAAACTATCTAGAACGATCTAGACGAATCTCGTTACGTTAATAATCTTAACAGTAAAATAAAACGAATGCCATTTATATAGTTTACAGTATGGCTTTTATCAAAATAGACCATCTAATTCTTACTAATGAACTGACAAGGTTGGGTTTACATGGGGACATTCTTCGGTGGCTGCGATGTTTCAGAAATGTTAATTTTCTTTAATATGTTGAATATTGGAAATTATTAAGTCAAATACGGATGGTGTAGGGTCGCAGCAGGACCTGGACAGGTTGTATGAGCAAAGACAAATTTAAGTAAAATTTTCGTAAATTAAATTTAGGATGAATTACATGAAATTAAATTCAAATTAAACTAAATTAAAAAAAGCGTTCTTAAATTACGGATTTAGGTATCATGCTTAATACTAAATTAGTGTATAATGATCACATTAAGTATATGATTAGTAAGTGCTCCATATTGCTTGGCTTTATTATGTAAACGTCTAAATTTGTTCGAATTACACAGTATGCCGTGTTCAACGAAAGTATTTTGCCATTCTACCTTTACGAAAGAGCAGACTACTGCCGGACATGGTATTTCTGCATAAATTGCTTAATATTAATGTTGACTATCCAAACCTTGTTTCTTTCATCTCCCCCCTATTGCCAAGTTCGTACGCACTTACAACGAGCAACTAAATGCCTGCAACACACTTGATATGTTATATTGTATTTAAAATTATAATTGTCCGAAGCTTAAATATAAGTTCATTTAAATACTCACTCTTTGTTTTAATAATTACCTGTGTTTTTTTGGATTCTTCCGGTTGCAGGTTGCAGGGATATGAAATAAATAAATAATTAAATAGAGTTATTGGATCACTACTATTAAGTTTGTTATTATTGTAGAAATGATGTCGGCTAAATTATCAAAGATGTAGTGATTTTTCAGCTGATCGCGATAGTATTGAAAAAATCACATTTCAGCAGTAACTTAAATTATTATTTTTTTAATCGAGCGCTCCGTATGTTTTTCAATTACGATAAAATTTACAATTATTTCATTTATTGAAAATTGTAACAGAAATGAATTAATAAATTAATAAAAGTTTACGGCAAATATTCAAAAACACTACAACATTGCGCCATGAACTTTTTACATCTCCTTAATTATTTTTACCGTTTCTTTAAATGCATTCTATATAATTACATCTATATCTCGACATCGCAGCCTAAACATAGCGTCCTTCAAGGATCGCACTCAGATAATTACCCGATTCGCGGACTCCTATCCATCTGTCTCGACCAATTTCATTTAGAGCTTCATACGCAGGAACACCGTCTTGGAAAACAAAAGGGATCCCCTTCCTCGAGATTTAAATCGACTACAAATTTTCTAGCATGTAATATATACGGCGTAGCCTAGAGAAAGTTATTCAATAATTATAATAGTAATTATGCCTTTATTACTATTATTATTTATAATGATTAGGTAAGGTATATATTTTCTTACTGCGCAAGTCAAACAGATATACGATAATCTGTCGGTATCTTCATTTAAAATTTGCAAGTGGTAACGTAAAGGTAACGGCCAATATGTATTTGTTCTACGTATTTCTTACGTTTGTTTTGTTGTACATCTACTACAACAGAGTTAAAAAGTACAAGGAACTGAATTCGCTACCCGGACCAGCTGGATTACCCATCCTAGGAAATTTATTTCATCTTGGAAGAAACTCATGCGGTGAGAACAAAACTTTTATGAAGCGAACCAGGACTTTTACGAAATTGTTTCGTGAATATCAAAAAAAATATATATCAAAAAATTTATTACGTTATACGGCCTAATAAATGTTATTTTCTTGAAAATTAAGTTAAGTTCCGTTTAGTAGAGGTGCGGATTCAGATATTTTGCCATTAATTTACGATTATAATTAAAATATTGGAATTTTGTACTTATTTGTCTATTTTATTTGAACTTAGTTTAGTTTAAATATCGAACACAATACAATGTAACTTTCATTTAGTCGACATCGTTAAGAAATTAGAAAGTGTCCGCTGCTTAGGGATTAACTTTAAGTAGTTTGTTTGTCGTTACTGTTAAGCGTTCTTTTGAGACTTCTCCGCCGTGCAAATATCTCTCCATTGCATTTTTTTGTAATAAAAAGGTATTTCTTAGCAGCGTTCTTACAGTTAGAGTTATAAATGTCTCAATAATGATAGCAAAGACTGTGGCGTAGTTTGGTAAACAACACATATTAAGTATCGGCAACCTCCGCACCACGCGAGTTACTTATGTGTCGTTTACTATAAATACCTCTTTCGCCAATATATCTGGCAATCTATTTTCCTAAAATTAGCCAACAAATAACTATCTACATTTGCGCGACGAATGTTCTGGAATGTACGCTTATGTTACTCAAGAAAATTTTTCAAGTGGTTGATGCTTCGATTTTCTCAATCAGTAAGGTGGTTTCTTTTACAATAGATCCGCTTAATGCGTTTGCTAAATTTAAATAAACAGCAAGTTAGAGAATTTTGAATAACATTAACACTCTCATTCACGTCTGATAGAAGATGCAAGATGCCATACAAGCCGTAATATAATTAATTGGCTCGTTTCGAGTTTTTATATTTTATCCTTCATTCTTTTACACCTAAAGGTTACCAGGTTTGCTAAATTGACTAACTAATAATCTAATGGAAGATCCAGATTTTTTCTCGTATTTATTGTAATCACGATTTTCTTTATTGAAATTATCTTTGGTTGCAAATAAAACAACCAAAAAAAAATTAACTTTTATTTTTACATAAAACGTAAAACCAAAATCACTGTAGACATTAATTCGCAACAAAATGCCTAATAAGTTGTAAGTTATAACTAAAGTTTCTTGTTTCTTGTGGACATTGCGTCAATTGCACACGAAGGTCAAATCAATCTATTTCAAATTGAAGGAAATTTCGTAATATGTTCTTAATTAATGTTCCTAAATCCTAACAGCAAACAGGTTATTTAAGCTCGTGCAATTTAAAATTAACTCTCGGAAGAATAATTTGGCGAAACTGAAAGTTTAAACAGATAGAAGGAAGTCAATAACTTCTTTTCTTAACATTTACTTTATTTCAATTATTTTGAATATATTTATATCTTTTCCATTAGCAAAACGACCCTTAAAATCATCCATGCTGACTATTTGTCGAAGAACTATTAAGAATTGCAATTTTTTTTTGTTTTCATGTACAGAGTGAGCCAAATTCGGTACTTTTAATGGAGAGCTCGATTTTAAAGGAAATTGATTGGTGAAATCTTCCTTATTATAAGAAATACAGAGCGTTTTCGCCAACTTAACCTTCTATATTATACAGTACTCAATCATATAACACTTTTTTACGCAATTTCCTCTTAAATTGTTGCACTCTTCAATTGTAAGCTAATAACTGAATCTGTTAGGCAGCTTACTCGAAGACATTATCTCTTCGTGTCAATACTGCTATTAACTTCTTCCGGGTTTCGCCGTGTGTCAAAACTTTCGCTTGAGGTTTTGTCTCGCATTTTTACTGACGTCTTCTTCAGAATAACTGAAATGAAATAATTCTGAAAGAGGTTAGTAGCAGTAACAATTATATGAAGTGTAAAAGCTTACGTAGTGTTCCATAACAACATTATCTTTTCCTGCAGAAGTACTAAGCAATTTAGAAAGTTATCGGGAGCAATTTGGAAATATCTACAAGCTATGGATTGGTCCTTTCACGCCTATTGTAGTAATATCTGATGTGAAAGCCGTCGAGGCTGTTTTATCTTCCACCGTTAACACTAAGAAATCGACCACATACAAAATATTGCGCAGTTTGCTTGGAGATGGATTGCTGTGCAGCGATGGTACTGTCAAGTACTTCACGGTATAATTAATTTTTTCTTTATACCTTGCATCTCTTGTGTGCAGGTGAAAAGTGGCGAAGACATAGGAAATTGTTAACACCCGCCTTCCATTTCAAGATATTGGAAAGATTTATGTACGTCTTCCATGAATTAGGCAACAAACTCGTTGAAAAGCTCGGCGAAAATATTGGTAAGAATGGCTTCAATATACATCCCTACATCGAACGCTACGCTTTAGACGTTAACTGCGGTAAGTAAATAATCCTTGCGCGAGACAACTTTAAATCGGGGTCGTATTTGTAGAAACTGCAATGGGACTGCAACTAGATATACAAAACAATCCAAACCATAAGTATCTGCAAAGCATGACAGAATTCCAAAGAAGGTTCATAATGAGGCACTTTTCTTTAATAGGAAGGATTGATAACATTTATAAATATACGTCGGCATACGCAGATTGGTGCAGATGCGTCAATGAAGTTAAAACATTTTCAAATACGGTTATCCAAGATAAGTGTAAGCAACGAGCGGAGAGAAAGTCAAATGATAAAGACGTAATCGGTAAGGAACCTCTCTTAGATTTACTGCTTACCGTAAAGGAGCAAGGGAGCATTACCATGGAGGAGTTAAGAAATGAACTAGAGACGTTTATGCTTGGCGTACGTTTGATAACGTATAAATTTACAAAACGTAAACCTTATTAGACGTTTTATTCGTTCATAGGGTTACGACACTACATCAACCGCAATTAGTTTCTGTTTATTCGAGTTAGCAAAGCATCGGAGTGTTCAAGAGAAAATTTTTGAGGAAATAAACAATGTTACGGGAGAAAATGGGAACGACGTCTTTACAATTTTCCACCTATCCAATTTAAATTATTTAGAAGGTTGTTTGAAGGAAACGATGAGAATGTATACTACGGTTCCAATAATAGAAAGATCTGTTACTCATTATCTAGAATTAGGTAAGTATATCGAAAGATTCTCCAAGTTAAGGTTTTTTCTGTAGATTAAAGAATAAGAAATAATAAATCTCCTTTTCTTCTGTGTTAATTTTATAGATGGAAAAGTCATTCCGGAAGGAACAACCGTCATGTTATTTCTACACGGACTCCATAATTCGAAAGAAAATCATAAAGATCCTGAAAAATTTGATCCATACCGATTCTCTTTAGAAAACACTGTGAACGCAAATCCATATTCACGCGTTCCATTTAGCGCCGGTCCTAGAAATTGCATAGGTAACTCGAGAAGTAACTTCGAAATAACTTATTGTGATTGCGATTACCTTTTCAGGGCAAAAGTTTGCCATGTTGGAACTAAAGGCTACGATCGCTCATATAATCAAGAATTTTATATTGTTACCAGTAGAGCCCGAGCATAAGTTACAGCTAGGAACCGAAATGACATTGAAGTCGTTAAATGGTGTGCCGATACGAATAGAGAAACGAATTTAACTCGAATCATTGGTCCATTGTTTCGTTAATTAAACGTATAGACACTTAAGTTTATTTCTTATATTTATAGTGTAGTGATGTTTTATAAGATTAAAGTGCTATAAATACAAAAATTTCGAAGCACAGTGAAACAACATATTCCTCTAGATAAAGCGCCTTCAAGATACCTCAGTCCTCTTTTACTACCTAAGTTATCCAAAAAGGTATCAATTCAGATAACTATTAATGCGCCTACTTCCTGTATCAAATCAATTGTAAAAACTAAACCATTTTACTCACGAAGCCGTTTCTGCACATATAAAATCCTATGGCCAAATATTTCTTGATGCAGCATCAACCGGGATGAAGCCGATCAAAAAATTATAATTTACTCTAACAAACTATCATCTCACATAAACACCATCAACGCTTGCTTGGTCTAATGCCGTGGTCGGCAAAACATCTTCTTAGATGTACTACTATGAAAATTTCTTCTATATTCCTAGTTTTCAACCCTTTTTAAGCCTAACGTTTAAAATATTGTCGCGCTATCATGTGATTGGGGAGTTTACGCGCTCTAATTTTAATACATATCAAGAGATCCTTATCCAATGACCCACGCCATCCAATTTGTTATTTTAACTATTCTTTATTGTATTAAAATTCTTGTGAACTGTCCTGGTTACTCTCACTTATCTATCTCACGTTTACTTTCTTCTAATTTCTAATTTCCCTACTCCCTTACCTATCTTCTACATATTTATTATTTTCTTCTCATTTCATCTACGATCAAATAATAATACAACGGTCCCTTCGATATCGCGTAATATTTTTCGTCTACAACGGCGTTGTCGACAACACAACCTGTATATGTTAGATGCCGCCTCCAAAAACATATAGCTCCGCGTATTTGAATCAAAACAGAAAAGTTCGAGTGCTGCCACTAAGTGTTTACTGCTAAATCTAAGTCGTTATACGTTGAATTCGTTATACATAAACCGTGCTTTTCTTCCTGAAAAGCTTTTCGGGGTTTTCGTCTTTATTAAATTTTCAGAGAGATGCTGTACAGTTAAGCTTCCCTCTAGATTATTGATTTAAACTTTCATTAATAATTAATTACACTAAAAACTTTCACAAAAATAATTTGCTAAATATTAAAGCCCTCTCCGTATTGATTAAAAAGCCTAGTGAAGCGGGAAGTAAAATTACGTTTCAAGGAATAATTGCTTCCAACAGCCACGAATGTTCGGAACCAATATATTCTCATTTCGAAATGAAATAAAGCATCTAACACATACCAATCTTCCCTTCAACTAGTCAGTTGGTTAATAATGGCCCGTGCTCACTCTAAATAACACTGCATATAAGGAAAATACAGGCACTACATTATTTATTTCTATTTCTTTAAAACTTTGTGTAGAAATCACTTAGCATCTTTAAAGGCTACTATAATTAAATAAAAATCGATTAAAGTTAAACAAAATCAAAGAAATAACAATCTTTGTATTAGTCAGCAGGTGTACTTTACTTTTAATTGTAATTCCAAAGTTAGGACCAAATCTATTACAGTCATAGTTAAAAAGCAACAAACACGATTGACTCCGACGAAGTTAAAATTCAGCGCTCGTGCGGTTATGTATTCGGCACCCTCTTTCAATTACCTGCACGCAAGACCGCTTCAATATTTGCGGCTTTTCCATAACGCTTTCGGCTGCGTTACACTCCCGAAAGATGTTTGAAACGAGAGTTCTCGTCATGTACGTGCTTGATCGAATGCCTGTCGAAAGTCGCTAATGGCATGCTCTTAAATATCCCAAATTTTGTATTCAAAGCGCATGCATCTTTTCTGAGAGTCTTGTTCGAAACGAGGTATTGTCTCGATATTTCTTTCAAGGCCACAGAAACCAACACCGTGGCCTGGTTAGAAATAGATTTTCACACCAACTATCTTTGTGCTACTTAACACTATTTACTTGTTCTTCTAAGATAATGCAAAGCGATTACACCAGAGTACTTGGGAAAAATTACATGTGCCTTGCTTGTACAAATCTGCCAATTTCAATCCGACGAAGACCGCTATTTAAAGAAATTTCAGTAAAGTACATGTAATACATTATTTTCATAATACATCAGTCAGATATTCTCCTTGGAAATGTTGGCGGAAATAAATCCGTTGAATTCAAATTTTCAAGATTTATTCATATAAATCGGGGTGAGCGTCAGAAATGAGACGTTCAATGTTGGTCTGCAATTCGTGTGATGCTGCTGGCCTTTTAGCCTAAATTAGCGACTGGAAGAAGAAGAAGAAAGAAATGTTAAATCGCAAGAGCGAGGACGATAGTTCAGCAGTCTACTTCTGGAAACTATCGTTTCGATAAGTGAATCATTTCACGAAGAATGTGGCAAGCCTTGCTGAAGTCACATGTCGTCCAGATTTGGGTGAACGGGGTTACCAGCTAGAAGTGCATTTCATGGATTTTCTTATGAAATTCGGGATAATTTTAAAGAGTCTGTGAAACTCGATTACTAAACCTGCCATGCAACAAATTTAACTTCTTGAGTTAAAGAAATTTTAGAAATATTCTGGTGTTACTCGTTTCGGAAATTTCTCTGAAAGGTCATATTGACGATATCTAATACCTGGCAAGGAATTAACACATTTGAATCTCCACGAATATTCATATGTACTGTTATTGTCTCACTGGGACAGCGATATTATGTGAATGACTTAAATATGTTGATTCAATTTTTTTTTTCCACAAGAACCGTTCTTCGACGTGGATGATTATAACTATCTAAAATAGGGAATAGAACGTTAATTGTGATAAAACATTGGAATAATTTGTAAACGTTGTGGACAAGTAATCGTCCTGTAAACACTGACAAGCACATATATCAAAACAATAAGCTCAATATAGCCGCCACCTGAAAGAAATGTTAATCATAAAAAAATGTTCTAATGAAAAACCTATTTTCTATATCCCACAAATTAATTGTTGGATTAATTACTAAGAGATAAATATAACAATAGGAAGCAAACGCAAAAGGATGTCCGAATCTTTGAATTATTACAGCCCGGCAGTAGTGCGAATGAATCGTCCGCTTGAATATTTCAAACAACCTTTATCGAAATACAAATAACCCTATTTCCGTCGCTACAGCGTCCCCTTAATATCTCGTGTTCGCTTTCGCGTTATCTCCCGAAACCAATGAGGAAGTATACTGCACTATTTCGGCTTTTCCCACGTGCGCCCTATTACTGCCTCTCCTACACTTTCTCCTCGGGCATTATCCGTTTCCGAACGAGCCCTCTCTCAAGGATTCCCGCGTTGCCGGGGTCGTTGTTCGACTTTTCTAGGTTAAATGAAAAGTCGTTGCCACTTTCCCGGGCCGTAAATGGTTCTGCAGGGGAGAAAACGAGAATACGGCAGCGACCCCCTTTCTGTTGTAAAGAACAACTTTAATGGCGACGTTAATGTATTAAAACAATACCGACTGTACGAGATGAGAAATGTTTAAATGACAGGGCGCCTATCGACATTCAAAATGTTCAATGTCGGCATGCACGTTTACTTTCTCTTGCAGTTTCGCACGTTATTTATGAACCAAGGACACTTCATTGCTTACATTGGTAAATTCATCGAAGGTTGTTGTTTGAATGATGGAGATGGATGATGATTATAGGAGAATATCAAGAACAACAAAATTCTTTTCTTTTCATGTTATTAAAGGCAGTTAATGTGATAAAATGAAGTGAACTTCTGTCTCTACAAGTTTGAGAATTGGTTAAAAAGAATATGGGACATTCTTTTTTATATTCCAATACAATTAAAAAAATATTCACTCATATGTAAAAATCTGCAGCATTTTCTGACCAATAATAATAAATGAATAGCGCAATTTGAACTGTTTTACGACAATATTAATTAAGTCGTAGTTGAAAAGTACAACTTCGCTTTTCAAGAAAAAAAAAAATTAATCAACGATAAAGCTTAGAACTTTTTCATAAGAAGCGAAGAAGAATTTTTACGTATAATGTATAGAAAATTTATTACCAAAGGAAAAATTGCAGACGATCATTTCTTTTCTTTTAAGCTCTGAAAACTGAAAGCAAATTATCTCGCCCGAGTAAAATGATCGATCATTAAAGTTTGGCAACTTTCCGGCTATAAATAAAACAGAAATCGGATGCAGAATCATCAGGTCCGACAACAACTTCTTTCAACTTCCGCATTGCTATGAACGGCGTATAGAACACTTATAATTAAATAAAATTTCTTTCGGGAATAATACGAGTACATTTTTGTAACGAGTTTACTTTTTCGTTTCCGCAGGGATTACTTCCACACAATTATCTTTTAATAATCGGAAATTGTAACGTAGAATATAAAACAGAGATGCTGTATTTAGTTTCAGGGACAGCATTAATTACTTCTTTAATTTTACGAAAATTAGAACGTTAAACTATGTTAAAACGCCATTCGATAATTTTGTTAGGATACCTTGTAATTAAATTAGCCACACCTTTCTGAACACGTAACTAAATTTTCGAAGGGGCGCTTAATTATTCCAACGAAAGAATTCCACTTTTGTTGCGTAGTTTCGAAACTGTCTAATTGACTGGATAGTTCGTGAAACTAACTTGACTAGACTCGCTGGAAAATTACAAGAATTGTTGTGATATCTTCAGAACTTCAACTGTTTACTCCTTTTGTATTATTGTTCTATTTGAATATTTAGTTAGAAGAATACTTACCGTAATAAGTGTTGCTTTTTCTATGTGCTCCTCGCTCACTCACAAAATAATTTCTTATCGGCCTAGTATCAATTATATATATATTTTTTAATTTTCACTTTAACTTGCTTTTCAAAGATAGTTGTAAATGTGTTTAACATCTCTTTCTCTAAATGCCTGTAGTCCGGATATAACATAGTACTTTATTCTTTACTGGAAAATAGCGAAGTGATGAGACACTCCAATTTTTCTAGCTTGTCAGTTACTATTTTTAGTAAAAGCGAATGGATAACGCGTATAGAATTGTTTAAAACTCAGTAACATTTAGTCTGATTACTATCTTCAATTAACAAGCATCACAAAAACACTAATCTAAAAAAGACGAAAGATCGAAATCATCAAACCTCCAAGTTGGTAGAGGTACTAGATTCTCTCATTACTTCGGTTGAATCTACAACCTCCATGTGGTGCATCTTTGATCTACTTTGGTAGAGTTTCATATCTCATTTTCGATCTTGTTTTGTTCAAATTTCCTTAGGCTGGCTCTTACGACCGCTGGATCCGTATTGTCTGCTTCTTTGGTCTAATTTGTTTGACTGGTGACAGCTCTTTGTCCTCTTATTCCTGCTGAATCATCAACTGCTTTTTGTCGCCAATATTCTTCTTCTAGAAATTCGTAGGGTACGAGAAGATAAGAACAAACTTCAAAATAAATTCTTTAACTCTATTCGTAATGGTATGCTTCGAAGTACATTTGGGATCACACAAGATATTGATTCCTTTATCGTATCTGAGCACTAAGTCATTAAAGTGTTGTAAAAGGAGTACAGAACCTTGTAGGGCACCTGGGTATTCAATTTCGTAGATTTTTTTACTTTTCCTGCTTTCCTGCTGTTTTCTCCACTAACATAGTTTTTGTCTTCTGTAAGTTTCTAATCATCATACGGTTCGTCCATATTTCCAAATTGCTTGCTTCCAAATTGCCAAATTTTTATGGCTTCGTTTAAAATAGGAAAAGCAGTAGAGGATACAATAAGTATACCGGATTTGTTGATAGTCCTTTGTATGTTTCAGACATGTTTGATGTTTCATGTTTTGTTATGACATGGTTTTTATTATTTTTGTATTAACTTATATTAAATTAAATAGAAACCGTACTAATTTGCTAGTGTTATTGTTATTACTATTATTATTATTATTACAATATTATTTAATCATATTTAATACTTCAGGAAGTTATGGAAAACGCAATATTTTTATCCTTACTTTTAATCGTATTTTTTTGCATTTTATCCACAAAGATCCTCTCTCACTGCGGCAATTATTTCGAAAGCTTCCCACAAGTGCGCTCACGCACTAAACCGAATACGAATATTTCACATTTTTGGTGTAGGTTACACGGATACGCGAGACACAATCGCAGATTTATTGCATCCAACAGGATCTCACTTTAACCTTATATTACATATCCCACCGATTTCGCAATATCAAACGAATGCAATAGATATTGATTACATGTCTGAAGTATATGGAGTAATGAATTGTTTTGTTTATTATTCAGTAGAGCTATTCAAACAACGAGGACTTAACCTGAACGTATTGGTTCCTATTGCTATAAATTGTAATGGAATGGAAAAAATAAGAAATTATGGAAATAAAGTATTGGCAATTTACCAAAAACAACATTCTTTTAAACTCACTATTCTAAAATAATTTTGTCACAAAAACGTTCATACGTTATCAGTTACAGAAGTTTGAGTAAGCAAAAAATAATGGAACAAATGGTAGCGTATAAACCACAATGATTTTAATGAATACTTAAACACGCTGTGTCACTACATAGTGAAACACGCAGGTGGTTCAACTACGATGTGGTATAGCTTTTCGAAGACACAGGCGATACCATAGAATTCTAGAAGCCAATGCAATTCCTTCGTGTTTGCCACATCCGAAAACATTTTTTTGGATGATAACTATTTGAAGTGATATAGCATCAAACAAAGACAGCAAATTTTAAAATTCAAAGGTTTGCCGGTTTTCCTTTTATTGTGAATAGATTACGATGAAATAAATTCCACAAAGCCATAAAGAGTTTTTTCATATAACAAGTATTAACAAAGATTAATTAAAGAACGTTGAAGAACTACATCATAATTAAATTTAATTTTCACATCTAGGGCACAGGACTTACCACCGTAACGTAGTTCCGATTTTTGTCTGAAACAAATAACGAATTCATTAATATAATAAAATTGTTTTAGGTTTCTTAAACAATATTGCTAATGCGCTCTTTTCACTGACTCTTCCCTTCACAAAATCTTCCACTACTTGTTTTAGAGATACTGACTACTAGTGAAACCAATCTTGAAAAGCTGCAAAGTTACTGCTTTCATTTCCGTCAAACATATCGATCGGAAGTGATATTTTTCCGCTTATGTTGACTTCTTAAAAGTGTTTTCAGAGTAGTTTTAATGAAAGACCTGAAAATCCTTCTAATAACAAAATTATTTCGAATGTAAATTGTCTGATTGCAATTCTAATGCAAATGTTTAGTACTATGTCCAATAATTCGGAATTTGGATTAAATTTATCGCTTGACTAAGATCAGTAGTGTACAGTGGCAGTGCATGCACCTTCTGACGAAGAGGGCATGACTGTAAAAATGTTAGCTTCAACATGCAATGATCGTTGAAAAAAATGCAGGAATTACCGATATAATATGCTCACTGGGAGCAAATAACCTGCGGATGTTATCTGAAGAGGACTACTCTAACACCGATTCGTTACATCTGCAATTCCAACACATGATAAATCGAGATTTGTAATTTCGCTTGATATGTTCATCCTAGAAATAACAAGCATTGCATCTAAAATGTTATCTTGCATTGTATTTGGAGATCCTTTAAAAACGCTAAAATCATTTAATACTTCGAAAACAGTTAATTATTGCAAATATCTATCTAAGAGCCAGTCCCAAAGCATAACAAAGCTTATTAGTTAATTAATATTTAATATTAGATAGCTTAATATACCGGCCGGTCGGAAACAGCCGAATTGTTGTAGTTGCCTCAGTTGCACAGACAATGTTTTTAGCTCATCGCTTCGAATGTTATGGTATAAAATCTGAGACAAACAATGATATAAGGTGGAGTGAAAACACTCTCGGAACTACGTTGATAAAGCTGGGTAGCGAGGGAAAGACATATGCGACCAGTGGATGTTTCCTCTCCTCCTTCTGCTTTATTTCTTTGCTTATTATATTCTCTATTTAGTATAATTGTTATTCAGTACAAATATTAATTTTATTATTTTTCCATCCCTTTGTATATGGATTAGATATGTATTTAAATGTGATGAATAGAGAGGACAAAGGCGGATGAAATTGCTACCTTTTTTGCAGAGACTAGAGAGACTCGTGTTTTGTCGACTCCCGGGGACACGAGTAAGCAACACGAATCCATTCTCATGAGGCGAATAGACATGAGTCTATCTAGTCGCTGCAAAAAAAAGGAATAATTACACCCACCTTTGTCATCTCTAGTGATGAATACATAATCCTTGTGATTAGTTATTTCTATCGAAGAGTTCCTTATTATATGAATCAATCATTTATATACATATAAGAAGTTACAATACTCCAGAAAAATACTACTCCATATAATCGATTGTTACAGCACACCAACAGATAAATAACACACTGCCTGTACATACGTAACCACCGCATTCGTTATATGCAAAATAAAGAGACGCCCGCGTTGGAACCAACGATACAATTCTCAGAAGCGTCAAGTCCCGCATAATTCGTTTGAAACTAGCGAATAACGTATTTCGTGATGTGATTTACGCGAAGCATAAAATTTTTATGGCAGTCCGCATATAAAAAGGGAAAGTATGAGGAATTTTCTACGAGGGTAACGTGATGCCAAGCGTTTCTTTGTGATTTATTAAATACCGACGCTTTATGTGGTCAATTTCTACATAATTTATTTTCCTTTAACGCTTCCGCTCGTCTCTCGCGAGGTATTCTTATTTGGCGAAAACATTTGGGTAACTGGAACTATGACCTTACATGAAAGGTTAACGTGCGAACTTAACTACAGGGAGAGGTCATAAAAATGTATTACAGGTATGTCCAATGTATGGGCATAATATTTAATCAGCTTTTATGTTCATTTAAAGGATTATGATAATGCTGAACGGTAAGCAGGAACCATTCTGCACCTACGCATCATTTTCTTTTTCTAGAAAGTCGTAAGGTTTAACAGAAAGCTAGATATATGATACGGTCGAAAAAGCCTTAGTGATGAGGTTGCTTCAAATTTCACTTCATTAAAATAAGAGCATAATAATATACTTATAGCACTAATTAAGTAGCAAAAGCAGTGGGAGTTCAACATCACATTATTGCTATTTACCCTTTATTTTTACTTACTAAGTATAAAATATAATGTTTCCCCTTTTTCATATTTAAGTAGCTAAAAGAAACAAGAAGATTCACATTTTTCAAATGTTTTCATCTATTTAACCATGTATCTCATTTAATTTTAACTTAAACTCATCTTCTTCCATAAATAAACATATTTACATGTACTACTGATTCTACTCTTGTTAATCTTTAAGGAAGGAAAACAACGGATTCTGGAAAGTGTTTAGTGCACGAATCTCTTTCGAAATGCTCGATCAAAACTTGCTCGGTTGATCAAATTTTAATCACCAGTTAAGTTTAATCATCACTTTTAATTGACCGGTACATTAATTAATATTTAAGCTAAGTTAATCAAAGTTGGAAATACCAGTTTTCTCATATGCTCAAGTGTTAATTTCATACAGAAATTCATTTTTATATTCTTGTCTCAGATTTATTCATAGAATTAGAAAGCTTGATTACATCTCTTATAAATGAAAAGGAAACAATTAGGTAAAAATAACCATCAATATTAGGAAATTACAGGCAGTTAACACAAAATTCTATTAAGAAAATCGCTACAGTACAGTATAGGACGTGCATAATCTCGCGACTTGGTTTAGAGGACTGCTTTCACGTTCGTCGCACAGGATGCCGCTGTTTGAGAGATCCTTCACTTATTGCATATACAGCAAGTACCATCGTTTGACACAGGAACTGAAGTTGTTGAATTATTATCGATCTACACACGAGTCCCGTTCTACGCTGCTATTTTGTTTGTATCTTGAGTTTGTAGTTTTCTTTCTGTGGCACTTATAGAATTTTAATCGATATATTTTGTATATCCATATACAAGAGAAAAGCGTTAATGTACCAAAACTTTTACTAAATTTCAACAAAAATTCAAATACAAACGGTTTTCGATAACCTATGGGATAAGTATGTAAATCCTGGTTCCTACGCAATGAAAAACAAAATAAAAAAAGCTATTAAACTAATACATAAGACGCACGTAAGTTATTGTTGGCGTTTTTCAGATAAAAATTATTGTTAGTTTGGTATATATCGTTGTTCTTATTCTATATTTAAATACAAAATACATTTGACCTTAGTATATTTATATTTAATTTTATAAGAAATTCTTCTAACGTTTCTTTTCATGAATTTAACGATAAAATGTAAAAAAATTGAAAAAGCACTAAAGGGCCTGTCACACATACGTGATAGTGAGCTATGAACTCATCATTCCAATAAGAGACTACATCTCACATATATGATACCTTCAATAAATCTGTAGATTTAATAATAAAAAGAAATTTCAATGAAACATCCTGTATTTTGTAATAACAAAATAAAGTGCATTTGTTTCGGTTATATTTCACAGAAATTGTTTTGAAACAACCCTCAGTGAATAAACCAATGGGTTCCCTTGATACCTTCTTAGATAATCCACATCCATATGATGAGCGGTTCCTCTCACTTCTAATGCACGTACAACGCATTTGCACCATTTCCTTAACTTTTTCGGAAAATGTTGTGCTTGGAAATTAATTGTTAAGGAAAGAATAAGTTAATTGCCTGTATCGAGTAACAATGATAGCAAGGACTGTGGCGTAGTGTGGTAAGTATGACAACCTTCACACCATACAAGTTTAATCTAATATATAGTCATATAATAATTAATCCAGGACGGCCGTTTCGGTCATTCGATTACCTGTTGATGATGGGGACGATTCGTGACCTCGAAACGGCCGTCCTGGCCTAATTTATACTATTGTACTTATATAGTTTGTTTCCATTTAGCAATTTTATTTTATGTTGGACATCTTCGCTAACACAAGCGCTTCATCCAAAGATAAATCATCCTCTGGATAGCAAACCTCCTGAATATTCAGCAAAACATTAGCTAATTTTGTGCAAGTAGTGCTGCTGGTCATTCTTGTAAAATCTAACGCAGCAAATGATGATTTTAAAGCGAGTCCTCACCAATACTTGTGCTCATAGAGAATATGTGTACTTCAACAGAACTTTATAGCTGGCATCTATATATTGCTCATAGCTATGCAGAGAGCCGAAAATCTCATATATTGTTGGTATCTAAAGTTTCATGATTAAAACACGCCGCAAAGTAGGATGATTAATAACGATGAAGCATAATTATTAGAGATATTGAAGATATTAAGATATTGAATTTTTTGGAATGTCTACTTTAAGACGATCTTCTTCAGTAAATATTAATAATTGAAATCGTTTTTTACGCGAACATTTTACTCGCTAGTGAATTTACAATTGTCTTAATTGTCCACAGAAGACGCCAAAACTAAAAAGGTGTATCCTCGAATATACAACTAGTACTACTGTTAGAAATAAACCCGGTTCTTTCTAGTTATCACTAAAACCGCGCACGCCAATGAAATCCCTCAAAGTAACAGCATGCAATCTACATGTATAACTATTACGCATTATCATAAAGGCGATTATAGTATTTTCCATGCAAATAACCCATTCCGAGTATATGTTCTGAATGAGCAAACTTGCTAATCATTCTCCAAGTCCAATGTTCAAATTATATATCTTTTACATCTACACATATCCTACAATCTCACGAACACCATCGCAACTAAATAGTACGCCGCTTCATTACAATAATACGACCGAAGCCAGCAGCCGTATTTTTTATGTAATTCACCCCGTATCCTTAGCATACTTAGGCCGGGCTATTAATCTTCGAAGAGTGTGGTGCTTAATAAAACGCTGACCCCTATACGGTCGGACGAACTGACTTTATTTTAACGCTTTCGGTGACAATAAATTTAAGTGTAATTTTAGGTCGTAGGGTTAATTAAATTGAGTTATACAATCTTCTGTGACCGAATAGATTGCCGCCAAAACTAACGCGAACTTATTGCTAATTTATAAAATCTATTTTCGCTTTTTAATGGTTTTTCGTGCGGTAATTTTGCTTAAGCGATTAATTTTAGTAAGACGGACACCGTTCAACTTTATGTTGTTGCCACAAACTAGTACGAGGATGTTCGTTAATAGAACGAGCGCGCCATAAATAACATTGGTCTAATACAGTTTTTGTTGATATTGTCGTGTTTGTAAGCTGATATACTTTCCGTTAAAATCCGCATTACTAACTGTAAGCACTACCTTTTGATCGACGTCTGTTAACATTTTAGAGAGATTCGCCGATTCGTGTTTTGAGAGCTGCTGAAATTGAATTATTTAAAAGATCAATCAAGTCAGTGATTCGATTTCTTCTTTTTCTAAGAGAAAACATGTGCAAAAAAGTGAAGTTGGAAGCGGTTTATAAGAACTAAAGATTTAATTAATCTAAGCCTGGCCGATCATTCGTCTTTTTAATGAGAAGCAGCCAGGCCCTACCATTAAAATGCCTACGGACAACATGATCAATAGCGTTCATGATATCGTGCTGACAGATCGCAAGATGAATATTAGAGAGATTTCATGGTAAACAACTAAATTGAACGTGTCCATCAGCAGATAGGTGCCGCATTTGCTGATGGAATCGCTTGATAACTTCAAAGCAATCTTTGGACATGTTCAAGCGCAAGTACGAGTGAATTTCTGCAACCATTGTATGACGACTGTACATAGACATACCAAGGCGTAGATATACCACTATACTCAAAAAAAAAAGAAAACGAAAGTGATTCCATGGGTTGTAAAAGTTGCGTCTTTTTAAGATACGCAGTGATTAATCTTAATTTATTATTTGGCGAAGGGAAGGATAATCACGGGAAAGTACGATGCTGATCTATTGGTTAATAAATAAAAAAAAATAGGGATCCATTTAGCGAAGAAAAAGTCCGCCATCATGATATAACTAATCCGATTAATTAGAGACCATATCGGGATATAAATTTACCAAATTCAAGGTCTTCTTTAACACAAGTATTTATCATAAGATCTTGATGTAGCTTATGAACAACTCAATAGTAAATACCCACCTGTTTAGTCTTCTTTCAAAATATTTTTATTGAAAAATTAAGGATGTCTGTTTAAATCGTTTTTCACTGCATCTGGCAATGATGAAGCAACTGGGTGAAAGTTACGCAATAAGTGCGTAAACAATAAGTTCTCTGATATTCTCTGACCAAACCTCGCAATGATTTCAATAAATTTCTGTGTGTCATCAAATTGAACTATATATTGTTAAAAATTCTTCAGATATAAAGAATGTTGAAAGAATAGGTTGAAGTACTCAGCAAATTATAAATTATCAGATAAATATCATAATGCTTTAGAATTGTGTAATGCTTTTAATAATCATTTCTCTAAGTTAAAATCTCGTAATCAGCAATTTAGGATAATACTTCAATTGATGTTTGCTCAATCAATAATAATGCAGCTCATAAAAGTCAGCTCATCCGTTCCTGAATCAGATATATCCGATGCTATGACTAAACTAAACACATTATATAGTGCTGATGATGGAATCTCTTCTCGCGTTATTAAGAATTGTTTTAAGTCTTTAATCTTTAGGTCTTTAACTGACTTGCGCGCCACATCTCAAAGCTCCCCAACCTAGCAATGTTGAAAATCATCGGCCTATTAGTATTTTAGCTACTTTATCCAAGCTTTATGATTATGAATAAAAATACAACAAATTACTTCAACAAGTACATTTCGTGATAATCGGAATGTATTGCTCTCCGCTAGACCTAACAAATATAGCTTTATGCACTACGTCAAAGCTTACAAGGCTTTCGACAGGGTTAGTCATTCTATTCTTTTATATAAATTGGAAGTACGGTATTCAGTATCAAGTATTAAAATGATTCATATCCTACGTGCCAAATCTCTTCATCCTTCATCCTACTCTTCATCAGCTCTTGAGGTTGTGTTCCACAACGGCCTGTCTCTTTACCGACCTCCTTAAGACTTCACAGCTTCCTTATTGATCTATTTAACCTATTGAAATTAACTTAAAGATGTCTATGTAAAATTTTCAACTAGATGAATACGAATGAATTAATTATTATCCACAACAAAGCAAATTCATACTCTTTTATAACGAAGTAAAATTTAACGCACAAGTATTTTTCCTTTACGACCTTTATTAAATCAGCCAAGATCCTGGCGTATCATATACATAGATGAAAATTTGAAGGGGTCGGCCCATTTTGGGGGAACTCCGCGTGGGCTTAGCTCCGACGTGCTACGCTATCTTTAATATCAACTACGCAATTTTAAAAACTTTTTATTATTCAAACTTTTACTCTAGAATAGCGAATGGTGTGGTGCACTGGGGTACGAATTCCTCGTCTGAGCGAATGTTCTTGCTCCAAAAATGCCGGCTGGGATCGATGACTAATCTATGAGTTGGCGTAATACTTTAAAATTTTGCAGAAAACTCATATTTTATGACATACATACGATGTCCACCGAAAAGTTTTGCACCATATAAGAACTTCTTTACTTCTTCACTTTTAAGGTTAACTATGTTTGTACATCATTAGAAACTAAAAAAAAATATTCCAAAATACTTGAGTCGTCGTATTCGCATCAACATGAACCAAATATGAGAAAATGTCATAAGAAAAGTTGTTCGCGTTCACCCTTCAGCTTTTTTTTATGTTTTATTAAAAAACGCACTGTATATGTTTTTGGCATCAGTACTTGTTAGAAACCGAGCGTAAGTCTAAAAAGAGAGAAAATATAATTTATTTTTTGTTAAGATTTATTTTCTTAAATTAAATCATTTTGTATAGAAAACTTAAGAACGCTGTTAGATCAATTTCGATCAACGATTAACGCATCCTCGAAGTTGCTGTCCCGAATCAAACTATTGAACTTGTGTGGTGCCGAGTATACCAATATTTTTCTGCTATTTACCATACTACTCCGCAGTCTTTGCTATCATTGTTTATCAAATTTCACACTTATTAAACTATAGAAGCAAATTAGTTCTTTATTCCCAACTATACAACAAACGTAGAGTAAATGCAAGTAGACGATTCGAGTAAAATTAGCTAATCTACACGTGCGAAGGAATTTTTCCTACATTGGTTATATAGACGTACGAAACTAAGGATTTCTAAAGAATAATGCAATAAATATTGGGTCTACATGTTTCAAATAAACCTTCATATGTATATATATACGTTCATGTTTCCTCTATAAATAACGGTTATTAAAATTTACTACGATTTTCATCACAGGATGCCGGAAATCGTGTACATGTGTAAGTTTATATCGCGGATAAAGCAGCACATTTTTATGTATAACACATATTTATGTTCAGGCATAAATACCATCCGTATACATCGCCAAGGCAACTTTAATATAAATGCACGTAGTTACGGTGTTTGTTATCTAGGCTGTGTCAAAAATAAATCCTTAAAATTATCGTAAGAAATAATAAATATACCCATATTCCTCTTACTGTGTACTTTATGAGATACCACAATGTAAGTACTGACAACAACATTTATTTCTCTGTTACTATGAACACGCTCATTATTAGTTTGAATGTGATATTTTCTCTTGGGCAAAGCAATTTATTTAAAAAAGTATTAGCACCGTGATGAATATCGTTCGGCCGCAAAGATTCTGGCAACAGCTGTCTTCGACCGAGATCGATCTTCCCCCTTCCGACTCTGGAGCAGCTTATATAGCCGATACCCTTCTAATGCGTGTCCTAAATATATCTCCGGCAAATGGTAATCCTAGCAAAGACGCTAGATCACAAACTTTAGCACCCATAATATTACAGTCTTTAATATGCAATCGCTTACGTAAAGTAATTCGAATAAATATAAGGATAATAAATATTAGAGAAGAAAGTATATAGCGGTTAGCAATCGGTTGGCAATTAACAAATGGTATTGGTGATGGATGGCTGAAAGAGAAAAGGGATTTTTAGCTTGAACTGTATTAGAGGCGCACGTTGAAAACATGTCAAGTAGATAAAAAGGAAAAGTAATAGTAATTGCTCTAAATGGTAACGAGATGACGTTGTGTGCCACTTTGTGCTTTTTATCTGATCTTCTCAGTAAAATAAAATGAAATTGTAAACCTATAATTAGTATAGAAAAATTAAGAGTGCTATAACCGACACACCTAACGAGATCACAGATTAATACTGTGTCCTAGAAATCCCGAACGCGAATTAAGTTGGTATCCCTACAAATATATGAACTTTTGGTGGTAACACTGCTGCTTGAGCTGAATACATAGACGTGTAAATAAATTGTCTGTAATTGTCAGACAAAACAGAATAATTGTGCTGTCAGTTGTCATTTTCGGTCTTGTACAAATTATTTGGTTTGATTTTGTCTTATCTTCTTTTCAGAGCTCATTAATTCTCTTTTTCAACTTGTATTTTAATAATCACTATTTTAACCTGTTTTCAGTATTAACCGGAAAGCCAAGATGTTTACGTCTGAGCTAGACGCATACATTCTTATGGCCCACTTTCGAAGTGCAACTTGCAACCAGGATGGAACTTGGTCGTACAGTTTACAGTCTTGCTTCGATCAGTTTGTGGAAGCGTTTCCTAATGAAAATGTTAACTATAGAGTTTTCGGCCATCACAAACGTCAGATTATAAATCGTTTTGAGAGAAAAAATTGTACTTGTAAGGATAAACCAACCGGAAGACCTACAACATTAACTGAAGCTGTTGTTAATGATATTGAAGAGCGAATGAATCAAAGCCCCAAGAAATCACTGCGAAGGCTCTCTGCACAGTCAGGTGTAAGTAAAAGTAGTTGCGCAAAGGCTCTGCATAAAAATTTACATATGTATGTCAGTTGTGCAGCAATTGTACCCTCGTGATTATGAACAACGTATACTGTACTGTCAATGGTTCAACGAGCACCTTAATAATAATGATTTGCTGGATCTAACCTTCTTCACTGATGAAGCATGGTTCTGTTTATCTGGTTATGTAAATAGCCAGAATTACCGAACATGGGCTACGGAAAACCCTCACACTTTTGTTGAAAAAGAGTTGCATCCATTAAAAGTTGGAATTTGGATTGCGATATCAAGAAGAAGAATAATAGGGCCAATATTCTTTAACGATACAATTAATGCAGAATGATATCAAACTGACATATCGGCAGAATTTATTAATCAGCTGCATGATGATGAAATAATAAGGGGCTATTTCCAACAAGATGGAGCCACTGCTCATACTACACAGACCACCATAGATTATTTGCAACAATTTTATGGAAATCGTATTATAGGCCAAGGCTTGTGGCCACCGAGGAGTCCAGATTTAACACCACCAGATTATTTTCTTTTTGGACAGCTGAAGAATCATGTCTATAAAAACCGATTGCATAATTTGAACGAACTTCAAGAAGCAATTAGGCAAGAAATTCAAAATATAACACAAGAACAGCTCGGCCATGTATTTGAGAACATGAAGCGAAGAATAGCATTGTGTTTAGAAGCAAATGGAGAACATTTTCAACAGTTTTTATAAATAAACGTACTTTCTACTCATCAGTGTTATTTTCATTGAATAATAGTGTTTTTAATAACAAGTCTGTAAAAATATAACCTCATTCTGATTTATTGCTTGTCATTATTCAGAACAATATAATCTTGTCGTGGTTTTGTACCACGCCACTGGATTTCACCAACTGTAGATAAATAAAATCCGGATTACCAACTTAATTCGCGTTCGGGATTTCTAGGACACATTTGCTGTCGTTCCAAAGACATTCGATTTTTCGGTTAAGTTTTGACCCGCCGTGTAACTACGGGGGATATTTCAAAGTTAATGCACACGGTCGTGGCGCTACTGCGGCGCAGTTGACGCATCGAAAGGAAAATTTACGCTACTTGTAATTCAACCTTCCAGGAAGTAGAAAGCGTTTTTTTCCGCGATAGCTTGTTTGAATGTTTATTAACACGAGCTAAAAATGGATCCTGCAACGGTCTCGGATGCCGTCAGATCAAAGGTTATACATTAAAATTGGAACTTCATGTGGCAAAAACACGACCTCAGTACTGCTTTT
Source organism: Oryctes rhinoceros (assembly GCA_020654165.1). Lineage (NCBI taxonomy): Eukaryota > Metazoa > Arthropoda > Insecta > Coleoptera > Scarabaeidae > Oryctes > Oryctes rhinoceros. Next base: position 1,737,736 of record JAIOKQ010000399.1, on the reverse strand, counting down.
CGTCGGGCCCATCGCTTTGATAAAGATTGTGTCAGCATAAGCGATGACAGATTTCCTCGGGAAAAGTCGTTGTACGAGACGGATGACGGAAATTTCCGAAGTGACAAGAATATCGACAACGTCCGTTTTCCGAATTCTGAGAAATTAAGAAGACCAAAATTTGTGCACGATTGGTTTCTCACTGCTTGACTGTTGAACAGACGCAAAATCGCCTGTACAGTACTATCTCGCTGAAATGCAGGTCAAGATTTCTTGCATCGATTAGCCGCTATTGACAAAACGTGAATCAGAGAGCTACGACCAAGGTTAAACAAACGATGATCTTCGCTTACAATCACCGAATCGTAATCATTACAAAGTTCCATGTGGATAAAGCATGATTTTGCTATCGTGCTTTCCTTCAAAAACTGAATTACACAAAATTCGATCTCAGTTGCTCGAGACTGGGCCGCTTATTTTCCATAGCAACGCTCTGCTGTACGTTGCACATGTGGTAACGGGACAACTCCTTTGATTCTGTTGGGAACCGCATATAAGAGCCTATGTGAGGACGCTGTTTTTTCATCTCTGGCACACTTTTTTGTCGGTGTTATCTGTATTAGTTGGATCTGGAAGACTTCCAAGTCATTCCGTCATTGTGAAGAAAGGGAACTAGGTTAATTTTAAACTATCCCTCGTACAAGTGCGTTCGGAAGAAAGCACATCATGATAATATCTATTAATAGAAATTACAAAGGCTGAAGAATTTGCAACTTCCCAACACTTGCAAATCGTAACGCTTGTAATATTATATATAATACAAGGTTAGCCACAATTTGACAACTAAGGCACACAACGCCATCCAGTCTCAATTTAAGACTATAATACAAATGCTATTAATGGTCTTTTTAGCCAACATTAAAAACAACATGAATACCAAAGTTAATCATTAAAAAAGTAGTTAGTTATGCAATATATTATTAACTAAATACAATTTTAACTGCTAAGTAAGTGACTTAAATTTGTGTAAGTAACAAAATTTATCAAGTAATTCGGTCTTATACAACTAACAATTTAAATACTGGGTAATCTTCTAAAGAGAATGTGAATTCTATCACCAATACTTGTGCGATGTTGAGGTGTGTACGTAGCAGTAAGACGTATCCAAAACTAGAATTTTTAAAGCCCGACGGAGATTAAAGCTGCGACAATCGCTTCTTTTGTAGAGTTATACAATTCTTATTCAATTATAATGAGAATATTTAATATATGGAACATCGTTAGCCCAAATTTATTGAATTACGTTGAAAAATAGAAAGAAACTTCTTAAAAATCTCATATTTTCTTCGTCGAGCCGCAAAGTTTCCGAACTCTCCCCGTATCTATACACCACATTTTTCCATAGAAAAATTATAAGCTCAAATAAACTTCTTCCAGTTGTCTTTCTTTTAAGAAGGAACAAGAAAAGTGTTATTCAAAGGCGTCGTTCTCTCGTTTCTCTTTTCAAGGTCCTTCTTTAAGACCTCATATTTGCCACCTAAATATATAAATTTTGCTGTATGCTCGGCGCGGTCTAACTTTTCTTGTGTACAGTGCTAGAGATGCTCTCCGCTGCCGTATACGTTTATGGCGTAAAATACAAACTATATAAAATGTTATAGAACGATAATGATCTGCTATATTGTCATGGTGGCGATTCCATAATTTAATATAGAATATTGAGGTCATTTTCCCGGGATAATACGATATCTAACTTATCTCTGTGTCCATCATCGTTAAATACATTAATCTGGAATACAATAAGCCTCTTTAGAACGTGCTAATTTAAATATTCTTTAATTATTGGTTTAACATGATTATGAATTATGACTAGATACTAGTCCCGGGTGCGACTTTGTTATTTATACTTTAGGCGTCAAGAGGTTTCAAATCTAGCATTAATTTATTGATAGAAACCAAATTGGCCATTCCACATACATACATACAGCAATTTTATCAATAAAGAACAATAACACAAGCTAATTAATGCCTGAAATGTCATTAAGACAAAGTGTTTATGTAATATCTATCAGCTTCTGTTTTATTAAAATTAGAAAAAATTTAATTTATACAAACAACTGCCTCGTATAATTGCTCTTATATTTGACAATTATCGAACAGTTTCAAAATTCAATTGATAATTGCTACCATTCCCGGTTTAATTAACGATTGATTAATTAAGCGAAATTACTCTTCGCAATTTAAAAATAAACGTGTTTCCAGAACGTCCAACTTCGTTTAAACGTCAACATTGAAAATAGAAAAAAAATGTTTTGCACAAACCACTGTTTTCATAATTATTTATTTAGATTAAGCAAAAGTGTTAACATCTTGTATCAGACTAATAGCTTTTCGTTCGATAAAATTTATGTGAACGAATATTTGTTTATATTCAACACGACTTTGCAGCAGTAAGCGTTGTTAGTGATTTGTTGTTGTTTTCTTTTGCGCGCGTATCTGCTTTTGAATTCGCGCAGAAATATTGAAGTTAATTGCTGAAAAGTTGGCTACATCGACTAAACAGGTAAGTCAACATAATGAAATTATATATCTTCTTCAGCTAAAGAGGTTCGATTATGTGAAGACCTGTATTCGAAGAAACTGGGCATTTTAAAGTCTTTAAAAATTGGATAGAATTGTCTTCTTTGCTGTTGGACAAGACCTCTTTTAGTTAAATTCTACGATCAGAAAAATTTTAACCAGAGCTATTGTTCTAACGCTATACAGACGCTTGGTTTTACTCGACACACGTTACATTAATCTTATGCGACAGCGCAATCATCTTGACATACAGTCTGATTAATTAATGGTTACTCCCATCTAATTCATCATTAAATAATAAGTCGCCATAAATGCTACGAGATGACGAGAGATGGAAATTAATTCGCGCAGCAGTGAATGTGGTGGACGGCGTAGCATAAAACTTCAAGACACCATATGCAGCACACTACAATGTTTAATGTATATAATAACAATAATAATAATAGTTTATTGCCCAACGGCTTCCAGTTAGAACACATTGTACAAAAAATACGTATATTATCAAGAATAATAATTAAAGACAAAATAGAAACCGGTAAAAGGAAAAAAAACTCACAATTCATTAATTTTATTTAAAAATCATATAATTATAGAGTGCACTGGTTATGCGGCACATAGAAGTAATGGGAGAAAAGGATAACTGATTTGTTCGATATATGGAAAGGAAATAAGTAGGAGAAGAACGTGAAAATGTGCGAGGAACTAGAAAATTCAAGGGAGAAAGCAAGCCGGAACAATCAAGGAAGCCACGCACCAACTTCCAAGCAAAACATGCATTCCGCAGTGTGCATCCCGTGTCGATCGAGAAGAATACCATAATGGATGTCCCGGGGAGATTTCAGGTCCGAATCACTGTAGGCTAGTATTTTCGGGAGGGATTACAGGTCAACAATTTAATTTTCTTCAGAACTAAAATTGTCTAGTCTCTATCATTATTTATAGATATTTAGCTTCAATCTCAACGATATGTTTACTCAATCTTCTTAAGAAATGCTTGAAAATTCTTCTTTTGCTAATTTACGAACATTGTCCATCTTAAAACTCGTATCTCAGTCTTTTGTGTTGTTGCATTTCGTCGAATTTATACGTTTTATATTAACGCTTGTAGCGTTTAATTAACTGACAACTTTAATATTCTGTATACGGTGGGTCGATTCGTGTCATGAAGATGTTTAATCTTCTGCAAATAAGCAACGCTCGTGCATCTCTTCCTTCTATCAACTAGTTCGTGCACCTGTAAATTCTCTATAACGATGTGCTCGTTCCGTTCCATTCTAATTCGTCTTGCATCTTCGAGCGTAGAGCCGATATCGTAATACTGTTCTATGAAAATTAAGAATCATATCTCGCTTCATCCTTATTCGATATCATCCTGATAAGCTTGTGACTCTATTTCGTTTGGGATTCTTCTTACCAGGACGTTTAAATATTTTTTGATCGGAATTTTTTGCTCCATTTCGATCTTTAATTCTTTCAACTGTTCGCACCGACACACCGATTGCTTCACGAACTTATTGTTTGACAGCACAGAACTGCGTTTCTGCTTACGAAAATAATTATATACGTTAAAAACGACTCGCGTTTGAGCACTTTTTGTTCTCCTAACAAAAACATTTTGGACCACCACATTCTAGTTATACGTATACAACAGCTTGTTTTCTCTTAGTTGATTTTTATTAATTTATCTGTTAAATAATAATAAAATCTTAAATAAATAACAATTTAAATACTGTAAAATTCTTTTCACCCCCTCGTTGCTCTTAACCATAACTAGGTACATACTCTCTTAATACTTATTGCTCCTTTCACTATATATCATTCATAACCATTACAATAACTATACGTCTATTCCAATTCACATTAAGTCGTAAATCGTCTGAATTTTGCAATTTTAAAAAGATACCGTCGAATAAAAACTCTTAGATCCCCTTTAACTTATCGGTAAATACGCCGTATACCGTCGAATTTACGAGGGCGAATGCCCTTGGTAATAGTTACTTGAACAAATGATACGGTACCATAAAAATTCCCAGTTTGAAAATATATCGTCCAACGCCAACTTGCTAAGCATTTGTTTCTCGTACTTCTTCTCGACGAATGAAATTCTTTTGCATCCAAGCGTGTACTCAAGTGTTTATCCTGTCCAGGACCTGCAAATGATGGGCCCGAGTATCGCTCACTATGCAGTCTACTTCTGCGCCGTTTTGTTATATTTCACGAAAACGCTACGGCCACACGATGGTATCAGCGAAAATTATATTGCCAGTATGTGAAATTGGCTCGATATTCACCAAAGAGATGTGTACGTTACTATTGCATTCAGTCCTTAGTTACTTTAGTAAGAAAACCATGAAACATCTCAGTAGCGCATATTTTATTCACGAGGATTTTTGTGTCACGTATTCATCATTTTTATTTTATTTATTTTACTTATTTCATTATGAAAGCACATCGTAATGTACAATGTGAAGTTTGTTAAACGGAAGAATTTCTACAATATTGATATTCTGATAATAGTGCGGGTAATTCATCAAACAATTTTACGTGAAACTTAGTATGTGTGTGTTCATATTAAACCTGAAGAAACGAGTTGCGCTTTACCAAATTAGAAGAAACTAGACAGATTAGTGTTTATTCGTCTCATAAAAACGGGTTCGTGTTGTCTACTGCTTTTTCCAAAAGTCAACAAAACACGAGTCTATCTAGTCTTTGCTAATTTCTTGAAGCGCATACTCGTTTCTGCAGACTTAGTTCATATTATACATACCTAACGAGTAATAAGTTACACTAACTTATTACTCGTTAGGTAATATAGGCCAAAGTGCCAAATTCAATACAATACAATCTCTCTAATCCGTACTGAGCTGTTTGTTCCGAGTACCGAATATAAAGATTTGTACAGACCTGAACATTGTCTCAAACATAAAATAGAAGGGAGTGGGACATATGGCCTTCAATATCCTTAAAACGGGGGCGGACCATTGTGCCATGGATTAAAAAGCTTTAAAAAGTATGAGGTAAATAGTCGCGTTGCTAAAGGCTGTCTCTTTCTAAGGTCCACATCGCAGCGGTGCACATCATGACCTGTCCCCTCGAAGCTCCTAGTTTGCCAGGAAAGGAAGCAAGATCAGCGTTCACTTTCATCACGATGACGCTGCGAATGTTAACCGTTCCAATCGCTATCAAATCTTTTGCATTGGTGCATGAGATAGTCAACCGAGCGCGAGGATTTCTCAGGACTCAGGACACTGTGCTCAGGTTAAAGATACTTCAGGACTCCTTTAAACGATATACCTTTCTTGTATGAAACCCGTTTCCTCTCCTTTTGTCCCTTATTGCTTGTTTAGTCCAGTGTTGACGATTAAATTATTCTTTCAACATTAACTAGATTGCCTGATGAATATCTCACAATCTTAACAGTAAACAAGCTAACGGATGGGAATTCTCATTTTCGTCATTTACACACACGCAGAAATCAAAGCTGATTTCGCACATTCCTTAGTAACCATAAAAACAAATAGAACTAACTACCATACACTACAAACATTTAATATTCGTTTCTATTACTTAGGAAATGATAGAATCAATGCAACCCCGTTCACGACCCCAACCGTAGATTCTGTCTCAATCTTCGATTGCTATTCAGGAGATTTAGATAGGATAAATAAATAAATTGCAATCGAAATTCCAAAATTCACCAAAAGGCTCGACTATCAGCAGCAATCTCAAAGTTGCTAACTTATATATTGCACTCAATGCATTTCAAGATGAGTTGAGCACATTCAAACCATGACGCATAGATTTCGAAATAAAATAAAGAAAAAACGCTATAGACGCATAGACATATGAGTGCGGAATACTGAAATAGGGCATTGAATATTTATTGATGAAACCGCACAATTTATAATCGAATTCTCATATCGATTACGGCAAGCTACAGCAAACTATAATCCACCGTCGCTTTTTTTTTACTAGGGCAAGATTGATCGAATTCGCACATATACACGCATAACTATCTAAATCTGCAACGTATAAAGGTGAACAGGCCGGGAGCTCCGGGCTAGGCTGATTGCAATCGATCGTAGGAACGCTTCCTTCGAAAGTGTCAGAGAAATATATTGGTTAACAACAGACTTTCCGATGTCGCGAAATGCGAAATAATGATAAACGAACGCCGGTTGCAGACATATGTAATTTCTTATTATCGCCGTGGAAAATCGATCTCAGCAGACAATTGACGGAAACCAATTCCGTATAATATGTACAGAGACGTCAAATTCCACACGGTTAGTTTTTCGTCGTGAGAAAGGCACATTATAAAACTTTCGTACGTGCTGTAATTGAGAACTGTCCCTGAATTCGAGATAAGCCTTCGTAAAAAATCAATATCGCGATTTTTTTCTGTGTATCCCGCATGGATATCATCAGATGCCGTTATCGGTTCGCGTCCTGTGGGAAATTAATTTATTTTCAACTTAATCATATCTACTTATGGGTTACCTGTAGAATATAGTAGCGCATAGATAAAATAAAGTACAGTAGTGCTGTTGTGAAAATGCGTGATGATATGCGCAAGTTATAATTATTAGTTGTTACAGTGTTAACTAACATAATTTACGCGACAGCGTTACCAAATTAAAATTATGAAAAGTATGAAGTTTCATGAATAACTTTGAATTTTCATCAAATTTATTTATAACAAAGGCAAACCGTTTTTTTTTTTTTTTGTTATTTTATACTATATACATACATACATACACAAACAATACAAATAAGTATCATAGTAAACATAACGACATTCAGCTAATTAAATATAATAAACATATCACTTGAAATGTGAGACGTTTGAATTCTCGAACAGATCGGAATTTATACCAAGAAGTTGCTTAAGTGTACGGTTAAAAATGCCGCAATGAGAACTCGGAAAAGAACTCGTGCAACTTGATCATATAAATACAATTGGAGAACAATATATTAAGTTAGTCCTTGCTGGATTCGTATAGAAAGTAAAGGTACTACGCGACGATTGACGTGGCACATAAAAAATTAAGTCTTGATGAAAGTGCACTGACGTCTATTCGGAAAAAGGTAAACCAATATTGATACGTCGCACATCAAGAGAGACAAAAGATAGCTTGGCAAACAAGGTCACAAATGGGAAGCCTCTGTGAAGGTAACCACCATACTTTTTATTCAAAAGATGTTTTAAAAGCCGCCTTTGAACATTCCCAATTGAATTCTCGTACGTACCATAAAACGGATTCCATATAAACCCGACTTACTTCGCTTTAGATCGAACGAACGAAAAATATATCTTTATCGTAGATATATTAACAAAAGACCTAGTGTTACGCAGTATAAATCTCATTGCTTTACGAGCCTCAGATACGACGTTGCTTATATGTTCGCTGGATGCGAGGAAATGGTCAAAGTAAACACTGTGATCACGCACACCGTCACATCGAGCAATAACGTCAGAACTAACCGCACAATCAAGTAATAGTGGTGGCATTTTCCTCGTATATAAGAACACCTTGTATTTGGATATGTTCAATTCCAACTTGTTGGAGCAAGACCGCTCGGTAACGATAGTTAAGTTAGATTAAAGCATCTGATGAGGTTGCAGATGTGACGATCAATCAAACATTAGGGTGTTGCATTTCATATAAACTTAGACTAGTTATGGAGAATATCAATCCCGTTCTATCAAAAGTGTGCAATAAACTATCATACTATATTGCCGATCCTAAAAAACACATCAAGTTTGTAGAAGGAAGTGAGATAGGAAGGAAAATGAATCAAGAGGCTACGGACTTGATAAACAAAAGAAGAGGAGTGATAAATATACTGGCTGCAACTAAAAATATACCATCCTAAACTGCTGGAGTACTTGAAATTATATAAATGTATTTCTGAAGGTCAACTTAGCCGATTCTTTCACACAGGCCTAGTTTCAGCGTATACAAGAGCCAGATGTTCCGTATATGTTTCTACAGGAACATCTGTTACAATTCGTTAGTTGCAATCCAAATGTACAAAAAAAAAAGAGTGAAACGAGTTCAGTATGTTTTTAAGCAGCAATGATGAGTGTTGCCTCTCAGTAGAGAACGGGCACCTTACAAACAATCAACGATTGTTATAATTAGTTTCCAGAATATTGCGCGTAGACTTATTCCTAATCATGTGTTGAAACCCAGAAGATACGGTCACTTAACGCCGTAAAGACTCGCTCGTATTGCGCTTAAACGTGTCAAAAAATTGGCTTTAAGTTATTACGCGGAAAGAAATCGAGTTGGTATTGTTCTTTTGACATGATTCCACAAATTCATAAACTTGCTCACTCTAAGTAACACTCTATGAATCTCACCGAAACTTTTATAGACATCGATTATAGAACAGTACTTATTGTTAGTCGATTACGTAGATTTTGACACCGATGGTAGAAAACACCAGTACTTCTTATAGAATCCTTGTACTCTGCTTTTCATTTGTCGGCTGAACACTTAATATCTATGTGTAATGTAGAGCAGAGATTCCCAAACTCTTTTACCTCGTAGACCTCTTGAGGAATTTGTTCCCGAGTAACCCGTTATTTTCGCTAATACGAATCTCCAGCAACTCAAAGTCGCCCTCTAGTGGCTCATAAAGGTAACTTTGGAAAATATACAGGCTGTTCAATGTGAACCCCGTTCTAAGGGTAACTTTTGTGTTTTTAAAGATACAAAGACACAAACAATTGAATTTTATGCAGTAGATTTAGATTTATTTATCAGTGAAACAATTTACTGTATGAGTTTATGGAGATTATTGCTAATTTGGTGTTTTGAATGCTACACCTTGTATGTGTTCATGTCTACCGCTCAATCTGGATCTCCATGTTTCGTTTTAGTAACCAAATACTTTTACTTTTAAAGAGCAAAATTTCTTTTTTTTTTCGAAATTATCATCCGGATACGGAATAGTTCGTAGATTCTGGAAATGTAAACACATACGTGGTGTTCCATTTAAAAAAGCAAAGCTGAAGTTGATTGCATCTCTGATAAAAGATTCTGAATATACGGCAAAAAAATGAATTGTTTTGTCTTTGTGTCTTTAGAGGCAAAATTAGAGTTAAGTTAGAGCGGGTCTCTGAGCACAGTGTAGATCTAGAATGAGTCTAATGTTTATTCCTTTTTATTTTTATTTTTTTATTACTTCCATTAGGATCAAGTCCATTAGAAAATAATAAACCTATAATTGTTTCATTTACTATTAAAAATAAAATTCATAATTTAACTAAATTGAATCAATCCCATTTAAAATAAAGCCCATATTTTAATTTTCAATAAAGAGAATTTGGATTGGATTAACGCCAATTTTTTACGTAAGGATGTAAAGCTTTAGAAAAATTAGCATATTAGAGTAGATTGCAATAACATAGTTTACCATTTTATTTTGAAATGGAACTATTATGGAAAATTTTGAAAAATCCCTAATGCGTGTGAGTGTGTGGATACATGTAAAAAATCTTCTTCTATCCGTGATTTGAATGTTCTAAATACTCTTATATTACTTAGTTATTTGAATAATTAGAAAGCCCAAGATTAGATTCGGTTGTTCCATAAGCCTTTGTGCAAAGGAGTCGTCCCCCATACAGCCAGATGCTGTTCCATCTGATTATAGGTTGTTTTTTCGATGACCTATTTCTGATGCGGTCGCAACTTTAATAGTTTTGAAATAGAAAACGCTTTTTGTTACATTTTTGATTCTAAACCAATATAGTGGTATTGGCATAAGATATCGCCCGAAAAGTGGACGCACGTTATACAAAATAATAAATAATATTTCAATAAATAAATGTTTTTTATTTATTTTTAGTTTTCTTAATATATTATCACCTAAGAAGGAACAATCTGGTGTAACGGTTTTTAGCATCCAAATGTTAAATTTTTCTTTTGTAATTAATTTTGAAATCATTTCCTTTCAGGACTTTTGATCATTCGAACTATTATCTATATGATATATGATACGATATATTCTATGTTGTATTCAACGTTCATATGTAATCTTGCTAACATCTATCTTTGGCCAATGAAACAGATTACTCGTTGTTTCAGTATTAGAGAAAATAATAAAACGTTATGCTGCTATATTTCAATAACGTTTTAAATTTTGCAAAAGTTTCAGGTGCCCCATTTTTCCTGGCTTTCATGTCTTAAACCTATTTAATGTCTTTTATTGTTACCTCTAACTTACTTCAACTAGTCATCTTTTTCCTTTCTTTTTAAAGGAATTTGACAATGGGAATCATTACCTTGCCAATTGTAAGAATTTAAATAATGAAATTTGATGCAATTGTATAGTTTATAAATTTGACAATATGTGATAATATACAATACTGCGCACGCTACTACGGATATATACGGAACGGGGGAATACGAGTGGGGAGATGACAGATGACTGTTGCAGTAACATCACGACCCTGTCATCAACTGCGTCGTTCGATGCGCACTCCCCACTCCTGTTCCCCTCTCTCTATATATATCCGTGGCCCTCTGAATATCATTGTATAAGTGACAAACAATTTGACAAATGATTAATATTAACACTACAATACATATTGTATCTGCAATTTTCGATGTAAAGCTAAAGATAATATACAATGATCATTGATAAATCCACCACCTACGCATTAAAAACCTAATGATACAGCTATATGTATGTATCGCATCTCTAATAAGCTCTTTTTTGATAGAGCGCTCCTGTATAGTAAATACCTAAATATCATTTAACCGGAAAAATCTTAAATAAACGTTGTTTGAAGCGTTATTTATAGTTTCCGTTACAGAATGAGTAACCGAAGAAAGTTTTCGTCGGTTTACTAGTTTTGAAGTTTATATTTATTCCGTCAATTTCAAACTTTCCTCTCCGTGGAAATTCTCCGTACTACTTCTCTTAATATGCAAGCTTTAAAAATAATTTCACTTGTAACATAAGATTGAGATAACAAATTTAATGTTTAGGGAAGATACGATGGAAATTTACAGCAATTACAGGACTTAAAGTACTTAAATGAAAATGATAACTCTAAGATTGCCGACAGATAGAGGAAATTAGGTAATTTAAGTACTTGAAGCAGATTAAATTCTTTCAAGCGCAAGTTCCATTTCTTAAGCAAACATATTCAAATACTCAAATTAATGGGCGTTATTACTCAGCATAATTTATAGATTTACATATGTAACCTTTTTTTGCGGAAATTGAATGACGAATTTTGCAGATATACACATACCTATCGATACAAATAAATGCTGATTAATCTGTGTGGTATCCAGGTTTAATAACCATAACGTACAAAATAGCCGGTTAAATACTAAAAGCAGTAGCATAATCAACCTGAACTCTGTACCCTTAATAAAGCCCCTAAGAAAAACCAAAGTAAACTGGCACCAAGTGTTAGTGCAGTGTAACAGTCTAAGCCTAAAAACAAACCCTACAGTAGACTCGTAGTAATCAGTGGGTAGAATGTCAGGTAATTTTGTGGACGTAAACATTTAGGAATCATGTTGATCAACTTGCGTAAAAGAAAAAATTAAAAGAATCTAGTACGACTGTAAAGACAATCGTCAACACACCCGAGGAAAATATTGAAGAGTAAATACATGCGCTATCTAAAAAGAGAAGATTAAGTCGATGTTCAAAGGGAAGGATGGTGAGAGTGTAATAAGTGATACATTAAAAAAGCTTCTATTAATTTAGAACCTACATGGCGCCGTGCTATTATCCGAGATCTCCCCATAATCTTTCATTGTGATGTTCACATGTTCCAGAATGTACATATATACTATGTGTCCTAGAAATCCCGAACGCGAATTAAGTTGGTAATCCGGATTTTATTTATCTACAGTTGGTGAAATCCAGTGGCGTGGTACAAAACCACGACAAGATCATATTGTTCTGAATAATGACAAGCAATAAATCAAAATGAGGTTATATTTTTACAGACTTGTTATTAAAAACACTACTATTCAATGAAAATAACACTAATGAGTAGAAAATACGTTTATTTATAAAAACTGTTGAAAATGTTCTCCGTTTGCTTCTAAACACAATGCTATTCTTCGCTTCATGTTTTCAAATACATGGCCGAGCTGTTCTTGTGTTATATTTTGAATTTCTTGCCTAATTGCTTCTTGAAGTTCGTTCAAATTATGCAATCGGTTTTTATAGACATGATTCTTCAGCTGTCCAAAAAGAAAATAATCTGGTGGTGTTAAATCTGGACTCCTCGGTGGCCACAAGCCTTGGCTTATAATACGATTTCCATAAAATTGTTGCAAATAATCTATGGTGGTCTGTGCAGTATGAGCAGTGGCTCCGTCTTGTTGGAAATAGCCCCTTGCTATTTCATCATCATGCAGCTGATTAATAAATTCTGCCAATATGTCAGTTTGATATCGTTCTGCATTAATTGTATCGTTAAAGAATATTCGCCCTATTATTCTTCTTCTTGATATCGCAATCCAAATTCCAACTTTTAATGGATGCAACTCTTTTTCAATAAAAGTGTGAGGGTTTTCCGTAGCCCACGTTTGGTAATTCTGGCTATTTACATAACCAGATAAATAGAACCATGCTTCATCAGTGAAGAAGGTTAGATCCAGCAAATCATTATTATTAAGGTGCTCGTTGAACCATTGACAGTACAGTATACGTTGTTCATAATCACGAGGGTACAATTGCTGCACAACTGACACTCGATAGGGATACATATGTAAATTTTTATGCAGAGCCTTTGCGCAACTACTTTTACTTACACCTGACTGTGCAGAGAGCCTTTGCAGTGATTTCTTGGGGCTTTGATTCATTCGCTCTTCAATATCATTAACAACAGCTTCAGTTAATGGTGTAGGTCTTCCGGTTGGTTTATCCTTACAAATACAATTTTTTCTCTCAAAACGATTTATAATCTGACGTTTGTGATGGCCGAAAACTCTATAGTTAACATTTTCATTAGGAAACGCTTCCACAAACTGATCGAAGCAAGACTGTAAACTGTACGACCAAGTTCCATCCTGGTTGCGAGTTGCACTTCGAAAGTGGGCCATAAGAATGTATGCGTCTAGCTCAGACGTAAACATCTTGGCTTTCCGGTTAATACTGAAAACAGGTTAAAATAGTGATTATTAAAATACAAGTTGAAAAAGAGAATTAATGAGCTCTGAAAAGAAGATAAGACAAAATCAAACCAAATAATTTGTACAAGACCGAAAATGACAACTGACAGCACAATTAAACTGTTTTGTCTGACAATTACAGACAATTTATTTACACGTCTATGTACTCAGCTCAAGCAGCAGTGTTACCACCAAAAGTTCATATATTTGTAAGGATGCCAACTTAATTCGCGTTCGGGATTTCTAGGACACATAGTACTTAGAAATCTTAAATAAAAGTTAGATTTTGTTGATTATAACGGCGCTTTTTCATATTATAAGGATTTAAGGCAAATCTCAATTAAATGAAACCATAATTTGCATTTGAAGACAGTTTTTTTTTCGTCAGAAGATTTGTTTATATATAAACTTTTTATTATTTTTTTTTTAGTTTATTAGTTTCGCGTTAAAAAGTCAAATAATTCTTAATGAAGACTAAATTTACAAGACTGAAGTTAGTACATTGTTGTATAATTTATTAAATTCTTGACAATTATTCTGTGAGAAATATTTTGACGCTGCACAGCACAGTGCAATAATTCAATTCCCAGCTAACTAACACGCAAACATGAGAGCTTTATATTCATGTGTAAACAAGTTTTTACGAACAGTCAATGTACAAAGGGGACAGAGAAATATGCACATACGTGTTGTTTCATGAATAGGTAACATTATAAAATGAACTAATAAATTTTGAACAATACCTCAATTGTAGTTCCGCTATAAATAATATTTATATTTATATTAATTAAATCGCTTATACTATACTTATACAGGGTTAGTAAAAAGTCCCGGAACGGTCGATAACTTTGCTATTTGAAAATTATGATTTCTGAAATTTGGTATGGGGTATAGTTAATACAAATGCATTTTATGCAATACAGTTAATATTTTTTTCACTTCCGGTTTAATCGGCAATACGTCCAACTCATAATTTTCAAATAACAAAGTTATTCGACCATTCCGGGACTTTTTACTAACGCTGTATATTGTATTATACAGTTTTGTAATTAGCTTCTTATTGTGTAATGCTCTGTTTACTAGGTGCTTTTTAGCTATGTATATAATTGGTTTGGTATATGGTAATTTAATCTAGCTTATATATCCAAGATTGCAGTATACTATGGTATGGTTTTACTTTATCAAGCTGGAGTAAAGGTAGCTGTAATGTCCAATATTACATCAGTACTAGTCAGCGTGTATGTTTATTAAGTTCTTTAGCACACCCATCAATAGAGGTAGATCTCAAAGAGGTATCCTTTGAAAACAGAGAAAATTTTAATTAGACTTTAACATATTATGTGCGCAAAGACATAAGTGCTGTTGTACATTATAGAAATGCATCTAAGTATCCAAGTAGGGTAATCTGTTATGAAATGTTCTAAACGGATGGTTTCCCTGAAATAAATTGTCTTAATGTTAATAAATCCAAACATCTCTTATAATCGCCATACAAGGACGCAATTCAATGTAACTGCGCTTTCAAATGATATCAAACACCTTCGATCTGTGAAATTAACTTTTTGGGATTATATATTAATAAATAACTTATTGATAATTGACAGTAATTACAAAAAAAATGGAGTATACTTACCTTTGTTGCCAGACGTAATGTGTTGTCTTAGATAATGGCTACATGATTCAAAATTAAGACTCTTCGTATTTCAAATATTTCTTTAATTAAACAAAAAAGAGTGTTTTGCTAGGTAGAATTCAATATTACGTATATTTAAAACAAAAAAAATGGTATTATTATTATTACTAATTTAATTTAATAACAAAAATTAACATTAAGGCTTGAAGGTTTCAAAAACCATATTTTACGGATCTTCATTTGTGTTCTTTCTAATTTTCTGAAAAATTTGGAACTTATTACTATTTTTTTAGAATCATAGGTAGAAATTTAAATAATAATAAATAAACGATTACGTTCGTAAAATTTTTCTTACTATAAATCAATAGCTGTCACTATTAATGAACGAAAGATAAATAAACAGGTTGTTAAGTTTTACGGTATGTCCCTAAAAATGATGAAATCACTTTCTAATATGATTCTTTCTATCGATTATTTACACAACTGATTAAATTTTGACATTACAATAACATTCCTCGTTTATTTAATCGCGCTAATAGATATGTATATAATATAATGAATACCTCTCCAAAATTTATTTTTAATACTTCTTATCCTATCTGTTCTGCTTGTTTCACAACTAATATACATAAAACGCATTCGTAGGAACTATTCTGAGTTGATTCCGTTCATGCAAGCTCTGTAAAACAATTGAATAAATAATCTAGTTACGTCCAAGCCAAAGTATGAAATATACATACGGATAAAATATTACTTGTTTGTTGCCTTTGGTTGCAAATAACACAGAACCGTAGTTTACTTCGACCGTCTTTGTTCTTTTGATTGATTCTTATTTACATCTATATTCCAGGAACACTGAATAAACTTTTCCTAAATTTAGATCTTTATCTAGCTTCTTTTGAGGCGCGTTACTATTTCAAGCGTACGAGAAGACAGAAATACATCCCTCGTTTGTTAAATTCAATTATTTACTGAGTAGTAAAGTATATCTGTAGCTCTAGAACCGGTTTAGTTTAAATTTCATAATTACTCGTACGACAGCATACAATTCTGGCACTTCCGTTCGTTCTAAAACACATTTCATTATCGACTGTTTCCATTTAATAGATACAACTGGTAGGTGGTTAATGCTATTAGCAGGACATTAGGTGAACTGGTACTGATTTGCATCAATGAACGTATTTTATGTAACAGAAATTCATAGTTAAAAGTATTTGTGTATTATTTCCAGAACTGTTGAGATTAATATGTAATTTTGCATAATTCATATAGTATGCAAATGATAATTGCATAATTTATCTACAAAACTTGTTTGCATTTGTACTCAGTGTACTTAATCGGTTTTCAAAATGATACACGTACATAAAATACTTTTCCACCTTTACACCTTATATTGCTGCTTTATTTTGTTACATCTTAGTTTTCATAATTAGTGGCAATTACTTCTATTTCATTATTTATATATGCAATTTTATCAATTAATTATTTGTACCTATAAAAATAAGAGAACAATAATTTAGATAACGAACGATAATAATTTTAATCGATCTTTCTTCGCTACAATTTTATGGATGGATGGAATAGTTCAAAACTGGTAGCTATTTAATAGCTTTCTGAGAATTGGATGGTCTTTTTCCCATTTATCTCATTCGTTTTAATAAATAATTTTAAAAGGTTTTAAATATTTATTTAGCTTACAGATGGTAATTAAAGTAGACAACCCCTCATCCATCATCAATATGTTTGTGTAGGCCCATCCTGGAAAGAAGATAGCGATAATATATGAAGCAGATACACAAATTTATTCCCTTATCCGTGATACAACTATTGTAAATAATAGAAAGAAAATGTTGATAACAGGTGGCGCAAAAGTAATGTCATAATTTGAATAGGCCGCCATTTTTGAGGTTGGCGCCAAATGTCACATTTATGATGTAGATATATAGAGAATTACTTGTCAATAAGCCATTGAGCGATACGCACCTTAAGAACGGGGAATTATTGTTCCTTCTTATTTGACAAATTTTAGTCTATTGTTTTAACCCAGCGTGAATTTCGCCGTCGTTTTTCTGATCGTCGTGTTCCATATGCTCGAACAATTAAACGTTTGTCCGAGCGCCTCGTGTAAATTGGGTCCATTAGAGATGTCGCAAGAAGTGGCCGGCCTCGTAGTGCTCGTTCGAACGAGAACATCGCTGCTGTTGTCGACGATGTCAGCGAGAATCCGCAAACATCAATGAGAAGACGATGCATACAATTAGGAATCAGCAGACGTTCGTTGCAACGAATTTTGGTCACACAGCTCGGGCAACTATGGAGATTTCGAGACATCAATTTCCAGGTCGAGTGATCACCCGTTTTGGTGATTTGAACTGGCCGTCCAGATCGCCAGATCTAACAGCACCAGACTTTTTCCCTTCAGGGCTTCTTAAAATCTCGCGTTTACCACAACAAATCACGAACCTTGCATGCCTTGAAAGCTAACATTGAAGCAGAAGGAGCCAAAAGTTTTGCGAGCAACAATTCAAAATGCCGTAAAACGAGCGCAATTATGCATCAACTCGAAGGGTGGCCATTTGAGCGATATAATTTTTTCCAATTAATGTCATCAATTTTACACATTCAAATAAACTTTTTTTATGAACTCTTTTTTTCATTTATAACAAAATGGCAGCCAATTTAAATCATTATATTACTTTTGAGCCACCTTGTAGAAAGCCGACTGTCCCGAAGATGGTAAAGCAATACAATACGGTGCCGTTGAGCAACATTCAGTGGAGTCTACAAATTGACGCAGTCACTTCCCATACTTCGCTTGTAAGTATTAGTAGACCTATATGGGTCAAGCAAACACATTTGAATATCAACACAATGAAGAACGCCTGTAATTTTAAACTTTTCTCGAATTTAATTTCTCCCGACAAAAGCCTATGAATACGTTCGCAGCGGAGATAACAGTAAATACAAGCGGATAAGTACACACCCCATCCCATTCGACAGCAATTAGCTATAGGTAGAATAATAAAAAGACTTGCGAACTTCCGTGCTTTTGCTTTACAATTGTAATTCTTCCAGCATCAGCGATCCCATTCGCTACCTCGCCTATCTCTTACCGAGTTGTAGATTGGTTTTTCCGTGTTTAATGGTATCTATGAGGAAACTTATCCCGCGCAAAGGCTAACTATGCAAACGCGAAGTCATTTAGGTTTAATAAAAATAATTACTGCCAAGTTTTCTAGGAAAATACACCTTCGGGAAATTAAAACCTAGAAACATCGTGACCTAGATTAAAATTCCTGTTTGCATTTTCACGGGAAAGGTGGTGTTTGTGTTCCATTTAATTAAAAAATAATTTCCATTAGTTGACACAAATATTAACTGAAAGCTGGACGCCTGTTTTAATATTTTGAGTTACAACATGGCTTCCAAATGTTACCGAAGAGCGGACTCGGTTATAGTCCTTGTGGATCAGCAAAGAAAATAATAAGTGTCTCTACTCTCTATTTACTCTAAATTTGTAAAAAAAAGTCACACCAACTAAGGATAAACCTATAGAATATCATTTTGTAGGCAACTCAAACGGTTAGCCAAATAAAGCGACGCTACTGCTGGAGTCTGCTACCCCCTAAATTAAATTTTACCCATTTCATCATGTTTACGAGAGGTATTCGTATTCGAGATAAACACCGTAGAAACTTTCCATATGCCTGTGTATGCAGATACTATATAGTTATATTCTTTATTAGAAAACTTCGAATATTAGAACCCAATTGTTTCTCTCTCTCTCTCTCTCTCTTACCCGTTGCATGAATTGTCTTACCAAACTCAATAACGTAAATAACATTTTATAAACCGTATGATTTTTGTAAAGAACCAAAACGAACTCGTACGACGGAGTAAGCGGGATATTTATAGTATCCGTACTATAAATTTCAAAGTGTATTAAATAAACAATATTAAATATTAAACAGCGTTATGGCGACAGGTTATTTCAACGGCGAACTTACTTAATATGAGACATCATACAGCTTACCGCCAACATGAAACAGTGTTGCACCTTTATAGAATTTTATATTGAAAGAAACCGTTTAACGTTCGCGCAGAAGGACTTATTCAACGCCTCTCTTGAAACGTTAGAATTAGTTTAGTTCGAAGAAAGAAAAAACAAACAGTAATGATAAAATAAGAAAAAGAACAAGCGGGGATAGGAGATTTCAAGGTGGCCGTCGTAACAGTAGGACAATGAAAATTTTTAGTTACATCTAAATTTGCTGCTGACTGACAATGTCTAATTGGAAAGGTATCGTGAAATACTGCCCATTTCCGAGAAAAAGGCTGAAAATGCACGGAAGAAGTTTGAAAATCAAACAATTAACTACAATCTGTGACAACAATATATAATAATTAACAAAAAGGTAATTCAGCTTTCTAAGGTCTTATAAAGATGAATCGCTTACAAAGGCACAAATTCATGTAAAAAGTACAATGAATGTTCGCAATATTCTTGCGAACAAGAATTCAAAATATTCAAAGTCTTGCGTCAAAATCACGATATACTTACCCGACAATCATTTTAAATTGTAGCATCATTAACTAATTCACAATGCTCATTAATTAAGGAAGTTAAATGACATTAGATCAACTTGTAATTCAAAAGCGCTATTGATGTATGCAAATTACGACATAGGATACGACGGATACGAAAAGTATGTAAAGTAACATTCTACAGGGCATGTACATAAAGCAATGAGAAAATAAACCTAGAAGAGAACAAATATGAGTCATTCAAGAACAAAATCCCGAATAGAATGAGAACATATATCAGAGAAATATACACCGACTCGTTTTCAAAATGGCGCATTCCTTTACCGACGAATACTGTATGATTAAATTCTTTCACTGTGTCCTATAATTGTGAACGTCAGAAACAAAGTCTACTGCGCCTACGCTTGTATCAAATATGTTGCTAAGTACTCTGTATATAGAAAGCCGGCACATTGAAAATTCAGCTTATAATATACATATGCTGGTTTACATGATTCCCTTGCTTGCTCCTAAATCAACTAATGATGTGCTTCTGCAGAACTGGACTTTTTTGATGTCACAACAAGCATTCCAGACGGCAAAGTTGTAGTTAAACGCAGATTGAGTCGATGAATTGTTGTATTAGATGAATGTAATTAACTCACCAACTGATTTAATTGCTTCATACGTGTGATCAGTGTGAACCCATATTAATGCCTATATACTTAATAGCAAATTCTGTGGTTAGTTTTTCCTTTTAAATTGTTACTGTAATTGACTTATAGTACCTTAGCCTTGTACAAAATCTCATTGAAACTGTTGGATTACAGTACACACTTTTTGTTCCAAATCTATGTATAACTTGTTGTCGAAATCAAAGTTAGTACATAATGTTATTTCTTCTTATGTGCGTTGGGGTAAATCGTTTACAAAAATGGAGAAAGAAAAGGGTCCCAAGATCGCGCGTTGCGGAACACCGTATTCAGTATTTTTGTTCGATCGAGTTATATCAGGAGACGTTTTTAAACTTTAAGGCGCTTTAGACCGAAAATCAATCCGTGGTCTTAATGGCATACCTGTGTGTATCGACTGCGAAAATGGACAAAACGAGTTGAATTAATTTTCGAACATAAACTAAAATTTACATATATTTAATAAAAAATAAAAAAAAAATAAATATTGAAACTTTCTGGCTTTCACGACAATAATAATTAATAGCAGTAAATTTTTGTGTCATATTACCTAAAATTTCCGACTCAGTCGAAAACAAAGATTATTATTTTTATCTTCACCGAAAGAACTGTTTGAATAAAGTTTCACTCGCTTTTCAGTCGAAAACGACCTTTCACCAGAATAATTGCTTCCAGGAACGCCTAACAGAATCCTTACCTAAGGGTAAGTTCTGTTACGACGATTAAAATTCCTGGAACCCCTTAGGCTTCAACCTGCTTGGCCTATAAGGTAAAACATTCCCGACTACCGCGTAATTGCCAGTATCGACCTCTTAAAAATACATACATTTGTACATATTCGACCTTTGTAATAAATTCGTGCTATTCTTTTTGGTACATACACTTCTTACTCCCACTCTAGACTGTGTATAAGTAGTGTAACATCAGTATAGCTGCACTAGTCCCAACGAGCAACTTTTACGCAACTGAACGCAGGCCCAAGGAATGCATATTTTTACATAGGCTACTCTGTAGACCGGGCTCTCATGATGCGAGTTAGTTTATTTTTTCTCTCCTTGCCGTAAATAATTCTATCAATACTACGACGAAGCTATTTTAGCAGTATTTTTTGCCTTGATTCTAACCATTTTCTATTTATTGTTTAATATTACCATTTGGAGGGAGATAAATGTTAACAACGATAGACTAAAATATATATTTTCAGTTGATATGAATTGCACAACATTCTAAGCACATTTCTTCAGCCATGCCTTTGAAGAAATTTAAATTCTTATATTCCATGTCGTCTCGGACGTAAAACAATGTGCCACCACGTATATGATGTTTTCTAAAAAAATACGTAGGTACAGAATAGTTACTAGAGTTAATCGGTTCACTGGTGCAACAGTATCACTACTGTTGCACCAGTGTTCGAAGACACAAACTATTGAACGCCTTAATTCTAACCAAACCAATTCTGATTGCATAATTTTATTTAACAAAGAATGAATATTTATCGTAACCACCCTAAGATGTGAATCAGCTGCTTTATTCATCGTCAGCAGGAAAATGATTAATTTTTTATAAACGTTTAATTAAACAATGTGTGAGTTTATTAATTTAAAAATATTTTAATACTTGAAAATTTGGCAACCATTCAGGATCCTTTTCTATTTCGAATAGCTTAAATTCTTCCACACAAAGCACGCAATTTTTCCTATTGATTAAGTGCTACCTTTGCACTTGGTAATAGTATTCGCCACAATTCCCTTTGGAATTTTTAATCAACAATTCTGCCTCTTAATAGATAAACCCGTATTTGTAATAAGGGAACCTGATACATTAAACCACGCCAGTACAACAACAACTACGCTATTACACGTTTTCCGAAATATCTTTGGGGTATTTTTATAAAATAGATGAATTGGTATGTATGAATACCAACGTCCAAAGAATTGTAAACATGTAGTCCACAGCTACGTATCTATATCACTATTAAGAAGTTATCTTACATAGTAACGCACAAAAAGATCATAGCAATTTCGTTGTTTTTTTTTTTTTTTAGAAATAACCATGCATCCAGAATATAAATATTCTAACTTAACGAAACCACCTACAGTCTTTTAATAACGAAGTTGATGTACCTAAAAGATCCCCTAACGGCTTCGTTATAACCTGAACAATTCACAAAATACTGCCTTAATACTTGCAGTGAAGATAACGAATGGGTACCGTACGACGAAATACACATAAAATATTACAGCTGGGAAAAAGAGAAGATGTTGTAGATGTGCTGCCATAAAATGTATGAATTCGCATTCATTTATTTAAAAAGAAAAAGGAGAAAGAAAACATGTTTCACATATAGAATAAGTTTCGTAAAAAAGTGTAGATATTTCGAAGTCGTTTTAGAAAAAAAAATGTTAGATTGCTCTTCCTGTTTTACTCTAAATTGGATGTATAACATTACATGACATGTCTCATAGATTAGTTTCTAGCAACCGCTTTCGGGCAATAAAACACGCACTACAATATTTTCCGCTCCGCTATTTCTGCGTTGGCTGGCTTGATAAATGCTATAGGCGTTGTTCCTGTCGTTTCCCAAAAGTTCTTTTAATAAATTAGATTGGTGGCTTCCCGTCTTACCCCGGAAATTTCTACGCGATACGCCCGAAACAAAATACCTAGTTGCGTACGGAAGTAAGCAAATTCAATTAAAATGTTCATTATGGACTAATTAAATTGGTAGTTTGCGTAAATGGCCAAGTAATTTAATTGCTTACGATAGAATGCGCTCAAACTTCAAACGTGATTGTGGTACAATGGATGAAAAAATATTACCAAAGATAAGGCGTTATAAAAATATGTCTTCCGTCAACAAATAACTATGTTCACCTAATCTCATAAAATTCTGCAAAATGATCGTTGAAAGCCTGAATTTTTAACTAATTGTTGAGTAGCCAAAGATATTGCCATTGTTCTATATTTGCTTATATTAAAAATTATAATTTAGGAAATTCCGATAACTCGCCAATTTACTCAAGCCCATATGCTATTGAATTAAAATATTTTTAATAATCTAAACACTTTAGGTTATACAAAAAATAACTGTCAACTTGATACTTTAAATGGAATACTCTACGTATATTCCTACATAGTACATATTTAAATTATATTTAAATTACCTAAACGATCAACTAATTTGCAGGCATTGGTACAGAAGAGATATCTGCGAGCTCTAATAAAAAAAAAAATTCGAACCACATATCGGGTATATATTTCGTCCGCGGGAACGTCAATTTATTTAAAACTTCGTTTGTGGAAAAACGATCAACCATCTTCGACTTAGCTATTTTCTTGGGGACAAGTGGTTACCATATCTATAGACATCTTCAAGGCTTTTGATAGAATAGAACACGCACTGCTTTTAAATAAATTAAAACCATTTTGTTTCTGTGATTCATTATTAATAGCATTGTTTTTTTCGTATTTGACCGGTCGCAGGCTGTACGTGTATTATAATGGGTTCAAAGCTGAAGCCACATCAGAAGTTTCTAAAAGCTCAAATTTTGGCCCTTTGTTGTTCTTACTGTTTATTAACGATTCTCTCGAGGAAATTGACTGCTATAAATGTTCATTTACAGGTGATCTCAAAATATTTTCGTTAATAACTTTCAACATTGATTGTAGATATGTATTTGCAAAATCAGTTAAATATGGTGCATTATAAGTAGTCTACACAAAAAAGATGAATTCTATTTTTTTTTTGATCACTTTCCAGATGACGAAACCATTGTTAGAAGTTCGACTGTGAAAGATTTGGAAATTTATTTTGACATTGTTTTGACATTTTCTTTTCATAGGAACAACATTGTGTCTTGGGCAATGAAAATGTTGGGCTTCGTAATCAAGAACTCTAGATTCTTCCAGAATACTACGATACACCTGCTTTATGCAACATATGTCTGATCTAAGTTAGCCATTGAAAGCAGCAGAGAAAACATTTGAAAAATAAAGTTCCCCTACAACTTCCAACACTGCTATATTAACTCTCCCAAACTGTTGTGTCAAATTACAATTTCTTGTTCCTCGTTCTACTGCTAGACAGAGACTTACCTTTTACACACAATACTCACGTCTAAGTTCATCTTTAAATTCATAAATAATTTCTATATCACCCACGTTTAACTTAGTATCGCCCTACTGCGATGGCAATTTTACCTCGCTTCATGAGATTCTTGAAATATCTTCCATATATCCAGTAATATAATTTACAATTATTATCTAGCACATTGTACTTGTCAAATTCTGCTTTTTCTTGACTATATCGTAATGCTTATTTATCGCCATTCTGTTTGTTTTTTGTTTACTTGTTAGTTATATACTGTACATTTTCTTTTTTATTATTATTTTGTTTTTTGCAGAGAGCAATCTGTTGGATAATAAAGGTTTACTTCTGACTATATTTGAGATATTTACATTTTTTGAACATTTTTGATGGATGTAATAATATATTAGGTGTCCCTTTGATTAGGCTAATTGTAAATGGAAACATTTTTATTTTGACGCATAATCATCAGTCTTTTCTAATACAGTTCCTCTCAAAAATATAAAACGAAATAAATAAAGGAGAAGCTAATTTTGAGTAACTATTTGCAGAACGCTAATGGTTGCATAAGCTATGTTAAAATGATGAGAAGCACTCCGTAATGATAATTACGGTTGCTGTACTTTGCAATTCTTGCTGAGTTTTATAATTCTTCATGGTTTTTCCTAGAATGGATACCTAATAAATTGAAAAGAGATAAGTGAGAACCATATGTTTACTTGCCGCTTCCACTTGTCCCATTAACTATATAGAAAGGCATTTAGGGAAAAGCCATTTGCTTACTGTGGTGCTATCATCACATAACAAAAAAAATTATATGTATTGAAATTTATATTTGTGATGCAATAAAAAATAAATAATGGTAAAAACTTTTTGCGTTGGCTGAATAGATGTTAGGCGCTCAACATAGCAAACTGAAATAACTTAATGTGTATCTGCCATACAGCAAACTTCATTCATATACTTCGTGCGATATCGTTTTGACTTGTGCTGCGTTCCTTCTTGCCGGTGTTCACTTTATCGCCTTTTAGGTGTGCCTTCGGAATTAATTAAAATATTACGTTAAAAGAATCTAAATATTGTTTTGCACACGTCAAATTACGCCAAAAGTAGTCCAGAATTCCACCATATATGTACTAGCGAAAATTACGTTTTAACGAATAACAATAATTTTTATTAAAATTAATTAGAAAATTATTTCATTGAACAAAATCAACATCTTCCAAATTATTCTCCACACACGCCCACTATCCTCACCGTTCAAATCTTACCTACGACAATAGCTATATCGCAAGAAACACGTGGAAGAGCCAATTTCTCTTTTCATGATCGACTTTACATCTCGTACAAAGACGAAAATCCTTGAAGAAACCCTCCGAGCTCGCACACAACAAGATGCGAGTAATAGGCTCTCTTCACAAATACATTTAATACAATAACCGCAAATATGGGTAATCCTGTTTTTAGGTGGTATTATACGAATTTTGTGGTATTGTAGATGAACATCCACGTGGACCTGTGTATATGCGGGACTAATAACGCCGCATACATCTACATAAATGGGATTTATAAGATGACTAAATATAGCATGTGGTCAATATGCTGCGTAATACGTTCTAAGATCTTTATTAAACAAAAGAAGCACGTGAAATCATAGGAAACTAGTATTTGGCAATAAATAAAATTATTTGTTCGAAGCATCTCTTAACAATCCCTACGTGCATTATTTGTAACATTTCGAAACTACATTTCTAAGAGTAATAAGTTCAAATATTTTAGATACATGAAGCTACGACTGTTGTACAATTTAACTAACAAGGCAACACTGACAACACACCAATTCAATCCCTCGCAAGTTCTCACGATATGTAGATTATTGTAAATATCGGAAACTATAACTATGTCTTTTGTATAACATTGTTTTTGTTTAGAAGATAATTTTAAGAATATTACATATTTAAGAATGATAAATAATTTTCGAAAAAAAGTAAATAATAAGAAAGAAAATAAGTTCTTAATAATAAGAACTTATAATAATAATAAGTATACTTATTATTACTATTTTCGGTAAAAATAAATAACGAGGGATCAGGCTACCCTATAGTTCTCATATTTTGTGTGTACTTCTGTTATACAGATGTATATAGACCGTCATTCCCAATAAATATCATATTTCAATAACAATTGAAACAAATAATATAATATAATGTGGTTGATACAAGTACGTACTGAAATACATATTAACAAAGAAATTAACAACTATAGTACATATACAGTCTTATTCGGATATAGTACGAAAAAAAAAATTAGGTGAAAGAAACGCATGAGTAATGCCTAAATACAAAATATTATGGTTCTATGTGCACGTAGTAACGAGAAAATGGTTTTCTTTATTCGAGTCCGACTCTGTCTTAGTTAACATATGGGAATCACCGGCAGTCGCTGAAGCAGCGTTCGGATATCCATTTAGTATGCACATAGCATTCACCGTCATTACACGCAATTGCAATGGCATCCTATACGAATATCGAATACACCGATATGATTTTGATTTATGGCGAAACAGGACAAAATAGTCTTGCGGCAGAAAATTTGTACGCGGAACGGTTTCCCAATCGGCGGCATCCATCATCCGAGACAATTGTGAGAACCGTGTATCGACTTCGAGAAACAGGATCAGTAATTCCACGTTTCGAAGGTCGTGGCCGTCATATATCACGTAGAGTTCAGCAAGCAGAAGAGCATATTTTAAACATCGTTGAGGCGGAAGCAGGCATAAGTACTACAACTTTAGCCCAGCAAGTAAATATGTCCCAAACGACGGTGCATCGAATTTTGAAAAATAATCTACTTCATCCGTATCACATCCAGCGCGTGCAAAGATTAACGGAATTAGATTATCCTCGCCGTCTTGCCTTCTGCGAGTGGTTTCAACGCACCGAAGTTCGTCAACCACGTCTTGTCGTCAGTAATTCTCTTTACCGACGAATCCACGTTTACAAGAGATAGTATTTTGAATTACCATAATATTCACCACTGGGCAGACGAAAACCCACACGAGATACGCCAAGGCGCCTCGCAAGTTAGGATATCTGTCAATGTTTGGGCGGGTTTAGTAGGCGATTACCTACTTGGACCACATGTGCTCCCACAACGATTAAATACAGAATCCTATTTACAGTTCCTCCGAGATGAATTACCCGAGTATTTGGATGAGATACCACTAGCGATACGGCAACAATTGTGGTTTATGCATGACGGAGCACCCGCGCATGGTAGTCGAGTAATTCAAGCATTTTTGAACCAAAGATTTCCACAATGGATTAGACGTGGAAGTCGTACTCCATGGCCACCTCGTAGTCCCGATCTAAATCCATTAGACTTTTTTCTGTGGGGATACATGAAAAGCTTGGTATATGATCGTCGCCCTGATATTGAAAATGTCGAAGATCTGCGAAATCGCATTTATGTTGCAGTTCAACGCATTCGCGAAGACATGGTAAATTTTACTCGTGTGCATAATAACTTGCGTCGCCGAATTGATGCCTGTATTAGAGCTCACGGTGGACATTTCGAACATTTTTTACATTAATAAATTATTTTGTCCTGTTTCGCCTAGATCGGTCCTTGTTAGGACCACCACAAATTTCATAAAAAGAAAAAGAATGTATAACTACAAATAACTCAAAACCCGACATTTCGGATGCATTAACTTTAAACATTAAGAACGCAAATCATATGGTTATCGGCATATTCAATGTAAACACAAAAACACTTCGACATCAGCTGTACGACAGACTAATGCATTTCAATAGACTATTCACTATTCATAGCATCTACAATGCTTTATCGCTTTTTATTTGCATCTGGGTTAACTTTGATTCATCAGCGGTGTTTGTATAATAAAAAGGCTTTACCTGCATTTTGGGCCCTAAAATTTGAACAAAATGTATATGTTACAAATAAATTTCTTTTTAAATTTTCAGTAACACATTGATAGGTAGTCTTCAGATTTCGGTAGCTTAAGTGCTATTTACAGGTAACCCTGTATAATAGTACTATTTACATTCATATCATCAATAACAGCATACTGCTTTAATATTTTTTATAATTTGAAACATTCAAATGTCCTGGAAAATAAAAACTTCTCGAAAAAGGTAAAAAAGGTAACTAAATTTTAATTTTTCTGCGGAGGAAGCGCATTAGTATTACAGTTAGTCCTTCTCTGTTCCTCCTTGTAGGTAGGATAGAAGATAACCATGAAATTTTAAATAGGAATCCTTGTATTGTATTGCAGGTTTATTTCCTTTCAAATTTATTCAGTCTAGGCATTACCTAGCACCCAAACCAATCCGTGAATATCTTTGCTCCAAACTATCCAGATGCGCTAACCTTGTTCGGACCATGTCGTCCACATTTCAGTAGCTCGAAAGCAACGGTTGTAAAGTAGCATTTTCGCAAAACATTTTTTTGAAATATTTCGATAGGCTTCTAGATATTGCATATATCTTTCTGTCAGCATCGTCTATTTCTTGGGATCGTCTATAAGATTTGCTGCGGCGAAGCTCGGGATACTTGCGGAAGGAACATTATTTTCAAAAAAGCCCTTAGCAT
The DNA here is from genome assembly GCA_020654165.1 of Oryctes rhinoceros. NCBI lineage: Eukaryota > Metazoa > Arthropoda > Insecta > Coleoptera > Scarabaeidae > Oryctes > Oryctes rhinoceros. Next base: position 1,708,471 of record JAIOKQ010000399.1, on the reverse strand, counting down.
TCGATCGTCTACTGTTGCTCGAGAGCGTTTAATATTTGTCTGTTCAGTCCGACTTAAGTAAATTATTTTGGGGTATCTTCACCTCTTTCCGCAGCAACTAATGTATTGTCCTTCAAGAAAGCATCTGGAATTTATTATTTTTCTTAATTTTGGTATATTTCTTTATTTTTGTTACATCCTAGGGCAAAAGTTTGTATAATTTGTAGCACCGTTAATTATGAAAAGTTGACGTTTTCAACAGGATAATGCAAAATGTCATACTTCTGCTTTTACTAAAGCTTGGATGCTAGAACAAAGCTTGACAATTCCATGCCAGCAGCTTCCCCAGATCTTAGTCCCATCGAAAACACATGGGGACTAATGAAAATTGAAGTAGAACGAGCAGCACCACGAAATAAAGATTTGATTCGCATTGTTTTACAAGCCTGGACCACTATTACCGAAAAGTATAGGGTTGACCTTATTGGGAGATTACCGAAATATTTAGTTAAGTGTTTACAATTAAATGAAGATTGTACCAGTAAATGAGATGAATTATTTGTTGTGATGTTTATTATTCAAGTAATAAGAATATATACCGCAAAATTATAGTTATGCTTTTTGTTTTCCGGATACTTTGTAGACGGTCCATGGTTTTTGATAGTTTCACGCAGCAATGATAGACGTTCAAATAAGAATATAAAGCATAAAGTATGTATCAGAACTTTTATTAACTGTAATGGTAACGGAATACAGTGTAGATACTGTTGTTGTCAACGCCTATCTACTTGTTCAATTTTTGTCGTTAATTAACTTCTTGAAAAAAGTGTTCATAACTAAAATTTAATTATTCTGTGGGGGAAACACGTTAAGATAGCAATTAGTCCCTCTCTTTCCCTCGTTATAGATAGAGTAGGAGATAACTATGAAATTTTTAATTTTTATATTTTATTGCAGATTTGGAATCTGTGGGGCAAAATATGTACGATCTTAAGTAAAAACCTCTTTATTTTTAGATTACAAAAGGATAGCAGCATGAGGTATCCCAGTTCCCCGTTGTCTACTTTTTCGCGTCTTGCGACTATGTAATATGTACGAACATATTAAAGTCGCTTATATACTCCGTTGGGTCGACAGCGCCCTTAAAAAATTATGTTGTTATATCTTTTTCCATTTGTTATCGTTAAAAACTTATAAGAAATTCTTGTTTGACTATGAAATGATACAATGCGAAGGACTAATGACGTATGAATAAAGATTTATAAAAATATAAAACTTTTCAAAATGCACGGTTCTGTATGCTTGTGACTTTTATACTTATTCCACGGCAATATGTTCCTGACTTCCTCTCCCAAACATGGATTTTTGGCAAGAATCTGTAACGAGTAACCGCTATATTTCTCTAGACAGTTTAAATTACTTGTATAAACCGTAAAATACGATCATAACACATTCTATCATGATTACCACGCCAGTCTTCCAGACCGAACACTTGTGCCAACGTCAGAAGGAGGAATATTGATAATTTTATACTACGTTCGCGAGTTCAAAGGTAAATTTATGGAGTGTATCCCGTCGTAATAACCTAATAGAATGAAAGGGTGATGGCGTTTTACAGAAATTTCATAGAATTTATCGCGCGGTCTTTTATGAGTCTAGAACTTAAAAATACATATTCTGCAAATTATTTTTTCTCGTTCAGTTTAAAATAATTCATACTTTCCCATGACTGTTTTGTCAATAATTCGTTCTTAAATTATAATCAAATTAAATAATTTCCATGGAAATATGCGGAATATAAATGTTTGGAATTGTTTTAAAATCCACTATTTCAGTAGGAAGAGACTCTATTATTTTATATATGAACGCATTCAGCGTATTAACTTCGTAACTTTACGAGCTTTCTATCTCATTTCGGTTACATAGACTGCTCTGATGTACATCTATAAATTTAACCGTATTGTTGGAAAATTTGATACAGAAATTGCGAAATAAAGTTCGCTGTTATTATATTCGTTAAAATTCAGTGATGTAAAAGCATCGACAATAAAAAAAGCCAAAACGATTTCAAAAATAAAATAGATTAAAAATAGAAAAGAGATTATTTTAGAAAGTCTGTTTTCCTAGAATTCTTGACCTGTATCAATAATTGAAACAAGATTAGATGGCAATAGAAGGATAAATATTAAATGAAAACAAAAATGCAGAAGTATGTAAACAGAACACAAGAAAATGCCTAGAAATAATAACCAAATATATATAACGTTAAGGTAGCTTAACTTCCTCATGGCATTGATGGAATAATTCACGGCAAGCGCAATAAAAGGAGAGAAAAAAAGTACATCAATCCGCGGACATGTTTCTGAGTACCCGGCATCATTAGCGAGACTTATAGTACCTGAGCGCTGCTTTTTGAAACGGCACACATGCGTTTCTGTGGCACTAGAGGGCGCCAAGAATTCTCAAGTTTGTGGTTTTAAAAGTTGTGGCATTAACTGTGAGGCAGCAGCGATAGAAAGTAGAGATAAAAAGTACTCTCGAAACCGCGCTGATGACGCCGGGTACTCAGAAACATGCCCATTGGTTGATGTACTTTTTTCTCTCATTTTGTTACATTTGCCGTGAATTATTCCATCAATACCATCAGGAAGCTAAGCTGTCTTAGCTTCCTGATATATATATATATATATATATATATATATATATATATATATATATATGTATAAAAAAACATATAAAAACATATAAAAAAAGTATATATGGTATATATACTTTTGGTTATTGAAATACATATGTATTTGAAATAATGTTTTAATAACCGGTAGTTTGTACAGAGTGTTCAATTAATGCGTAGACGAAGATAATTCTTTTTCTGAATAATTTAGGTAGAAAACTTTCGTGTAAAGAGTATTCAGCAATCAGCGTTGTACAACACAAAGTCACAATCTGCTTAATTTTAGCTGTCAGAGGAGATTGTCACGGATACAATAAAAATTTATAGAAGAAAAGTTGTTTGTCATTTAATTTAATTTTCTTTTATTTACCATGGCGAACAAAACAATTGAGCATCGAATCAAAAAAAAAAGGAGAGTATCTGCTGTGTCAGCTAAAATCCACCAAACTGTATATCATCCTTTAACAGGCTTTGCAAGCCCTTACCAATGTAATTTGTTTCTGCGGCTTGCCTTCCTATCTCTTACTTTACACTTCCAATTTGTTACTTGTTTCTCCTTTAAATTATCTCAGATGGTTTTCCTCTACTTCCTTCTTGATCTCCCCTCCTTCTTCGTTTTCTTCCCTTTCGGTTCTTTCGATTTTCTATCCCTTCCTATTTTCTTTCCAAATATCCTCCCCATTATAATCGTCTGGCCACTAATCTTTGGTTTATTAAATATGTCGTACATCTACTTTCTTATTCGTTCATTTTTCCCGACTTACTTCAGTTCGTCTGCTTCCAGAGTAATATCTTCTCTTACATGCTTCTATCTTTTTTTGTACTTTTTTGTTCCGTCGATCCGTTTAGTAAAGTTGGCTTTTATGTATGCAAATTGCTCGGAAAGACATGTGGCTATTCAGTTAATACTGACGAACTAATTTTTTTCTAGCGTAACCCAAAACGAATTTTAAATCTCGCCAAACAACATGTTCATATAACGTGCAACAATTTAAACACGCTGTATTATACATGTCGTACATAACGTCTACAATAGTGATCATTTTGTTCCTTTAATATCTACCACATTTCGTTATTAACACATCTCAATGCATCAATACATTATTTAATACTCAAGTGTAAGATTTATTAACAGTAGAAAACATTAATAAGCAATAATGGGCAATAAGAATATATCAAAAACAAGTATACAACAACCTTCCCCTATATTCACTACATATTTCTATCAAGTAGGCTATTGTACTTGCCCAACTTAAAAATCATCTCATCTATGTAGCCAATATATCTTCCAGTTCAATTTTCTTACGTACGTATGTATATATGCGAAGACGTAAGTTTATCCATAAATTTTTTGAACTATCATTATTAGAAAGATATAATTCCCTCATGTAGCCCACTTATAGAATTCTAATAAATATATTTCACTTGGAATTAACTATATTTCACAATTAATGGAGTGAAACAATCCGCACCTATACGACCTGCTTAGTCTCAAAGGGAATTTATATGGCATGAACGAAGTTAGATAGAAATAAATTGGATTAAGGCAAATCTCAAAGCGGCGGGGAAAGTCTAAATTGTTGCCGTTTGTAAATTAAAACTACCGCTTTAAGGATGTTTCTGGATCTTTATTGAATTGTATTATAAGTGCAGGTGTTGATTATTAGTAATAGAACAAGGGGTACGGAAAAAAGTAACTTAAAAGGAGAAGGATGTCAAGCTACAGCAACCTTACGCATAAAATTTCTTCCATTAGGATTAATATAACGCAAATATTCGATAAATTCTCATAGAAGATTTTAGAAGATTTTTTAATTAAATACTCTTATCCGAACATTGATTATGCAAAGTACTACAAGGCCGAAAGAAGGTACTACAAAGCATTTAAGCACGTTACGCAATGAATGAATTTAATTGTTAGACATTTTCACATGAGCAGGGCTCTGAAATATTTGATACATTAACATGGTTCACGATTTTAATGTTGGTATTGTTTTTTTCCTGTTTCTAAATTAAATGTTACAAAAATGTCTCGTAATGGATAAAAAAATCGGGCGTCGTAGGATTATATATAAGATGGCGTAGATTTTCTTTTCAGTGCAAAATACATTTCAAGGCAATATTTAAAGATTAGTTAAAGAGCTATAATTGAAGCACCGTCTAATTCAGTGACGGGTCGTATAGAAGAAATAAGCAGATTAAATCAATAATCTGCTCTTTCCTCCTTCATAAAAAAGGGGTTGCTCATAAAAGGATGACAGCTCGGTCCTTTGAAAATTCCTCCGTCAGAGAAAAAAAACACAAGAAGGGCACTTTTCCGGACACTATTATTCTATTGTGAATACGGGACTAAGCGTGATAAATGACAAGATACATTAAGCCGCAAGTGCAAAATCAATATCGATAATTTATTGCGAAAGCAAATTTGAATGTAAGCGATGGTGCTTTTAGCTCGCGCAAAATTTTCCGGCAGATAATGGTGTGTACTACAAGCTAGGTCTACGTATTTACCTTTCAAATTTCCTGCGAATAATTGAGCTTTCGTCTAATTATATTCCTTTATGTAGCGATATAAGCTAATGAAAGCGACAATTAACATTATCGCACCTGCCATACCTTCAGCTATATTAGCGCAGTCTAAATTGTTTCGGCAGTAGTTAGTTTAAAATACATCGAATATGAGCTTGTACAGGGTACTCTGATTCGAGTCTGAACATGGGGAAAACGCTACTAATTAAGAATATTTTGTAGTAGTATAATTGTACATACTTTGATAGATACTTTGAAAATTCGGCCGTGTTGGGAACTTAGTTGTTGCTTAACAGTTATTCGTATCAATCGATGTTGGTATTATTGTAAAATACAGGGAAATGCAAATGAAATAAATGGAAACTTACAATTAAAATACTTAAAAAGCTTACAGCTACCAAATTGAAATAGCGGCTTACAGCTGCTACAGCAGGTATTACGTAATCTACGGCTATCTAAGGAAAAGCCAACAGTCAGATGACGAAATAAAAATAAATATACACATCTCCCAAGGAAAAAGGAACTAATAGGCTTTCAAGGCGAAATATTCCGTCATCCATATTATTAAAACAACATTATTGATAAAACTCTTTAACTAAAACTACGAATCATGTTCGATTTCTTAGCGCCAATGACTGTAAAGGCTGACCGCTACATAATCTCTCCTTTCTCGTACGTACTTCCGTTATGTAAATGCAAACACTTTAGCACCTGCAGCCAATGAACTCCGCAAGAGTATTCCATACCGCAATCTGGAATAGTTTTCCGCATAATGCAGTGTCAGAAGGATTCCAACGTTACCTGCCATCTTAAGCAGTAAAACACGTAACACTTACCGAAGAGTATCCTAGCTATTACACGACAATGTTCATTCCACACCAGCTTATCTTCAAGGATGATACCCAGAAGTTTTGTGGAAGTGGATTACACTTCTATAAGGATAAGTTCCCAATTTCGTGAGAGACTATGTCCTATGTGAGAGACTAGATATTCAGTTTGCAGATTTGGAGTATGAAGGAAGAGCACAGAAAATAAATTATTTGACGATCAAGTCCGATGTTGTAAATTGTGCAATTAGAATATTAAAAGGATTCATTCTTACAGAGACTTCGTGGTATAGTCGGTAACGTGCTCGGTCGGTAAACGGGAGGCGTAGGTGCGTACCTACGCCAGAATTGAAATTTCTTTTCATTAATTAAGAATTATATTACGTCGAGAAAACCATGAAAGGCACTTTTTGCGACACGATTTACATTTATATACAGGAATTACTTCCAAAGTCCTATAAAGTACGTCCTTGCTTAACGTATTAGGATACGTACTAATAATAAACTACTATAAACACAAATGAAATGATTTACCTTAGCTAACAATAAGTTCTTCATTTATTTTACCCCCTAACGTGACTATGGATTTTCAGGTGTGAGTAAGCGTATTTTCTGGCAATTTTTAAAGACTAACATTAACAGCGCACTTGTACATGAATTTGCCAAAACACAGCGCACCTCAGCCTACCTTGAAGCTATCGGTTTATTTAAATCATGTAAACGATGAAAATAACTAAGCATTACCCGAAATAATTTACGTCCGCTACGTTTAACGGTCTTTTGTTTACTTTAATCTCCTTTAATGTGTTTACTAACATTTTGATCGGTTACCTAAACTAACTGCCAACAAATTCTATCCAACGTTTAATTCGCAATTATTTCGCCGATTTAAAATTCATTCCCTACTGCGCATATTTAGGCTCTATACCGTCAACCGGGGGGAAGTCCATCAAAAGTTGAACATTTTTTTTAGATAACTAAGAAGCAAATTGTTATATTTATGCAATTAAAAATATAACATCGATCAGTCAATGAATGCTGCATGATTTTTTTGATTATTGAAATTCTAATCTATGTTGATAAAAAGAATTAATTGTTAAATAATTTTATAGATGGCTATTCAAAAAAAAATATCGTCAATTGTAATAGTCAAAAAGACTATAAAAGTCAAAAATACTGTGGTTTCAGCAAAAATACAAATTTACAATTTTTACTGTTACGTGAAGGCAGAAAAAATTGAGCCACAATGCTGTCTCTAAATTTGACGTTACTCGATTAACTACGCGATATCGTGGATGCGGCTCAGGATCAAAGGATAATACAATAGAAATGTGGTCGAAAGCACAGAAGTTTCTCCGATAACGCGAGTACCCCAAGTTCCAAAATCAAAAATTTTATTTTGATTTCATATTCAAAGAAGCTAAAGCACTAAAAGGGCGTAACGTCAGCAGTGAAACCAATGTTAACAAAACCAAACAAATTAGCTCGGCTAACATTTTGTTTGTTAAAGCTGAAGAAAAAAAAAGGTTTTCCAATGACTTGTCTAACTACGCTCATATAAACGAAAAATGGTTTTAATTGATTCACTTTAACCGATTATTATTATATATATCGTATTATGTCCTGCTTGATAAGCAAAAGCTTAAGATCTTGTAAAAGCAAGCAAAAATTATGATAATAATGGCTGCAGTAGCTAACACAAGATATAACGCTGCTAAGAAGCAGTATTTTTACGGAAAGGTGTAAGTTTGATCATTTACTTATCAAGATCGTGATAAATGAAACAGTAAGAAGCGACAAATAGGGACATCAGTAACTAAACTCATCGAACCTATCACCGCTGTCGAATGTAAAAAATAATTGTTGAAAACGTTTTAACCCATATTAGATCTAAGTTTCCAGTGGTACATAAAAAGAAACTTATCTACGTTCAATAAAACAGTGTCAAACCGCATTCTTCTGATAATGATTACATTCTGCTTATTGAATGATCAAAGAAGGAATGGAATATTTCATTCAATTCACAGCCACCAGATAGACCGGAATTAAGTGTTTTTGATCTTGTTTTTTTTTCTTTTCGATTTAATCACTTCACCAACGAGAGTCGCCAAGAACAATAAACGAATTAATCCAACGTGTGCAAAATGCCTTTAACGTATTGAGTGTGGGGAAATTGTATAATGTCTTCTGACACTTCAAAAATATATGGAGTCAATTATCATGTCAGAGCCGCCTGACAATCAACTGTTTGACATTGTGAATTACTATAAGCAACTGTTTCCGTTAAAATTAGGATATTTGTCAGTTTTTACGTTAATCTAAGACATTGTGTAGAAAAATACGAACAGAACTCACACTATAACAGAAAACCGTATCAAAACCATATAAAATTCGGTAAGAAGCACGTAAAAACTAAATAAACGTAGCTTTGCCACGTTTCCACAGATTCAGCTATGCAAATTTTTTATTTATTTATTATTGTTCAAATTAAACATTTTTTTTCTAATTTTTGATAATTTATAGAAAATTTTACTTATTCGAATTTAATTAGCACCTGCGAGATGACAACGTTCGTAATTTTGTTACATGTAAATAGAAAACAGGTAATTGCTTACATATTGTTTTCTTACACGTTAAAAAATAAATATAAAAAAAAACCCGGTTGGCGGGTTGGCGCGAATTAATTTGAAACATTAAAACCTTTATTAACAAAATAAATACGGTGAATATATGAACATATATGGAACTGCGGTTTATATTCAAAGAGTAATAACTAATGACTAACTACTGTGGTTGCAGAAATAGTTGGTAACTTTGTTAGGAATTGTATGTAATTCGTATTGCATGTTTGGATGGCTTAGTACGGAGTTGCATATTAAATTAATGGCATTCAACTATACGTTTGCTTTAGCGATGTCTTTTGCAAAATTAGGTCCAATACAACAGTATTAAACTCTGTACTGCGCCATAGTTGCCCAACTTGTAATCTGATATACTGAAAATTATGGAATAGGTGTAAATATCCCGTCTAATTATTGTGTGTATATTCCAATCCAACAAACTGAGGAAGAGGTTGGAAGATTCACCGCATGCATGCAGAACTGAATATTGTAATTGCTATACTTACAAGTATACTATCAAGCAAGCTTCTACGAAAATATCCTGTTAACGGCCAACTTCAGTACGCTTTGTTTGCTGTCGTCCTTTTAGCCCGGGAATACTAACGCCAGAAACTGCTTAGAAACAGTGTCCATGCGCAAAGCTCGGTTTTTACTGTAAACATCTCTTACTAATGTTAAACATTATTATTCAAAAACGTAAGAAATATGAATTTCCTGTAAGCTCCACATAGAAATGCTGCAGAATGCTATTTAAGAATGTTTCGAAAGAGATAGCAGAATACCAGATTTCTAATAGCAAATCTAGATAAGGCTAAACGCAGAATCTAACCTCGTTAGGATTTACACTAAAGTAGACGTACATTATATTGTTCTCTTAATGTGGTTTCTGTAGATTTTACAGATCACTGATGCAAATTAGCTCACAATAGCTTTAACGATGATGCATCCATTAAATCACTTAAGTTTGTTTTTAATAACAATTATTTATCGTTTCATGCTTAAATTTGACAATCTGATATGTTCTCTTCCAGAAAATAGATATGAAGATCTAATAAATATATCGAGCTGAGTTGATCGCTGCACACAAATGCGTTTTACTCTCTTTAGAACTAATGAATCATTTCTGAAGAATATTCCTCGTTGGATTTCACTACGCAAATCTGGCAATTGCGTGAAACAGTGAAACGTCGATCCTAATATATTTGAAGGAAACACTTGCAAAATGGATTTTATAGATTAATTTGACTACCTGTTATTACTTCTGGACTTAAACAAAACAGTGTATTGTGATGTTCTTTGACAATCTAGCACAGCGTAACATTTGGTTTATAATATTTGAAAGGAAAATATGAATACAAGTTTGAAACATGCATTTTTTTTTTTTTCAATAAAATAAAGAAGTATAGAAATATTTCACCACGAACAGAATCGCCATGGTCGTTATGAGAGCCCAAACAATGGTTTTACACCATCGATGGCATCAGTCGGACAACATCAGGATAGGAAAAGACTCCGACAGGACGAGATTCTACATCTGCTTATAAACCTCAGCAGTGGGTAACGTAGTACTTTTTTCGAGTGCTCCATAAAAAGAAAACAAACACACGCAGCAACAAATAAACACTGTTGTATATAAGAAACTTACAGTTTTCCATAAATTTAATCGCGTAGAATAAAATTTAAAAGATTTACATTAAATATTGTTTCAATAGTGTAAACAACTTTGCGTTTTGCAATCGTTAACATTCATCAACATGCTAACTTTGTTAACTTTGCCTTGCGTTTCGCAAAGGAAAGAAAGACAGATTAATCGGTTAGAATTGAATAAATAAATTCTAGAAATCTCTTCCAAGTTAAGCGTAGCATTTTAGGTGAGCTGTGACGTTACATACTATGTCCTAATCCTGCTTGCGTCGTCTTAGTGGAATAACAATTTCTCTTTCTACAAAGGCTTTTTCCCATTTTCTGCTTTTAGCTTGTGAAGTAATGCTGGTCGTTATTAATTATTGTTCGTCTTCTTCGAAACCGATTCACCATTCGGAGTCCGTGTTTTGGCCAAGTCCCACTTACAATCGTTAATCGACCACAAAACCTCCACTTATTTCGCCTAAACTACATCAACAGGGCATTGAAAATGTTAATATGAATGCGTTATTTTTTGTCATAAGTGAGCAAGAACGGTACTCAACGAACGGTTAATTCTCTAATGCCCAAATCTTTTCGATCGACATATAAGAAATACGTCCTTTTGAAGTACACACAGCCTCCCTAAGCTTAATTCAGCGATTCTTCAGGTGGATTTTTCGGATGTTATTGGTAGACGTTGTAGTTTTCGAAAGAATTTAATGGATGCTCGATATTCCAGTTTTTCCATGTTTGCAGGAATACTTAACATCAAGCGGCGCAAACGGTTGTGAAATAACAAAAGAGCGTTTAACATGGTAGAAATTTTCAAAAGCATTTTCAAAATGCTAAATTATGAATTTCAGATCTAACGTAGAAGGTTTGACCAATAGTTGTTCATATTTATTTTACTTATTGTTAGATAAAGATAAACATTTAATCCTTAAGGGCACACTTGTATTTTGATTTAATGATTCACTGGACTGGAATTAAAAAAAAGTATATTTATGTGTCATTTAGTATGTTGAAGATTTTCTGAACAATCTTCAACATATTATTGCGTTTTTAATAAGTCTCACTGCTTTTTTATGCCGACCTTTTCATCACTCGAAGCTCGAACATGTACCACGTTGTATTGAAATCTGTTTCAAGTTCAGAAGATTAGCCATATAATGTTGAATAATGAAATTTTTTTAATTTGAGTTATAGTACAAGTTTAATTAAGTTCTAAACCTAAAACTAGCGAAATACTGATTAAAATTTAAAACGTTAATTTTTTAAAACTTTTGCCATCAAACCATGTGTTAGTTTCTAACAACCGCCATACATCTTGGTGCTTTAACTTCAGTACGGCAAGTTTTAGTCAGGTCTTGTGGTAAAGGTGACAGTGAAATGTTTCAGTGTTCCACTGCAGCAGTTTCCAAATACGGGATTTAACTCGATTGCCCCTTTAGTATTAATTCAAACTTTTGGTAGTACTCGGAGATCCGACCAGAATAATCTAATATCCCTTCTTTTTATCTTAGGAGTAACGTTCGCAAACATTTCTTTTAAAACTCCCCAGAAGAACTACTTGCTAAAACTTAAATCGCATCCACGACTAAAAAGAAATGAAAACTCCTTTTCGAGGGTTCTCCGAAGCATGCATTAAAAAGCGGACGAACAGGATTACCGCATGAAAAGAGTCGTAAATTTACGGAATCAGCCGACTCTATTGAAATAATATCCGCTTTGTACGCACATAATTAAAGGATTTCGTGCTAATAAATTATAATCGTTCGGACAGGAAATAAGAAGAAAGGGAAGAAAAAGTTCAGTAGAACCGGCATAACACGACGTGAAATAAGCAAGAAAAGGACCCATACTATCAGTCGCAATGGGATAAATTTGATGGATTAGCTTCGCCGGTACGAAGAAAATACATATATCATGCGCGTGTTCGTTATCGAATCCTTTTCAGTCGAAGCTCTCTGTGTCGCGAAGTAATTGGCCGAGCGACGAAAATAGACGATTAAGGCAAAGCGTCAAAAATAATCAGAGATTGGTTCAATGACACTATAAAGGTGGATAAATAAATGCCTGTGTGACGATAACGATTAATGGTTTTCATTAGCTAATTTATTTCTTTTGGGCATTACATAAATACGACTGCTAACGTATAAAAGAAACGTTTCTGCGAGAATCATAATGCCAATTGCTAATGTTCCTTATGACCACTTTCCTTAATTTTCCAGTCATTTACACGATTATAGGCGACCCCAAGGAGAGGTTTTTGGTGTTAAAACCCATCCCGAAATAATGTTAGATTGTTTTCATGCACTTATGGAGCACCATGGCAGGCACTGCTAGGTAATTGCAGGTACTGGCAGGTAACACCATTTGACGACTCGTACATACCAAAACACCAAACCAAGTTCAGAAAATTTTTATTTTAATTCAGTTTTACAATTAACATAAACAATTGAACAATAATATTTAAAACATTACGAATGAAGACATTTGTTTTATAATATTACGTGATTATTGCTTAACTTTATATGGACATAATTTTACATAAATTCTTTCAGTGTGTGTTCCGTGAAGTTAATTTGCCCGGTTGAGATTGACAATAGCGTCATGTACGTTGCATGACTAGTTGTCATAGCTAATGCATACAAACTGAAAATGATCTTCATCAGAAACTTATTCAAGTTATATGGTTTCTCCCATCATATTTACTGATCATTCAATCCTACTTCACAGCCAGGTAAAGTTATGTTAGATGACTTGGGTTGACTAATTTTTTTAAATTTTTGGCAAGTTTCCATCGACAAAGGTAATAGTTGAGTAATTGAATAAACTGCTGATGAAAATAAATAATTTGCCATCGAAAGGTCAAACACAGTATTATATTAATTATTTAAATTGTCGATATTTACCAAAACTCAGCTTCATTTTATTATATTTCGTAGTTATTTACCTCATGGTTTTGTCTAATTTACATAATGTGATTGATTTAGTCGTTTGAATATCAAAACTTTAGAATTCATACTTTTATGTTAACTTTCACGTATGCATATACTAATATGTATTACAAAAATGATGTCCTTGAAACCGAATCAAAGGCAATTTTAAATGTTTTCGACGGACGCCATTTTATGTAGCTACCCCTCTGCAGTTATAAGTTAAATATTAACCAAAGAAAGCGATATAATTGTATTCAAGGTAAATTATAACATTATAACCTTTGTCTGTCGTCTAACTAATTGAATATTTGTATTATATAAGTTAACTTTTGAAAATGTTTTCAGAGATAATTCAGCATCATTCTTATTTTTTTTTTACTAATGATATTGTTTTGGCTTTAGGTGAGATTTCCGAATCGCCAAATACAGATTTTTTAATGTTGCATATCAATTGAGCTTTACGGTATCAAAAATTACTGTTATATATGCTACAAGTCAATTATTTTCTTACAACAGTATTTGCAAATAAGCTACTACAACGAAGAAACAACTTTAAGGGAGATGCAATGCTAGAAATAAAGGGGCTAAGGGAAAGTGCTAACTCGGAATTCAGCGAATTACCTGTAACTATATGTTAGTACGAAGACTGAAAGAATTGATTTTCAAATTAATAAACCAAGGCGAATTAATAAACAAACATGGACAAGAAATGCGGACGCCGCTCCTTTAGAGGATTATTATCGTACAGTATAGTATACTTTCCATCCTTAGTTACCTTTTTAAACATCAAGAGAAATTTTCGAAACGCCGCTCTGTTTTGATTGCCTTTCAAACACTGCCGTCAGCAGATCCAAGCGCACCCTCTGAAAAAAAAACAGTTTGCATCCTCTTTGAAGATGATTTTTACGGAACAGTTGATGAAGTGAAAATTAGCTGAAGCTTTGATATAGAGCGACTACTCGGCTGCAAAACGACCAATGGGAGAAGAACGCATTAAATGCACAAGGGCACTGCGTAAAAAGCATTCTACCAAGTATTGCATTTATTAGTAGAATTGTATGTATTCACTGCTGAAAAATGAAAGGATATTTTTTTTTCTTTACTTAGACTAAATTAAGAAATTCTACGTGTAAGACAAGGTTAGATGGAACTTTTCCTCGTATTTATCAACATCGCCCCTTTCTCGACCATTTTTTCTTCAGTTCAAGATAAAATGGCAGGGAAACCATGTAAAATGGATGGTCACTTGTCATAACTTGCGCGCTTGGAAAAAGGGATGTAAGTCGGATAAAAGCAAAATGGAGTCAAGTCGACCATGATACTTATAAAGTCATCTTACAGCATTGAGAAAAGAGATATAAATCAAAAGTTCTTTGGAAGTGCTAAACATTGTACTGCACAAATGGAAGGAACTTCAATTACAAGAGGATGTTGTTATTCTTGCTGTTTTTCAAAGCATCTACCTTTGGACACATATTCCTTTTCCCATTTGTGTGCCAACTAGCGGTTATGTAATTATCACATAGTATCTCAGTAAAGTTAATACCTTTCTTAACATTGTGAAACTAAAATGAACTTTATGAACTTGGAATAGTTGTTCATCTTTAGCAATAAAAGAGGCACAAAGTTCAGAAAATATCGAAGCTATGTGAAGGTTATCACCTTAACTAAAAATTGATAAATATTTCTACCAGTAGTAGTGAATGCAGTTATACCTACTGAGATGTGTGTTGGCAAGTTTCGATGGATATAAAGCGCATGTAGAAAGAAACCTGTTTGTTAGGAACACTGTTTCAACTTCCTCTCCCTATCGAACTATAAAATGTAAAAATAATAAAAAAAGAAAAATACACATAAGAATGATTATTTCTTGCCACGATCAGGTAATTATTAAACTTCTCTTCTGAGTTGAATACGAATTAAAAATTATATGAATTAAAAAAATTTTACAAATCCATTCATCCTATAAGTTGCTGTAGTTCTAGAACGCATTATTTATCAACATCACAAGAAATCGCTTTAGAAAACCTACCATTTATATAGTTCACTTTAGTTATTGCTAACATGGTTGGTTTAAAATAAGAATAAGTAGTTAAAGTTGCTAATATAATACATAATTGTAAATTGATTATAAATGACTTTAGCTTACTATTTAAACCTTTTATTTCATAGTGTTAGGTACAAGCAATATAAAGTTTGTACCTACTTTATGAACTTTTCTCAGAAACTATTATTTTTGACTGACTGTTACAAGTAGTTTAATTCTTATTTACTAAGGTGAATTATACTTTATGTTTATTTAGCAGTGTTGTTTGAGAGTAACATATCGTTTTTCTGTAAAACAGATTTTCTATTTCATCAATAATGTGTTTAATAAGAACATATTCAAGTATTTTTATCGTTTTTAAATATTTTATAATCATTTATGCTACGCTATTAAAAAAGACTAAAACTGTATTTAAATCAAAATAATCAATTTGATTAGTTGACTCGACAATATGTGTTTAAATTAAAACGTAATAGGATGCAAGGTTTCCTTATTTATTGTTTCATTTTCAATGAAAGTTTTATCATTTACATGTTACTTAAACATAGGTTTTCTACTAATAATTTTATAACTTCTAACACTACACTACTACTACTAAAACATATTGTAGTTTCATACAGAAATGTTAAAGTTATTTGACGATAAATAGTTACGGCAATTTTGTCCCAGAAGAGGAAAAGTATGAAATTAAATTTTATTACCTGTTGGTAATACGTTGAATGAAAA